>OY728127.1:1912773065-1914023065 GCA_963277665.1 Viscum album
TACAAGGGTCGAGGCTTGTCATCAGTCATTATGTGACCTAACCCATCAGGGCCTATTTGGATGGAAGTAATTTGAGATTGAAACCCCATGTATTCCTTCAATAGGTTAAGGGATGGAGACTAGTGTTGAGTAGGCATAAAACACACATGGATACCTTATTCTAAAACATCTGTACACACACACACATCTCCACACACAAGTATAATGTATAAAAGTGAATAAATGATACATAAAATGAATGAATAACATATAATAACACATTATAGTATGAAAATGGTTACATAAATGAAAAAGGGTCACATAAAATCACACTAATATTATAAAGAAGGTTGATTTTATAAAAAAAGGGGATTGATAAAAAAACATCAACTTTAGGATCTATCGGTTGTCCATCTAGCCCAACTAAGATCCACCTACTCCCGGTCCGTCTATGACTCCATCAAAAGGCTTGATGTCTTAATAAAAAACAACATGTATGGGAAAATCCCATGATGGAGTGAGTATAAATTCACCCAGTAGGACACCCATAAATCACTAAACACAAATCATAAAAGGGGGTTTCCACTAAATCACAAAAGTAAAGGAAACAAACAAGATAACCCTGATATTCTCATATATAGGATCTAATTATCAAATTAATGTCATGAAATCACTACCATCCTAGGGATTTTTCTTGAGGTTAAAAGGTAACACTCATCAATGAGAAATCACTCATTGAGTATTTCTAGCACTAATGGAAATCATCTGATAGGTCATACTCATCAAGACTTTACATGTTTAAGTACAAACGAGAACTCATAATATGTCTATACACAGATAGGGGATCACGCCTAGGGTCTATAGGGGATATCATACCCTAAATAGAATAACCCACTATGAAGGGGATAATACGCTCAAAATGAATGATATGGGATACTAAAACCTATATAGGGAAGAATGAGATATAGTATCACACCAATAGTTTTGTGAAGGGATACCTAACTCAATTTAAAACTATCCCATAAAGGTTTCACTCATCTTATGTTCATGATGGGATACTACAATGTACCCACATGGGGATGGATCAAGGGAATGGACCCATACTAAATCAGTTCAAGGGAATGTACCCATGAAAATACCAAATCCATACAATGGAATCAAGGGCTCTAACATACCCTAGAAGGAGTTCACAATGTGTATAAGGGTAACATGGTGTATCCCACTAAGTTTAGTCCTTTCTGTGTCTATGTATGTGTCCAAATACATTTCCCATGTCTATGTAAACTACATGTGTCTATGCCCATGTACATTGGATGGTACACAACAATATATTGACTTAGGGATCACATGGAATGTAGACCATGCACATAACCATGTGATAATTTTCTCAAATTGAAACCCTAGTTTCGTATAGAGGGGTCTAAAAGCTGTTTTTATTCTAAACTACTTGTCATATAGATTTTAATTTCATAGAAATTCTGGATATTCACTCGTCATTTCTCATGACATCATAACCTCTTCTTAAATTGTAATTCTCAACCATAACACTCAAAGTTTCATTAACTATACCAACTTCAATGTCAATGTTTATATTTTTTCTACCCTATTCTTGGGAATCACCCATCATCACATCTCCATAAATAACTACTTAATACATCTCATGAAACCATCATCACCCATAACACTGCCAGATTCTTTTCATCACCAACATTAATTTTTCAAATCTCTAATACCAACACTTAACCTATAATAAGGTTCTATTTGACCAATAAGAAATTTCAAAATAATCAGATTCCAAAATATAGTTGATTCATTGTCCAATTGAAATACTGATGATGAATGTTTGAAGAATAGAGGGATAAGGGCATGAAGTACAAAATTGAGTATCAAGCAAAGGCCTTGTTTTCCTAACAATAATTGATGGAATATTAAGAAAATTGGGGATAATAAATTTTTCCAAAATAAATATCAAATCCATAATTATAGTAAAATGAAATATTCAATGGGTAAATCAATAAAGAATGATACATGAATTAATTTACAATTAAATTAATTTGTGTTTAATAAAGAAATAAAGTAAAGGTAATAAAATAACAAAAAAAATCTCTACCATGGGTTTTATTGATCATTGGATAAGAATATGTCATCAAGAATTGAAATTGAAGAAATCACTACTTTGTTCATCGACTTCAAAAATTCCCACCTCTGATCCTTGTCGATTATCAATCCCACAGCCATCCTGCAATTATATACTCCACCAAATATCTAAGGGTATTTAACATACCATATGATGTGGTCATAGCATTTAATAAATATAGGAGTATTATTTTTTAGAAAATTAAAATACAATAAATTATTTAATTAATTTATTCCTATATAATTTCACATGTGACTGCACTTAAATGAAAGGTCTATAGCACAAAAAATTTATGTCATGACTAGGGTGTAACCCACATTTTGGATTTAATGGAGGTCTTAATTTATTTCATCTAATATTCAATTTTGGATATATTCCATTATTTCAAAAAAATCATTCACATTATATATTATATTTAATATTTTTAATATATCATTATCGTGCCTCCATAGGGCCCATAACTCTTTGTCGAATCTGCTCTATACTCTAAAAATATTATTTGAAATATTAAAAAATTTCAAATAGAAAAAATATTATCATTAAATACTCTAAAAATTTAGGGATTTTCATCCTAAAAAGTAAAAACCAACTCAAATAGATGAGGGTACTAAGCTCGCATCTGGTTCTCTCACTCATGGGTTCTATCATGGAGATTCATGTACATTTAATGAACATGCACCAATGGAATCACTCAACCATGAAAGATATTCTCCCACTGATCCTTGATGAACATTAGGTACTCTAAAAAGGTAACACGATACTCAATGTATATCTCACCCCAGTCGATAACATGTGATAAATCATGCATGTATCTCCTTGGTTGGAACATGTGTAAAATATCATGCACCCAATATATCTATGATAGTAAAGATAAGAAGTATCCCACCTCACCAATACTTCATAGTATTTGAAAATGTATAATGAATCTTAGATATATATTTCCACCTCTGACAAATCTTCACAGTCCTTTATAAGGTGTCACCTTTATGAACACATGGACTCCCTCTCCAAACTCCAAAGGATTGTGTCATTAGTAGATATAAGACTTCTCATGACTCTATGTAGTCCTCGTCTTATCCTAGATGATATGAACCTTGTTTTTTTCACTTTCACCAACTCTAGGCCCATAAGTGTTGTCTCTCCTAGATCTATCTAGTATACTGGTGATCTATAGGTTCTCATGTAAAGGTACTTGAATGGATTCATACCAATAGTGTGATGGAAATATTTTTATATGAAAACCCCACAAAAGGCAGGTGATCCTCCCAAATGTGGGAAAAATCCAACATGTAATCCTACAGCATGTCATCCAGGACATGAATGGTATACTCTATTCGGTCATCTTTATGGGGGTGGAACACCAGACACCTGCACAACTAAGACCCAAAAGACTCATGTAATCTTCTACAGAATCGAGATGTGAAGGGAGAATCACATTACAAAAATATCATTGAGGTAAATCCATAAATCTATATTTTCAACATCACATATAGAAATCTCTAAATATACACTGAACACTCCTCTCATATGGCTATAAATTAGACTGATTTGGTGAGTCATTCTACAATCACCTATATAGACTCATGAACTATAGCTGATTATGGAAGTCTTATCAAAAAATCTATAGATATACCATCCCACTTCCACTCTATCATCTAAATGGGTTGGGTTAAACCCACTAGTCGTTGTTGTTCAGCCTTCACCTATTGGAAAGTGATGCATCGAGGGATAAACTTGGGTATAATTTTATTTATCCTTTAACGCCAAAAATAATGTTAAAGTTCCTAGTACATCTTCACCACTCCTAGATATAACATTAAGGATTATGTAATAAACTCCATCAATACCTCCTCTCACAGCATGACTGGAACCTCCATTCATCCTAAAAAAATAATGGAATTCTCCCCACCTTTAGAAAATCCATTAGAAACACGTCCTATATATATTTATCCATGTAAGACCTCATAGAAGATATCTATAAACTAAACATCCTTTAAACATTGGATAAGTAGTGGGGTATCTATTATAGATAAGAGATATTTCACTCCACCCTCATCCATAAGGGTCAACTGCAAAGATTCCAATTGATTTATTACCTCACTTGAAAATTGTGAATGGGATTTCCTAATGAGAGCATCTACCACCACATTCCCTTCTCATGATTATAGACTATCTCAAATTCATATCCCTATAGTAATTCTGGCCATTGCCTCTACCTCAGGTTGATATCTTTCTATGAGAAGATATAAATTAGACTCTTATGGTAAGAATAGAAGATAAATCGCTCTTCCATAAGATAGAGTATCCAATTATTTAGGGTGAATGCTTATTTTTTTCATATCTAAATCATGGTTTATGTAACTCTACTCATGGGGTATCATCTATTGGGACCTATAATAAATTACAACCTACTTTTTCATAAAAACACATGTAAACCCATCTCTAGAGGAATCATAGAAAACCATATACTCAATACTCTCCTATGGAAGTATTGACATGGGGTGATTGTCAACCTATTTCATAGATCCTAAAAGGACTACTAAAACTTCTCCTTCTACAAAAAAAATTATATGACATTTGGGTCAAGGAATTTTGAGGGACCATGATCCTTTAAAAATTGGGAAAAAAATCTTAGATAATATCCAACCAACCAAAGAAATGTCCACACCATAGTCATGGTCTTGGGTGAATCCCAATGTAGAACTCCCTCAATTTTTTCTACATATACTACCAATCTCCAATTGGAGATGACATATCCTAGTAATTAGACCTCTAGAATCCATAATTTATTCTTTGAGAGATTCCCATAAAGTTGGTTCTCCTAGAGAATTTCCAAAACCATCCTCAAATGTCCCATGTGGTCCTCCTCTAACATAGAGTACATAATGATGTCATCTATGAAGACCACCGTGAACCAGTGTAGGAAGGGAAAAAATATCTATTTCATGAGTCCCATGAACATAGTTGGGGTGTTCATCAGGCCAAAGGGAATCACCAACTACTCATAGTGACCACAGAAGCCTCAAAATGTCATCTTTGGTATATGATCCTCTTAAACTTGAGGTTTGTGATAACTTTACCAGAGTTCAATCTTCAAGAACCACCTAACCCCATTCGTCTTTTCAAAGTGTTCATAAATTCTTGGAATTAGATACTTATTCTTGAAATTCACTTGATTCAGGTGATGATAATTGTTAGGACCAATAGGGGCCTATATAACCTAAGAGGGGGGGTGAATCAGGGTATGGATATTATTTTTCAAAGTTCTTCATACCCCACTGGATCTTGGCCTCTTTATTAAAACGGTCACTTTGTTTGCTATTGTGTGTAAACTATGATAACTTCTTTACTTCTTTATCTAATGATGATACTTTGAATGCAATGCAGGGAATCAAACAGGCAGACACAGAGATTTTTACTTGGTTCACCGTCACTAGGCTACGTCTAAGGAGCATACGCCGACAAGTTGCCGGTCGTACCAAATTCCACTATTCTTCACTAGATGTGGATAAAATGTTCGGGCTAGATCACTTCTATGCCCAGGCTCACTACCTTTACAAAGTTTAGGGTCATCTCACTGCTTTCCCAAGGGTGACTCACTGTTTCTCTCACTCTGGCTCACTGCCGGTGGAGAGGATCACCTTCTTCCTCTTCCTTTGCTCACTGCTCTGGAAAGGATCCACTCACAATTTATAGACCTGTAGTTCTCTTCATTTTCATGAAAGAATGCATCTTCTCCTGTATGTAGATCCTCTGTTGAAGTTAAAATTTCATCCATAGATGAATCTCTCTTTGCACCGAAGGTATCGGGCAAACCTCAAGCTTCCACGCAGCCTGAAAATCACTGCTGGAAATAAACCTTACTTGGCACGCAAGTCAAACTCGGCGCGCAAGTATCGGCGCACAAGTCACAACGGGCGCGCAAGTCCTCGTCAGACACTTATGCGACTCAAGCTTCCTCAACTCCAAACGTGCGTGACTCACTTCCTTTTATGCCCAATCCAATATTGGCACGCAACTCCACACTGGCATGCGTCTTCAAACACTGGTGCGCAACTATCACCCTGGCGTGCAAGTCCCACCTACACGACCACACACACACCTTGCGCGACCACCACACCTGCACGACGAGAGCTCTTATTTCTCAAAGTGTTGAACTCCAGTAAAGAATGAAGAGGGGTGGTCCAGTATTTATAGGCAATCTGACCACCCTGCGCGATGGCGCACAAGTCACCTGCACGACCCAGTCTCAGCGCGCAAGTCTTCTGTCCTGCTAGACACTTGCGCGACCAACTCCCAAACTTGCGCGAACCTGTTTCCTTTGCCATATTTTGATCTTATGATCTTGAAAAACATATGGCACGCAAGTTTCCTATACTCCAAGTCCTCGGCGCGCAAGTCCCTTTGCCAAAAACACTTTTCTTCATTTGTCGATTTTCAGGCCCAAAAATTTGGAAAACACTGGAAAACGGCGCCACCTTGTATCTGTTCTTTTTTACCGCCTCCAGATCATCCATTCCTTTTGTCGACATTCTTGAATCAAACATGGATCATTGACCTCAGCTCTTGAACTCGACATTCCATCATGAAATCCTATTTGTCAACAAATTTGTATGTCATTGTTTTTCTTTGTCAACAATCACCACTCAGATGTCCACTTTGTCAACAAACACAATCACCTCAAAAATGCTTCAATGATGCCTTGAGGGATTTTTCCCAACAATAATCCATATATAACCTTAATTTCCCATCATCTTTCTTGTAGAACAACATTGGGGTTACCTAGGGGGACACACTAGGTTTAATGAATCCCTTCCTCTATAGATCCTCCAACTACATCTTCATTTCACATAGCTCTTCAGTGGTTATATTATATGTTGATATAGATATCAAGGTAATCCCTAAGTGTGTATCAATGCAGAATTAGATCTGTTGATGGGGAGGTAATCCTAGAACATCCCTTGGAAAGACGTTATTATACTCATCCACCACATCATGGAACAAAAAGATCATAGTGTCTGTTGATCTATAGGAAATACTAGTCAACTAATGAGAAATCCATTGTATAATCTGGTAAATGATCTCATCCTACTCTGCATGTGATTATTTCAATCAAATGAAGGAAAATTAAATCTCATAAACCCAGAAACATCGCATATCCAATCGGAATAGTCAATATGAACATGGAAATTTGAGAGCCACTACATACTTTGAATAATGCCATAAGGTCCCATCACAGCTATGAAGTGAATCCTTACAAAGATCTCTCCCCTAATATTTAGGTCACATCATCTATAGAAGTGTGTGAACACAAAATATTCATTGGGAAGAGTCTTTAATAACAATGGTCAAGCTAAAGGGCCCACTAGAATCTTAAGGTCTCAAAAAAGGGATACAACCAGGAAAGAGTGGCTTCAACCTATGTCTATCAAAACTATAATTAAAGTAAATAATACATATATTGTATCGTAGATCATACCCATATCCTCCTAGTCATAAGTATACACTACCTATAGCTAAAAAAATCCCTAAACACTAGCTCCCTAAGCCTGGAGTGGAATACCAGGAGATGGTATCAGTGGTAATATATCATTACATCGCCCATCTCCCACAACTCTCCCAACTCCTCTTCCATATACACTACCCTACAGACCTCCCTACTCAAGTCACTACCTCTTCCTTGGTGTCTCATTAACTATATCCCTACATGTAGCACATAGGGTTGGGAAATACCATGATATATGGCCTCTCCTATCACATGATAAGAATAATATCTCCCTCAGCTAACTAGAACCTCCCTAAGATCCTTGAGCAGTTATCACTCGACCCTAAGACTGCCTATGAAGCCTCTTAATACACCCAGATCCCTGAGTATGATGTTGAATACCAAATGTTGAGGTCTTATCTCAAGTTTTTTCAATTCTAAAACCAATTTTCGATGACTATAACACCCGGATATTTTAAAATAACATTATGTTTGATGGTATACACAATATGAAACACTTATCTTAAGTGAACCATGAAATATTATTATAGTTATAACACAGTTATTAAATTGGAGAGTGTGATCAAGATTAACAACACTATGAAATACATATATATATATATATATATATATATTATATATATATATATATATTATTCTTAATCAATAATAATTTATTTATTAATTCTAAGTAAATAATAACCCAATTATTATTAATGTCAATTAATTATTCAAAAAATACATTTTCTTAGAAAATTATTTTTATTAATTTGTGTGAGAAAATGTTATAATTAATTTATGGAAATTTAAGAAAATTTATTTGATGAAATGAACTTAATTTTTTAAATAAACATATTAAATTATTTTGGGGTTAATTTTTATAATTTTTTTAAAATATTATTATTTCAATCAATAATGAAAAATGCTAGTTTTTATTGGAAACTGTATTTTATTTTCAAGTATTTACATAGAAAAAAAATATTATGGATTAGTTTCAAAATTTTATTAGTTAATTTTGATTAAAAATAATATAATTATAGTTTTTTAATGAATTTTATAATTTAATTTACTATAAAAAACATTTTTATACTTAAAATGATATTTTTTGGAAAACTGTTTTCGTTGCGATTTGAGTTTACTCTCAAATTATTTTCATCTCCTTATAGAAATAGAACTTTTTTTAAATTTATTATGTATTTTTAATTAGTATCTTCAAACATGGTAAATATTTCCCCTCTATTCTGGGTATTATGAATAGCAACCTTGATAAATAATTGTGACCCGGTAAGAGTAAATTAAATAATTACAGTTAAAAAAATATGAAAGGGACTGAAAAATGACCCAAACACTTGACTTTATCCTACTGGATGCGTTTATTTCAGATATTCTAAAAAAATTTAAAATATATAAACTTGGTTCTATATTTCTTTGATTTTTACCTTTATATTATTTTATGTAAAGAAAATTCTGAAATGTCATTCTTTATTTAATTATCTCTAAATTTTTAACATAGGGATAAAAAAGGTTATTTTTGGTTATGAAAGGATTATTTTAAAGATAAATTATTTTATTTTATCTTTTAAATTTATTTATATTTTTTAATGAGGAAATAATTACCTTAAATTCTTAGGAAACACCGACAAGGTATTTATTCAATTAATAGAAAAATAAAATAAATTGTTTTAAAATGATAAAAGTAATATAATTTGAATGGATTATTGTGTTCCATGAATTTTTTAGATAAAAATGAAATATTAGAGATTTTTTAAGGTATTATATTCTAATTCTATTTTTTCAGGTTGTTTTCAAATTCAAATTAAATGAATAGTTCCAACAATGAGATTAATGTTATTTTATAATAAATTATATTTTATTAAATGATTTAAAATCCCAAAAAACAACATTTTCTCAAGTGATATATATATGTTTTAATATATAAAATATTGTCCATTTATGGGCCAATTTTTCTTTTATATTAATTATATTGACCCCTAAAGAGTAAAGACTTTGTTATCGCGGTAGTTATCAAAAAATGCTAATGCGTGTTAAAACAAAGAAATAAGGGTAAAAACCTAATATAAACTTGTCCATATTTCATTTCATGGTATTATTTAAGTCCATATTCATATTATATAATAATTATATCCTTTTTTATATTTTTTTGATTAAAATTAATTTATATTAATTTAATATTTTAAGTTATTACAAGAGTGCCCCTCCCCTCACTTATAAAAGGGAACCTCCTCTCCGCTTTTCTTCGCACTTAAAAAGGCATTTAGTTCAGAGAATACCTGAAAAAATAACTTCCTAACATACCTCCCCACATTATAGAGGTCTTATTTTTATTATAATATAAACCTTAGTGGGTTTAATATGTAAAGAAAATGAAGTTTTCTAAACAAGAATTATAGTATTTAACCAAATTTTTAAGTTTTATTTCTTATTTTACCTCATTAAAATATTCTCAAAACATAATTAAATAATAAAATAAGTATATCCCATATAATTATATTTTGTTATTTCAATTTAATCATTTACATCCATCTTCTCTTCCATCAAATTGGAAATTAAATTATCATTCATGTGTATGGTGGACTACCACCTTGTGAACTGATATAATTCATTTTCCATCATCGCCTATCAAAACTGGTTATAATGATGGGTTTAATAAATATGTATGTTATTTATGATATTATTATGATTCTTTAAAGGTTAAATATTATATAAATATTAGTATTTCTATCCATCAAAAATAGAAACAATGTTCATGCGTACGCACGACCTATCATCTCCATTAACGGTGTAATTCATTTTTTTATCTATATATTATATAGATAACTATATATATATATATATAATGAATATATATTTTATTAATATCTTGGTTAACATTATTGAGATTATTTATCCATGATCAATTTATAAATACTGAGATTTGCGAACCAAAACATGCATGAAAAACAATGTAGTTATCACTCAAAACAGCAATTTTAATAAATAAATGTTAATAAATGGGTGGTAAGATATTATAAGAAAATAATATATGGTAGTATATATATAATGTTATCTTTATAATTCATTTATAATAAATCTATATTTATTATATACTATTTTTTAACATGTATGAAGAAATATGAGACTTAAGGTAAGGGATCTCTCTAAACCACACTTTTTCTTAGGGTTATGACCATTCTCTCTCTAAATCACTTTATCTCTCCATTTGATGATATGGATTGAATATAAATTCTCTATATATTTCACTTATATATATAAATAGCTAATTTTACCTTCCTTTTATTGGGTAATACATGCCATAAATTCATTTCTCAAAATCCTTTTTTAAAATCAAACCCGCTTATGGGGAACCTTTCTATTCCTTAATCTTTTTATACAATGCCCATTTAGAGTTTTAATTAAAAAATTAACACCTTATTTTAAGACATATAATTATTTACTTAGATATAAATATACATAACATCTAATTCCATCTTATATTTGGAATCTTTGATAAATTTTCATTGATTGTGATATGAGGCAAGATTATGCAACCCATTTCTTTCCATTGGTAATTCTTATCATTATAAATTATAATTGATTTAATTTTTTGGAACACATAATCATTAACATGTTTTGATGATTTCACCATGATAGTACTCCAATTCATTAGGTAATTTTTTTTCTTATGATACATTTTGTATGGGATTAGGGAGTAAACCTAATTCCTTATGAGACTATGTCCACCATATGATGTTGTCTTGGAAGTTAGCCTTGACTTATAATTATGTCATTTTTGTGTTTCTAACAAATTTTCAATGTTTTAATGGTCCTAAGATACAATCTTATTAATTTTATGACCACATGTGATTTATCATGAGACTTACATTTTATGATATCATGTCATACCATTGACTCACACATTATGATTCCTTATCATTTTTATTCCCTTATTGGTATTTTTAGCTCACCACTTTTGTCAATGTATCCCCTAGGTTATAGCATATATTTTTAGGAGATAAAATGGAATCATGATATCATTATGGAAATTAAAATAAAGACATTTTATTTTCATATTTATGTTTTATGTACCTAGACTTCCAAAGACACCAGGAATTTCAATACTTGTTTTGTATTTAATGGATAATTATATTAAAAATCATGTAATAATATGTGTAAAAGGATTGGGTCACTATAGTTGGTATCAGAAGAAAGTTTAGTTATTTTTTGGATTAATACTATAATAATTTAGTGACAACCCTAATTATATGTCTAATTATAAGAAAATATCCTAGAATTTTGGTGAAGTATAGAGTTAGTTCTTTCTATGAAATTGTATCCCTTTCTAGATACTATAAGTGGATGTGTCTCTAGAACAGTTGTACCTAGTGTTAATAAATCTAAAAAAGTAGCATTGGGTATTAAATTGAACATATATTGGTGTGTGATAATTAGGTCTTGCTACATGCCTATTTTGATACTCATGGGAATATTCTTTAATAAATTCACAAACTCTTTACAAACCATTATGAAGGACTTTAATAGATTGTTAGGATAGAAAAAATAATAGTAAAATTACCATGGATGACTAGGATTGAAATCATGAGACTCATGAGTTAGGATATACTTATCATTTATATGTTATTCCTTATAAGTTTATAAGTTTACCTTTTTTATGTTTATTGGTTTAAGTATTATCATCTTATTATTTTAGTTAATGGTGTGAAATAGGAGAAACCATTCCTAAAACCAATGTGATAGGTAATGTGATTATTTCCCTAATGATATGTCTAAAATTATAAGATCAAGTGATGGGAACTTCATGGTAGTATTGGCTCAGATGACTTATGTTTTGAATGATAAGTTTATTCACATGTAAAACCCTCTTTATCCTAATAAATATAAAGTTTTGGTTGAGTATTTTAAGTGAAAAATTCCTCCTACCTTTAATGGATATTTGTATCCCCTCATCATAAAACAATGGATTAACTACATTGAGAAAATATTCTCTATCCTCTAATGCTCAGAACATGAGAGAGTTGTGTTGGAAATTTATCTCATATAGGTTCAAGCCAATAAATGGTGGATGTTGATCAAAAACAGAATGTAAAAAGAAGATATTTATTCCATGTAATGGGAGGAATTAATGAAAATATTTTTCAGTAAAATTTTTTTATGAACTTTCTATCTTAAAATGGAGAGAGAATTACTCAAACTGAAGAAAAATAAATATGAGTCTATTGGGATGTATGAGGAAATATTCACAAGGATTTTAGGGTATGCCTATATCTTTTTCACCAATTCCAAAAGTAATGTGGACCACTTCTTTAGTGGATTAAATCCATGTATAAGAAAATATTTGGAGATTTGAGACTTTGATGGCTATGAAGAGATTGTTTTTTATGTAGTTAATGTTGAGATGGATATTGGTTACTCTCATTGGCCTCATGGTACTAGGGATAAAAAGAATAAAATGTATTTTTCTTCATTTTTATTAATGGATAAATATCATGTAGGAAAGAAACATAACATCCCATGTGTCAAAAGTGAGGTAAGAACCATCTCATAAACTATTTTTAGGGAATCAGAAGATTATTTAAGTTTGGAAAAGTGGGGAAATAGTATAATCAATGGTTAAGAGAGTTAAAGAACCCCATGAATGATATGGAAGAAAATAAGGTTCATATAAACCCTCATCTTCTGGTGTAGTGTTTAAACTACAAGTAACATGGATATTATGCATGTCAACTCGCTGATCCTATGGTTGTCTAAGAAAGGTATGCTAGTTATCACTACTAATGAGGTGGATCCTGATAACAATGTAATTAAATGTATTATAGTTATTCATTCAAGAATATTCAACATAATTTTTATTCGGGTTCTATGCATTCTTTAATATCTTGAAAGTTTAAGAGAATTATTCAACTATCATCTCAAAACATTGGGGTTGATCTATCTATGGGAACAATAAATAGAGAAATTGTTGCATCCCAAGTATATAAATTCTATCCAATCAATCTTTTTAGACTTAATATTCTAGTCAATGTTGTCTTAATTCCTTTACTGGAGTTTGATGCTATATTGTGAATGGATTTCATATCCTTATATAAATACAACATCAAATGTTGAGAGAGGGAGATCATTCTTCACATCCCAAGTCAACCTATGATTCTGTACAAGTGTAAGGAGGGGGATGAATCTCCCTTGGAATATTCTTCTAAAGTGTGGATATTATTTCCTTATGATTAAGAAAATCTAGATCAAATGATTGTGATAATTTATAGAATCATGCTTGAAAATATTCCCATTATAAAGGATTATACTTATGTATTCCTTAAAGAGTTGACTGGACTTCCTCTTAACCGATTGGTTGAGTTCTCAATCAAACTTATACCAAGATCTCTACCATAACCAAGAATCCTTACAGAATTTCCACCATTGAGTTAGAGGAACTAAAAAATAATTTATAAGAGAGTCTGTAAAAGGGTTTTATACACCTGTGTTCTTTGACATGGGGTGTACTGGTCCTCTTTTTCAATAAGAACAATGCATCAATGAGCCTCTATATTGATTAACATGAACTCAAAAAATCACAATAAATAAAAAGTATCTTCTACCATGGATAGATGACTTGTTTTATCAATTGTGTAGGGACCAGTATTTCTCTACTACAAACCAACGATCATGATATCACTAGTTAAAGGTAAATAAGAAAGATATTGTTAAAACTACCTTTAAAACAATTTATGGAAACTATGAGTTCTTATTTATTCTTTTAGAACTCACTAATATGCTAAAAATATATATAGACTTAATGAATATTTTCTTTAGATATTACCTTTAAAAAATTGGTAGTCTTTATAGATGATATACTAATATACTCCAAAATCAAGAAGGAGCATGATAAGTATTTGAATATTCTATTAAATACTTTGTAAAAGGATAATATGTATGAAAAATACAATAAATGTTAGTTATGGATGAATGAAGTATCATTATTAGGGAATGTTATCATCAGTAAAGGGATATTTGGGGACCCTTCTATGGAAAAGTAAATTGAGTACTGGCATAAACTAGCATTTGTAATAGATATTGTAACATCCCAAGTAAGTAATGAATAATATATATTTTTATCTATGTCTATTAATTAATTATATAGTGTTTTAGAGGCTTAAAATGAGAATAAATCCAATCTTAAGCATGGAATACACTAATATTTTTAAAAGACTGTTTTACTGCCTTTTGACGGAAAAACATTTTTAAATCAAACTTTTGACAATTTTATAAGATCCATTTATCAAAATAAACTTATTCTTTATGATTGGGACATTGAAATTTACTTTGGGTAAATTTTTGGTATTTTTCCGATAAAGTTCATTTTTTAATGAATAGTGAAAAATGTTGTATTTTAATTCAAAACCTCTTTTTAATATAATTTATTTATATGATTAGATTACATTTTGAATTGGGTTTAAAGTTTAATTAGAATATATTTTTACCATTTAATCCAATAGTGGTCGTTGGAATTAATTTCACTTTGAAATTGGACTTAAACTAGTGTCAATCTTTTGATACTTATTGTTTCATAAAAACACGCTATTTGCTCTGATAGCGGGAATTAATTATTAATTTAATTAATGTAACATATATGTTTTTAATTTTGTAAAATAGACATCATTTTTTAATTCATAATATCAAATATATCTTAGGGTGAAGTTTTGGTATTTTTCTGAAAAGCTTCAATTTTTGATGAATAGTGAAACCACTAAATGGTAAAACTGATTTTTTTCGTTTAAATGAACTTTTATCACCTCTGTGTTTTTAATTTCAAAAATCCGACATACATGGTTTTCATTAAGAAGTAAAATGTTTTTCAATTGGATTAAAATAATTTTTTGGTGAATAGTAACTTTTAAGTTTATTAATCGCGATTAGAGGTAATTAGTGTAATTTAAGGTAAGAATAATGTTTTAATAATATGAAATGAACTTCACACATGTCCTACCCTTATTGGATGTGTCATGGCCGACCAAGAAAATCCATGGGTCAACTTGGGGACCCCATGGAGCCACTTTGGAAGGAAAATGACATTAATATATTTTTATTTAAAGTAAAAGTAAAAATGACACAAACATGAGTTGTTTTACTAAAACAATGTTTAAATGGGGTTATACAAGTCAGATTTTTTACTATAAATAGTAATTGGAAATATAAAACGATTTCCTACATCATAGTATTTTTTTATAACTTTTAGACATTAAATAAATTAAATTATTTTTGACAGCATGATGATGCAGCGATTACCTCATTATTTAATGATTTAAATAAAATGAAAATATAATGTAAAATATAAGAACTAAACTTGTCAAAAACATATTGGATGAGTGTATTTATAACTCTTATAACATTATCCTCGAAATATATAATTTTGGGACCTTTTTATCCAAAAATCATTTTATAAAAAAGTATCTTTTCTTAACTTTCCAAGAGTGCCCCTCCTCTCCTCTTATAAAAGGCCTCCACCTCTA
Organism: Viscum album; assembly: GCA_963277665.1. Classification (NCBI taxonomy): domain Eukaryota; kingdom Viridiplantae; phylum Streptophyta; class Magnoliopsida; order Santalales; family Viscaceae; genus Viscum; species Viscum album. The sequence continues at coordinate 1,912,789,189 of OY728127.1, forward strand.
CCACCTTACCCACACTTCCAAAGCCTTTTTCTCAGCCAAACCCTACCCATTTTGTCTCTACACATCCCTCTATAACTCTTATAAGCCTCACTTTGGAAATAATTCTTCCCAAGGAAGCCTTTGAGCTCAAATCAAAAAGAGTTACCTGATTTAAAGGTAGTGTCTTCTCTTGTGTTCTTATGTTTTATTTTGATTTTCCAACCCCCTAAACTGTTTTTATTCACTTCTTTTGTAACAAAACCAGTATCTTCCATATACTATTATGTTGTTATAAGAAGTATTCGAGCTACACTTACACACACCTACATCTAATGGTTAAAGAACATATTGTTTCCGTGGATGGAAAATTTCTGCCTCACGAAACGATGATTGTTCAATATTCTTTTAACACCTTCAAAGGTGTACATTAAGATGACACTATATTTATATATGATATATAATATTTTTATGTTTTACTTAATCTTCTTTATTTTTCATTTATGGTATACCTTTATGGTTTCCATTATGGGTAAACGCGATATCTTCATTTTAGGAAGTGCGGACTACCACCCCCTCAAAGTGATTTGATTCGTTAATGCCATATGTGGGACTTATAAAGGATGTAATTAATTATATTATATATGATATTATACTGGAATTATAATATACCTTTATATCATTATGATTCCATTCCATAAAATACGAAATAGAAATGAAAGTAGTGTTCATGCGTACGTACGGCTTACCGTCTCCATGAACGGTGCATTTCATTTCTTACCTCTAAACGTTATGTAATATTATAAATGCATGTATATACTGTATATATATGATATATAATATATCTACATCATGATTATAACTCTAGATATAATGGATACATGAACAACTTGTAATTATAAAGAGTTTATTTTTGACTCAAGTACCAATGATCGTTAAAATGACCGTTATTAACTTAAATAATTACATAGTGTTCATGAAATGGTAATAAGTTATATAAATGTAATAATGAACATGAAAAAGGTTCTTAATAAAGTATAAATTAACTCAAGTTTATTATTCAGGAGATTAAAGAACGATCGAGTCAAGTCGGACCCGAGGTAAGGGAACTTCTTAACCCGATTTCTATTCTTTGGGTTAATCTCCTATTTCAAATTATGTCATGATATTATTATGTCCTATCTTGTATTTGTACTTTATTTATGTGTAATTATATTGAATACACATAATAGATTTATTTTATTTAAAAAATGATATTTTTATGAGACTTCGTCTCAATCTCATTTCATTGAGGCATATTTTGTTTTATACACAACCTTCTTTTATACGGTGTATAAACCCCTTTGACTTTTACGTTTATCCAAAAGGAATATTTTTTATACGAAGAGTTTTACTAAACGACAAAAGGGAATGTTTTTTTCGTACGTATGCGGCAACAATGACTTCTCCTCCGTCATGACCATTATTTGAGTTTCAGTTTCCTCTACAAACCATACCTTTTTTTAAAAGAAAAATAAATACCATGTTTTACTTTTCTTTTATTTTGGTATTGAAAATGGTTTTCATAATGTTTTTATATCAATGTGTTGTATTGATATCTTGTGATTGAAAATTGGGAATGTTATGTTTCCTTTATGCATGTTTTATGTGATACGATTATGTTATGGTTCTTAGGCATTATTATGAATACGGGTGATTCTGTGATAAACTAAGGGTGGGTGAGCCCGATATAGCTCTTCAATACATTGGGTAACGCGAAGGAGTTAAACATTAAGGTTTCTCTGAAAAGGTTTAGGGAATATACTGTGATGGGTATTCCAAACGTAACCAAGAGGGTTACTCCCTACGTAATAATGTTATGAATGCCTCAAGTTACCTTTATGTCTTATGATTTCTATGATTTATTCATGATTTGAGGAGGTATGTTAAAGTGCTTATGTTTTATTATTAGAGTATGATTTCATTGATTATTATGTATACATGTACTCATGTTTCCTTTCCATATTTTTATATCCCTTACTGAGCTTTTTATGCTCATCCCAAGTTTTTGAAATGTTTTTCCCAGGTCAAGAGAAGGGTACATGATATGATGATAGTGTAAAGGAAGTGTCAAGAAAGAATCCATGTTTTATTTTAAATATGTTTCCGTTGATGGGAAAAAATGAATACTATCTTTTATTTTAACCACTTTATTTAAATGTGGGATGTAATGCATGTTTTATGATCTAATTCTCTAAAACTCTAAATCTGAAAAGATCCTCAAGGCGTATTCTTGAAATATTTCAAGATTAAGTAATGTTTAAGGTTGGGGCCTTATAGATATCCTTAGTTTTTTGGACTATCTAGGTATTACCAATGATTTTTTAGAAACTTATCATGATTATAAAATCTATTAACCATGAAAACTCATAAGGTAGTAAAGTTTTATAGACCAGTGAATGCAAAGAGATATTTAAGGAATTGAAAAATAGGCTTATCACTACACTAGTCCTCATGCTACCCTCAAGTGGGAAAATTTTAATGGTATATAATGATTCTTAAAATAAGGGTTTGGGATATGTTGTAATTAAATATGAAAAATTGATAGACTAAACCTTAACTTAGTTGAAAAATCATGAGAATAATTATCCCACACGTGATTGGGAGTTGTCTGTAGTGATATCTGCATTGAAAATATTACGACATTGTTTCTATGGGGAGAAGTGTGAAATATATACAGATCATAAGAGCCTAAAATATATATTCACATATTATGAGATTAATATATACTAGTTAAGATGGTCATAACTGATCAAAGACTATGACTTCTCAATCCATTACTATCTTATGAAATAAAAAATGTGGAAGATGATCTAAGTAGAAAGGATATAGTAACTTTATCAATGATTAGAATTGAGAAGGGTAAAATATTCTTATACTTGAATAGAATGGACATGGGAATCATAAAGAAAGAAACATCATAATTCCTTACTCAAATGATTGTTCAACCATCCCTTTTAGAGAATATAAAGTATTATTAATAAAATTATGTAGAAATTTAGAATATGGTGAAAGCTATAAGAAAAGGGAAATCCTCAAAGTTTAAAATTAGTGAAGAGGGGGATATAATATTTGGGTCACAACTATGTCAACCATAAAATCCCAAGATAAATATAGAGATATTTAATGATTCAGATATATCGACCTTCTCCATCCACCCAGGGAGCATGAAGATGTATTGAGATCTACGAGGGCACTATTAATGGGACAATAAGAATAATGAGGACATGGAATATAAATCAAAGTGTCTGATATGTTAGTAATTGAAGGATAAAATGTAAAATTATAATGGGATAATGAAACCATTACCCTTACCAATATGTGAATAGGAAAAAATCACCATGAACTTTTTCACTAGTCTTCAAGATTCATCAAGAGAATATAATGTTATATGGGTTGTGGTGGATCATCTTACAAAGACTACTCACTTCATTGTAATTCGATCTGACTTATCACCTAATAAAATTTCAAGGATATATATCAAATAGGTGGTGAAGATTCATGTAACACCACTATCAATTATTTCCGACCAAGATTCGATATTTTCCTCTAAGTTCTATAAGAGTCTCCAACATGCTTTAAATACCAATTTGAACTTTAGTATAGATTATCACCCCTAAACTGATGAAAAAAATAAGTAGACTATCCAGAAACTTGAAGATATATTGAGTGAATGATTGATGTACTTCAAAGTAGGATGGTATCATCATCTTCCTCTGGTTGATTTCCTATACAATAATAGTTTAACTCAAGCATCAAAATGGACCCATATGAATCCCTTTATGGGAAGAAATGTAGAACACCTAAGTTCTGGTATAAAGTTGGTTAATTAAATATATTGGGAACAAAAATGGTTATGAAAATGGTATAAAAGGTCAAGACCATTCAGTATCGTATCAAGGAAACTCAGAGTCATTGGAATAATTATGTTGAAAATCTTCAACGAGACCTGGATTTTGATGTCAGAGGTAAAGTGTTTCTCCATATATATCTATAGAAGAGATTTAACATATATGGGAAGAAGGATAATCTATGTCCAAGTTAAATTAACCAATTTTAGATTCTAGGTTGTATTAGAGTCATGTCCAATCAAATAACCCTCCCACTAACCCTATCTTAAGTACAAGATGTATTACACATTTATCTCTTAAGGAAGTGCATACAAAAATTCACCCTAATCTAATTTTAAATATCTAAATTAAAAAATGAAGTTTTTTTTCTAATAAATTTCCTAAATTTTCTATAAATTAATTATAATATTTTCTCATGAAAATTAATAAAATCATTTTTTAAGAAAACATATTTTCGATGAATATAATTAATTTAGTAAAAATTCATTCATTATTTACTAAGAATTTATAAATAAATTTATATTGATTAAGAAATTTATATGAATATTTCATAATTAAGTTAATACTATTAAAACCTCCATATTTAATAGCTAAGTTATAATTATCTTAGGGTGAATTTTTAGGATTTTTTGGAAAAGGTATCATTTTCAATGAATAAGGAGAAATAATGATTTTATTAGAAATTGTATTTTATTTTGAAGTATTTACATAGATAAATTCTATTTTGGATTTGTTTTAAAATTTAATTATTTACTTTTGATTAAAAATAATCCAATTATATTATTTGGAATTTATTTTGTACTTGAAATTCGTATAGAAACATTTTTATAATTAAAAGGCCATTTTTTTAAAAACTATTTTTTGTTCCAGTTTGTGTTTTAATATTAAGATAATTTATTCCACTTATATAAATTGAATATTGAATATTTTATTACATATTTTGTAATAAATAGGTCCAAATTTGATAATTAGGTCAGTTTTATTTTTTTATTATAAATAGTAACCTTAGTAAATAATTTTTATAACAGTATGGGAAAATCAGGTAATTAAGGTTAAAAATGATAAGAGAATGACTGAAAAGAACCCAAATAGTTTCACTTATCCTTTTTTATGAGTTTATTTCATCCATTTCCATCCAATTTTTGAAAATAATGCAACTAGGTGTCATATGTTTTATATTTTTACCTCAATATTATTTTATGTAAATAAAAGTAAAAAAAATTCATTCTATTTGTTTTTTATCTCTAAATTTTTGACATAGAGATAAATAGAGAATATGTTTTATTATAAAAGATTTATTTGAAATATAAATTATTTTTTTATAATTTTATTTTATTTTTAATTTTTAGTGATGAAATAATTATAAAAAATGTTTACGCAGTGCCTACAAAGTATTTATTAAATTAATATAATGATAAAATAAATGATTTTAAAAATGTTAAAAGAAATATAATTTGAATGAATTATTTTTTAAAATGAATTTTTTAGATAAAAATAACATATTATATGTGTTTAAATGGATTATATTCAAATTACATTATTTTCTTGTTATTTTTAACATCAAATTAAATGAACAGTTCCAAAAATGACATTAATGTTATTTTATAATAAATAATATTATATTAAATGATTTAAAAGCCCAAAAAAAACTATATTCATAAAATATATTGGAATTTGTTTCAAAATATCAACTATGTTCCATTTATCAGCCAATTTTCCTTTTATAGTAAATATATTGACCCCTAAAGAGTAAAAAGTTCATTATCACTATAATCATTAAAAAGGTTTAACGCGGGTTAAAACAAAGATATAAGGGTAAAAACCTAATCTAAACATGTCTAAATTTTATTTTATGATATAATTTCAACCCATAATAATACTATACTCTAATTATATCAGTTTTTATTCTTAATTCCATGAAAATTAATCTATATTAATTTAATAATTTAAGTAATTCTAAGAGTCCCCCTCCCCTCATATATAAAGGGGTACCTCCTATCCTATTTTATTCACACTTCAAAAGCCTTTTATTTCAGAAAATACCTACCAAAATATTTTATTGACATATCTCCCCATGTTATAGAAGTATTATTTTTTCCATAATACCAACCTTATAGGGTTTAAGGTGTAAAGTAATGGAAGTTATCTAAAGAAGAGATATAGACTTTAACTGAATGTTTTAGTTTTATTTATTCTTCTACCTACTTAAAATATTATTCAAAAAAAATTGAATTAATAAAACCAATATCTTAAATATACTGATATTTTATTATGTTAATTTCATCAAATGGGAAATGAAATCATCGTCATTGTGTATAGAGAATAACCATCTCATGAACCAATGTAATTTGTTTTCCGTCACCACTTCTCATATATGGTTATAATTATAGAAATAATATATATATATATATATATATATGTTATTTATGATATTAATATCAATATTTAAAAGGTAATTATTTCATACCATTCTTTCATTCCATCCTTTGAAAATGGGAAGGGTGGCCATGCATACGAATGTCCTACCATCTCTCTGAATGGTGTAATTCGTTTTTTTATCTCTACATTTTATGGATGACTCTAAATATATATATATATATATATATATAATGAATATATATGTTATTAATATAATTTTTAACATTTTTTATATTATTTAACCATTATCAATGTATAAATACCTAGACTACTAAACCAAAACATGCGTGAAAAATGAAGCAGTTATCACTAAGAAAAATAATTTAAATAAATAATTGTTAATAAATGAGTGATAAGATATTATAATCACATAATATATGATATTTTATATAAAATTATGGTTAAATAATAAATTTATAATAAATAAATATTTATTATATATTCATTTCTAACACATACAAATAAGGATAAGAGTTAAGGCATGGGATCTCTCAGAACCACCCTTTTTCTTCAGGTTATGACCATTCTCTCTCTAAATCATTTTAAATATCAATTTTTTGTTATTTATTGCTTATAAATTATGTATATATTTATATTAAATATATAAATATCTCATTCTCTCTTCCTTGTATGGAGAAATACATGCCATAAATTCATTTCTCAAATTCCTTCTTTAAAATCAAACTCGGTTAAGGGGAACCTTTCTATTACTTAATCCTTTTATGTAATTCTCATTTAACGTTTTTATTCCCAAATTAAAACCTTGTTTTTATACCTATTATTGTGTAATTATATATTAATATCAATAATATATAATTCCTTATTCTATTTGGAATATTTATGAAATTTCCTTTGATTGTGATATGAGGTAGGATTATGCAACCCATTTCTTTCCTTGGGTAATTCTTATGATTATTCATTATAATTGATTTCCTTTTGTGGAATAGATAATAATGAATATGTTATGATGGGTGTGCCTATATATCACTCCAATTAAATGGGTAAAGTTTTTATATCATGAGATGTTATGTATGGGATTAGGGAGTCAACCTAATCTATGATGGGACTATGTCCACTATGTGATGTTGTCTTAGTAGTTAGCCTTGACTTATACTTATTTAATTTTTTATATTTCTGCCACATTTTCTATATTAACATGATCTTTTTAGACCATATTATTTATGTTATTCTCCCAAATTATTACCTATAATCCTTCTCTTTTATGATATCATGTTATACCTTTGACTCACATGTTATGCTTCTTATCATGTTTATTACTTTACTGATCTATTTAGATCACCCATTTAGTCTATGTATTCCATAGGTTATCCCATATAGTTTTAGAAGATCAAATGGATTTAGGATCTTATTATGGGGATTAAAATAAATATTTTTGCTTTTCACGTTGATTTTTTATATACCTAGTCTATCAAACACACAAGGCCTTTCGATCCTTGTTTTGTATTTAATGGGTAACTACGTTTACAATAATGTATTAATATGTATAAATGTATTGTTCTCAATAGTGGCTGCTCTACTAAAAATCTCTTCACAACTAAGTCACACTTCATCACCCCAACATAGTAAGGGATATAAAGAGATACCACTCCATATCAGATATCTTGGTGAAGGTCATGCTCAAATGTTCATGCCCAAAAGTATTCATCATGAACCACATACATGGAATACCATGATGGGTTAGTAAACCTTGATGCATACTCTACGACTAACATGTTGCCTTACAAGATCTCTAGATGATCTTGGATACATACTTACCACAAATTCACTGGATAAAAATCCTCACTGAAGAGGCACACAATCTTTGTCCAAGTAAGATCCACCTCATCATGAATCTACATAATCAATATACACTATAACTATAATAGAACATGGATAAGTCTTGCTACTAGGACCACCATCTGGTCAGTATAGGTCTTAACAAGGTAGAAAACTCACTCTGCTACCTTGATCTAGTCTTATACTACCTGGGGGTCTAGATCACCATAAAACCTGAGTGATCTATACCTATAGAACTCATAAATAATTATTATCCTATAGGGATTATCTTCTAATACTACAACAACAATCAGATTCTCAATGGGTGAAGGTGCTATGAGCAATCCACCTAAAGGAACCTCCTTCTATACAGGTCCCTAGACTGTGGCATCTTTCACTAAGTGGATCACCATCACGATCATGAAATAGAATCCAAGCTGGCTATAATCATGGAGGTATCTTGAAATAGAACATACACATCAACAATAAAAGATAATATATGGGAATCTAACTCAATAAGGTCATGGAAATCAAAACTCATTCTTATATAAAGAAAGTACAAATGTTTTACTTGTATCTAATTTCTATATGTTCCAAGTCAACAAGTAAGTTATAAAATTCCTAGTGAATGGATACATAATTTTCCACACCATCAATGGGTTTCCTAGATTTAGATCCAAACTAAATACACTTTAACTTTGTTTCCCTATTTCTCAAACCAATCCTGATAGCTAGACTATCTCAAAACACTTGTCCTAAGACAGCCTAGGCTATAATACCACTCTCTCATGAAAAAACCTATCAGGGACCATTTTTCTAGAAGTAATCCAAGAGTGAAATCCCAAGACCACATACAATTGGATATGGGATGGATACTAGTATCAATTAATAATAACACACACATCGGAGTCTTTAGCCTAAAACACATGTAAACATTCACACATCTTTACACACCAATATTATACAGAAGGGAATATGAATTATACTATAAATGTATGCATAACATCTAATCCTACATCAGAGTATTAAAAGGAGTTTGTAAATGAAAAAGGTCCAAGTATAATACCACAAATATTGTAGTGGAGTCTAACCTTCTAAAAGAAGGTAGCTACTACCAAACTGTAACTCTAGGATCTGTTTGTGGTCCATCTGGACCAACTAAGCTTCACCTACTTCTGATCCACCTAGGACTCCATTAAAAGGTCTTTATTTTCAGAAGACATCAAACTTGTGGGTGTATCCCATATAGGGGTGAGTATAACCATACCCAATATGACACCACGAAATCACCAAACATAAAGCATCAAAGGGGGAGTTTCTGTAAATAACGAAAACAAGGGAAATAAACAAGATAACCCATATATGATCATAGAAAGACTACAAGTTTTAGAGTAAGTTCATGACCTCACTACCATCTTAGGGATTCTACTAGAGGGTCAAAGGTAATTCTTGTCTAAGAGAACTCACTCCTTGGGTCTCACTAACACCGATGGCACTGATCTGAGAGGTCATACTCATCAACCCATTCCATATTAATGTATGAATTTGAAATTATAAAATGTCAATGCATAGGTTGGGGACCACACCCAAGGACTATGGGAGATACCTAACTGTAACACCCATATATTTTAATATATTATTACCATTAAATAAGTCAAGGTGTTTGATATATTTCCCCACATATGACACCAAACTTAAAAAACCGGTGATATTTATAGATAAAATATAAATGTTTAAGTATGATCGTTAAAACCTATCTATTGAATTAGTGTGAATTAATAAGAGTAAATTCTTTATGAAATATATTTATAAATAAAATAATGTCTAATTCTAATATAAATGAAATTAAATTAGTTTACCAAAAAATAACTAATAATATTGTTTATTATTTAGAAAATCATTTTTATAAAAATTTCCTTTTTATGAAATATACATTTCTATATCAATAAAAATATCATTAATGATGATAAATTATGTTTTATATTAATAATTGGTTTAGATAAATTCATTTAATAAATGATATGAAATAAGAATAATAATAGTTAATATATGAAAATATCGTTTTCAAATAAAAATGTTTTTCCATTATATTTTATGATTTTATTAAAAAATTGAATTTAAAAATTTTGGAATTTGAAATTAATAAAATTAAATTCATTTTTTAATTCCTCATATCAATATTTATATAGTAGTAATTTTTTATATTTTTCTGAATGGGTTGGTTTTTAGTCGAAAAATATGGTTTTCACGAAACCTGTAATTTCTATAACTTTATCCTTACATAAGAATGACATATAAGATTAAAAAACCTTTTAGGTGATAAAATATGAATCTATGGAATAAAATTATTCATTTTAAAATCTTATTTTATCTTATATATTATTTTCACAAATTTTTTATAACTAAATTAAAATGTTAGTTTAATAAAAATGGTTTTCAATCTTTTCTTTAAATCAAGTATTTTCAAGGGGTTCAGTTTTTATTGAAATGAAATCCTTATAACCTATATTTATTTTATAATAAATCAATTAATTTCATTAAAATATGTATACAATATAATTTTATCTTATATATAAATTTAAATCTTAAAAAATTTATTTCTCTGAAAACCGTCTTTACGTGATTAAGTGTATATATTTTAAAATTAAATTTTCACACCTTTATAAATTTTTTTTGAAAAATGATTTTAAATTTTGAAATTATAATTATAAAATTATTCTTGTTTTTTAATCTTAATCTTTATTGTTAAAATTAATTACTATGGATAGAAATGAATTATCAAGGTAAAGTAAATTAGGATAAAAGTTTAAAAGTTAAAGCAAAAGGACCCAAAACACTCAAAGTTTTCTCAAAAATGAGTTTTTGTGGTTATTTTCTTCCCTAATCATTATAATATCCTATTTTCCAATTTTTTCCTTTAAAACTTCAACAGTAACCTTATATTATTGAAAATTTAAGGGTTACTCCCAAAACTACCCTTCTCCTTAGTTATAAAAGAGTAGTATCCCTGTCACTTCAAGACTCGCCTATTATTTTAATTAATCCTTGAAAATATCCCAATTTTATTCTATTATAACTTTATACCTTGTTAAAAATATTATTTTCCTCATTATTTATCATATGTCCTTCATTTGTAAGGAGACTTCCAAGGAAAATTCAAGTTCTCGATGTGAGTCTTATCAACTACTCAGTTTTTCCTCTTAATTATCTTCATTTAAAAAATTATAGAAATAATAATATTATGATATTATTATCATTTATATACTATAATTCTACTATATTAATGTTATTATCATTTTTTATTCATATAAACCATTAAGAAAAATAAAACTATTGTTTGTGCGTTGTGCAGACCACCACCTCCATGATGCAACATGTTTTGTTTTCCATCACAGTTTTACAAGGTTGGATATAAGGATGGTATTGAATTATAAATATGATGACTATTATGTAATTACGGTTCTGTTATAGTAAATTTTAGAACCTATTAATGATATAATCAAAAACTTTATCATTAATTCAATCATTTAAAACGAGCAAACTAAGAGGAAAATGGGCACTTTTTCTAAGTAATGACATTATATAAATTATATAATAATTATAATTCATTAAAATTATAATATATCACATTAATAAATAATAAATAGGATCATTATTCCTATATTATAATGATATTACAACAAAAAACATCATAATCATTCATTAAATCATGGTATGTTCATATTTGGGTCGGTTTAACCTCCTACTGGAACAATACTATGAATTTATATCATGAATGACTATGAGAAATTATTAACTAGTATAATATTATATAAATATGTAATTAATTTTATTTGCGTTTATGGTAAGATTATATAAACATTTAACTCATTATTTAATTAAACATCTTCCATTTGTTAAGAATCAATGAAACATACTTTTTATCAATTTCTTCTTCAGGGATAAAGACTAAAACAATCATGAAAGTAATTTGAAACATCTTAAATAATAATAATAATAAATACCTATAGGTAACCTTAATGACCTATTAATTATTAAATTTTTAATAATAATTAATATGTACATCGCTATTATGAAATTAGTTCAAATAATCAAGACTATAAACACTCGATGTGGGAAATCGGAAGAATTCATGTAGAGAATGAATATTTATGAAAATATATGTGAATAAGGTTCTAAATAAAGTGATTAAGATATATATATATATTTGATATAGGATATTAGATTAAATTCATAGAATTCATGATAATAGGTAATGGTTTTTCCTCAAATTCATCTCTTTGAGACCTGTTTGGTATTATGCACCTAATTTCATTTATGTGGTGTATATAATGCCTATTTGAGATATAATACCTTGAGTTATATTTTAATAATGGAATTTGAAGTTAAATTACAATAAATATCATTAAAAAGGTTTTTATTAAATTGATTCTCAATAAGTAAGAGTTTTCTTATTCTTAATTATGATTTGTTGGGATATGTTATAAGTTATGCACTGTGTTTCCTTTGTATGATAATTTATTGATTTACTACCCCATGAATTTTCAATAAATTTTTTTCCTTATAATCCATTGCATAAACTATATAAAAAACCAGGTAATATTACATTAAATCATTTTTATGACATATTAATATTCATCGATTATATTTTATAAAGTTATATTGATTATAATAATATTAGGTAATAGTTTATTTAAAAAGAAAAAAATATTTATTTTGAACCAAATTGGGTTATCATGAATTATATGGTTTTATTTAAAAATATAATTTTTAATCTTTTAATTTTTAATTTTAATAAGTAAACATAATTTTAGAATTCATCTTGTTAAATTAATCTTAGGGTGAATGTTTTAGTATTTTTTTAAAAGTTTTATTTTTCGAATGAATACTGAAAATATTTATTTTTATTGAAAGATTTATTTTCTTTTCAAGTATTTACAAATTAACATTCTATTTTGTATTAGTTTTAAAATTTAATAAGTTTATTTTTATTAAAATTTATATAATAAATATCATTTTAATCAAAATTATACTTGAATTTGGTATAAAAACATGTTTATACTTTAAAAGGTATTTTTCTAAAAAACTAATTCTTGTCGTGCTTTTTTGGATTTAATTTTAAATTAATTTATTCCACTTATGTGAATTTAATTTAATAAAATGTATTTCATACTTTTAATAATAATAAATAATATAATTAAATATGTTTAACTTAATTTTTTTCATAATAAATAGTTAAAAGAGTAAAATTTTGTTAACATGGTTAAGGCTAAAACGTGTTTACTAGGGGTTAAAATAAAGATATATGGGTTAGAATTACCTAAAAACTTGAATTTATACTATTTAATGAGTTTTATTCAACCAAATACATATTTAATTAGTTGAATAATTTATTTTAAAACATTATTTTTATTTGGTAACTCAATATTGACTTTTGAGAAGATAATATATATTTTATTTAAATTAAAAATTATTTTCAGGTTTTTTCATTTAATAGAATGGTTGGAAGATGTAATTTGGTTTTTTATTACTAAAAAGGTCTTAAAAACTTACTTTATTTATTATTTAACCAAAAAAATAAAGTAAACCAATTTATTACTTGATTTCATGGTGAATTCTTGTTATGATTAAATTGGGTATTTTCATAAAAAAATGTTTTTCATATATTTTTTGTTCTTATACTAAAATAATTTAATTTTCATTTATAAATTAAACCTGAAAAAATGGACTATAAATTTTTAATTATCATTTCAAAAAAAATTATAATTCCCCTTTTATTTTTGGTCATATAATTAAGTTATCATGGTAAAAATTTATGTTATCACAGTTAAGGTTGAAATGAGTGTAAAGTTGTTTACCTAGGAGATAAGGATTAAAATGTATCCAATAATTGGAAAATGTGATTTTTTGAGTTTATTTAGACCCTATAACATCTTATATTTTAATTTTGGGTTCATTGGTTCCTCTTTAAAATATTATGATATATATATATATTATTTAATATTTTATGAAATTCCAAGTGTGTCATTCCCCTCACTTGTAAAAGGGAACCTCATATCCTCTCTTCCTTACTCCTTTCGAGAACTCTATATTAAAACATTACTACCCAAATAACTTACTAACATCTCTCAGCATATCCTAGAGTCCTTTTTATTACAAAAATAACCTAGTAAGGATTTAGGTATAAACCAAAAGTGGTTTTCTGGAGAAGAGGTATAGTTCTTAACCGAGCGTTTTCGTTTTATTTCTTCTTATAACTCCTTAAAATCTTCTTAAAACATGATGAAATAATAAAAAAATAGTAAATATAATGAGATGTGATTATGCTAATTTTAAAATCTATATCCATATCCTCATCCATGAAATTTTAAAATGAAACCATCATTTGTGTGTACGACGGACTACTGTCTCGTGAGCCGATGTAATTTGTTTTCCATCACCACCGCTCATAGATGGTTATAATAATGGATTTTAAGTATATATATGATATTAATGAAATAATTATCATTATTTAAAGATAATATATCATCTATTTTCTTATATATCCTTCCATAAAAAATGATAACATTGTTCATGTGTATGTTTGGATTAAAACCTCCACAAAGCGATGTGAATAATTTTTCATAACTACATCGCATGGATAGTATATATAAGTTTATTTAAAGATAAAATTTTATATTTCTAATATATTCATAATAATCTAAAGATAAAATGATACTTACCTTCTTTCCCTCATGTTTCTTGAAAAATTGAAAATGTTACTCATGCATATGTACAACTTTTCATCTCTATGATTGTAACATAATTTTTTTTTCATAATCACATTTGATGGTTGGATTTAAAATTATAATTAATATATAAAATTTATAATTATTTCATGATTATTATTTTATATATTATTTAATAATTAAATCTACTAAATTCATCATGGACATATAATCCAAATATCATCAAAACATATGATTTGGACTTAACTGATTGAGTAATTAAATATGTCATTAAAATACATGAAATAAATGGTTTAATGATAAGGGATTAAACAAAAAAAGTTAATTAAGAAATTAAATAATTTATAAGTTTATTATAAAGGATATAAATATTGTATGTGATGAGTTGGACTCAAGGTAAAGGATGTTTTACCTTAAAACCCCCACTTTAATTATTTTAAAGATTAATTTTCTAAATCTTTCTCTTCCATGGCCATATTCATAAAAAAATATTTTTTTATACAAATTATATATGTACATAAATTAATTTTTGAGGAAATTGTATGTCTCTTTTTAATTTATTTTAATGGTCTTCAAAAGGAAATTTTTTACATATTTTATATGGAATGTTTTTTACTTTATTTATAAAAGAAAAAAAGGAATGTTCTATTTTAACATATATAGGGTCAAGGGTGTTTCCCATCACCGCATCCATTATTTTATTTTTGGATTACTTTACAATATTTCATATTGTTTTTAAATAAAACCCCCCTTTTCTATGTTATAGGTATTTTCAAAAAAGGTTTTAAATGGAATGGATATTTCAATATACGAAAATATTTTATTATGAGTGCAAAGAATATTTTTATAAGTGTGATGACAAAAATGAAATATTTCATGTGTTATGATTATATTATGGTTATTGAAAATTTTTTATGATGATGGGTGAGCTTGATATATCTCATGATGATGGGTGAGCCTCATATATCTCTCCAATGCATTGGGTAATGGGATAGAGTTAAACAGTTAAAGGTTTATCCTAAGAGATTATTAGAATTTATTAGGTAGGTTATTCCATTTGTAAGAGTGATTGTAATAGTGATATAAAAATGATGTCCCAAATTACCAACATGAATTTTTTATGCTTTCTAATGAGTTTTAATAAAAATATTTTTATTTTATATGGTAATCTAATGATCTTTTTTAAGTAATTATTATTCAATTTTGGGTAAAAAAATATGTTTTTAGGAAAGTTTTTTTCATGAATGCTCGTGTTTTTTAATGAAAACTTGAGGATTATGATTTTTAATTTATTTTTTCTTATAAAGTGTGTTATTAAAAAAAATTAAGTAAATTTGATTTCATGTTTAAGTAAATTATTATTTGAGGTCAAAGTTTATTATGTTAAATAGAAACCATATTTTATGATCTCATGGTTTCAAAATGGACTTGTGGGTTTCTTTATTTCTTTTTATATGTCCCTTATTGATATTTTTACACTCATACCACATTTTTAAGTATTTTTTACTTATTTTAACGATATGTAATAATAAATAAGAAGTCAAGATAAAATTCCTGAATATTTTTCATGAAATGAAAATTTTTTGCATTATAAGAGTTTTATATTATGGAGGTCATGACCAAATCCATTGGGGCTTTCTTGGCCAGCGATGAGATGAGTGTGATACCCCTAAGACCTCATCCAATAGGACAAGGGTTGGAAACTGTAACTGAGTAGGTATATCACCCACATAGCAGGACTTATCCTAAGTTACCTATACACACATACACACATGCATCTCTATAAACCAACATAATGTAGAAAGGTAAAAAAATCATACTAAAAATGCATGCATAACATCTATCTCACATAAGAGTACAACAAGAAGTAGAGTGAAGTAAAACGACCAAATACAATCCCATTATAACTATAAAAGAACCCAAACTACTAAAAACACAGGGGAAGCTACCCAAAAGAAACTCCTAGATCTATTTGAGGTCTATCTAGAATAACTAAGATCCACCTTCTCCTGGTCCACCAAGGACTCCAATGAATAGCCTATCATCTACAAAGACACAACTTGTGTGGGTAGAACTCATGTCGGGGTGAGAATAAAAATACCCAGTAGGACACCCTAAAATCACTAAATATAAATAATCAATAGATTAATCAACTTATCACCATGAATTCAAGTCAATCAGGATATGAGAAATAGTAATATATAAAGACAAAACATAGATATACTCAATATAGACACTAAGTATCAAGGTGAGGTCATAACCTCCCTACCATTCTATGATTCTACTAGAGTATCGAAGGTAATGCTTATCTAGGAGAAATAAATCCATTAGAATTTATATCCCTAATGGTGTTCATCCTAGATGTCTCACTCATTAGGTATAACTACACTGATGGAAATCAACTAAGAGATCACACTTGTCAGGTCTAACCATGGAGAAGCACGAAGGAAATTGTTAGGGCTCATCTGAGATACACACTTGATCATGCTACACCTCACCATAAGATGATATATATTGATACATAGAAAGGGGATCACACCTAGGGACATGGGGTATGTCAGATCCTGTATGGAATAACCCACTAAGTAGGGGATCATACACCCTTCTATGTTGTTCACACTGATTCCTGAAACTCAACCTAGGAAAGAATATAATGGTAGAGGAACTCATTTTAGGCCTCACATAGGGAGTCTATAACTCTATCTAAGACTAAACTCATACATGGGATGACATCCTAATCTTAGTACATGATGCCTTATTGTACCCTCTTGGGGATGTACCAAGGGAACACTCCCTTGAGAAACATATCCAAGGGAACACACCAAAGCTCAAATATGAGCTGATTTGAAAAGAATAATGGCTCCAACATTCCCTTGAATAATTACACGGTGTGTTTCATAGGCTACATGACATGTGTCACTAAGTCTGTTATTTCTCATGTCTCATTGTCTCACACATCATGAATTTATACAAACACATATCATGTATGTTAAGATAAGTGGTGTGAATATATTGGTTCTGAAATCGATTTGTTTTCTAGTCTAGACCATGTATTATAGCCTATGATTGTGTACTCAAGGGGTTCCCATGTACACTAATTTTTCATTAGTATTTTTCAAAGTACAAAACATGTTCCCTAAGCCACATGTAATGTGGGGTCACATAGGCTCCTGGGCTTATACTCCATATACATTTCAAACCATTATCTAGGGCTTACACGGCATGTGGGTAACCAACATGGCGTGCAAATCTACATGTATTCTTGGTCGTATACTCCCTGTACACACTGATTTGGTCGAATGAGGATAACATTGAGTGTGATTAAATCACATGGTGTGTGATATTTAAATAAAATCATAAACCCTAGCCGTTACTCAGGGGGAGCTACACGACATGTGGTCCTCTGAACTACATGGCATGTAGTTAGGAATTTTCCATAAATTTCATCTATTCATGTTATTTCACCCAAACTTCCTCCAATGCCTCCAATTTCACTAAGAATTTATTTTTGAAGATAGTATGTAAGTTGAACACCATCTACGGTCAGCCAGAAGTTGGATTTAGGTTTTTATTCAATGGAAAACCTTTGTCATTATTGCATAAAAGCAACATGCATGACCTGACTTGGGAATGCACTATCACACACACCTTGATCGGATACCATCATCTTTGATGGCCAAATTCTAGACACTAAATCATCTCATGAATCATTTTCAAATAACCTCATCATCTGAATTCCCAATTCCACAAAAAATGAGATCTCATAATCTGATATCAAATCCTATATCATCATCATGCACTATAAATGCACTATCGATTCCAAACCCAAACCCATAGTATCAATCCATTTCACCAAATAATTACTTCACAATGATCCACTACTAGGTATTTTTCAAATCACCAGAAAAATAAATCATTGATGATGAAAGCACAATGAATAGTGGGGGGAAGAAAAAAAAAAGAAAATGAATGATCCTTGACCACTTTTCGGGTTGGCCTTGGTATGTTTTTTTATAAAATGAATGAATATAAACAATTAAATGAAAAATAATGAAATACTATCAATCCCAAAATACCATGAAGTTAAACCCCAACACATAAATCAGTGGTCGGCTTGTAAATCAAATTTTTAGGAGGATTGATCTAGGTTAAACATAGGATAAAAAATATAAATAAATCAACATAAAACAAATTCCCTTCCTTGATTTTAGATTGATCAGTGATAAAGAATGATTATACATCAGTATAATTGGGGAAATACATAAACTCCTTCGATGATGGAGATCCCCATGGTACTTTGATCGTCGATCCATGATCCTATGTCCAAATTCCAAATCACTCACCACTGGATCTATCCATCCAATCTATCTCTAAAAATACCTATGGTTATGTGGATAGCTTTAGTATTTTCCCATAGTTGGGTGTAAATAGGATCTTATTAGTTCATGGCTATTAAATAACTAATAAATTTATTTATTTAATTATCATCTGCCCATGACTGCACTTTAAAAAATGCAAGGATCCTATAAAGATTATTTCATACCTAAGGCAAAACCCACATTATGAATTTAATGGTGGTCATATATTTCTAATCCAAGACATTATTTAGGAGTTATTCCATTATTTTTGAAAACATCTCATGTATGATATAATATATTTTTATTTTTAATATCACTACACCAAGGTTATTTGGGAACTATAATTCCATGATGACTCAGTGACTAGATTCAAAAATATTCCTTATAATATTCTAGTCTTATACAGAAAAAAAAGATTCATTAAATTCTTCTAACCTTCAAGGTTTTTCATCCCAAAAAGTGAAAAACCTACTCAGACAGGTGAAGATACTAAGCTAACATATTAATCTTCTACTCTGATGATCTATCTCAGGGGTTCCTGAGCTATCAACAAACACACACCCAAGAAAAGCACTTGACTATGAAAGGTATTTTCCCAATGGTTCTCAAATAACTTTGGTCTCCAAAAAAAGGTAATTTTATCCTTGATATCCATCTCACCCCAATCAACAATTTGCAATTATTTGTGCACATATATCCTTAGATATGAGTCATGGAACACACTAAGCATATGGTCTAACTACGGTTACAAGGTCATGTGGTACACCACCTTGACAACCTAATACATTAATTGATAAAAGGAACTATGAACCATAGATATATCTTGTTATCCCAGCCAAATCCCTATAATCCTCAATTAGGAGATATCCCTTGTAACACATGATCTCCTCATCGAACTCCAAAGGCCACTGTCATCAATCAAAAAGTGACTCCAAACATTTTTAGAAAGTCTTAATCTTCCCCTGGATGAACTATACCTTTCACAACTATTGTTAGCACAAATGCTAGGCATATAAACACTATTTCCCATTATATTTGACTAGTATAGTGGTGAAATATAGGGTATCCCATATGTAGACTAAAATGGTGATACATTGGTGGTGGATTAATAACTTTTATGATACTAAAACTCCACCAATTGTAGTTGATCCACCCATATATAGTCCATAACAAACATAAAAACTTAAAGCATATTAACCATAACCCAAATGGTCAGCTTTACATGGGAATCAGTTTGGGGGGAAATAATGTTCTCAACTGACACTAATTCTCAAAGGCCTCTTGCATCCTCTCTATAATCATGACTTAAAGTAAGTATCATAGTCTAAAGAAATATTCGAATGAATTATATGAATCTAAACTACCACATGCATGTATAGGAATCCCAAACTCTCTAATAAGATTTTTTATCAGATGGTTAGGAAGTGGGCCAACATGGAGAGTCAATCTATGATCACATAGATAGTTTCATGACCTCTCATTGGTCACGAAAGCCCCACCATGAAAACCACAAGATATGATCCCATTTCTAGTTTCATCTAATCACCTTATTCTCCACCTAATGATAGGTGGGACATTGATATTCTAACTTAGAAACACACTACTACATCATTGGCTACCCAACCAATTACAAAGGATCATTGTATATCCTCACCTCTATTGGATGTACTACTAAGTAAAAGTATGAAACCTCCTCAGCACATCATCTCATAGCATGATTGGTTCCATCATCCATCATCAAACTAGGATAAAATTTTACCTACATTTAGAAAAATCCATTAGGAAGATGTTTAATGGTTATCTAATCATGAAATATCTTACAATTTATATCCCCAAGTTGTGCCTCCAAACTACACTAAAGAATCAGAGGGGTAATAACTATCTACTGAAGGTATGTTACACCATCCTCTTCTATAAGGGTCAACTGCAAATAGTTCAACTGCTTTGTCACCTCACACAAAAAAATTGAATGAAAAACCTCACTGTAATCATCTTCCACCACCCCTATTCTCTTGAGTAGCTCCCAAGATAGAAATATCTCAACCATTAATGGGTCTACTATCACATCCATATCTAATAAGACATATATGAATATGTGGACCACTTGAATCCATAACTAATACTTTTATAGATTTTTTAAATTTGGTACTCTTAGAGAAAGTTTATAATTATCCTCAGGTTTCTTTCTAGCTCCACCTATGACATCGACTACACTAGGATTTAATTGAAGAATAATACCATGAACCAATCCAAGAATGGTTTGAATGACCTATTTTATAAATCTCACAAACACTAATGGGGTGTCCAGTGTGCTGAAAGGAATCCCCATGAGCTCTAGGAAACTATATAAGCTTTATAAATCCACATTTGGTGCATCGTCCTCTCAAACCTGAAGTTTTTTATAACATTTCATGAGTTTAAACTCTGAGAACAACTTCACCCCTAACCACTAGTAGAAGAAGCCAACGATTATCTAGAGTAGATAATTCTCCCTGATAGTCACCTTGTTTAGGTGACATCAATCCACAACTAACCTCAAAATATCATTCACCACCTAGGAAAAAAATATAGGGCTACCTAGGTGAACACACTAGGTATAACACAGACCTACCTCTGAAGATCATTGAACTACACCTTTAGTTCTCATAACTATGGGGTCATCTTATATGAAAGAGTATATATTAGGTTATCCCTATATGTACATCCATGAAGAAAAAAAACTTTCAATGGAAATGTAGGCTCGGTGCATCCTTAGGAAATACATCCTCATACTCCTCCAACACCATAGTAAACTAAAATCTCATAAAATCTGCTTCCCCAAGGGTTATACTAGACAAATGATAAGAAATCAATTGTATCCTCCTATACACAAGATCATCCTACACTTCTTGTTATTATTTGTCACCAATGAATAAAAGTATATCCCATTAACTTGGTTGTACTACAACCCCCACTAGTAATAGTTAATTGGTCTTAGACAATAGGAAACTAGTTCATACCGAGGAAAAAATTGTAGGTTCTCACTATCACTATAGAAATATTTCATGTGATGTTATCTATCCTCCTAGATTTAGGTCACACTATCAAAATATGTTTTTTCTAAACAATCATCTCTGTAGGATCCATCGAACACTAGGGTTGAGCAAAAGGGATCTATTCGAATCACTAGTCTTTGAACAAGTGTAATTTTCTAGGAAATGTGGATTTTGAATTTGTGATAGAACTATAGTTTTAGAAGTAAAGATATATGTAATACCTTAAACCATAACCTAAGATTCTATTCACAATCTCCTACTGCTTGAAGTTATCATTTCCCTTTCCCACATGTTCACCACAATCAGGGCTCTCTCTAACACCTAATCACATCAGAATGACCTCAAACACACAAGTCAAAGGAACCCAGCCACCACACCTCAATGTTACCAATCCAGGAAGCACTAACTCTCACACATGGTTTTGGGTCACATCATAAGAATGCATCTTGATTGTGGAAGTATACTTCTTCCTTGGGTGCCTGAATTCATGTCAAACATCACCGACATAGGGCTATACTGATTCCCCACATTACCCTAGATAAGTATTGCCACTAGGACCACCATAAAGAGGGGTCCTAACCAAGTGGGAAACTCACACCATAAGATTATTCTAGTCCTATACCACCTGATAAGGGGGTCTAGATCACCACAAATCTTGGGTGATCCCTGTCTCTAAAACTAGATAAGTGCACTCATCACAGGTTCTTCATCCTTCACTATTGACAGAACTAATCACTACTTGACCTAATGAGGAGAATACACCTAAATCAACATATTTGGTTCATTATACTACTAAACAAGTGGATACATCTCTCTATCCATCTAGAGTAACATCCTCTTGTAAAGATCCTCAAACTGAATCCTTATCACCCATAAAAAATAACCATTATCTCACTATATAATCCTAGATAGATGTCATTATGTAAGCATCCAATGATAACCAAGATGCATCATGGTGAAAAGAGAATATATATGGAGTTGACTTCAAGAAGGATATAGAACCACAACCCATTCCTATATGATGAATGTTCCACTATTTTCTTTACAACTAGTTCCTACATGTTCTAAGTCAACAAGCGGGTTATTATAGTCTTATTGAATGAATATGGAAACCTTCATACCATCAGTAGGTTATCTAGCCTAAAAGATGAACCTGAAACACTTTAACACTATTTACCTAGTTCCCATGTACTCAGGGCGTGCACATGTAAACTATCTTTGTCCATGTACTTTCTAGAGTATAGGGCATGTTCCTCGACACACACAGTGTCTGGGGCCACATTGGATCCAAGGAATTTACTCCCTATACATACCGATCCATTCACCAAGGCTCACCTGGAAAGTGGGTAAAAAACTTGGTAGGTAAATCTGTATGGATTCTTGGGCGTGTACTCCTTGAAGGCACCAAGATGTCTAGCTGAGGATCACAATATGTATTTTAAGATCACATGGTGTGTGATATTTAACTCAATGACTAAAACATATCCACCACTATGGGGAAACTACAAGGTGTGTGTTCATATAAACTACATAATGTGTAGTTTGGAATTTTTCAGAAATTCTAGATCCCCATGTAGTTTCACCCATGATAACGCTATTAACTCTAATTCCACTAATAATCCATCTACGAAGTCTGGATCTATGTTGACCACCATCCACAACCAACTGGAAAACCATCATCATTATTGTCCTGAAGAAACCTACATAGCCCAGCTCAAAAATCCTTTATCACCCACACCTCGATCAAATACCATTATCACTGGTGGCCAGATTTCAGAAACCAAATCTACCCATGAATTATTTTTAAAGCACCGCATTATCCGAATTCCAGATTTCGTGAATAACAATAACTCCATATCTGAACTCAAATCCTCTTTTTTCATCACACGTCACAAATGCACCATCAATTATAAAATTTAACCCATGGTATCGATCAATTGTGCTAAATAACAATTGTGTAATGATCAAAAACTGGGTATTTATCAAATCACTAACCAAAGAAACCATTTATGACAAACACATGATGAGTGGTGGGAGAAAAGAACAAAACACAACAATGGGAACAAATCTCATCCATTTTTTGGGTTAGACTCAATACATTTTTTTATAATGACAAAAAAAAGAGAAATAATTAAATGAAAAATAATTAAATATCATAAATCCCAAAATCATAGTAAGATAAACCCACACACAAAATTCAATGGTCAACACATGAATCAAATTGTTAGGGGGTTTGATTCAAATTTGATAGGGGATAAATAAACAGGGATAAAACCACATAAATCAAAATCCCTACCTAGAGTTTGGATTGATCAGTGAAAAAGAATGATTCCACATCGTTTTCATTAGTTATATCCTTGAACTCCTTTGATGATTAAGATCATCATAGTACTATAATCATTTATCCATGATCCTATATCCATGTGCTAACAGACTCACCACCGAAGCTCACCATCCATTACTTCTCCCCAAATACCTAGGGTTATACATATAACCCTAGGATTTCCCATATATGGGTTTAAATAAGAGAGGATTAGATAATGGAGATTAAATAATTAATAAATTAATTTATTTAATTATAATCTTCCCATGACTAAAATTTAATAAAATGGATGACACTGACAATGATTATGTTGTTACTAGGGTAAAACCCATGTTTATGATTTAAGAGTGGTCTTATTTTTCTAATATGAGACTCCATTCAATAATTATTCCATTATTTCCAAAAAAACTTCTTTTCCATGATATAATATTTTTAATATCACCACACCAAGGTTCTCCGGACCCCAAAATTCCACACTGAACCAGTGCCTAGATTTAAAAATATTCTTTAAAATATTCCAAAGTATTATGGGGGGAAAATGTTATTCATTATGGTAGAAAAAATGGATACTGAGTGGAAGTGTCCACTTTTTATTATATGGGTTTCTTATGTAATAGTTATGACCAAATTATCTAAAATTTTAAATTGAAAATATCCTCTAAATTTAAGAAATTTCAAACCATGTTATAAATCATGTATGTGTGAATTTTTTAAGGAAGGGTCCTTATATCTGGTATCAAAGGAAAGGTTTAAATAATTTTAGATATTGGGAAAATATAACTAAATAACCTTAAGATATTATAATTATAGTTATCATGATATAGAACTTGATGATTACCATAATACTTCATCTAAAGTATGTCTGTTTAGAATGGTATTCTGTAGAGGAAATAGGTAAGCATCAATAAGAAGGATCTAAGAGGAAAATATACTTATAAATTGGTAACCTAGGATGGTTGGAATTGGAACTAATTTTTTTTGTAGTGATGTCTTAGTTGAACCGGGCTATAAATGGTGGTGGAATTCATGCTAGATAGGAACCAGATATACTAAATCAGAACATGATGATAAGTGATAATTTTATGAGATAGCACCCTCCAAGAATTAGTGGATCTTTTGACTCAATGGAATCTGAGTAATGGATTAAATACCTAGAAAATATATTTGAATTCATAGGTTTTAATAGAATAAAAAATTCATCCTGATTATTTATCATTTTTAAGGTGAAGTTAATCAATGGTGTTTAATGGTTAAGAATACTAGAGAAAGGGAAGATGTTGGTGTCCTAGAATTAGATACATTTAAGAATATTTTTCTTGAGAAATATTTTCCTAATGTTGTTTGAATTAGGATATAAAATCAATTCCTATAATTAAGGTAAAAGGAGGAAGATTCAATGGCTATATATGAAGAAACTTTCATCGTATTGGTAAGGTACACACAAAATTTCACCTAAGATCATGATAGTAAAATTAATAAGTTTCACTAAATATTAAAGCCATGATACTGAAGAGTGTTGGGATCTTGAAAATTTAAAATTTATGAGAAACTTGTTCACTATGATGATAAGTTATAAATTGATTTTTTTCTGATGACCAAGTATTCCATGAAAATTATAAGAAAAAGGGGTCCAAGTGGTAAGAAATGGGAAATAATCAATTGAAGAATTATAAAGGTAATAAAATAAAGTTTTCAGTTTGTGATAGGTATGGTAAAGATCAACATGGGGTATGTCTTGTGAAATATGGTAAGTGCTTCTGATGGGGTATGTTTTGGTATATGGCTCATGATTACAAAGAAAAAGATCTTGTTAGTGGTAATAAAAATTTTAATAAGTAGGAATTAATGTGTTTTAAATGTAATGTGATGGGTCATTATGGGGATGCATGTCCAAAGAAGATCATAAATGATGGGGATCAGAAAGAACACAAGAAAAAGGGTGTGGTAAAATATTTTAAAACTACTTTGGTAGATGTTGGGCCATCAAATGTTGTGGTAACATCTCAAAGGGATAAATATTTTTGAAGTTTGAACTCATGTCTTGGTACCATCAGCTGAAGGTTAAGGAGTACGACATCCCAAAGATATAGTTCTGTACTAGGTATGGGAATTATGAGTATGTGGTTATTCCGTTTTGATTGATGCATGATTAATATGTATTCATGGATCTTATGAATAGAGTTTCTCATAAATATTTGGATAAATTTGTGGTTGTGTTTATCATTGATATTATGGTTTGTTCTAAAAATTATGAGGATCAACAAAAACATCTAAGGATTTTTCTGCAAACCATGAAAGAAAAGAATCTATATTTAAAAATTAGAAAATATGAATTTTGGTCCTAGAAGATTTCATTCCCTAGGAATAATATTTATAAATATGGAATGATTGTTGATCCTATTAAAACTAAATTGTTTTATGAATTTCAAAGACATAAAAATATTATTTATATTTATATTTTTCTTGTATTAGTAGTATATTTCCAGTGGTTTGTTGAAAAATATTCAATGTTATCTATCTTACTAACCAAGTTAAAAAAATGAGTTAGGTCCATATGAATAAAGTAATACAATTAATATTTCTAGGAATTTAAAATAATATTAGTGAATACTCCAGTTTTGGACCTTCCATTAAGAAATGGTAACTTTTTCATCTACGATGATGCTTATTTGAAGGGCCTAGGTTGTGTTTTAATGAAAAATAATATGGTAATTACTTATGAATCACATTAATTAAAATCTCATGGGAAAAATTATCCTACACAAGACCTTGAACTAGCATATATAGTGTTTACTTTAAAATTTTGAAGACATGATTTATATAGAGTAAATTATGAAATATATATTGATCCTAAAATTTTTAAGTCTACATTCACTCAGAAAGAGTTGAACATGAGATAGAGGAGATTTATATAATTGATAAAAAATTATGACTACACAATTCATTATCATATAGTTTGTAGCATCCTGACCTAGATTCCACTAAATCGGTGCTCTGAGCGAGTTCACTATAAGGACTCGAGCGCACCTCCCCAACCGTCTAAACATAGTGCTAACTTATATGAGTATATGTATTCAGAGATACACACACACACACACACACATACATACATACATACATATATCCCCACATATATATATATATATATATATATATTCATGTGCTCATACACATACTTATATAAGCAGGGAAGAAAATCATAAATAACTCAATCCATAGTAGATCCTTGGGCCCATGATCTGATCAAATAGATATCATGTATTAAGGGAATTGAGTTGAATGTTATACCATTGTTATACCATTCAAGACATGCATAATTAAGTCAACCTCTAGGTCTATAATCCTGATTGAAAATAGATACTTTTTCCAGTGTCGGAAATGTCTCTGAACAAGCTATGTCACCACAGGGGGATACATGTCCTAACCCTAAGTTCACCCATACAAACCTATGATCACTATAAGTAAGGATACCATAAACTAATGGAAAATCCAGTAAATGTTCATTGAGTTGGATGTTATGCCACTCATTCCATGTAAGCCCAGTCTAATGACTAAGCCCTAGGTCCATGTCCATAGGTGCTAACAAAATTGTGGTGTATATGGAGATCTCACCAGTGAGATGTCATGCCCACCCCTAAAGGTCTCTGGTGTAGAATGTCATGGGCCACATCAATCATTGGTGTGAGACATCAGAACCAAAAACCCTGATAAAATAAGACTCATAAGCCTAATCCCAAGAAGTATTTCTAGGTATTCTCATCAAATAATTAGATTGAGGAGAGAATAATCATCCTCATCACATTTCAATTATAGGAGAACGTGATCATCCTCTACATATAAAAATTTTAGGGAAGCGTAATCATCTTCAAAATATAATAAATCAAGGAGAGTGTAATCATCCTCATTATAAAAAAATCAAGGATAGCATAATCATCCTCATATGAATCTAAAAAGGGATAGCAAGATCATCCAGACATATATGGATCACAGCAAGATCCTAAGAAGCACATCTAAGAATACCAATGAAATAAAAATCAAGTAAAGAGGAACATAAGATAGATTCCAAGGAGTAAATCTATAAATACTAATAGAATAAAATAAATCCACATCAAGACAGGCACATTATCCACTATCTAAGAAAATCCTCTAGTAATCATCGCTATATCTGGAATAAGCAAGTTAAAGTATAAACAAAGGAGTGAGGGAGGATAGATGCTTAAATCCACTACCTCAGCCTCATGGGATTACAATTTCGGTATGGGTTCTAAGCTGACACTCATTACCATCTCTACCCAAACCCAACGTACTAGATTAGGGTTGTTTAAACATTAGGGTGCCCTCTAGATCCCTTATGTCAAGACATAGAAGATGTGTTCTATTCAGTATCCTCAATGTCCACAGCTAAATAAAGGAATCCCTCTTGTGGTTCTCAAAGTAAGTATGTAATTAGGGAATCTATCCTAAAATAGGAATAAGCATAGTCTTCCCACAAGGGATCCTTGGTCATGGTAGAAGCCTCAAGTCGAGGATAAAACTAGTGCACATGGGTTGTTAGTGACCTTGGGTGTTCAACCAGTATAAACTAACCATTCCATTTAATCAAACAATTTATCATAGTGAATTTAAATTGGAGTAATTTCCCTTAGGGGAATCCCGATCATACTCATCATACCATAAACATTCATAAGTACAAGATGGTAGGTACCACATATATCCTACCTTTAGGAAGCTTTATAATTATTTTCCAAGGGCCGGAAGTAGCTTCCAATTCCTGTCTCAGCTTATCAAACACAAGAAGGGTCTTATATTATGACTGGAACATTGGGAATTAATTAATAATAACTACACTATAATTAATTAATTTAGCTCATCAAGATAAAAAAACTAAAACAAAATTAATTTATAAATCATAAATCCAAAAATATCACTGGTTAATCTTGTTACATCAGAACCATGACTAAACATTCACAAACATCATGTGACACATCCTAAACCCTGAATTGAGCATAATCCATAAGAAACAACACCAAAACAACCACCCAAAAAAATAATTGAAATAATTAAAGCTTTATAAATTCATTGTGGTGATGTAACTCAATGAAATGACATTTAGTGAAGTGAAGATGGACTCTTAGAATGGCCTCTTCCTAGGAAGAGAAAAATCCTTAACCAAAATAGTTGATTCCACCATGCTCTGATGGAATCTGATGAATATCCCTAAAAGAAAACTCCCAAAATAAAAAAAATGATGGAACAAGAACATCACACAAGGAAGGTTAGGGAATATATTACTTGCCTATATCATTGAATTGCACTCAAAACTCCCTTGATTGGTGAAGGATGGAGGGAGGATGAGAGTTAGCCGAGATATCCCTTGTGCGTCTCCTACATGGCCAAAACAAAATGTGGAGGAGACCCATATTTGGCCTTTTAAAAAAAGTTATCCTGAAAGTTACATGGATTGTAACAACTACAGGTCATGTGTTCCTCAGGGTAGGCCCCTAATCTTGCATATCGTGAATCCTCCATGCCTCACCCCATGAAACCATTACACATCATGTAAATAATACATGGCATATAAAACTCACAGCAACTATTTTTAGCAACCCATCATTCCTCCATTTTTTCAAAAATCCCTAAGACATCCATCTAAACATAAACCGCCACTAATATAGATAGTGATTTTAAAAGTGCTATAAAATTCTTTTAACAACAATATAAAAGTGTTGTTAATTTCAAAAAAGATAAAGGGGTTCCCTTTAATAGCACTAAAAAGAACTGATAAAGGGTGTCCTTTATCCATGCTAAAAATCACTTATAAATCCCCCTATCAATGCTATTTTTTAGCGCTAATAAAGTGGGCCTTTATCAGTTCTCTAAATAACACTGATAAAGGACTAGCTACATGTGATGTTCTATTTATATAATAGCACACCCACCAGCACCTGCACATTAAACACACACACCACCTACATAGCGCACAGAACAATGCACACAAGAACAAAGAAGCACACACAAGGGTTTGGAAAAAAATACTATATACATTTAAAAAAAATTATATAATTACATTTACAATTATCCAACGAATAGTTAAAAACATTAATGTTTCATCCTTTAACATCCGTGATCCCCTCTCAAAAATGTATGCCCATGGTATTAGTTGTCGAAAAAATCATCCCAACTCAAGAAAAAGGTTCCACCTATATAAGAAAACAAATATTATGTTATTAAAACTATAAAAAAATTAAACATTAATATTAAATAATGCGTTAATAAAATGTCAATTTTTAATAAAAAGACACATTTGGTGTTATACGGGTCACACCATGCACCGTATTGAGGTGGGGTTGATTCCGACACATCAAAAATGAGTTATGGATCATTGTCCTAAAATATGAAAACAATCCAAATGGGTTTTCTTGGTTTTGATTATGTCCTTTATTTTTTTACCAAAATTAATATTAAATTTAAATTCCATATTTTGATTTATACCAGTCACATCATTCATTGGAATGAGGTGTGGTTGATTCCTACAAATCACAAATGACTCATGGATCATTTTTCTAAAGTATCAAAACAATCTAAATGGGTTTTCTCAGTTTTCATTATGACAGTTGTGTTTTTTAACTAAAATATCATTTCAAACCAGGAACACCCATTTTGAGTCATACCAGTCACATCATTAATCAGTTTGAGGGGATACAGCTTCACACATGTCACAAAGGACTTACGAATCACTCTCCTAAATTAGGAAGATGCTCATAGTGAATTTTCTTAGTTTTTAGTGAGTGAAACTTTTTGAGCTAAAATGTTGATTTTAAACTGATGACGGACACTTTTTGTCATACTAGTCATATCTTATATCGGATTGAGTAGTGGTTGATTTCTGCACATCACAAATGACTCATGGATAATTTTCTTAAATTATCAAAATAATATGGAATTGTTTTATTGTTTTTCAGTATGTCACTTGTTGTTTTTACTTAAATTAATGTCAATTTTAAATAAAAACACATTTAGATTTATACTGGTCACATCACTCATCGGATTGAGGTGTGGTTTATTCCCATACATCACAAATTACTCATGGATCATTGTTTTAAGGTATCAAAACAATCCAAATGCATTTTCTCAGTTTTTAGTATGTTTTTTGTGTTCTTTTACTAAAATATCATTTAAAACTAGAAACACACATTTTGAGTCATAGTGGTCACATCATGCATTGATTTGATGTGACAAAACTTCATACACATCATAAAGGACCTAAGAATAACTATACTAAATTATAAATACAATCCGAAATCATTTTCTTGGTTTTTAGTGAGTGACATTGTTTGAGCTAAAATGTAAATTTTAAACTAATAAAAAACACTTTTAGTCATACCAGACACACTATGCATTATATTGAGGTTCTATTGATTCTTACACATCACAAATGACTCATGAATCATTTTTATAAACTATCAAAACAATCTGAATTTGTTTTCTAGGTTTTCAATATTTCAGTTGTTCTTTTTACTTAAATTAATGTTAATTTTAAATAACAAGAGACGTTTTGATTTATAACGGTTACGTTGTGCATTGTATTGAGGATGCGTTGATTCCTACACATCAAAAATTACTCATGGGTCATTTTTCTAAATTATCAAAACAATATGAATGCATTTTCTTGGTTTTCAGTATGCTAGTTTTGTTTTTTACTAAAATTAATGTCAATTTTAAATAAAAAGAGACACTTTGAGTCATATCGGTCGCACCATGCATCGTATTGAGGTTCAGTTGATTCATACACATAAAAATTTACTTATAGATCATTTTAATAAAGTATCAAAACAATCCTAATGTTTTTTCTTAGTTTTTAATATGTCAGTTCTGCTTTTTTACTAAAATATCATTTCAAACTCGAAACATGCATTTTGAGTCATACTAATCCCATAGTGCATTAGTTTAACATTATATTACTTCATACACATCACAAAGAACTTATGAATCATTTTCCTAAATTATGAATACAGTTGGAGTGAGTTTTCTTAGTTTTTGGTGAGTGATGCGTTTTGAGCTAAAATGCTAATTTTAAACTGATAATAGACATTTTAGTCATATCAGTCACACCATTCATCAGATTGAAGTGTGGTTGATTCTTACACATCACAAATGAATGATGGATGATTTTCCTAAAGTATCAAAACAATATGAATGTGTTTTCTTGGTTTTTATTATGTCACTTGTTATTTTTGCTAAATTTATTGTTAATTTAATATAGAAATACACACTTGAATTCCTAATGGTCACACCATGCATCGTATTTAAGTGTGTTTGATTCCTACACATTACAAATGACTTATAGATTATTGTCCTAAAGTATCAAAACAATCCTAATGTTTTTGCTCAGTTTTCAGTATGGCACTTTTTCTTTTTATTAAAAATGCTAACAATTTTAAATATAAATAGAAACTTCAAGTCATACTGGTCACATATTCATACTATTTATGTAAATTCTTTCATAAGGTATGTTTTTGATTCGTTTCTAAACAAATCTATATCATCTTGTGAATAGGAGTATTTTCAATAATCATGGTAGTACTAAAAAAATATAAATACATAAAGAATTAATAAATATTTTAAATTAAATTGTAATTATCTTCAAAAATACCCCTTTATGGATACTGGTTTGTTTATGGAATATGATCTATTTCAAAAATTTAAAAACATAATAACCACAGCCTTTTCCGTTTGTTTGTTTCGGGCACTGTAGAAATATTGAGAGAAATAAGTAATTTTTTTATATGTGTTTGGATAGTGAAATATTATTATATATACCCTGATACTTATTTGGTTGTAGTACTTGTGATGTTCCTTATCCTTTTCCCTTGGCCTAATTCCATGAAGTAGACGATATTCATTCACTGCCCTATCATAACAGAATCCTCATTAAAAGATAATATAAATTATATAACTAGATGTTTAGTTCTAAAATGTTGGATGTAGTGTATTGGGTTTTTGGGATATCCATGCATTGAATCCAAGAAATAAATCTTTGGAGTATCCAAATTGACCACAATGTGCATCTAAGGCTGCCAAAAAACACAAAGAGGAATAAGTAATGAAATAAATTAAAATATATTAGATATGATTAAATTTTATATTTTTACCCCTGCATCATTGGTATTAAGAAGAGTTTATCATCCATAATTTTTTTGTTAAACAATTTGGGAAGGTTTTCCACTATTTAACCCTCTTTCTCAGATTATTTTTTTTGTTCTATAGAGGTGACGTGAGAACTAACGAGTCCAGATTTTTTCATGGGGAAATCCCTTCAATTGTTTTTCATATATACGGTTGTGAAAAATATGAACTATATTTATTCATAATTATCATAGTATATCAGCTTTTGGAAAATCAAATCATGAAAACATACCTCATGTGTACATTTACAACTGAGTCGCCTAGCCAATCATACTTCAGGATTTAACTTACATTGAAAACACTAATGAAATGTGGATATTCCCCTCCATACATATTTTCATCAAAAACAATTTTATGAGTACCATTATCTTTCAATTTCATATCCACACAAGCCTTCAATGATAATAAATGCGGATATAGAATGGGCGGGATTAAGGTGGTTTTAGTAGACTTTTTTGATCGGTTGGTTGATCCTTGAGATGGTTTTGAGACGTTCTTTCTTTTCACCCCATTTCCTTTGTCTGCCTATAATAAAATTCATCATCTTAGACCTTTTTCATTAAATTTTAAAGGTTTATCTAGAAAAATAAAATAGAAATTAATACCTCCTTATCAATATGTTTTTACAAGTTGTGACAGCCATGCAATGAATGTTCCAAGATCTTGTTCGACCTTATGAATATCTTCATCACTAATTGGAACAAGTAGCTTGGTTCTTAGCACATGGGCTATGTTAATAAACACTTTGACATAACCCATTTGAAGTGGTCTGTTGTGTCGCATGGTGTTCTAGATATTGAACATTGTAGCCCTTACAACAAGGCGATGGGTGGGTGTTGATAGATATAAATCATAGTCATTTTCACCCTATACAATATCAGTACAGGAAAGGTATCATGGTCTATATAATTAACAATTCATAGGAACAATTATTAAACTAATTATTACCTCATCTAGGATAGGTTTTTTAGGGGAATGGATTTCCTTAAAGCTACAGGGGGTGGGGAAGGATCTTTATGCTTGGTTGTTCTTGATTTGCTTCTTCTCTTTGCCCCCTACCATCAAATTTTTCATGAACTCTCTCTACAATTGAATATATTCATCAAGGATAGCTATTATTTCTATCATCATTTTGATTTATTCACTTTATCCGCCTCTTTGTTTCTCAAAAAATGGTTGGGGTGCCACCCCAAAACCTAGACCTCTGACGTGGCCATACTTTTATAGCTTCTTAAAGGCCATCGAAAGTATGTCTGCATCTAGTTTGGATGTTGCTGATTCCCGCAACTATGATAGATATAAAATATAGAAAAATAAGTAATCATTTTTATGTAATATCAATTTAAAATCAAAACAAATATTTATTATGTCATGCTTACACATTTTTTCCACAATTTTTGTGTGTTTTCATCTATTAGTATCCCATCTTTATTTACACACACCTCCTTCCATAGCGCATGGTGTGGGATTGAAGTGACTTTGGATTTGGATTCATTAATATTCAAATAAACATAGGAACATAGTCATGCTGTTTTTTATGTCATATAAAATTATTATGGTAGATTTAAAATACATACCAATTTTTTTCAATTGAAGTTTAACCCATTATTGCTTACGATAGGGGTACACTGGTTTTGCTACTTGTTCCTTATTTTAATCACTCAATTGTTGTTTCATAAATAAAAAACCTTCAATCAAATTGATGAATACACATATCGTCAAACAACGTATTACCAAACACAATGTAGCTGAGAATAATGCTCTGTATGATGGATAGTAATAGCATCCAACACTCTTTGGGATATCGGGTGTGCATAAAGAGGAGGTGGGTATAGGTTTATTTTCCCTTCCGCATCATTAAGATAACATCTCATTAAAATTGTTTGAAAGCCTCTGTGAATCCTTCCAATAATCCTTAATACATAGTCCTTGTCTGAGTCATCCACTATAAATGCACTCTATAAGGGATGATAAATAGTAAGTCAATGTTTTATTATTTTTTTAGTAAATTAAATAAATGATATCATAATGTTATTGTAATATCTCCCCACATCAGTTTCTTAATCCCTTTAAAAACATGGTTCCATGACTGTACATCAATCAGCACGCATTTTTGAGTGACGATTCCAATGTAACTACTGAACATGGACTTGTTGGGGTTAACATGGTGGCCCTAATTATTCCATATGACCTCGTATTTCATGCCATTCTCTTTTTACTTAAAAATTTTTTCTAACACTATCAAACTATGGCACTCCTATTTTTTTTGCACCACTAGGGTTTCATTACCTACCATTTCTTCGATTTCAACAACATCAACATGTTCCTCTAGAGAGCTAGCATCGGAATGTGGAGATGGTGGTTGTACCTCTACAATGGCATAAATAGAAGTAATAGGTTGAGGAACCTATTTGTCCTCAACATTTAAATTAGCATCAAGTTGAGATACTAGTTGTTCCTCTACAATGCGAGCACCAACAGGTTGAGAGACATATTGTGCCTTGGGATTGGGAATATCATCATGTACAGAAGTCATTATCTACAGAAGTGGTTTAACATTTAATTTATATTACATAAAAGTATAAGCAAATGGATAATAACATAAGGTAAAATTATGTATATTTGAAAAAATATATAACTTTATTATTGAACGCTCTTTTTTAAAGGATGAAGGGATTTGACCCCTCTATCAACTATCTGAATCCCTTCATTATAGTCTCCTCTAACATAAAAAATGTCATCTACATTGGAACCACTATGAAATTATTATGATGTCTGAATGAAAGGGTTATCCTTCATTGAATTTTCATCTAACCCTTCAATGGTTTTGGTCGATAATAGAAAAATTTACCACTTTCAGTTTGTGGGATCTATCACATAAAATACTTGTATTTCCTATGATGCAATTATAAATGGTTCGTCTTTATACCCTTCCTTACTAAAATCAACTTTCATGAATCCCAACTCATCTCTTTTAACAAAACTCTTTTATCAACCCACTTTCATTGAAAAATCATCACTTGGAAGTTCATATAATCCAACTCCCATATTTATTTGATGATTCCCAAGTATGGAATATTCGCATAAATTGGATTTCTATTCTTAACACCAGAAACATGCATCACTTCAGCCACAAGTGTAAACCCACTATTATTCATGGTAATTTCTCCATCATGATCATTAGTATATAATGTATAACTATTAATTAAATAATCACTATAAGATAATACAAACACACTTGGTTCTCCGACTATCCATCGAATTCATTCTGAAATTGAATCCAGATTTTCATCTGACTCCTTAAATATATGGTCTTAAAACCATCCTATAAATTGTCAATTATGTGTATTTGATATCAATTTTTCATCCCTTGATGAATTCAAATTCCTAAGAATTTATTTATGGGTTTCAACATATGGTTCAACCTCCAAAATGTTATGAAAAACATAAAGTTGGGCCTGCTCCCAATCTATAATATTGATTGTGACAACCTATCTTCTGGAAATTTTTTCACCCGCAAGCTACCTAGTGTAACGAGATTTTTGTAAAAAAATTCTTCCCAAACCAGATAGGTATTCAATACAGAATTCAATGACTCC
The DNA here is from genome assembly GCA_963277665.1 of Viscum album. Classification (NCBI taxonomy): domain Eukaryota; kingdom Viridiplantae; phylum Streptophyta; class Magnoliopsida; order Santalales; family Viscaceae; genus Viscum; species Viscum album. The sequence continues at coordinate 1,912,826,478 of OY728127.1, forward strand.
CTCAATAATATATCTCTCTAAAATACAACCCTCTAGCCAACTTTTATTTTTGACATACCCTTTCAAATTTTTCATATTTTGTTCAATGGGGTACATCCATCTATAATGTACAAGACCACACAGTCGAATCTCTCTCACCAAGTGATCCATTAAATGAACTATCTTATTAAATAATTTTGGCAGGAAGAACATTTATAATTCACATAATATGATAGAAATTTCTCTTTCTATACTTGGTAATTTTGATGGGTCTATAACTTTGATTCATATAGCATTGAAGAAGAAATAGAGATTCATTAATGCATAACAAACATTCTTGGGTAAAATTCATTGTAAACCTATAGGAATTGTATCTTGATCAAAATTTGGAGGTCATGTGATTTCAGACCCTTTAACTTTAAATTGGTTATTTACATGATGTTCTTGATATTCGATGAATACCCCTATGAAACCTTTACGCCATTCAAGAAGTTTTAAAACTGATATCTCTCCTGTCTGGAAAGAGTGTAAGCAATTGGAGGAAGAAAGGTTCTTTTTTCACCCTTCACTAGGGACAACTCTTCTCGTATTCCCATGTTAACCATGTCCAACCTAGCCTTAATTCCATCCTTTGTTTTTTTCGGGTGCATTTAGCAATGTGTCTATGACACTATCACATACATTTTTTTCAACATGCATAACATCAAGAAAGTGTATGATGTACATAAAATTCTAGTATGGTAAATCAAAAAAAATGATCTCTTCTTCCAACTGGTTTTTGTAAGGTTTTTCAAAAACAATTTACTAAATAAAGTGTCTATATATTTTACTTTCTCAAATAGTTGATCACGTGTTAGTGGATAATGTGTTGTAAATTCTTCTAAACTTCAATAAAATGATGTTGTTCAAGATCGGTACTTATGTAGTTGGGGTAGAAATCTGTGATGTTATAGAAACACAGTTTTTTATTAATGTTTCAACCTAATTTATGTTGTACCTTGTTTGTAGACAGGACACCCCTGACTTCCTTTAATACTATATCCTAAAAAATATACATAAGGGTGAACATAATTTATTATCCCATAAAATATGGCTCTCAACATGAAATCTTAATTTATATTAGCATCATACAATGTAACACCTATATTCCACAATAATTTCAAATCGTCGATCAATAGAGATAAATAAACATCAATATAATTACCTCGTTGTCTCGGTCCTGATATAAGCATAAATAGCATGATGTATTTTCATTTATTACATAACCAAAGTGGAAAGTTATAATTTACCATCATAACTGGACATGTACTGTGAGTGCTTCTTTGAAAATTAAAAGGATTCACTTTATATATAGATAATTCAAGATGAAGGTTTCCAAGCTCGTTTCTAAAATCTAGACACTCATGATTGATTCTCTTCTACTGATGAGAGTCTGTTGGGTGATATAGTTTCCCATCTTTATTTCTTTTTTCTATGTACCACGTCAATTTTTCTATGGTCTCCTCACTTTCATATAGGTTCCTAAACCTTGGAATGATTGGAAAGTACCAAACTACTTTCATAGGACCATATTCATCTTTCTTGTATCGATAAGAAACACACTTTGGTCATTATCTAAGTGACTTATAGTCCTTGAAAAATAGTATACAGTCATTCAGGAATTCGTGTATTCATTTAGAGATCATACCCATCGAACGTAGAATTCATTTGGCATCGTATGTTCAGCTAGAGAGCACATTATATTTTGGGATCATTCCATTAAAGAGAGAAATTAATTCAATAAAACTAGTGTCACTCCATCTATTGCTTGTTTCCAAGTTATACACCTTTAGTACGGCTAACAATGATATATATATAGTGCAACCACTATACAAAGTAATATTTTCACAACTCTTTAACTTCTCAAACAATTTTGGGAAATCACGAAGTTCATCTTCAACTATCCATATAATTTCCTCAATATGATCTTCATCATCATTCAAATCTGTAATCATGTCCCTAATATAGTCTTCTTCATTGTCTACACTTATAATCATATCAGATGATCCTTAAAATACATTGTTATCCCATCCACTAGTTACATTTTCTTTCTCCCCATGTTTATTCCAATATTTATAACTTCGATCTATTTCATAATTGATCAAGTGTTCTTCCAACTCCTCTAGACTAAATTTTCTTGAATAAAAACAATATAAACACAGATAAAGGATTTGAGAAGGGTCATATGAATGATATTTTGAAAACTTCATGAACTCTTTCACTCCATCTTTATACTCTCTTGTCAAATGATTGGAATTTATTCATTATTTATTCATATCCATCCAATTTGATTTAGTTATATTAATATTTAACAAAATAAATACAAAAAATATTGATATAATTTAATGGTTTTCTTAATTCTATAAAAATATAAACTTAAAATATTATGAAAAAACTATAGTTCAAATTTTCATTGAAAACTATTTAAAAATCACACTTTAAATACCATTTAAAAACAAAACTTTTACATAAATTACAATTTAAAATAACTCCCCCTTTTTAAAATTAATCAATTAGTTCCAAACACTCTTTCACAAAACCATAATTCCTTTTTTTAAAGCATTCAATACAACTTCATGAACCAAAAATCTTAATCATTTAAAATGATTGACATCCCTCTAGGAAACATTTAAAAACACTTGAATAATTTAAAAATAACCACTTAGTAATTTTTAAAAATACATAGATCCCAATAGAGACACTTTATAAAAGATACATAGAAAATACCTCAATTCATCCCAAATCAATCAATGTTGTATGATTCCATCACATTATTTCAAAGGTAGGTGTAATAAAAATAATTTCCATAAGCATTTGATATTATGCTCCTCAACATTGGATATCCCTTATCCATGCTTCTATTGTCTAGTTTTATCAACTATCCTTTACCACAACACCAGAGTCCCAAGAGATATGTTCCATAGTCAGTGACCACACTCGAAACCATGAAAAACTCATGCTCCATTTTACTACAAACACTGTACTATCCCAATGATCCTTGGATCATACCAAATAAATAATTTGTACACCTAAAGAAAAAATTATATATCTCTCACATGAAGTACTATTGGTTCCTTTATAAATAAACCTAAGAAAATAGATAATCATGAACCCATTACATAATAAAAAATTTATCAAGTTTCATTCCTTTCACACAAAGAATTTACTTATTCGACTCATAACTAGAAGAAACTATATTGATTTCCCAATCCTTTTAAGTACATCATGACTCAAGTCACAATAAGAAAATAACTATGGTACTAAACTAATAGATGGTATGATTTTCCATAGTGTATTTTCTAAAATCTTCAAAAAGACTTTATAAATGACATAAAAAAGACTAGTCATTCTAAAATTCTTAACAGAACTCATATTAGTAACCTCTAGAATCAAAGTGATGATAGTATCATTATATGTCTCAAGAGAATTATTACATCTCCAAACTCATTCATGATATTAACAACATCAAGTCCCAAAAGAGTTTATAACCTTTTAAAGAAATATTTTTAAATAAAATCTAGGTTTGGTACCTTTGATGGATGCATCAACATAAATTTCATTACCACTTCATAACATTGAATATCAATAGTTAATAATTCATTCATATAATTTTTTAGAATTGTAATAAAATAATAGTTTATATATTTAGATATAAAATTATACTAAGAAGAAAATATGATTTTATAATCATTTGAATTATATCATTTATCCCATTGAGTGGATTCACCATAAAGTGCTTGGGGTGCAAGGATTCATTACATGTGTTGCTATGGTTATTTGACTAGGGTGTCTAAAAGGTGTCTCGTGTAGCTATGGATAGGTAGGGATAACAAAATATATGTTTCCCTTATAACTAAATTTATCCCTTAATAAAAATATCAATGTATTCCCCTATGAATTTGGATTTTCATACAAACAACATAAATTTCATGTGGTGTGATTATTCCATTAATTTCATGTGTTTATCCTTTATTGCTTATTTTCCTTTGTGGGGGGTATTTTCAAAACCCTATGGTTACTGGAACTAGAAGGTAGAGATTTTATGTAGTGACTTAGTTTTAGCTTTACTTATATGTTATGGTATATCAGGTTTGGGGATTTGTTTCCATTCAGGTATGTTCTATAATTTATTCTTCTATCTATAATTTTCAGGGGTTTAATTTAAGTTTTGGGGGTTTAAAATTAGGATTGTTGATTTTTACCAAATCCAAATAGTCGTATCGTGTCTTTTTATTATTCTAATATCAGTTACCAAAAAGTGGTATTAAATCTTGGTTACATAATATATGTTGATTTTTTTATCAAGACTCAATAGAATGTCTTGGTTTAAAGACTAATGGGTTTCCTCTAGTGAACTAGTTTTCTATGATTTAGTGGAATTGAACTAGTAACAAAGTGGTAGTTCCATTGAAATGGGTAAGGTTTGGATTGATATTCAATGGTGGAGGATTCAGACTTTTGGGTAAAATGGCCTTCCTACTCTTGAAGATTTTAAAAGATACATTCATTTTGAATTAGTCAGTAGTGAGGTGTTTAGTAGAATGGGAAACCATGAGATGAAAGCATTAGAAATTTTTTTAAAGGTGTGTCCAAGAGAATATAGATCCAAGATGGAAGAAGGAAATGCCTCAACAATGTTGATAATTAAATGTGGATGTGTAGTAGAGTGAGGGATCAAGGAGTATGATTAGTTGATGTTTTGGTGCAACAGTGGTTCTCAGTGAGAATGTATCAATGCCTATAAATTAAAGTGTTTTGATCCCTATCTAGGGAGAGTATATTGATTCCTAGTAAGTGTGGGAAAGTAATCCCATACTAAGGAGAGTGGATAAATGTATATCAAGTACATGTCTTAGGTCCCACCTAAGTAACTGGGGTAATCATGATAAATGTAATAGAGGAGATCAAAATAAATCATGATGTCAATCACATAAAATATGAATTACATAAAAAAAATATTCATCGCACATTTAAACACCCTTCAGTGATTCAACCCCTTTTACCCATATATAACACATTCTAAAAGCAAATCAACCCACTTTATATAACCATCAAAATTTAAATATAATATAGTGAAAATGTTCCCAAATCAAAACACTTTTTATAAAGTTCCAACTAGGACTTTAAGAATTCATTGATAACCAAAACATTAAATTATTTTTATGAATTTCCCAAATGATCCTTAAATATTTCAAATAATTTTAACACGTAAAATCCTTTTTTGGTGACCAAACATGATTCAAAACTTAATAAACAACTCCTTTAAATAATAAATGAATTAAATTCCAACATAAATATATCAAACCTACATAACGGGGTGTCCAAAAATCATATAAGATATCATTACATATTAATAAATCAAATTAATATTTAAGATTAATAAAATGATAACAAAAGAACACCAAAGTTAAATAATAATCAAATCCCATTCAAAAAGTGACATTTAATTAAGAAATAAAGTATAATTCTTAATTTATTACTTATAGAAAATGTGTCAAGGTCATTAGGTGGATTGAAAAACTATTTTAAAATATAAGTGCATGAAAAGGACCTATAATAAATTTTCACATAAACATAGAGTGAATTAGAAAGTGGTTCTAACAATTTAAGGATAAATGAACTTTGAGAAACCCATTTAAGTTAACATAAAGGTCACCTTAGTAAGGAATCACTATGTCATCATCAAAACTAACATAATTCAATATAATTTTGAGGAAGAAGGGGTTTAAAATACTCAAGCAGACAAGACATGTAAATTAAAAAGATTTTCATACAAAAAACTATCTAAACAAAGTTCAGATGATAAGAAACATTTGAGGAAGTGAAGATAGTCTTGGTATTGTGGATATCTTCTGATAACCCCAACAAATGATTGTAAAACATTTAAAAATTTTATAAAAAGGTATAAGTGAAAACCATATGATAAACCCATAAACATAATAATTACAATACATTCATACTTGGCATAACCTTTCCCATGTTTACACACACACACATTCAGGGTTTATAATTATATTTTACTAGAGGACCACCAATTTATTTTCAAAAACCAACCAACATGCAATTCATTTAGTGCGGAAACAAGGACCTCCAATGGCCACATTTTTCGGTATGGTGTTTAGACCATATAATTCACAAAATCGCCATCAAATAAAGAGGAAGAGGAGAAAACCCACCATGGAGGTGTCGTTCAGCGCATAGAGGTGCGTTCATAGCAGTGGAGAGGCACGCAGTGGAGGAGTCCTCTGGCGGAGGAGAGGCTCTCGACAGAGGAGAGGCACATGGTGGATGAGAGGCACATGATAGAGGTGTGGCATGCGGTGGAGGTGTGGCCCACGGTGGAGGTGTGGCGCACGGCAGTCTGGTTCACAGTGGAGGAGAGGTGCACGGCGGCGGTGTAGTTTGCGGTAGAGGAGAGGCAGTTCGAGAGGAGGAGGAGGATGCAAGGTGGTAGCGATCGGTTTCCACAAGATCTTGAGGGCTACGAGGAAGGAAGAGAAAGTTAGGATTTTTTTATAAAATATGGTGAACTTTTTATCAGTGCTAGCTAAAAAGTGATGATAAAGGTACATTTTATCAGTGTTAATAAAACATGCCTTTATCAGCATTTTTTTAGCGCGGATAAAGATATAATGTTAATATTTTATTTCTATTACTATATATATTTATAAAAATATATACATGATAAATATATATTATATTAATAAAATTACAATTTAAATAATTATAAATTTATAACAAATATACTTATTATATTTATAATCATAGAAATATATATAATAAATATATTAATTATATATATTTATAAGATTATAGATGTATATAACTATATTTCTTCTAATTTTATAATTATTTATATGAATATATATGTATTTAAAATTATAATTGTAAATAAATATATACATATTTATTTAAATAATTATAAAATTATAACAAATTATTATTTCTAATATTTATAATTTTATTAATATTTATATTTAATATATTTTTTATAATTTTATAATTATTTAAATATATATGTATTTATTTATAACTATAAATATAAATATTTGTATTTATTTCTCAATATTTATATATATTTAATTAATTATATACAACATTATATATGAAAACTATAAATATATTTTTTATGAATTAATAATTATTTAAATAAATATATATTTATTAATATTTATAACTGATATATATATATATAACTAATAAATAAATATATATTTATTTTTAATTAAAAAATTTAATAAATAAATTATTTATACTTGTAATTATAAATATATATATATATATATTTATAAAATTATATCAAATATATTTATACTTTTATAAATATATATAATTAATATATTTATTATAATTTTTTAATTATTTAAATATATCTACATTTATTTAGGATTATATTTATAAATATTTTTAATTATTAATATAAAATTGTATATAAATATATATAATTAATATATTTATTATAATTTTTTAATTATTTAAATATATCTACATTTATTTAGGAATTGTAATTATAAATATTTGTATTTATTTAAAAATATGTGTGTATATTTATAAATATATTTATTTAATTATATATTTATAACTTTATAAGCAACATAATAAATATATTTATTATTATTTTATAATTTTTTACATATATATATTTATTTATAGTTAAAATTATAACTATAAATAAATATATTTATAAATATTTGTATATATTTATAAATATATTTATATTTATTTATTTATAAAATTATAATATATATGTATTTATTGTAATTTTATAATTATTTAAATATATATATTTTTATAATTATAATTACAAATAAATATATTTAAAAATATTTATATATACTTAAAATTTAATAATTATAAATATAATAAATATATTTATTCTTTAAATATATTTAATATAATTTTATAAGTATTTAGAATATAATATATATATATATATGGGTAACATGAATTAATCATATACACCTATAGTAATATATACATAACAAAAACGAGTCATCAATGGACAACATGAATAACAGTAAGAGTGTAATATATAAATGAACATTCATGATGATATATAACATATATGCATGCATGATCAATATATTAATTGACCAAATTCATTGGAAACACATATATATTTAATTATAATCTTACACGTTTTTTAAAACATTATATATATATATATATTTGAATTATTAAAATATATATATTAATTATAAAAAATTGTTTTTATTTAATATATACAAATAAACATTATTTTTGAATATAAATATAATAATTATATAATAATTATTATTAAAAACTTTTATTAGTGCTAAAACTAGCGCCGATAAATCTACCCTTTATCAGTTCTAAAAAAGCATTGATAAACGGTACACCTTTATTAGTGATTTTTTTAGTGCTGATAAAGGTTAGATTTATCATCGCTTTTAGTTAGTTCTGATAAAGCCCCCCTACCAGCGCTTTCTTTTTAGCACTGATAAAATGATCCACTTCCCTTGCCCCATTTTGTGGTAGTGAACATCCAAAAAATACCACATCCATATGTTCAAACACTCAGAATCTCATTCCTATTTCCAGTTCACAAGACGGCTCATCCACCAACGGAGAAAAATTCAAATTCTCTCAAAAAATTTAACCTAATCCAAAACATGAGACGTTACAACCTACCCACATTAAAATTTATCATCCCCAAGAAGAATTGGGGAACAACGAAAGCATCACCTGAACTACCCAGTGTAACACCCGAGACTTTTATGAGAAATATTTTGTTTTTATGATATATAAATCATCAAAGGAATCTTTCACTACACACAACACTATCTTGTCTTTCTTTACATGCAATCATGACCTTCCTCGATAGCTTGCATCGTACGCAATACCGAGTTTCACTAAACAACGATATGCTATTAAAATATTATTAAAACTAGCCGTTATGAATAGTAATACCCACTTTTTGAAATTTTGTAAATTTTATTTTTCAAAATGGACTTCATTTTTTGATTCGGAATATTGAAATTAGCCTAGGGTGAAATTTTGGTATTTTTCTGAAAACTTTCAATTTTTGATGAATAGTGTAAACACTGGGTTACTATTTAAAAACCGACTTTTTATTTAAATAATTATTTATTTTATTTAAATTCATTTTAGGTCAAAATTGATACATAATACCTATATAAGTTCAATGCAATTCATTGGAGTCATTTTATAATAATTTTAGATATATAAAAATTTTATTGAACTTTTCACCGTCTTTTACCCACCTCCTAGGAGAATTTCCAAATTCACATAAAACTTAGTTTTACCGCTTCTATGAGTGGAATTTCGAAAATCCGAGAGACACGGTTAATATCAAGGACTAAAATTTGGTTCAATGAGATGAAAATAATTTTTGGTGAATAGTAACTTTTTACTTTTTTTACCACGGTTAAAAGTAAATAGGGTAATTAAGGGTAAAAATGATATTATTATTACCTTAAAACATGTCCTAATTCTATTGGATAAGTGTAATTCGACCAAAAACAACCTTAGGAATAAAATATGACCATTTAGGCCCACTTGGATTAGATTAGGACATTTAATATTAATTTATTTAAAGAAGGGTTAAAATAGTTAAAATCAAAGTTTAATAAGTAAATCATTTTTAATATTGGGTTATACATAAGATAAATTCGAAAATAAATATTCATTAGAAATATAAAAATATTTCCTACATAATTTTATTTTATTTGTAATTTTTATACTTTAAATAATTTAATTTATTTATGACATAACGATGATGCAGTAATTATATTATTAATGAAACATTGACATAATTGATGTTATAAATACCCAAATAAATGTAATTTGAGAATTTATATGAATTCCAATAATTTTCTATGTTAATATGACATATTAGTATTGATTTAATTAAATTTTTAACTAATCTTTCTGTTATGATTTTCACAAAAATCAATTACCAAATAGTGTCAAAATTAACATAAAATAGTTTTTAAAACAAATATTATATTATTAATTGTTATTTTATTCCTAAAAATATAAGGTTCATCCAAATGACTTAGATAAGATTATATATATTAATAATAAACAACTTCGGGTTCTTTTTTCTTGTTATAGTAAGTTTATTAACCTTATAGTGTAAGAAAACAAGAAGACACGCTAAAAGTTAAATTATCTAACTTAAAGTTAAATCAAAATGATAAGGTTAAAATAGATACCTAAACTTGTCTAAATTATGTTTGATGAGATTATTTCGACCCATCCCCACCTTATCTTCAAAATAAATTAATTTTTAGCTATTAAAAACCAAATATGACTTTATAATAAAATAATATTTTTAGTTTTTCCAAAGGTGCCCCTCTCCTCCCTTATAAAAGGGCACCTCCTCCCTCTCTTCCTCACACCACTTTGAGCCTTAAATCTCGTCCAACCCCTGACAAATTCTCTTCTCCACTTCCCTAGAAACATCCTAGAGGTTCTGGTCTTCTTCAAAGGCCAATTTTAGTGCCCTAAGAGGAGGTCTCAACGAGGCGCTTCAAAGAAGAGGTAATGTCCGTTACCGATTCTTTCAACTTTATTTCTTCTTCCACTTATTCTTCTTTATTTGTTTCATTATGAAGTAATAACAATAGTATCACTCATATACTGATATGTTATTATAATTATGAAACAACATTATTTCACCATCTATCCATCCTACGGAAAATGAAATCACCACGCGTGCGTACGTACGGAATACCGTCTCCACGTCGTGGTGTAATCTATTTTCCACCACCACCTTACTTGTATGGGTATAATGGTGTAAATAATAACTATATATTATTATTTTAAATTTATATTGATTCTGAAAATAGTATACATACACTCTAATACAATTCCACGATCATGGGAACGATATCATCACTCGTGCGTACGTACGGAATACCGTCTCCATGATGTGATGCGACTCATTCTACATGATTTTCATGCATAATGATTACATAAATTAATTGAGTGAATAAATATGATATTTATTACACTAATACCATTCTGTAAATGTGGTATCTATAACCTAAAAATAAGAATAAGAATTTATTCGACAAAACACGCATAAGAACAAAAGGCAATAAACACCCGAATAACAAGTAACATTGAAATATTACTAATAAGAAGCTAAGAATATGACCATATATGATATCATAAAAATAATTATGATTCTTGAATAAGTCAATAACATTATTTAACTCATTATACAGGAGGTTCAGATACTTACGAAGCAAATCCGACCTAAGGTGAGGTAAAATCTCACAATCTCATTTTTATCCGAGATTGTTTATACTTCAGAATTTACTGGGGAATATTTATCATACACATACATGTTTCTTCAATATGTAATATTATTTATATCCTCATATAATTCTTTAAATACAATTTTACCCTTCGGTGTGTTTTTAGTAAAAGATATGAAAGGAATCTTTTGTCATTTTTCGTACGAGGCACTTTTTGACTTTTCTGGCCAAAGTACAAGAAGAATGTTTTTTTAACTTATACCGGATGAATGGATTTTTAGAAAATTATTTCCATGAAGCTTCCTTTACAAGTTTTTAAGTTTATTTTTAATCAACTTATTTGAGTTCAAAATTATATGACATGTTAAGAAAGGAAAATTTTTTGAAGTAGAAACGATATTTTCCTCAAGAATGGAGTTCAAGTGTTTTATCAAAATTATTTTCCATCTAAGATAATATAGGGTTATGTTTATATCCATATTTTTACATTGATTTGATTATGTTATGATGGAATTATTTTTACAATATCCTTTTATGGATTATGTTATGATGACGTGATGTTTAAGAATCCCATTTTTATTACATGGGTTATGCTATGATGTATGGTTTATGATTTTGAGGCACACATAAGAATGGTATCATTATGAGATGGGTGGGACCTATATCTCCCTCTAATTCATTGTGTAAAAAATTATATCTCATGATATAGATATGGCTGGAACGGAAGGTTAAACCGGTCCAGTGAAAGAGGACTGAAACAAGGAGTGAAATCGGTTCAGAAAAGGACTTTGTCCGCTAAGATAGTCTTGGAAATGAGTCTTGACTACTAAGAAATGATTTTCTATGATTATTTGTGTATTCCATAAAGTTTCATGTTTTAAGTTATGATTATTGGGATGACATTTCACTACTATGATTTATCCCATGTTATGAAATTATGATTTCTTTTGTAGGTTAAGATTTCCAAAATGTTATGTTCTTATGAATATGATGTGATTGATTTTTTTCTTTTGTTTACCCTTACTGAGCATTTGAGCTCACCCTTTTGTATATTTTCTTTCCCCAGGTCAGGAAGAAGGTTATTAAGTAGGATATGCCAAAAGGGACTCTAGATATGATGAAATAAATGGGAGACAATGTAGATGCTTTATGAACCTGTTGTTTATGTTTCCCAGTTTCCAAAGACACTATACCTATACGGTCCTTTCATGGGTTTGTTATATGTTGTAATAAGTGTACTTCAATTTTGAAGTATTAACAATGTATGTAAAGTATGGGTCGTTATAGTTGGTATCAGAGGAAAGGTATAGTCAACCTTTGGAAACTAGGATGTGAAAGCCTTAGTAAGAACCCTAAGGATAAGTCTAAGCATAGAACACAATCTTAGTGTTTTAGAAATGGCCATGAATAACCTATGATAAGACCTTAATTGTAAAATTTTATTCTTTATTATGTGTTTTTTCTATTATAATTAGTATTGCTCACACTATTCTTCTTGGTTTTAGTCAATGTCTGGAACCCGAAGGAACCGTGTTAATGCGGAATGTGACGGGAAATGCAATGATTGTCCCCCTGAGCAACCAAATGTTATGGGAGCTGGAATGAAAAATCTTGTATTCATGCTCACACAACTTTCTCAAGCTATGAATCATGAAGGACTTCCAAACGATCAAAGGAAGGAGCAACATTATTTTGAATCCTTCATGAGGCAGTGTCCACCTTCATTCAGCGGGTCTTCTGATCCATTAGTGGCTGAACAATGGATCAGTACCACTAAAAAGATATTTTCAGTTCTTCAATGTTCTGAACATGATAAAGTCATATTAGCAGTATATCGTTTCGAAGGATATGCTGATCAATGGTGGAATCTTATCAAGAATACGAGGAAAAGAGATGAAATTGAGTCCATGGAATGGGACGAGTTCAAGAACTTATTTTTCAATAATTACTTCCCTTGTATTCTTCGAACAAAGATGGAGAAGGAGTTTCTTGAACTAAAGAAAAATGATGATGAATCTGTTGGTACCTATGAAGCAAATTTTACAAGACTTGCAAGGTACGCTTCTGGTATTATTATCCAACCTGAGAGTAAGATTGATCGATTCTTTAGTTGCTTAAAACCAAGTCTTCGAAGGGCGTTATCCCTAAGGTACTTCAATAGCTACGAGGAAATTGTTCGATGTGATCTCATGGTTGAGATGGATATTGGAGTAACCCATCAGTCATATGGTTTTGATAAGAAGAGGAAAATGGAATTCAAAGGAAAATCTAAAGAGCACACTGAAAAGAAGATGAGTTTTCCCTTATGATCAATGTGTGGAAAGAAACATGGAGGGAGTTGTCTTAAAGGGACAAGTAAATGTTTCAAATGTGGAAAGGAAGTTCATCGGGCATTTGAATTCCACAATGATGGGAAGAAGATGTCTAGTGATGCGAACAAAGAAAATTCTACACAAAGTGCACCTCCTACACTTCAATGTTACAAGTGAAAGGAAATGGGGCATTATGCCAATCAATAACCTAATCCAAGGGTTGTTGATGATGATCGATGTCAACAAACTCTTAAGGCTAAAGACAAAGGAAAGTCACATTCAATTTCTATCAGCGATGTGGAGTACGATAACAAAGTGGTGAAAGGTACACTTACCATCCACTCTAAAGTAGCAAATGTTTTATTTGATTCTAGATCCACCCACTCTTTTATTTATGAATAATTTTCTAAGGGTATTACCATATTACCAAAAAAATTAGATGTTGAGTTAGCTGTGACAACTCCTAATGGCACAACAGTCGCATCAAAAGTTTATAATTCTTCTCCGATTGAAGTTTGTGGAAAAGTACTTCCTACAAATCTTGTGATCCTTCCTATAGTGGAATATGATGTGATTATTGGCATGGATTGGCTTTATTTATATGGATCTCATATCAATTTCCAAATAAGGGAAGTCACATTTCATATTCCAGATCAATCTATGATCATCTATTGATGCAAGGATGAACATAACCTTCCAGTGGAAATTTATTCCATCTTATGGGTCTTGATTCCACTAAATGAGGGTTATTTATCTCAAATGGTTGGAGAGAAACTCATGATTAAGAATATTCCCATTGTACGGGAGTTTGATGATGTCTTTCTAGAGGAATTGTCGGGTCTTCCACCAAATTGTGAAGTCGGGTTTTCAATAGAACTCGTACCGGGTGCTTTGCCTATTTCAAAGACACCTTATAGAATGGCCCCAATTGAGTTGCAGTAATTGAAGAAGCAACTCCAAGAGAATCTTGATAAGGGATTCATACACCCTAGTGCGTCACCTTGGGGAGCACCTATTCTGTTTGTTAAGAAGTAAGATGGATCAATGAGACTCTGTATTGATTATCAAGAACTTAACAAGATCACTATCAAGAACAAATATCCTCTCCCATGAATTGATGACTTATTTGACCAACTACGCGGAGCTCAATAATTTTCCAAGATTGATCTTTGTTCAGGGTATCATCAATTAAGGGTCAAAAGGGAGGATATACTAAATACGGCTTTCCGTACAAGGTATGGACACTATGAATTTATAGTAATTCCATTTGGTCTTACTAATGCCCCTATTATCTTCATGGATCTGATGAATAGTGTCTTTAGAGACTATCTTGATCAGTTTGTGGTAGTCTTTATAAATGATATTCTTGTATATTCAAAGAGCAAGGAAGAACATGAAGATCACTTGAGAATTGTATTGAAGACCCTGAGAAAGAAGAAGCTTTATTCCAAATTTACCAAGTGTGAATTTTGGCTTCAAAAAGTTGCATTTTTGGGTCACATAATCTCAAAAGAGGGGATATCTATGGATCCAACAAAAACAGAGGTTATCGAAAGATGGTCGATACCAACAACAATAACTGAGATCCAAAGTTTTCTTGGTTTGGCTGGATATTATCGACATTTTGTGAAATATTTTTCATGATTATCTTATCCACTCACCAAGTTGACTCGGAAAGGAGTTAAGTTTGTTTGGATTGAGGAATGTGAAGAGAATTTCTAGGAGTTGAAAAAAAAGGTTATCCAGTGCACCTGTACTCACACTTCCTTGTAGTTGAGAAGGGTTTGTGATCTACAGTGATGCATCCAAGAAGGGGTTCGGGTGTGTTCTTATGCAAAATGATATGGTGATAGCTTATGCCTCACGACAGTTGAAAATCCATGATCAAAATTACCCAACTCATGATTTGGAGTTAGCTACGGTAATCTTTGAATTAAATATTTGGAGGCATTATATTTATGGAGAAAGGTGTGACATTTATACTAGTCATAAAAGTTTAAAGTATATTTTCACACAAAAGGAGCTGAATATGCGCCAAAGAAGATGGTTGGAGCTGATTAAGGATTATGACTGCTCAATTCATTACCACCCTGGGAAAGCAAACAAGTTGGAAGATGCATTAAGTCGACAAGACCATGCTAGCTTATCCATGATGAGGATAACAAAAGATCCAATATTTATGGATTTACAAAGGATGGATCATAGAATTATAATGAAAGGGGAAAATTTTATCTTTCTCAAATGAATGTTCAACCATCTATACATGTGAAGATTAAAGAGGCACAGAAATAAGATGTTGAGTTACAAAAGAAGGTGAGATATTTTCCTGAATTCAACCTTGATTGTGATGGGATAATAAAGTTCAGGAATCAGGTTTGTATTCCTTCCATACCAAAATTAAAGGAGTTGTTGGATGAGTCTCATAGTTCTTCATTCTCTATTCATCCTGGAAGCATGAAGATGTATAGGGACCTGAAAGAGTACTTCTGGTGGGATGGCATGAAAAGAGATGTTGTTGAATATGTCTCTCGATGCTTGGTTTGTCAGTAAGTTAAAGCTGAGAGACAGAAGTCTAAGGGGATGTTACAACCATTACCCATACCTGAATGGAAATGGGAAAACATCACTATGGACTTTTTCACTAGACTTCCTAAAACATACAAAGGAAATAATGTTATCTGGTTCATAGTTGATTGTCTTACAAAGTCGTCACACTTCATCGCTATTACAGAGGATTTCTCTCTAGATCAGCTTGCCAGGATATATGTGAAGGAAGTGGTAAGATTGCATGGAGTACCACTTTCTATTATATCTGATTGGGATCCAAGGTTTACCTCAAAGTTATGGAGAAGTCTTCAGCATACTCTAGATACAGAGTTGAGTTTCAGCACTGCTTATCATCCTCAGATAGATGGTCAGTCTGTGAGGACAATTCAAACTCTAGAAGATATGTTGAGAGCTTGATCTATGGATTTCAAAGGTGGTTGGGATCAATACCTACCTTTGGTGGAATTTTCTTATAATAATAACTTTCACTCCAGTATTCAGATGGCTCCTTGTGAAGCTCTCTATGGAAAGAAATGTAGGACTCCAACTTGCTGGGATGAATTTGGGGAAAGAAATCTATTACGACCTGATCTTGTTGATGAGATGACAGAAAAGGTCATCTCTATTCAACAACACATAAGAGCAGCTCAGAGTCGACAAAAAAGTTATGTCGATAACTGAAGAAAAGACCTAATGTTTGAAGTGGGTGATATAGTGTTCTTATGAATATATCCTTGGAAGAGAGTAATGAGATTTGGAAAGAAGGGAAAGATGAGCCCTACGTATATCGGTCCTTTCGAAATACTGGATCGTGTTGGGAAGGTTGCTTACCGATTGGAACTTCCACCGAATCTATCTCAAGTTCATGATGTGTTCCATGTATCTCTCCTGATAAAGTACATACATGATCCTTCACATGTACTTAGCTCAGAAGTTGTACCGCTGGAGCAAAATCTTTCTGATGGAGAACAGCCGATAGAGATTCTGGATCATAGTGAAAAAGTCCTACCGAACAAGACAACTCGCTTGGTGAAAGTTTTATGGAGGATCCACCAATTAGAAGAAGCTACATGGGAGCTTGAGGATATGATGAGGGAGAGGTATCCTCATCTGTTTGTTACAAAGTGACGAATTTCGAGGGCGAAATTCATTTTAAGGGGGGTAGAATGTAACACCCAAGACTTTTATAAGAAATATTTTGTTTTTATGTTATATAAATCATCAAAGGAATCTTTCACTACACACAACACTAGCTTGGCTTGATTTACACGCAATCGCGACCTTCCTCGATAGCTTGTGTCGTACACAATACCGAGTTTCACTAAACAACGATATGTTATTAAAATATTATTAAAACTAGCCATTATGAATAGTAATACCCACTTTTTGAAATTTTGTAAATTTTATTTTTTCAAAATGGACTTCATTTTTGGATTTGGAATATAGAAATTATCCTACGGTGAAATTTTGGTATTTTTCTGAAAACTTTCAATTTTTGATGAATAGTGAAAACACTGGGTTACTATTTAAAAACCGACTTTTTATTTAAATAATTATTTATTTTATTTAAATTTATTTTAGGTCAAAATTGATACATATTACCTATATAAGTTCAGTGCAATTCATTGGAGTCATTTTATAATAATTTTAGATATATAAAAATTTTATTGAACTTTTCACCGTCTTTTACCCACCTCCTAGGAGAATTTCCAAATTCACATAAAACTTAATTTTACCGCTTCTGTGAGTGGAATTTCAAAAATCCAAGAGACACGATTAATATCAAGGAATAAAATGTGGTTCAATGAGATGAAAATAATTTTTGGTGAATAGTAACTTTTTACTTTTTTTTACCACGGTTAAAAGTAAATAGGGTAATTAAGGGTAAAAATGATATTATTATTACCCTAACACATGTACTAATTCTATTGGATAAGTGTAATTCGACCAAAAACAACCTTAGGAATAAAATATGACCATTTAGGCCCACTTGGATTAGATTAGGACATTTAATACTAATTTATTTAAAGAAGGGTTAAAATAGTTAAAATCAAAGTTTAATAAGTAAATCATTTTTAATATAGGGTTATACATAAGATAAATTCGACTATAAATATTAATTAGAAATATAAAAAGATTTCCTACATACTGGTATTTTATTTGTAATTTTTAGACTTTAAATAATTTAATTTATTTATGACACAATGATGATGCAGTAATTATATTATTAATGAAATATTAACTTAATTGGTGTTATAAATACCCAAATAAATGTAATTTGAGACTTTTTATGAATTAAAATAATTTTCTATTTTAATGTGACATGTTATTATTGATTTAATTAACGTTTTTGGAACTAATCTTTCTATTATGATTTTCACAAAAATCAATTACCAAATAGTGTCAAAATTGACATAAAATGGTTTTTAAAACAAATATTATATTATTAATTGTTATTTTATTCATAAAAATATAAGATTCAGCCAAATGACTTATATATGGTTATATATATTAATAATAAACAACTTGGGGTTCTTTTGGCTTGTTATTGTAAGTTTATTAACCTTATAGTGTAAGAAAACAAGAAGACACGGTAAAAGTCAAATTATCTAACTTAAAGTTAAATCTAAATTATAAGGTTAAAATAGATACCTAAACTTGTCTAAATTATATTGGATGAGAGTATTTAGACCCATACCCACCTTATCTTCGAAATAAATTAATTTGGAGCTATTAAAAACCGAATATGAATTTATAATAAAATAATATTTTTAGTTTTTCCAAAGGTGCCCCTCTCCTCCCTTATAAAAGGGCACCTCCTCCCTCTCTTCCTCACACCACTTTGAGCCTTCATTCTCGTCTAAACCCTACCAAATTATCTTCTAAAATTCCCTAAAAACATCCTAGAGGTCATGGTCTTCTTCAAAGACCAATATTAGTGCCCTAAGAGGAGGTCTCAAAGAGGCGCTTCAAAGAAGAGGTAATGTCTGTTAACGATTCTTTAAACTTTATTTCTTCTTACACTTATTCTTCTTTAGTTGTTTCATTATGAAGTAATAACATCAGTATCACTCATATACTGATATGTTATTGTAAGTATGAAACAACCCTATTTAACCATCTATCCATCCTACGGAAAATGAAATCACCGCGCGTGCGTACGTACGGAATACCGTCTCCACGCCGTGGTGTAATCTATTTTCCACCACCACCTTACTTGGATGGGTATAATGGTGTAAATAATAACTATATATGATTATTGTAAAGTGATATTGATTCTTAAATATTATACATACACTCCAATACAATTCCATGATCATGGGAACGATATCATCGCTACTGCATACGTACGGAATACCGTCTCCACGATGTGATGTGACTCGTTCTACATGATTTTCATTGCATAATGATTACATAAATGAATTGAGTGAATAAATATGATATGTATTACACTAATACCATTTTTTATATGAGGTAACTATAACCTAAAAATAATAACAAGAAATTATTCGACAAAACACGCATAAGAACAAAAGGCAATAAACACCCGAATAACAAGTAACAATGAAATATTACTAATAAGAAGCTATGAATATGACCATATATGATATAATAAAAATAATTATGATTCTAGAATGAGTCAATAACATTATTTAAATCATTATACAGGAGTTTTGGACACTTACGAAGCAAATCAGACCTAAGGTAAGAGAAAATCTCACAATCTCATTTTTATCCGAGATTGTTTATACTTCAGAATTTACTGGGGAATATTTATCATCCACATCCATGTTTCTTAAATATGTAATATTATTTCTATCCTCCTACAATTCTTTAAATTCAATTTTACCCTTCATTGTGTTTTTAGTAAAAGATATTAAAGGAATCTTTTGTCGTTTTTCGTACGAGGTACTTTTATGACTTTTCTAGCCAAAGTACGAGAAGAATGTTTTTTAACTTATACGGAATGAATGGACTTTTAGAACATTATTTCAATGAAGCTTCCTTTACAAGTTTTCAAGTTTATTTTTAATCAACTTCTTTTATTTCAAAATTATATGACATGTTAAGAAAGGAAAATGTTTTTGAAGTAGAAAGGATATTTTCCTCAAGAATGGAGTTCAAGTGTTTTATCAAAATTATTTTCCATCTAAGATAATATAGAGTTCTTTTTATATCCCTATTTTTACATTGATTTGATTATTTTATGATGGAATTATTTTTATGATATCCTTTTATGGATTATGTTATGATGACATGATGTTTAAGAATCCCATTTTTATTACATGGTTTATGCTATGATGTATGGTTCATGATTTTGTGGCACACATAAGAATGGTATCATTATGAGATGGGTGGGACCTATATCTCCCACTAATGAATTGGGTAAAGATTTATATCTCATGAGATAGACATGGATGGAACGGCAGGTTAAACCGGTTCAGTGAAACAGGACTGAAACGAGGAGTGAACTCGGTTCCGAAAAGGACTTTGTCCACTAAGATAGTCTTGGCAATGAGTCTTGACTACTAAGAAATTATTTTCTATGATTATGTGTGTATTCCACAAAGTTTCACGTTTTAAGTTATGATAATTTGGATTACACTTCACTACTATGATTTATCCCATGTTATGAAATTATGATTTCTTTTGCAGGTTAATATTTCCAAAATGTTATGTTCTTATGAATATGATGTGACTGATTTTTTTCTTTTGTTTACCCTTACTGATCATTTGAGCTCACCCTTTTGTATTTTTTCTTTCCCTAGGTCAGGAAGAAGGTTATTAAGTAGGATATGACAAAAGGGACTCTAGATATAATGAAATAAATGGGAGACAATGTAGATGCTTTATGAACCAGTTGTTTATGTTTTCCAGTTTCCAAAGACACTATACCTATACGGTCCTTTCATGGTTTTGTTATATGTTTTAATAAGTGTACTTCAATTTTGAAGTATTAAAAATGTATGTAAAGTATGGGTCGTTATACCCAGGTCATGAATTCCCACTCAGATTTCCATGTTTCATCTTTGAATTTCGAACATGAATTCAAGCATTACTTAATGCTTACAGTTATTTAATCATTGAAACTTATTCCAAAACTCACATCCAAAGATGGATCATCAAGAGTATGTTTACTCGAGCCCATCTAAACTAAGATGAGATCACATCATCATCTCTTTAATTAACTGACCTATGACACTCCCAACCACGGGTTCTTTATTTCGACGGCCAATTTTAAGTCATGGTACTTCCACCATTGGAATTTCCTATAAATGAACTTTCATAGAATTATCTTGAATCATTCGTTATATTTATTAATTTGAATCATTCTAGCATACATAAGGAAATTGAACTGGGTCCCTATTGTCGTTCCACCACATGATTAATGATAAATTTATAATACAATACCCATGGATCATTATAAGTTGTTATGGGATCAACACCCATGCTCGGAATCTACCTGAGTCTATATTCAAACTTGCACCTGACATTTCCCAAGAAATTCAGGTGTAAATGGTTCCATTTTATCCATGGAACACAAGATCCAAAATAACTATATAATGACCAGTCTCAAGATTATTCTCCCCCCTTAGGATAATCCTTTTTTCATACCATCAAAATGAGTCCCAAACATGACATCCCATGCCCTATAAATTCTCAGACATACCCACATTCATGTATAAAAGCTCACTCATACCCTAGAATTAACACAAACTTCAACCATTTACCATTCTTGATCCACAAAAATGGTACCCACAAAACACTGAAATTTGATAACACAACAAGGGTTACCACCCTAAAATGTTCAATTGTGTACTACACACCGTATGAGTTACCTTATATTTCTCCTAGAGCACAACCTCTATAGTTTCCACTAATAAACCATAAAAGGATGTTTAAGAAACTCAACATATATCCCAATATCTCTTAGTATGATTAGGATGATGTAAAGGTATAGAATGCTATTCTTTAAGAATAATTACACTAAGATTATTTCGATAGGATTGTATAGATATCTTGAACCATGATCACATTAAAACAGGATAATCTTACCATTAACCAACTCCTAAAACTACATCTCCCAAAAAAAGTGTCTAGGTCCATCCGTGGGTCAACTATTTCATGAAACCCAATTTATTTTGATGTCTCCTATACCACAGAGGTACATTAATCCTTTCATCACAAACCTCGGGAAACCATTCCCAAAAAAATCCTTGAAACCATCAAACCTCAACTCACATATTGTCACTCACTCATATAATATTTAAATATTTCCATGCAGAACCAATGTGTACCATCATTACCTAAATCACACTTTCACGAGTCATTCATCACAAGGCCATGATGACTATGCTACATGGAATGTCATGATGATTAATCTAGAATCTCCCTTGGAACTCCCCTCCAAAATTGATCATCTCCCTTGTTCCATGATATATTCTGCAACTTCCCATCACATGGTTTTGTTCCAGTCGCGAGTATAAACACATGCTTTGACTACATTTATAATAGAATAAGATTTAGTCAACTAGTCCAGGCACCCAAACATCCATTATCATCGAAGTAATTCTTGATACCAAAGAACCACATATGATTTCACAAAAGAAAAAGGCATCTCCATGCCTATATCACAAAACCCAAGCACCTTAATTGCATCTATCACACCACAAGCGTATAACGTAAATCACTGCCTAATGAGGTATCCTCAAACCCAGTCTAACATCTCTCATGAGTTTCCTATGATTAAACCAATGTAAAAATACAAAGGTTTGATTTGAAGGGCCTCTAGGTCTCCCTTTTAGCCCTACTGATCAAGTCTCATAACAGGATAACTTGGTCCGACTACCTATCCTAAAATGAAACCTCTCAACATGGTCACATTTTAGGGGGTTTCACTCATGCACTAGTCTCAACTCAAGGCATCTAATGAACCTTCCAACCCTCTCCAAGGGAGGTAATGATAAAATCAACCTATGAGGGTCAAAACTATCAAGAATCGGCCTACTAAGGCCCTAAACCTCCCCGAGAATCCTCATAAGGTGCTTCCCCCTAGAGTATCATGATATGAATGCAGTAAAAAATAATGAACTGAAACACATCAAGAATTCATATATGTTAATACCCCCTTGAGGTCTAGTTCATGATAAACATCATGGTACCTATTGGCATTGTACTCAGTGATCCGTAAAGATAACTATAAACAAAACGATACCTCCATAAAGGTTCTACAAGAAAAGCATCAACAACTAATACTAACCTGCAAGGGTTAGCACCATAATTACATGGTTCAATTAACTATAATTTCATTCCAATCTATGTAAGAAAAAACCATATAGGTTGTTAAAATAACTTTAAATAATGAAACCTAAGAAACAACTCCCAATGACGGGCTCCAACATTGGGAAACATATGAATTACTAACCTACTAGGGTCACTACACCTCCCATGCTTGAGGACTAAGTCATCATCCTCACCACTAAATGTCTCAATGTAGATATACGTATCCTACTATCATAAAGAAATATATCTAAAAATTGTCCCAATTGAGTAAAATGACACCAAACACCTATACAGGAAAACAACATTTAGGTTTTTTCGGACACTTTAAACAACTGGTCTCTATCATCAAGAATAATCCACACACATAAAGACCTATATCATGTGAATCATATGTTCTAAATATGATGAATGAAATACCTCTATCCTTTTCCTACCAAGATTCAAAAAATCAATCATTTTCCTCTTACCAATGGTCCAAGATCCATAAATCCATCAACATTCTCTCACCAATGGGTTGAGATCAATGGATCCATAATAAATTATAACATCCACACAAAATGTGAATCACTCAAGGTGAAAATCATATACAACTATAACATTTTAGATAAAAATAGATATCCCATATCTCTAGTAACCAGGACTTTTTACTGAAACAAGTGTTCACAACATACTAGTTTGATATCCATCATAGGTTCTGAAACATTCCTAATACTCATGTCTAACTTATCCAAAATAGTAATAAAATTGGAAAAGAAGAACCTCTAATACCACTTTGTTGCATCCTAGCACAGATTCCACTAAATCAGTGCTCTGATCCGGTTTTCCATAAGGCCTCAAGTGCACATCCCTGTATACCAGAGGCTACCGACTATCAGTGAGGTTCTAAAGATGGTATAGTGGGGAGATTATACCCTCATATCAGAGTAAAAATAGAATAAATAACTAGATATCACCCATATTAGTAAATAAATAGAGTGTGTAAATAGTAAAGAAACTAAAATATAACATGCAATAATAATAAATGAAATGCTATAAAATCTCAAACAGCCTTGTCAACAATACAACACTGATCACCCACTAGTCTAATAACATATACATGTAGGAGTAAACAAAAGAGAAAAAAATAAAAATATAGGGGTATACTACTAATTTTGATCTAGAAAAAATACCTAATCAACTTATACATATTTGATTCATCCTACTCAACCAATCCAGGGCCTTATCCCTACATGTGCCTATAACTAAGTGAACGTCTTCTCAGGTATTTCAGTGAAATGGTTTCCTTAGTATGGTGTGAGTGTAAAACTTAGTAGGGCACCATTGATGTGGTCTCGTACAAGCCAATAATATGTACAATATGTGAAATGTGACCTAATCATTAGAATAACAATAATAAAAATAAAAATTATTTGAAATAACTAAAAGAAAATTTGTACAATGCATGTTTAAGGAACATACTCAGCCTAGATAATACATAACTAAAAAGATAAAACAATAGATATAAATGACAAAAACAAGTCCACAACCATTCCTTGGGTTTATGACCCCGACTGTTTGGACAAAGTTCCAACTTATATGATTATATGTATTTATATATATATATATATATCCCCATATATATATGTGTGTGTTTGTGTGTGAATGTGCTCATACATACTTATATAATTATGGAAGAAAATCATAAATAACTCAATCCACGGTATATCCTTGGACCCATGATCTGATCAACTGGGAATCATGTATAAAGGGCATTGAGATGGATGAAATACCACTCAAGAAATGAATAAATAATTTGGCCTCTGGTTTTATAATCCTAATCGACAATACCTACTTTGTCCAGTGTTGTAAATTTCTCTAAGGTGTGTCACCATAGGGGGATACATGTCCTAACCCTGGTTTCATGTGTACTCACCTCTGATCACTATAAGGAAGGATATCATATACCGATGTATAATCCTACAAATGGTCACTAATATTGACTTCATTCCATTCATGGAATTTAAATCTAGTCTCATGTATGATCCCTAGGTCTCAATCCATAGGCAACCACAACATTGTGACTTGGATAATCCCTAAGGGTATGACCCTTAGGTGATATATAAGGATATATCACTACTCAGATGTCATTCCCACCCCTTAAGGTCTCTGATGTGGAATTTCCTGACCAAAATCAAACATGGGTATGAGATGTCATGCCCAACCACCCTGATAATGTAAGGATCATAATTCTAATCCCAAGAAGTACCTTTGGGTATGATCCATAAATAATCAAATTGAGTAGGTCATAATCATCCTCATCACATGTTAATTAGAGGAGTGCATGATAATAATCTATATATAAAAATTCTAGGGTAGCATAATCATCCTCAATGTATAAAAATTCGAGGAGAATGTAATCATCCTCATCATATAAAAATTCAAGGATAGTGGAATCATCCTCATCTACATCTAAAAGGGATGATAAGATCATCCAAATATATATGAATCATGACTGAATCCCAAAAAGAATATATAAGTATCCCAATAATATAAAATTCATGTAAATAGGATCAGAAATAAGATTATAGGGAGTACATCTAGAAATCCCAATAGAATAAAAGAAATTCATATCATTCTAGTAACATCATCCACTAACCAAGAAACACCTCTAGTAATCATCATTTTATCTATAGTAAACAAGTGAAATTATAAGAAAAAGAGTGAGGGTGGATGAATGCCTAAACCCACCACTGTTTCCTTAAAATCATGTGCTTACAAGTTCATCACAAGTTCTTAGGTGACACCTGTTACTATCTCTACCTTAACCAGATGTACTCGCTCAGGTTTGGTTAAATTTCAGGATACCCACTAGGTCCCCTAAGTTATGGAACAGAAGATGAATCCTACTTAGGATCCTCAATGTCCACTGGTAAATAGATTCATCCCTATTGGGGTCCTCTAAGTCATTATGTAATAAGGGAATCTCTCTTAGGGTCCTTAAATAAGAATAAGTAGAGGAATACCATGGGGGATCCTTGATCATGGTCAAACCCTCAAGTCGAGGATGAAACTAACACACTGATTTTGTTAGTGACCTCAGGTGTTCATCCAATACTAACTAACCATTCCATTTAATTAAATAATTTATCATATTTAATTTAAATAGGGGGTTTCACCCTCAAGGGAAAGCCCAAGAATACTCATCATACCATAAACTTGCATAAATATAGGAGGGAAGGTATGATAAATCACCTACCTTTATGGAGCTTTCTATTTATTTTATAAGGGCTAGAAGTAGGTTACAAGGCCCATATAAGCACATCCGACATGATCAAGGTCCTATATCACAACCAAAGCATCAAAAATTAATTAATCATAATTACACTATAATTAATTAATTTATATCATCAAGATAAACAATGAAAACAAAAATATTTTATAAAGGTAGAAATCCTAAAATCTCACCGGTCGATCTTATTACACCGAGAACATGAACAACCATTCTCTAATGGAACATGACACATACTAAACCCTGAATTAGGAATAATTTATAGGAAATGGAACCAAAAAAACCACCCAACAAATTAATGAAAATAATTAAATATTTAGAAATTCACTGCGGTGACGCACCTCAATGAAATGGAACAAAACGAAGTGAAGAGGGCTTATTGGGATGGAATCTTCCTAGGTGGAGAAAAAACCCTAACTAAAATGGTCAAGTCTACCATTATCTAGTGGAATATATTGAATAGCCCTAAATGGAAACTTTTGAAATTAGAAATGATGCAATAAGATAAGCATAGATAGAGGGAAGAGAACAATCTTACCCACTAATGTTATTGAATCACACCATAAACACCCTTGATCAGTGAAGGATGGAGGGAGGGTGAGAGTCAGCATAGATCTCCCTTATGAATCTCCTATTTGGACAAAACAAAATGGGGGATGATCCCTCTATTCATCCTTTCAAAAAAAATCTAGCCTGAAAGTTACAAGGTGTGTAACTGTTACACTTCGTGTAACAGTTTCACAATGGGTATCAAATATGCATTTTGTATTCCTTGAGGTGGGACCCTGAGCTTGCCCGCTGTGAATCTATTGGGATAAACCCCATGAAACCATTACACTCCATGTAAATAATACATGGCCCATAAAACATGAAGCATCTATTTTTAGTAACCTAGACACTCTTCTTTCCTCCAATGTTCACCCAAAACCCCAAGACATCCACTGATACATAAACCACATTCAAAAACACAACATACAGATCTTCAAACACTAATAATCTCATTCTTATTTCCAGTTCATAGGAGGTCCCATCCACCAATGGAGAAAAATTAAAATTCTCTTCAAAATTTTAACCTGATCCAAAACATAAGAAGTTACATAGGTCAATAAAAAAAATGTATCTGATGCTTTAAATTGGAAAGATAATGCATCATTAAATATTCTATATTTGGAAAATGGTAATTTGGTTAATGATTTTGTGAGTTTTGTATTTCAAATTTTTCATTTAGTAACTCCCTCTATTTTATTTCAGGATTCATTATAATCATCATTGTCATATGGGATTAAGAATGATCATAAGGAAGGTTGTGAGTTTTAGAAAATCGTATAATTGGTTAAGAAAGGTAATTTTATGAAATTTAATATTAAAAAAATGGTTTTGAGATTCATAAAAAGTTTATGTGTTTCATGTGACCCCCAGTTGAAGAAATAACTTTTGATTGAGGCTCAAAGCTCTCTATTTTCAATTCATCTTAACAGCAAAAAAATGTATAAATAAATTTGAGGCATTTTTTTATGGAAAATAATGAATAAAATATCACTACCTTTATTAGTAAATGTTTTAAATTTTAAGTGGTTAAGCTAAAAAAAATTACCAAAGAGTATGCCTTATCCTTTTCCAGTGCCAAAAGGTAAATGGGTGAATATATGCATGGATTTTTTTGTGGTATTACCAAAGAAATATTGAGGTAATAATGTGATTTGGGTAATTATTGATCAACTAACTAAATATTCTTATTTTCTTATCATTTGTGTGACTTTGTTTTACATTACATGATTATGATATATATATATATATATATATATATATATATTATTTAATCTTTTAATAAATTTCAAGTGTGTCAATCCCCTCACTTATAAAAGGGCACCTCATATCCTCTCTTATTCATACCTTTTTAGCACTATATTCCAGAAAATACCTACTAAAATCCATTTCTAAAATCACTCCTTTCATCTTAGAGTCCATGGTTTTTTCAGAAAACCAACCTAGGAAGGATTTAGGTATAAACCTAAATAGGTTTTCCAAAGAAGAGATATAGTTATTGACCGAGTGTTTCATATGTTTATTCTTCTACCTCCTTCAAATATTATTCAAAAATGATGAAATAATAACATTAGTATCATATATATACTAATTTTCCATTATTTAAATGTAATAACCTATATCAATCTCCTCTTCCATAAAATGGTAAATGAAACCATTGTTCATGTGTACGGCAGACTACCGCCTCGCGAACCGATGTAATTCATTTTCCATCACTGCCTCTCACAGAATGTTATAATGATATATTTAAAGTGTATATGTGATATTTATGAGATAATTATAATTTCTTAAAGAAATTATATAATATATTTCCTTACCTATACATCCATTGAAAAATTATAACATCATCTATGCGTATGTGTGGATTACCACCTTCACGCAAAAATGTGATTATTTTTTCATCATTGCATCACATAGATGGTATATATAAGTGTATTTAAAGGTATAATATGATATTTATTATATAATAATAATTATTTAGAGATAAAATCATACTTACCTTCTTTCTCTCTTGTTCTTTGAAAAATGGAAATGATACCCATGTGTACATACAGCCTACCGTCTTCATGGTTGTAACATAATTCATTTTTCAAAATCATATTTCATGGTTGATTTTAAAATTATAATTAATATATAAAATATAATTATTTTATGATTATTATTCTATATATTATTTAATAATTACCTCTACTAAATTCATTTTGGACATATGAGTTGAATATCGGCAAAACATCTGACATGGACTTAACCGGTTAAGTAATTAAAATTGTCATTACAATAAATAAAATAAATGGTTTAATGATAAGATATTAAACCAGTAAAATGTTCTTAAGAAATTAAATAATTTATAAAATTTTATTATACAAGAGATAAATAATGTATGTGATGATTCAGACTCAAGAAAAGTGTCGCTTTACCTTAAAATCCAATTTTTAAATGTTTTAAAGATTTATTTTCTAAATATTTTTCTTCCATGTCTATGTTATTAAACAATTATTTTTAATATTTATTTATGTGGACATAAATTAATTATAAAGGACATTTTTTATTCTTTTTAATTTATTTTAAAGGTTTAAAAAATGAAACTTTTTATGCATTTTATACGAAATTTTTTGAATTTCTTTACAAAAGTCAAAAGGAATGTTTTATTTTAATGTATATAGTGTCAATGGTTTTTTCCACTACCATAACCATTATTTTATGTTTTAATTCATTTAAAATATTTCATTATTTTTAAATAAAATCCCCCCTTCCCTATGTTCTTAGGTATTCTCAAAAATGGTGTAAAATAGAATGGATATTTTGAAATATGGAAATGTTTTTCTTATGGGTGCAATGAATATTTTTATGAGTATGATGATTAAAAGGATATTTTAATGTGTTTTGATTATGATATAGTTATTTGGAATTTTTTATGATGATGGGTGAGACTGATATAGCTCATGATGATTGGTGAGCCTGATATATCTCTCTAATTCATAGGGTAATGGGGAAAAGTTAACTAGATAAAGGTTTCTCCTAAGAGATTATTAGAATTTACCAAGTAGTTTTTTCCATTTTTAAGAGAAATTATAGGACTAATATGAAAATGGTTTCCCAAATTACCTATATGAATTTTATATTCTTTCAAATTAATTTTCATGGAAATATTTTTAATTCACAAGGAAATATAATGATCTATTGTTTTAAAGGAATGATTATTCCCTTTTTGGGTAAAAGGTATGTTTTTAAGAAAATATTTTTAAAGGATTATTATGTTTTATAAAAAACCACATGATTATTATTTTTTATTTATGTTATCTTATAATGTGTTTTAGGGAAAAAGTTGGGTTTTAAAGCTGATTTCAGGTGTAAGTAAATGATTATTCGAACTCAAAGTTTATTATGTTAAATGAAAACTCTATTTTGTGATCTCATGGTTTTAAAATGGACTAGAAGTCTTCTTTATTTCTTTTTATATGTCCCTTACTGAGATTTTTTTTCTCTATCACATTTTAAAATGTTTTCCACAAGGTTTAAGGATGATTAAGAACAAATAAGAAGTCAAGTTTAAAGTCATTAATATTTTTCATGAAAATAAATAATGTTACATTATAAAAAATTATATTATATAGAAAATGGATATTGATTGGAAGTGTCTTATTTGTAATATATGATTATTTTATATAAGAGTTAGGACCTAATTCTCTTAAACTATAAACATAAGGGATCCTCAAAATATAAGAAATTGAAACCCTTGTTCTAAATCATGTAAGTATGGTTTTTTAAGCAATATGTCCTTATAAACTAATAAAAATGAATTTATTTTCTTAAAATGTATTTTGACTCAAGTGTTACCCCACTTGTAAGATTTTTTTTAACTAAATTTTCATTCATTGAGTTATTATCATTCTCTTGAACTTGTTTCAAATTAGTTGGAGAAATTCATTTCACTATGTGGTATTCTCTCATTGTAAACATTTTCACTACATAAACCCATTTTCAAATGTTTCATGATTCATGGGTTATGTTTCCCATAAGGGATATTGATAAATCAAATCTCATTTATTTGAGTTATAATGTTTTATCTTAAATTATTCTTTTAAATGGTTGGGTTATCCCACCCAGATATTTTATTATATGGCATATTATAATCCTCTTTGGTAAAATGATTTTTTAATTCAAATGAATGTTTTTTTAACCTTATTATAAAGTAAGTTTTAAACAAACGTATTTTGAAGATAATAAAAAATGGGTTTTTCCTTTCATTTTCCATTATTTTATCTTCCTCGCCTCATTTATTTTAGTTAAACTTTATGTCATTTTAAGGCTCCATTATTGAATATATTTTTAAAATTAATTTTTTTCAAAGGATTTTACATTACCTTTTGAAAAGTTACCTTTGAAAAAATATGTAAATTTGTAATTTATCTGAATGTTAAAAATGTTTTCTAAAAGATATTTTAAATTTTGTCTTCCATTTCCCATATCATTTTCAAAAGGATTTACCCTAATATATTTTATGTTTCATGATTTATCCTATAATATATATATAAATATATTGGTGGATTGGGATTATGATATAAAACAATTTTATTCTTGATTACTTCTTTTGTGATATTGTGTGAATCATTCTTTTTCAAGGATGATTTTCATCTATGTCAATGTACTTCTAAGTTTCCTTTATTACATTAGGTTTATATTATTTTGAAACTATCCATCTTCTTTCTTTAGATGTATTATGATCATGTTATTATAGTATTGACTTAGTCGTATAATAATTGATCTATATAGTATGAACATCACATTTTACATAATTAATATTGGATGATGATCACATAGAAATAATGTTATTTTATTAACATGGGGAAAAGTATTGGTGTTTTGTATATTGATATTCTAATGAGTATGATTATTTTCAAGTTGACATTGTAATATTTTACCATACAACATATTTATCTAGATGGTGTATGATCATGTTATCTCATTTATTGACATGGGTAAAAGTATTGGGATTATTGAAAATTATTGACTACTAACTTTGGTTGATTGTGTATTTTATTTTCATATTCCTCATTATATGCATATCCAAGTTTTACTGAGTAAGAGGTTCCTTAGGGAAGGGTATCAATGGTCTTGATGACTCACATGGTGAATTCATTTCACATAATAAGGTGATAGGTGGGGTATAGAATTATATATCCACTTGATGTATTGATGGGTCTCATGAGAAAAAATAGGTTCAGGTATTTGGTGTATGCCTACCCAAGTCAACAATATTTCTTGACTCAGATCTTGAAGACAAGTAAAGTATTTTGGAACAAGGCCTTGACTGCATGTTTTTGATTTTCAGCATTAGGAATTCCATCAATGTGATATTAATATTATTGATATCCATGTTTTCATTTATTTTTATACATATAGCATGCTCCCAGTTTAAAGTTGATTATGGCTTCGTGTTGTTTACTTATTCCTACCATAATATTTATGTCATGTTTTTGTCTCATTTTGATTTTTCTCTTACTAATCATTTGATCTATCCCCTTATTATGTTTCAATTTCCCTAGTTTATGAAGAAAATTAATACATGTGACATGTTTAGAAGAATATCACATATGGGAGAATTTATGCGGGATTTTGAAGACTCATTATAAAAATTTCATCTAGATACAAAAAAAAATGGATTTATTATTTTATAATTTTACGAATTCTATAAATATATAAGCCTAAAAAATATCATTGATAAGTAAGAGATGTAATCAATTATTATTTCTTTTTTAATTATGGATAGTTATATCAAGGGTTTTACAGCTGTTATCAAATAAATTATGTAAATTATGTGTTTATGGAATCAGATTATGGAGTATGGGTCTGGGGGAATCATATTGAACCTATAACACCCTGATATTTTAAAATAATAACGCTATCCTTGATAGCATATACAACACACAACACTGATCCTAAATGAACCATGAAATATTATTATTAAAATATAACTATTATAACCTCACCGTTAAATTGGAGAGTATGAGTATGATTAATTTCTTTTTGAAATATATATAGATTTCCTACTCAATAGAATTTACTAATATATTCTTAGTAAATAATCCCTCAAATTTTTAGTAGTCATTTTATTCTTTAAAAATACATTCTCTTAAAAAATGGGTTTTATTACTTATTGAGAAAATATTATAATTAATTTATAGAAATTTTAGAAATTTTATTTTATAAAAAGAAAATTATTTTTTTTAAATAA
Organism: Viscum album; assembly: GCA_963277665.1. Classification (NCBI taxonomy): domain Eukaryota; kingdom Viridiplantae; phylum Streptophyta; class Magnoliopsida; order Santalales; family Viscaceae; genus Viscum; species Viscum album. The sequence goes on from OY728127.1 coordinate 1,912,859,937, forward strand.
CGTCAAGATTATCTTATGGTGAATTTTTTAGATTTTTCTGAAAAGTTTAATTTTTCAGTGAATAATGAAAAATACCAATTTTTCAACTGTTGTGATTTCTTTTCATTAGATTCATAAATTTAAAAATCCCATTATATTTTATATTTTATAATAACTATAAAACATTTTATTTATTATAATCTAATTAATTTAATTTATATCATCAATTTTCAAGATTATGGTATAAGTTTATTTTTATGCTTAAAACGTAGTTTTCTAAAAACTGATTTTAAGTGCATAAAGTTTATCCATTTTAATTAATTAAAATAATTAAAATGAAATATATATATATATATTATAACTATTTATATCAAATTAAATTCATATAATGATGATCACTATTCATAGAGTAAATATAAGATCATTTATTGCTTGAAAAATGCATTTTCCTAAAAAATTGTTTTTCATTTTGATTTGTGGCATACTTATAAATTAAATTTCTACCAATTATATAGATTAAATTTGATAAAATGGATTTAATATTTTGAATCATCATAATTAATATTATTTAATAAGGAAAACTTTAATTTTTGGTCGTAATAAATAATAAAAATAGTAAAAATTCATCACTATAGGTAAAGGGTAAATCGGGTTAACATAGGTTAAAAATAAGTGATAAGGCCAAAAATATTCATCTTCAATATTATTTTATTAAGTTATTTCTACCCTTATCAACTTATTATTTATATTTATTTGTTTATGGGACACTTTTCCATGACTGTAACCTTTATAATGTTTAATTGAAAGATAAAGAAAAAAATGTCACTTTCTCTATTTTAATATCTATAAAAATATGTGGTAGGGATAAAAACAAAATATGTTAGGTTATAAATTTTAATTCTAAATATAAATTATTTTTTATCATCATAATTTATTTCTAATTTGTAGTGATGAAATAATTACCTCAAATGCTTACATAACGCTGACATGGTATTTATTCAATTAGTAGAAAAATAAAATAAATGATTTTAAAAATATTAGAAGTAATATAATTTAAAATAATTATTTTTTTATATGAATTTTTTAGATAAATATAACATTTTATAAATTTTTTAAATTAATATACTATAATTCCATTACTTTCATGTTGTTTTCAAGGTTAAATTAAATAAATATATCCAAAAATGACAATAATGTTATTTTATAATAAATAATATTTTATTAAATGATTTAAATTTCCTATATTTATAAATGTTATTGGTATATGTTTATAAATATATAATATGATCCATTTATGGACCAATTTCCTTTTATATCAATTATATTCACCCCTAAAGAGTGAAAACTTCATTACTATGGGAATTATCTAAAAGGTTTAACATGGGTTAAAACAAAGACATAAGGATAAAAACCAAATATAAACTTGTCTAAGTTTTATTAGATGATATTATTTTTTACCCATCCTCATCCTATATTCAAAATATATCATTTTTTATCCATTTTTACTTGATAAATAGTTATATTAATTCAATACTTTAAGAAATTCCAAAAGTGCCCCTCCCCTCACTTATAAAATGGAACTTCCTATCCTCTTTTATTAAAACCTAAAAATAATTATTATTCATAAAAACCTACCAAAATCCATTAATCACTCCACTAATCATGTCCTAGGGGCCTTTTTTATTATAAAACCATCTTATAAAGGCTATTGACGTAAAAATAAACAGGTTGTCTGAAGAAGATGTATCGTTCTTAACCGAGCATTTTTTTTATTTATTCTTCCATATCCTTAAAATATTATTCAACCATTATGATATAATAAAATAATTATCTACCATATAGTGAGATTTTATTATGTTAATTTCCTACCCTGCATTCATCTCTTCTTCCATAAATGGGAAACAAAAACATTGTTCGTGATGTAATTCATTTTCCATCATCACCTCTCATGGATATTTATGGTGATAGATTTAATGTATATATATGATAATCATATCATATTTTCATTATATAAAATTATTTTATCATATATTTTCTTACCTTTCCATTCACTGAAATATGATAACTCAGTTCATGTGTATGTGTGGATTATCACCTCTATATAGCGATGTGATTCATTTTCATCATTGTATCACATGGATGATATATATATATATATATATATAAGTTTATTTAAAGAAAATATATGATATTTATGATATAATGGTCATTCTAGAAAGATAAAATAATACTTACCTTATTTCCATCATGATCTTTGAAAAATGGAAATGCAACTCATATGTACGTACATCCTACCATCTCCATTGTTATATGGTAGTTAATTTTTCATAATCATATTTCATGGTTTTTTATAAAATTATAATTAATGTATAAAAATTATAATTATTTCATTATTATCATTCTGGGGATGATTAAATATATATCCCTTTTACCATATTCAACCTACCAAAGTAATTTTGGACATATGAAATTAATGTCATCAAAATGTAGGACATGAATTTAATTGATTAAGTAAATAAATATTACATGGTAATAAATAAAATAAAATAAATAATAAAAATAGAAATAAATATAATAAATTAAATAATTGATATAAGTTTATTCTTTAAGAAGATAAATAAAGTACGTGATGAGTCAGACCAGAGGTAAGGAATTTCATCTCAATTTCCTTTAATTGAGGCATATTTTAATGTTATAAACCTAATTTATTTTATATGGTGTATATGTTTCCCCCTTTACATGTTAAATCATGAATCCTACTTACTTTATAAAATTTTAAGTTACATTTAAAATTATTTCATCTAATGGGATTTTACATGAATGTTACCAAGTGGTAAGTGTTTCAGAACTCAATTTTCTTTCATTGGGTCATAACACTTCATCATTGATTATATTATGTCAAGATTATGTGTGAAATGGATATTTTTTATTTATATTGTATTTACACTTGTTTTGTGTAGATTTAAAAAATTTACACATAATCACTTCATTGATTAATTCTCACTTTAATGTTGTGATCATTGTAAAGGTTCATCTAAAATTGTCTTCTTTGGGAAATATGTTCTATTATACATATATATTCTTTTATATGGTGTATATACTACCCCTTTGATATGATATATCATTATTACCTTTATATTCATGTTATTTAAATATTCATTTTAAGTTATTTATTTCATGGAGGTTATGATTGAAAAGTTACCAAAGTGGTACGGGTTTATTTAAAAATATCATCATTATTCAAGATTGTTTATGTTTAAGCCTTAGGTGGGGGTAAGTATATGATATTTTTGTATTAAAACCATAATATTTTATTATCCTGTGGTTATTTTTAAAATTATAAGTCTTCCTTTAATTTTCCTATATTAAGTACTCGAAAGATCAAAAAAATTAAGAAACAATAAACTATATCTCCTCTTTAGTGGGGAATCTTTTTCTTCTATATCCAAGTTTTTAAAAAATCAAGAATGTTTTTAATATTACTCTATGATTTTTTAAATTCATTTTTACCCATTATATAATTTTTACAATTTTTTTAAAGAATGTTTTTGTCATTTTTTTAATGAGGTAATTATTAAATTTTTACCAAAAATGTAAAATGAATATTTTTTTGAATATACTCATCATGAATGGAATTTCACACTATCTTGATCACTCAATAAATTGAATATTACATTAAAAATTTCCAAGGTTCTCTTCAAATAAATATTTTTTTCTAATATTCTATAAATTTTTAGTTTTTAAAATTTAATTTCAAAGTGAAAAGTGTACTTTCATTAAGAATGTTTTTAATGGTCTATTTGTGATATTTCCATTTATCAATGATAATAACCCTTTTATTATTCACTGGGAACATCTTGTAATGACACCATCCTTATTATTTCTCTGGATGGTCTATGATCAGTTTGATTTAGGAAATTATTGTATGTTCATATGCTAGATCTTCCTAAATTGATATTTTTTGAATAATTTATATTGATTAATTTGTGTTATTTATTCATATGATAAATTCATTGGAATTATTATATGATGGGTGGAGCCTATAATTACATATCCCCTCGATGCTTTGGTAGGTCTCATGAGACAAACCAGTTGGATAGCCTTATTAAATAGTTTTTAGTGTATGTCTGCCCATAGTTCAAAATTTCATTGCATAAATCCTCAATAGTGTGTTTCATAAGTATCATATTTTTCATTCCATCATTATGAAAACATTTTCTTAGCTCTATGAAATTATTTTCAATAATATTCAGGGATACATTTTAAGATCATGTGATTATTTATATGGAATCATTTGATCTTTATCTACTCACTCCATATTAATCTGTATGCTCAAGTAGTTGATTAAATGGAATGGTTTTAAGTTATTTACCTTTCCATGTTTATTATGCATTATTTACTCATGATATATTCTATTTTACATAACCCTTAATAAGCATCTGAGATCACCCTTATTTTGTTTACTTTTCCCAGGATATGAAGAAAGAATCTTTGAATAAGTTAAGAGATATAGAATATTTACTTTCACTATGTTTTGTATTTTACATTTTAAAATGTAAAGTGAGATTCAATTATGTATCTAGTTTAAAAATATTAATAAACTATTTAGACCTTTGGGATATGATTGCTTGTATCTTATGCCAAATAATAGAGTAACCATTGATTTTGGGAAACTCGAGTCGGGGTCTTTATAGTTGATATCAGAGAAAGTTTAGTTTAAACATTGGGAAGTAGATTTCGGAAAACATATATTAGGGAATATAACCATTATTATAACTTTAATGATAATTATATGTATAGGATAACATCCAAAAAAATTAAGGTAGAGATTTTGTGGTTTTCCAAGCAATAAATCCTTATATGTATACTATAAGTGGATATGGTTTTGGTAAAAATGCATCTAGGGGTAATAACCTCTAAAAGAGTTGTTCGAGTATATATTGGCCATAATTATAGTTCATGGTGATTTTACCCTTACTAAACACCTTGTAAGACACTCCTGAGTGATTTGCATGATCCAATTCACATTTTCTTTATAAACCATTATGATAAATGATATAATTAAACCTATGGAAACCAATGATATTCAATAGTGATATGGGATAAACCTAATGTGTATTGGGATGATATTACTAAGGATAATCATGTTTTTAAAATCATATATATTACTTTTTAGGTATTATGTTATGGGATTTTAATATCATTATGGATATTTTGGGATACATTTATGGTAAAACAACCCATAGGTTGTGTAAGTGTTTTAGTGAAAAGTTTATTTGATGAATGATGATTTAATAATTTATAGGCATATGTTTAAAGGAATTTATAAATTTTAGGATTATTATGATCATTTATGTTAAAGTAATAGCACTGAATTAAGATTATTTTGTTTTTTGAGAAAACAGTATGTTGTATAGGAACCCATAGTGGTTAAAAAGTAATTTTATAATTAATGCTATTTTTTAGGATTTTCATCCTATTTTTTGGAACATTATAAGAATTATATTAATATATTTTTATAAAATGGTCAACCTGTATGTCAGGTGAAAACACATTTCATCTGTCAAGGTCATGGGGCTTACACCTACAATCGAAGAGTAGTATGAATGCAAAACTTACCACTTTCCTACATGATATCCTAGTTAACATGGCATCATTTTTACTCAAACGATTTGATGGAAAACAAATTAAGTCGATTTTGGGAAACATATTATATGGTAAAATATTATTTAATTTTTATTATTTTGAGTTGATTAATGATATTTTGTGAGATATTTTATTGGGTTGAGATATATATATATATATAACCATTAGGTTTAATGTAAAGGATTATTTGGGAATAGTTTTGTTATGAATTTGGATGTTTAAGATAAAGGGTATGAGATAACCTTTAAAATTAAAACATTATTTAATATAGAGTTTAATTGGGATGTAAGGTTTTTTATTTATTGAATTATCTATATCAAACCTTTGGTTTTACTATTTAATTTTATAGACTAACATATTATTTATTCATATGATGATTTATTTATTTATGGTGTTATCTTACATTGTGAAAACCATTTTGGTATTACTAAATAAAGAAGTAATAACTTATTATTATTTTTTTATTATATAATCCATTAAGAGTTAATTTTAGTGCTTCAGAAATAAAAAAACATCTTGAATATTCATTTCTTGGAGTAAGGAATGAAGTGAAAATTGATTGAAGCACAATAAAAGGATGAAATTGTTATTATGAAATAAAAAGATATCAAGTAAGTATATTTTCTGATGTCATATATCTTGATAGTAAATAATCCCTCAACTTTAGGAAAATGATCTTGAAATAAAAAATTTATACATTTACCTTTATTTCTAATGAATCAATGGTCTTTTCACCCATCACAGATTTATGGATTTTTAGTTGTTAACTTTCTCATAAACATGTTCTCTATCACTCTCTATTAGTCATTGGTCATTAGTTTTCACCTCCATGTCCATATTTTCACTTCCTATTAATGATCTCATATTTGGAAACATAGTTTTTTTTATTTTAGATAACCTTCATATTTATCATTCCCTCTTTTTAAGAGAAATTATTATTAACCACTTGTTTTCCACAAAGGAATTTTCAAATGTCAAACCCTTTATTTCACAGCGCAAGCTTAAATTTTTAGGATTATATTTATTAAAGGTGGTTATAATGTAACACCTTCATATTTTATAAGAAAAACATCATGTTTAATAGCATATACGACATGCAACACCGAGCCTAAATGAACCATAAAATATTATTATTTAAATATTCTCGATATAACCAAGACATTAAATTAGCATGTATGAATAGTATTAACTAATAAATTAGATATCTATAAATTTCCTAATCTATATAAATGTATTTATAAATACATGGTAAATAATCACAAAAAATTTAGAAAAGTGATTTTACTTTTCAAAAATACCATTTTCTTCAAAAATGGGTTTCATTTCTTTTTGTGAGAAAATTTTATAATTAATTTATAGAAATTTTAGAAATTTTATTTTATAAAAGGGATATAATTGTTGAAATCAGAATATCAAAATTATCTTATGGTGAAATTTTTAGATTTTTCTGAAAAGTTTGATTTTTCAGTGAATAGTGAAAAAAGTGCATAAAGTTTATAAATATTAATTAATTAAAATAACCAATAATGAGGATTTATTTAAATTAAATTCATATAATTATGATCACTATTCATAGAATTAAAATAAGATCACTTATTGCTTGGAAAAAACTTTTTCTGGAAAAACTGTTTTTCATCATGCTTTACGGGCCACATATAAATTAAATTTCTATAAACTATATAGACTAATTTTGGTAAAAAAAATTCCATATTTTGAATCATAATAATTAATATTATTTAAAATTTTCATCTTAATTTTTTGGTCATATTAAATAGTAAAACTAGTAAAAATTCATCATCACGATAAAAGGGTAAATTGGGTTAACCTAGGTTAAAACTAAGTGATAAAGCCACCAACTTTCATATTCAATCTTATTTAATGAAGTAATTTTTACCATTATCACCTTAATAGATATTTATTTTTTTATGGTATATTTTTTAATTAAATTGACCTTTATAATTTTTAATTAAAAGATAGAGAAAAAAATGTCACTTTCATACTTTTAATATCTATAATACTATGTGATAGGAATAAAAACAACATATATTAAGTTATAAATAGTACTTTTAAATATTAATTTTTTTATTTACATGGTAATTTATTTATATTTTTAGTGATTCAACAATTTCCTTAAATTCTTACGCGACGCCAACATAGTATTTATTCAATTAATAGAAAAGTAAAATAAATGATTTTAAAAATATTATAATTTGAAAGAATTATTATGTTACAAGAATTATTTAGATACATATGACATTTTATAAGGTTTTAAATAGAACATATTTGAATTTAATTTCTATCATTTTCTTTTTAAAAGTTGGATTAAATGAATAGTTCCAAAAATTATAATAATGTTATTTTCTAATATATAACATTTTAATAAATGATTTAAAATTCCTAAAAATACTATATTCAGCCAAGTGATTTTTATATGTTTAAAAATATCAAATATTATCCATTAATGAATTATTTTTATTTTTTATTACCTATATTGACTTATAAATAGTAAAAACTTTTTTACCGTGGTAATTGTCATAAGGGGTTAACACAGGTTAAAACAAAAATATAGGGTTAAAAACCTAACCTAAACTAGTAAAATTTTTATTGGATTATTTTATTTCAACCAATAATTATAATATATTATAAATATATAATTTTTATCCATTTATATATGATAAATAATTTAAATTAATTTAACACATTAAGAAATTATAAAAGTGTCTCTCCCCTCACTTATAAAAGGGAACCTCTTATACTCTTTTCTTCACTATTATAAAGCCTTTCGATTTATAAAATCCCTACCAAAAATACATTAATTAATCCCCTTTATATGTCATAGATTCCTTCTACTGATTATAAAACCATCCTTGGAATGCTTTTGCTGCAAACCTAAAGATATTTTCTGAAGAAGAGGTATCATTTTTAACTAAGTGTTCGGTATTATTAATGCTTACACCTCTGTAAAATCTTATTCAACCATGATAATATAATAACATAGTTATCTCTTATATACCAATATGTTATTATGTTAATGTAATAAGCTACATATATCTCCTCTGACATCAAATGGGAAATGAACTCATCATTCATGTGTACGATGGGCCACTACCCCACGAACCGATGTAATTCATTTTCCATCATCAAATATAAAGGATATTTATAATGATAGATTTAATTTATATAAATTATACACATTACATATTTATCATTCTTTAAAATTAGTATATCATATATTTTTTACCTTTTCATTCATCGAATAATGATGATGTCATTTATGCGTACATGTCGGCTACCACGTCCTCAAAATGATATGATTAGTTTTGATCACCGCATCACATGGATGGTATATATAAGTGTATTTAAATAAATAGTATTATATTTATGATATAATGATTATTCTATAAATATAAAATAATACTTAACTTCATCCATCATGATCGTTGAAAAATGGAAACATTTATCATCTGTACGTACGACCTACAATCTTCATGATTGTAACATATTTCATTTTTCAGAGCCAACATTCATGTTTTGGTTTTAAAAATATAATTTATGTATAAAAAATATAATTATTTCATGATTATTATTTTTGAGATGATAAAATAATGACAAATTTTACCATAGTCAACCTATCGAAGTCATTTTGGACATATCGACAGAATATCATCAAACTGTATGATGTGAACTTAATTGATTATGTTAATAAATATAGCATGGTAAGAAATAAAATTAAAGTAATAATAAACATGAAATTTTTTCTTAATAAATTCAATAATTAACATATGTTTATTATTCATAAAGATAAATAATTTACATGATGAGTTAGGCATAAAGTGGTGGATTTCGTCTCAATTTCCTTTCATTGAGGAATATTTTAATGTTATGTATCTAATTTCTTTTATATGGTGTATATTTTTCCATTTTAAAAGTTATATCATGAATACTTCATACTTAAATGTATTTTAATTTTCAATTAAAATTATTTCATCCAATTAGATTTGATTTGAAAGAAACTAAGTGGTAAGTGTTTTTTTACCATTATATACCTTCAATATTTTGTTTATAGGAAAGCAAAAAATGTACAAGACGCAACTTCTAGAGGGGGGACTCAAGGAGGTCTATAGTAGTGAATACTGGGGGAATCAACTTGTATAAAGTGAACCCCTTCGAAAGGAATGGATCTGAGGCTGGAGAATATGGATATCTGCTCACTAATGGATGCCTTATAAGCCAGGAAATCAGCAACTGTATTACCTTCTTACCAAGTGTTGAGAATGATAATATGATTGTTCACTGGTATCTTTTATCTTCTAATAGAGTATTCTATGGACCATGGTGTGGTGATGATACCAATAAGTGCATTGTGAATGATCAATGATTCAGTCTCAACTACCTCAAGGGGTAAATTCTTTTATTCTCATAGCTGCAGACCCATGAACATTGCAAGTGCTTCGGATTAAAGAGAGTCTCCCGCACCAAAATAAGATACAAACCCCATAATGAGAGAGCCCCATTAGTCCCTGGTCACCCCTCTACCATGCATGATCCCCATAATATTGGACCCATCGGTATTGTGTTTGAGACCTTGAAGAAGAAGATACCACTGAACCCATCATCCCTATCCCATGTTGGTGGCCATGCACCGGATGGAAGATGAAGCCCAAAAAGCACTGAGGGATGGGGAATCCTCCCAGCCCCTACATAGTCGAGTCAGGTCCAAAATTATGTTCTTAGTTTTGAGTATTATACCTGTTCTATAGTCCAAAAATGCCTTATGTCTTGCATCATTCCTATAGGACCATATACTCCAACATCCCACTGCAAGAATAATGACTCTTTCCTTCCACTAAGAACCCAAACTTCCAACATTGAAGAAAGATCTTGACTGAAACATCATGCCACATCCAACTTGTGAAATTCCAAAACTCACCCCAGATCAGAGATTCCCAATCACTTCCAAAAAAGAGGTATCATGTGGTCTCAATTTTTAGCTTCCTATAACATTTTCACCTGGAGGCTAGAATGATTCCCATAGGTTGAACGTTTTCCTCAATAGGCATCACCCTATTCCTGGCCCTCCACACCAAGAAGTTAAATGTCTACAGAACTTCCTTACACAACAGAATCACCCCCAAACATCCAATACATTATGGTCAGCCTGCAAGTTATTAAAGTCTCTCGTAGAGAACACCCCTGAAGAAGAACTAGTGAAAATTCATTTGTTCGGATCATTTCTTAACACGATACTATCAAAAACTCCCTTATAGTTCTCATCCAAGGTGTCATGGATGAATCTAGGGTGTCCACTTGCCTCCCTGAATGTGATGTACAGAGTGGGACATCCTGGGAACCAATAATCGACCACGCCCAATTCTGCTACCAGTATTTTATGTTACCCTTTCCAATGATCCATCTAGTATGCTACTGCAGGAAGATGATATGTAGTTGGATGATTTTTTTCAAGGTTGAAATTCTTGTTCTCTGAAGCTTCATATCATGCCCATACTTTACTTTCATGTATTTTCCCCACAGTGACATCCCCTCTAACATCTCCTAAGATAACTTTTCATGAAGACCCCTCATACTCCCAAATATGCTTTTAAGTTTGATGCCCCCATTCAACATGGGTCTAACCAGCCTCTTCTATGATACCTAATAGTGTTTACCATCCAACTAATTGTCCCATAGGAAGTTCACCATCATACTCTCCATGTTTGAAATCACATTCTTGGGTACATTCAACATGTAAAGAACATGTAAAGGCATAGATGCTAGTACATTATTGATCAGGTTGATTCTCCCATCGAATGATAGAAACCTATTATTTCAATTGAGGATCTGACCCATAATATAATCAATAATTTTATCAAAATGATGAATTATTTGTTTTTTTGGGGAAACTGGGGCTCCCAAATATTCCATAGGGAAGGTCCCCATATGCATTCACACCATGCTTTCTAGGGAGCTGATCCTTCTGGCTGAACGTTTACTAGGTGCAAAGAAGGAACTCTTATCCCTATTAATGACTTACCCACTCCAATTGTAATATGCTTCCAAAACACCTTTGAACCCCCAAATTGATCTCCTACTTCCATTGACAAACAAGATTGTATAATCATCAAACATTAGGTAGGAAATTCCTCCTTCTAGGTGCCTTTTTTGGTAAGTAATAATCCTACCCAAGTTGGAGAAATGGTAAATATAACGGCTCAACATATCCTGGTCCAAAATGAATAAGGATGGGGAGAGGGGATCCCCCTATCTTGGCTCAAGAAAATCCTTGAAAAAACCCAAAATTCTTGCCCATGAATGATATTGACAACCAAGATGAGCTGAAACATAAGAAGAAGAAATAAATCACCCATAGGGAGAACCCCATGTAGGAAAGTAATTTGATTATAAAACTCCACTTGACCCTACCATAGGCCTTATTCATGTCCAATTTGATAAAAACATTACTCTCAAACGTCTACTGATTAATATCACTAATCACCTCCTGAGCTAACCCCATAGCCCCTGGATTATACAGCCTTTCACGAACCCATGTTTCTCTTCCATAATCCAATTAGGGAGATGGATAGAAATTATGTGATTGATAATGCAAGACAACACCTTAAAAGGGACATTACACATGCTTATGGGGCTATACTAATCCAGAGTCTATGTGTCCATCACCTTAGACACTATAATGATCTTTGTAGCACAAGAAAGACACAGGAGATGCCCACCTTTGAAGTAGTTCTACATTGTGGAAGTAAAATCCTCCTTCACTGCCTCCCAGGATATCCTATAAAATGAGCTTGGGAAACTATCTGGTCCAGGTGCACTTTCTGGGTTGAGAGACCAAACTACTTCACGAAACTCCTCTTCATTTGGGAGGACCTTCAGTGCCTCATTATCCTCCTCTTACACCCTACAAGGTATGGAATCGAAGATCTATTTCATTCCCCTTGGATAACAACCTATTAATCAATGGTTTGGATCTTCTAGACGGGATTTAAAAAACTTCACCACCAATTCCCCCACCTCTTCCTAATCATTCAAGAAATAACCATCCCAAATTCAAATTTTGGGTCTCCTAAAATGTTGTTTTTCTCTAATGCATGCATGAACGTATCTAGTGTTACGATCACCTTCTCAGAGCAACTTTACCCTCACTTGATCTTGAGTTAAATGTTCATGTTTTAGCAATACTTTAGCTACTAAATATTTCCTACTCCTCAAATCATCAAAAACTGCTTCATACCAGTTATTCTCTAGGCTTTCTTCTAGAAGATCAATGTCTAAGCTGATCAACACCAGGTCTTGGCCGCGAGTGGGAAGAGCATTTCACCATGAGAAAAGGGAACCTCTGAGATTCCTGAGTTTGTTATGCATAAAAGTCCATGGCAAACCACAAGTAGGGGAGTTCCGAGACTCCTTAACTATGTCTTGAAACCCGAGTTCCTCCACCCAAGAACTAAAAAAATGAATACAAACATCGCTTTCATTCCTTATCACCATATCTACACATAATGGCGAGTGATCTGAAAAAATTCATGGTAGATGAGTTACATTAATATTTGAAAACAAAGTGATGGCATCACAATTCCTCAAATAGAAATCAAGGGAACACCAAGTCTGGTGAGCACCTCTCAATTGTTGCACCATGTGAAAGGGTCCCCAATTAACCCTGCATCCATAAAAACACTACTAGCCAAAAATGAAACAAAGTCTTGACTCACTTTTCTAGGGAAGGTTACACTTCCCTTCTTCTCTTCTATAGATGCATGATATTGAAATTCCCTCCTAATATCTAGGGAGTGTCACCCAGGTCAAAGAAACTTAGGTCCCACCAAAAAGCCTCCCATGCCTGGACATCGTACTTCTTATAAACCTCTTAGAGGAATAAACATCGAGACCCTACATAGATTTTAGTAGAAAAAAACTATTCTGAGGATAAAACAAGATCCATTGAAATTGTAGAATTCTAGAAAATCCATATATGTGAGTTGAGAGAGCTCCCATGTATAAATACTTTCAATCTTAACCATTGAACGAACTAAAAAAATTAGAACTATTTCTGGGGTTCAAGAACACCAATCAATGAGACAAAATTATTGTAAACTAGTACATCGCTCGTGCATACGCATGGAGTTATAAATGAAATATGAAATACAAAATGCATTAGAAATATGAGAAGTGATCAATGGAAATTAACAAATAATTTATTGAAATTATAAATCTATTCATAGAAACTAATTATAAAAATATAATTTCTAGATACTTGAAATAGGTAAACAGTGAATCAGATTCATGGTAAAAGAACTTGAAATTGGAAATAGACATTAGTTTTAATTTTCATGTCACCTTTTAAATAGAACAATGGAATGTTATTTAATCAGGATAAGAGAACATAAATACACTTTAAGTAGCAGATACATGTTTGAAAAAAATTACAGGAACCATGATGTTCAACAATAGCGGGTGTGCAGATCAAATTACAATTCATGTCATCAGAATGTGTACTCAATAGCCTCCTAGTACTACCATTTATCATTGATGTAGAGTAGAAGTTTTTCATGTTTGTTGGCAGTTATATTGATCCCTACAATATACATTTAGACATTAATTTGAGTAAATGAGACATATTACTATGAAAAAAAAACTAGGTAATTTATTGAAGTGAAAAAAACATTTCATAAAAAATGGGTTATTTGTTTACAGTAGTCATATATGAAAATAACATTGATAAAAATTCAATGAAAACAATTATTAATATGAAAATGAAAAATCACTACTAATTGAAATAATAGAAAAATTAGTACTACTTGAAATTGAAAACATGGTTAATCTAGACAGCTTGACACCCCCCCCCCCCTCAATTTTCCAGCACCTCCTCCTACCCCCTACCCAGATCTACCCCTCCCCTTCCCCCTCCTCTGTTTGTATCCCACCCTATCCAACTACTCCCCCTTCCACCTCAGCCTCCCCCCTGCCCAGCCCCTTCCCCCACCACTCCCCCCTGCCCAACCTCTTCCCCTAGTATCCCCCTCACCCCTGCCCTCATCCTCCCCTCCCCTCCCCTCGAACCTGCCTAGCCCCTTCCCCCTGCCCTCATCCTCCCCTCCACTCCCCTCCCCTCCATCATGCCCAGCCCCCTCCCCCCCTTCCCTCAACCTCCCCTCCCCTCCCCCCTCCCCCCTTCCCAACTTCTTCTCACAGTAGCCCCCTCCCCCCTTCCCTCATCCTCCCCTCTCCTCCCCTCCCCCCCTCCCCCCTACCCAACTTCTTCCCACAGCATCCCCCTCCCCCCTTACCTCATCCTCCCCTCCCCTCCCCTCCCCCTCCAACCTGCCCAGCCCCTCCCATCCCCTCACCTGCCCACTAACCAAAAATTTTCCGACCCTTTCCTCCCCCCTCCCCCTCCCTCCCCTGTCCAGTACTCTGTGCTAAATTATCACCTGTAAAACAGAACATTTTGAGCAGAATAAAATGGTGGATGTGAGGATAGTCTCATGAATTGAACTGAAACATAACAAAAAATGCACCCAACTTAGGAACTGAACTGAAACATAACACAACATGGAGTCAACACATGAACTGAACTGAAACAGAGCACAAAACAGACCCAAATAAAATACCTAAGGTCTAGATAAGTGGTAGCAGTCCTACAGGGTCATAAATACATGTTCTTTAATTAATTAGAAAAGATAATATAAGGTAAATGAAGAAGTAAAAAAACTAATGATAAATTCCATAAGTTCAATCAATTTTAACTATTTTATTTAATTCCTTTGAAACAGTTTGTTATCAATTTATATTTTTGATTGGATATTTGTGGTAACAAACATGGCATGTTATCAGATACCCACAACATAAGCAACATGCATCATAATTCTAAGGAAGAGAGGGATATATGCAATACCTTCACTACTAAAATAGCTTCTGCAGCACCTGCAGCTCCAAGAAGGTGCCCAATCATAAACCTTGTAAAATTAACCTTTAGCTGCAAACATGAACCATGGATTAGAAAAAATACTTTAAAGAAAAAAAGGGTCCCAACTGAAGCAGAGTTCACTTAAAATATGTGGAAAACACACTAATTTGATAATGATAGAACTATCATCTTACCCCAGGATTCTAGAAAAAGAAGTCAATAAGAGCTTCATATTTTATCAGGTTGGAAGATATTGCATCAGTAAGAAATGTTCTATTTCCAAAGCATAGAGTCGTGCACTTCAATAGCCTTGAAACCACATAAGTGAAATTCTAGTTATAGCGCAGTGGACATCAATGAACATAAGAATCTTCAATCAACAGTTATAAGTAGACCAAGTTTTTAAATAACATGAACTGGATATATGTATATGTGAAATGATGGAATGGAGAGGGGTCATGCCAAGCTAGGATCGCTTATTCTATCATTCCCCCAGTCTAAATAAAGGTGTAACTGAAAAAAGTTTCTATCATGCCCCCATTCTAAAGAAACCTATAGCAAAAAAACTAAGTCTGATGATGTTATTTCTTAATCCTAGTCAATTGGAAACATTTATGTCAATCAAAATATGTTATGACACCCTTTCACCAAATACAATTTTAGCCCTGCCTTAATGCATGACAAGTGGTTGATTGTAAAAAAAATGTTTCCTATTACGGAATGTTGAATACTTATTATTAACATGATCTATTCATTGATATAACATTCAGTTTGTATGTTTTCAGTTATAAATGAAATTACACCAAATATTTACTTTGATATTAATGATGATAATGAATGAAAGTGTTCAAATGATTGGAATGACATACCATGCCACAATTTCAAAGAAGTATTTCTTCATGATGATGGTGGTGAAAGTGTTAACGACATTAAGACTGCATGCAACTAAATTTTTCTTCAACATAAATAGAAATACACACATACAGTGATGTGTGAAAATAATAATTGTATGATATAACTGCATGAAAAGAGGCAGGATCACTGAATTGAAGTTGGAACATATTTAGAGGCAGTAAGTCTGCCTGCAACTAAAATATCCTTCAACATAAATAGAATTATAGACATCTATGGACATGGGAAATCAAAAATTGTAAGGTATACCACCATGGAAAGAAGCAGGATCATTGTATTGAAGGCGAACACATTTAGAAGTAGTAAGACTACCTGCACCTGAAATCTGCTTCAACATACATAGAATTACACACATACATGGATGTGGGAAATTATAAATCCTAAGGTATACCTGTATGATAAGAGGAAGGATAATAGTAATGAATTTGAACACATATAAAGGCAGTAAGACTGCCTGAAACTGAAAACTACTTCAACATAAATGGAAATACAGAAATACATGGAAGTGGTAAAATGAATATTGTAAGTTATACCTATATGGAAAGAGGCAGGATGACTACTGAACATTGTCAAATGGTAAACTACACCATTAAAAGGTTGATTTAACAAATGAAAAGTAGGAAATATAAATCCCTTAGTTAATAGGGTTGATAAGTCTTGTAAAATACAATGGTCTAGTTTTGAAATACATGATTGAAATTTGATACGTAAGACTGGTAGAAGAAAAAAATGACAGGAACATTAGAAATAGTTCCACAGCTCATGCATCCTTTCACAGCATGTCTGTTCGATGAAGTTGTATATCTCCAAAATGAAGATACAGTAATCCATGTTGCATTAAATTCATTAAAGACACCCTGAATTAATATTTATTACATTGAATGTAAATAAATTTTAAAAAATTGTTATTGAATATAACTGTAATAGTGTATTTTGAATATGAAAAAAATGATGTTAAATACAGTTAACCTTATAAAGAAACAACAATAATCAGTGTAAATCCTGTGATTTTTGTATTGTTGTTGAGAACATATCACTGAATGTTCAATTTATGCAGATTTGATTTAATTAAATGGTAATGTGGAATAAAAATATAAATAATATAATTGAAATTAATATTTTATATGATTACATAGAACAAAATATAAGAAACAAACTGCTGAAAGTGTTTTACCTTCCATATCTGGTGAAATCATCAGTCATTATTTTCTGTTTTGTCTTTTAATTTCTCCGTCATTTAGATTTCTAAATTTTTTTTCCTGGCATGTTCTACCCACACTATCATGTGGTAAATGATGAGATTGATAAAAAACATCTTCACTAACAAATTCAAACAGAAGGTTTTTCTGCATATAGAATGTAGTTAAAAGGAATAGTGGTTATCATCACAACTGTATTGAAGGTTTAAAATAATGCATTGTTAAACAGAACATATGGAAGATACCATATATATACCTGAATTGTTGATAAAACTATAGATGATGTATCAAATCCAGATCCAACCTTTCCACTAAGTTGAAATGATTCAACACTGTGATGATCCTATGATGGAATGATAAAAGGAATAGTCTATTTACATGAAATTTGCAAGCAGGGAAAAGTAATTGAAGATAATGGAATATATTGTACCTGAATTTGCTCATACCCACTACTTAAATTTGTACATTCACTAATTTAATGATCCTATATAAAAATTATAATAGGATTAACAGTTCACAGTTTTTCTATATTAATGAAATTTGAAATATATAATAGAAAGAACCTGATTTTCTGTGATGCTCTCATTGAAGTTGATGATGTAGTTTTCCTTATCGCTGATGAATATTACCTTGTATGTGTTTTGTTCTGTTGAATGGTGACAATTTGGAATATTAAAATTTAATACTTCAATTGACAACAGAACCTTTTTCGATTTGAAAACATTTAATTCTGTCAGAAATTCGTACTCATCATCATCCTAATTTGAAAATGAAAGTTCCTGTTAGTTCAATTGAAGACAACATATATTGGAAACATGCTATTTTATTTTGTATTAATACCTGTATCAAAGATTCTCTCAAATCAGTAGTTGTATTGCTTACAAATTTCATTACTTGTTTATCAAATAGGACTACTGAGAATGATTCAGTGTTATCTGACATAAGAAGTTGCACTCTAAATCTGTTGATTTATAAATGTTATTAATAAGGGATTACAGATTAGTAAAATTAGTTAGTACTATTAGAATATGTAAAGAATAATAATCTTTTAAGGAAGAGAATAAATAAGAACCTTGGAGTAGTGCAATTTTTGATAGATTTTGCAACTATTGCACCAAATATTTCCATCAACATTGTGAACTTTTTTCATGCAAGAATTGCATGATTCGTAGAACCAGTTGTGAGTGGTTTGAATTTTTTTACTATGACTGAAATTAAGAATTTTGTAGGCTGTGGAACATTGGGAATATAGTAGGTAATTAAATTTCACAATACATTACTGGGTACCTATAATATAATAAAGTTCATTATTAATGATATAATTTGACCATACATTACATACCTCTTCACAATTCTTCACTTCAGAAATCGATTTTTTATTTTCCCAAAAAAGCATTGATGAAGAGGAAGAAGTTGGGTATGTTGTTGATATAAGGCCACGGCCTTAAGCCTTACTTAATATTGAATTAAACGAATAATTCACATAGAGTATCTTTTCAGGTTTAGAGTTTTAGAAAATTAGATCATAAATCATGAATTACATTCCACATTTAAACAAAGTGGTTACATAAAAGATAGTATTCGTTTTTTCCATCAACGGAAACATATTTAAAATAAAACATGGATTCTTTCTTGACACTTCCTTGACACTATCATCATAACATGCACCTTTCCATTGACCTGTGAAAAACATTTCAAAAACTTGGGATGAGCATAAAAAGATCAGTAAGGGATATAAAAGTACGAAAAGAAAACATTAGACCATGTATGAAATCATACTTTACTCATAAAACAAAATCATTTTAACATACCTCATCAAATCATGAATAAATCATAGAAATAATAAGTCATAAAGGTAACTTGAGGCATTCATAACATTCTTACGTAGGGAGTAACCCTCTTGGTTACGTTTGGAATACCCATCACAGTATATTCCCTAAATCTCTTCGGATAAACCTTAACGTTTAACTCCATCACGTTACCCAATGCATTGGAGAGCTATATCGAGCTCACCCGCCCTTAGTTTATCACGGAACCACCCATATTCATAATAATGCCCATGAACCATAACATAATCGTATCACATAAAACATGCATAAAGGAAACATAACATTTCCACTTTTCAATCACAAGATATCAACACAATGCCTTGATATAAAAACATTATGAAAATCATTTTCAATACCAAAATAAAAGAAAAGTAAAACATGGTATTTATTTTTCATTTTAAAAAAAAGGTATGGCTTGTAGAGGAAGCCGAAACTCAAATAATAGTCACGGCGGCGGAGAAGTCGTTGTCGCCGCATACGTACGACAAAAACATTCCCTTTTGTCGTTTAGTAAAATGATTTGTATAAAAAAGATTCCTTTCGGATAAATGTAAAAGTCAAAGGGGTTTATACACCGTATAAAATAAAGTTGTGTATAAAACAAATTATGCCTCAATGACTGAAGATTGAGACGAAGTCCCATACAAAGACGGTATCCTTGGATTAAGGATAAATCAATTACATAATTATGCGTGACAAACGAATACACCTAATATAAGTGGATATTAAGTGTAAAACAATCAGAGGTCATTCACACATATTCATAGAACCACATATTCAAGGATTAAAAGTTTATCCCAAAGAATCAAAATTGGGTTAAGAAGTTCCCTTGCAAAAATTCGACAGCCTAACGGCGTCACTTCAAACTTCAGAAAATGAGTTGATGAGAGAGAAAATGGTATCTCATCACTTGGACATAAAATTTACATAAATAAGGATATATAATAACATATCTCAACATAATAGTATGTGAATTAAAAGACATAACAAAATAAGTCTTTTAAAAAGAGGAGGGTGAAAGGTCCCCTTACCGAGTTGGGTAACATTCAAAACGTACACCCCATGGAAGAAGGGTCATAAAATGAAGATGTAAATACCCATAAATGAAATTATACTACATAAAGTGTATAATAATGGGCAATAAATACACCACTCAAATTAAATAGTGGCAAACGTAGCATAAATTTCATGGGAATAAAAGTGAGATGAAAAATCCCTTACGAAAACTAGGCAGCCTAACGGTGTCACTTAAAACTTCCAAAAATGGATTTATGAGATAAAATAGGGTCTCTCATAATATGAAGATAAAAATTACAGTATGATGAATATAAAATAACATCCCCACACATAATAAAGATGAGCTTAAATGAAATGACATAAAAGAGAGCACTTAAAAAGAAAGAGAGAGGTTAGATCCCTTACCTCGAGTCTGGCTTGACTCGATCGTTCTTTAACCTCCTGAATAATAAAATTGAGTTAATTTATACTTTCTTAAGAACCTTTTTCAAGTTCATTATTCCTTTTATATCACTTACTACCATGCTATGAACACTATGTAATTATTTAAGTTAATAATGGTCGTTTTGCAGATCATTGCTACTTGAGTCAAAAATAAACTCTTTATAATTACAAGTTGTTCATGTGGTAAAATATATATTATATCCAGAATTATATTAATTGTGTAGATATAATATATATCATATATATCCATTATATACATGCATTTATAATATTACATAACATTTAGATGTAAGAAATGAAATGCACCGTTCATGGAGACGGTAAGCCGTACGTACGCATGAACCCTACTTCCATTTCTATTTCTTATTTAATAGAATTAAATCATAATGATACATAATATTATTATAATTCCAGTATTTTATCATATATAATATCATTAAATATATCCTTTATACGTACCACATATGGTATTAACGAATCAAATCACTTTGAGGGGGCGGTAGTCCGCACTTCCTAAAATGAAGATATCGCATTTAACCATAATGGAAACCATAAAGGTATGCCATAAATGAGAAATAAATAATCTTAAGTAAAACATAAACATATTATATATCATATATAAATATAGTGACATCTTAATGGACACCTTTGAGGGTGTTAAAAGAATATTAAACAATCATTGTTTCGTGAGGCAGAAATTCACCATCCACAGAAATAGTATGTTCTTTAACCATTAGATGTAGGTGTGTGTAAGTGTAGCTAGAATACTTGTTATAAAAACATCCTAGTATATTTAAGATACTGGATTGTTTACAAAATAAATGAATTAAAAGAGTTTAGGGGGTTGGAGAAGCAAAATAAAACAAAAGAACACAAGTGAAGACATTACCTTAAAATCGGGTATCTCTCTTTGATTTGAGCTCAAAGGCTTCCTTGGGAAGACTTCTTCCAAAATTGATGCTTCTAGTAGTAAGATAGAGATGTGGAGAGACAAATTGTGCAGGGGTTGACCGATCCAAATGCTTTAGAGGTGTGGGTAAGGTGGTAGAGTTGGGGGCCTTTTATAAGAGGAGAGGAGGGACACTCTTGGAAAGTTACAATATGTTACTGTATTTTCAAATGAGTTTCAGATTTTAAAGGTCCCACATTGATTTATTTATAGTATAAGGTGGTAAGGGTTCAAAATATACTCATCCAATAGGTTTTTGACAAGTGTAAGTTATAGTTTTAACATTATCTTTTCATTTTATTTAAATCCTTTATTAATGAGGTAATCGCTGCATCATCATGATGTCATAAATAATTTAATTTATTTAATGTCTAAAAATTATAAAAAAATATAATTATGTAGGAAATATTTTTATATTTCTAATGAATATTTATAGTCAAAAATATGACTTGTATAACCCCATTTAAAAAAAATTTAGTAAAAAAACTCATGCTTGTGACATTTTTATTTTAACTTTAAATAAAAAGTTATTTATGTCATTTTCCAAAAAATGTGGCTCTATGGGGTCCCCAAGTTGACCCATGTATTTTCTTGGTCGTCCATGACACATCCAATGAGGGTAGGACATCTGTCTAGGTCATTTCATATTATTAAAACATTATTTTTACCTTAAATTACACAAATTACCTCTAATCGCGATTAAAAACTTAAAAGTTACTATTCACTAAAAAATTATTTTAATCTCATTGAACCACATTTTAAATTCTAATGACAACCATGTATGTCAGATTTTTGAAATTCAAATCACAGAAGTGGTGAAGTTTTATTTAAACGAAAAAATCAGTTTTTAAACTACCACTTAGTGGTTTCACTATTCATCAAAAATTGACGTTTTTCAGAAAAATACCAAAAATTCACCCTAAGCTATATTTGATATTCTGAATTCAAAAATGATGTCTATTTTACAAAATTCAAAACATATAAGTTTCATTAATTAATTTAATAATTAATTCCCGTTGTCAAAACAAATAGCGTGTTTTTAAGAAACAATATTTATTAAAAGATTGACACTATTTTAAGTCCAATTTCAAAGTGAAATTAATTCTAATTACCACTATTGGATTAAATGGTAAAAATATATTCTAATTTCACTTTAAAAACAATTCAAAATATAATCTAATCGTATAAATAAATTATATTAAAAAAAGTTTTTGAATTAAAATACAACATTTTTCACTATTCATTAAAAGATGAACTTTATCGGAAAAATACCAAAAATTTACACAAAGTAAATTTTGAGGTCCCGATTCTAAAGAAGAATTTTATTTTGTCAAATATAACACATAAAATTGTCAAAAAGTGGATTTAAAAGAGGTTCGCCATCAAAAGGTGGTTAATCGACCTTTTAAAGAATATTAGAATGTTTACGCTTAAAATTGGATTCATTCGCATTTTTAATCCTCTAACATTTAATGTAAAAAGTAAAAATATTTGACAAACATATATAATCATTTTGTAGTTAGTTCTGTTCATTCCCACCATTACAACTTCTATGCGTTAACTAACATTTAAAATAATATTATTTTGTTATTAGATTGCAACGTAAGATTCACAAGAAACTCGTTGTTGCGTATTGGGTACGCCATCGAGCATAGAGTCCCCTTTAAAGTAATATTAATATTTTATTCACAAATATGGATAAATATGAAAATTTCATATTCTTTATTTACCTGGGGTGTTACATCCTTCCCCCCTTTTGGGAATTGCGTCCTCACAATTTTAAAATTGGGCTTGGAAGCTTCATTGAAAATCCCACATCGGAACAAGAGTCAGTGAAACTATCACTTTAAAAGAATGGGAGAGAAGTACAAATGTCACCTGATTTAACCCATAATAGGATTCCAAGTATGAAAATATGGATATGGATGAAAAACAAAGGGTCATGTTCTGATGGAGAGTGATAGTAAACATGTCTAGGAGAAAGTTAACAACAAGAAAATCACAAACTTGTGATGGGTTAAATGGTATTTGATTCCCCAGTAGGAAAAATTAACAGACAACATTTTTGTTTTATGTTACTTTTCATTGTGGAATTTATTTATGATCTTAACTAAAACATAAGTAAGAATACTTAATTGTCATGTTGACTTTTAACTTTTACTATATTTCTTACAGGAACTCATATTTTCTCCAAAAGACGAGTATTGGGGATGACTTGTTCACATTAAGAGGGCTATAATCAACTTCTAGAGAATCACCTAATCCACAAAAGAGAACTATATACTTCCCATGTCTTTATACCTTAACCAAAACTAAAACCCAAACTTCAACAAAGTCCATTCAATAAACATCTATCCATAAAATTATACAAAGTAAACCAAACTAAGATTGAAACCCAATTCTCTGAAGGATTTAATCACATAGTATCCTAAGATAAATTTTAACATTTTTCTCCAAAATAACATCAGTTACTCTTACAGTCTCATACTGAAAAGTAATTAACCTAGTCACATATCCTCCATGATAGTCTAGTCATTTCCATTGATAACTAAAAATCAACTTACTCTTAATTCATAAAATCATCTAACTAAAAAGAATCATTAAAACTAATCAGAGACTTCACGTGGTCTAGTGGTAGGTGATAAATACCAGTTTCACTTTGGTTGTGTGTTCGATTCCTGCAGCTTCGTCCGACGCGACGGGTTGTCACACGGTCTGCGTGTTGTCTCTTTTCAAAAACTATATAATTTTATAACATTCCTCAAAAAGATATAAATTCATCAAAAATAACCATAACATATTTTAACCACAAAGGTTATCTGATAACTTCTATTTTGCAACCCAAAATGTATTAACCAGTAATTACCTCAAATTCAAGGATCATATAAACCCAAATGGTTCTTTATAACTATATCCACAAAAGAAAGGATAATTATTCCTTGAATAAAATCTTCATATATCAAACATCAGGGTTACTATAAAAAGTCTTCTAATGTAACCCCATCATCAAAAGAGACTTAATACATCTAAGAATTTCACCATCCTAAAATCTACCATAACTCTTGAATCCCTTATATGATGACTTCTTACTCATTCAACATTCTTCATGATCCATTATCCATTCCTTTTCAACTTATTCTAAAATACTTCTTTCCTACAAAAAATCATGAATCATATCCTAAGATTCCAATAATAGGAAAACATATGTTAATAAATAATCCATACCTTTCATTCTTCATTGTCAGTTTCTTCATCCTCAATCGGAATGGCATTAGGTATTGGTAAATGAATATTTGTACAATCTTGGTGACCCCATTCCCAAAAATTCTTCATAGGACATGTGTTTGCATAATGACCATGCACACCACATTTAAAACATTCAATTGATCCTTTAGAAAGAACTTATTTCCCTTTCCTAGAGTCAACTAGATGCTTCCTTTTTCCATGGCAGGTTCTTGCTTTATGACCTTCATTTCCACATCTATAGCATCTTTCTATCCCTTTGAAACATTTTCCTATGTGTTTCTTTCCACATATTTGACACATAGGTTTTTGAAAATACTTACCTTTATGATTATTACCTGAACTTTCATAGGGATTTGTTTCTCGCATATACGATGCCTTATAAAAATCACTAAGGTTCAGGGGGTCCATCATGACTTCAGATAGTTGGTTGAGGATAACCACAATAGTTCTCATTGCAGCTCCCATATCATTCAGTTGTTCTTTCATAAAACCATCATAGTTTTCTTCAAATCCACTGTTACTTTGGTGCCTGCTAGATCCATCCATTTACTAAAACCAAAAAGGTCAGTGTGAGTATATCATTAAAATCATCAAATAAAAAAGAGGAAGATAAACACCAAGATATACTTATCCAATTTATCTCAAACTCATTCTAACTTTAAAAAAAACGACGACTCCATCTAATATACTAATCATTGTGGTTATACACAACTTGTCACTTTTTATTAAACAACACTCTAACCTCTAAAGTTATCTAAACCGACCTATGATACAAAATATAAGGCCCCGGCCTTAAACCTTACTTAATATTGAATTAAATGAATAATTCACATAGAGGATCTTTTCAGTTTTAGAGTTTTAGAGAATTAGATCATAAATCATGAATTACATTACACATTTAAACAAAGTGGTTACATAAAACATAGTATTCATTTTCCCCATCAACGGAAACATATTTAAAATAAAACATGGATTATTCCTTGACACTTCATTGATACTATCATTATAACATGCACATTTCCATTGACCTGTGAAAAACATTTCAAAAACTTGGGATGAGCATAAAAAGCTCAGTAAGGGATATAAAAGTACGAAAAGAAAACATTAGACCATGTATGAAATCATACTTTACTCATAAAAAATAGGAATTTTAACATACCTCATCAAATCATGAATAAATCATAGAAATCATAAGGCATAAAGGTAACTTGAGGCTTTCATAACATTCTTACGTAGGGAGTAACCCTCTTGGTTACGTTTGGAATACCCATCACAGTATATTCCCTAAATCTCTTCATAGAAACCTTAACGTTTAACTCCTTCACGTTACCCAATGCATTGGAGAGCTATATCGGGCTCACCCGCCCTTAGTTTATCACAGAACCACCCATCTTCATAATAATGCCCAAGAACCATAACATAATTGTATCACATAAAACATGCATAAAGGAAACATAACATTTCCACTTTTCAATCACAAGATATCAATACAATGCATTGATATAAAAACATTATGAAAACCATTTTCAATACCAAAATAAAAGAAAAGTAAAACATGGTATTTATTTTTCATTTTTAAAAAAAGGTATGGCTTGTAGAGGAAGCCAAAACTCAAATAATGGTCACAGCGGCGGAGAAGTCGTTGTCGCCGCATACGTACGACAAAAACATTCCCTTTTGTCATTTAGTAAAACGCTTTGTATAAAAAATATTCCTTTCAGATAAATGTAAAAGTCAAAGGGGTTTATACACCATATAAAAGAAAGTTGTGTATAAAACAAATTATGCCTCAATGAATGGAGATTGAGACAAAGTCCCGTACAAAGACGGTATCCTTGGATTAAGGATAAATCAATTACATAATTTTTTGTGACAAACGAATACACCTAATATAAGTAGATATTAAGTGTAAAACAATCAGAGGTCATTAAAACATATTCATAGAACCACATATTAAAGGAGTACAAGTTTATCCCAAAGAATCAAAATTGGGTTAATAAGTTCCCTTGCAAAAATTCGACAGCCTAACGGCATCACTTCAAACTTCAGAAAATGAGTTGATGAGAGAGAAAATGGTATCTCATCACTTGGACATAAAATTTACATAAATAAGGATATATAAGAGCATATCCCAACATAATAGTATGTGAATTAAAAGACATAACAAAATAAGTCTTTTAAAAAGAGGAGGGTGAAAGGTCCCCTTACCGAGTTGGGTAACATTCAAAACGTACACCCCATGGAAGAAGGGTCATGAAATGAAGATGTAAATAACCATAAATGAGATTATAATACACAAAGTGTATAATAATGGGCAGTACATACACCACTAAAAGTAAATAGTGGCAAACATAGCATAAATGTCACGGGAATAAAAGTGAGATGAAAAATCCCTTACGAAAACTCGGCAGCCTAACGGAGCCACATAAAACTTCCAAAAATGGATTTATGAGATCAAATAGGGTCTCTCATAATATTAACATAAATATTAAAGTATTAGGAATATAAAAGAACATCCCCAAACATAATAAAGATGATCTTAAAATAAATGACAAAAAAGAGAGCACTTAAAAAGAAAGAGAGACGTTGGATCCCTTACCTCGGGTCCGACTTGACTCGATCGTTCTTTAAACTCCTGAATAATAAACTTGAGTTAATTTCTACTTTCTTAAGAACCTTTTTCAAGTTCATTATTCCTTTTATATCACTTACTACCATGCTATGAACGCTATGTAATTATTTAATTTAATAATGGTCGTTTTGTAGATCATTGCTACTTGAGTCAAAAATAAACTCTTTATAATTACAAGTTGTTCATGTGGTAAAATATATATTATATCCAGAATTATATTCATTATGTAGATATCATATATATCATATATATCCATTATATACATGCATTTATAATATTACATAACATTTAGATGTAAGAAATGAAATGCACCGTTCATGGAGACGGTAAGCCGTACGTACGCATGAACGCTACTTCCATTTCTATTTCATATTTAATGGAATTAAAACATAATGATACATAATAGTATTATAATTAAAGTATGGTATCTTATATATTATAATTAAATCTATCCTTTATACGTACCACATATGGTATTAATGAATCAAATCACTTTGAGGGGGTGGTAGTCCGCACTTCCTAAAATGAAGATATCACGTTTAACCATAATGGAAACCATAAAGGTATGACATAAATGAGAAATACAAAAAGTTAAGTAAAACATAAATATATTATATATCATATATAAATATAGTTACATCTTAATGGACACCTTTGAGGGTGTTAAAAGAATATTGAACAATCATCATTTCGTGAGGCAGAAATTCACCATCCACAGAAATAGTATGTTCTTTAACCATTAGATGTAGGTGTGTGTAAGTGTAGCTAGAATAATTCTTATAAAAACATCCTATATATTGAAGATACTGGATTTGTTACAAAAGAAATGAATAAAAAGAGTTTATGGGGTTAGAGAAGAAAAATAAAACAAAAGAACATAAGTGAAGACATTACCTTAAAATCGGGTATCTCTCTTTGATTTTATATCAAAGGCTTCCTTGGGAAGAATTATTCCAAAATTGAGGCTCCTAGTAGTAAGAGAGAGATTTGGAGAGACAAAATTTGCAGGGTTTGGTCGAGCCAAAGGCTTGAGAGGTGTGGGTAAGGTGGTAGAGTTGGAGGCCTTTTATAAGTGGAGAGGAGGGACACTCTTGGAAAGATACAATATGTTACTCTATTTTCAAATGAGTTTCGGATTTTAAAGGTCCCACATTGTTGTATTTAGAGTATAAGGTGGTAAGGGTTCGAAATATACTCATCCAATAGGTTTTTTACAAGTGTAAGTTATAGTTTTAACATTATCTTTTTATTTTATTTAAATCCTTTATTAATGAGGTAATCGTTGCATCATCATGATGTCATAAATAATTTAATTTATTTAATGTCTAAAAATTATAAAAAAATATAATGATGTAGGAAATATTTTTATCTTTCTAATGAATATTTATAGTCAAAAATATGACTTGTATAACCCCATTTAAAAAAAAATAGTAAAACAACTCATACTTGTGAAATTTTTATTTTAACTTTAAATAAAAAGTTATTTATGTCATTTTCCAACCAAAGTGGCTCCATGGGGTCCCCAAGTTGACCCATGGATTTTCTTGGTCGTCCATGACACATCCAATTAGGTTAGGACATGTGTCTAGATCATTTCATATTATTAAAACATTATTTTTACCTTAAATTATACTAATTACCTCTAATCGCGATTTAAAACTTAAAAGTTACTATTCACCAAAAAAAATTATTTTAATCTCATTGAACCACATTTTACATCCTAATGACAACCATGTATGTCAGATTTTTGAAATTCAAATCACAGAAGTGGTGAAGTTTCATTTAAACGAAACAATCAGTTTTTAAACTACCACTTAGTGGTTTCACTGTTCATCAAAAATTGAAGTTTTTCAGAAAAATACCAAAAATTCACCCTAAGCTATATTTGATATTCCGAACGCCTTCAAATGACAAACATTATTTTTAACTTAAATTACACTAATTACCTCTATTTTACAAAATTCAAAACATATTAGTTGCATTAATTAATTTAATAATTAATTCCCGCTGTCAAAACAAATAGCGTGTTTTTAAGAAACAATATCTATTAAAAGATTGACACTAGTTTAAGTCCAATTTCAAAGTGAAATTAATTCTAATGACCACTATTGGATTAAATGGTAAAAATATATTCTAATTTCACATTAAAAACAATTCTAAAGATAATCTAATCATATAAATAAATTAGATTAAAAAGAGGTTTTGAATTAAAATACAAAATTTTTCACTATTCATTAAAAAATGAAATTTATCGGAAAAATACCAAAAATTTACACAAAGTAAATTTTGAGGTCCCAATTTTAAAGAAGAATTTTATTTTGTCAAATATAACACATAAAATTGTCAAAAGGTGGATTTAAAAGAGGTTCTCCATCAAAAGGCGGTTAATCGACCTTTTAAAGAATATTAGAATGTTTACGCTTAAAATTGGATTCATTCGAATTTTTAATCCTCTAATATTTATTGTAAAAAGTAAAAATAGTTGACAAACATATATAATCATTTTTTTAGTTAGTTCTGTTCATTCCCGACATTACAACGGCTAGGCGTTAACTACCATTTAAAATAATATTATTTTGTTATTAGAGTGCAACGTAAGATTCCCAAGAAATGCGTTGTTGCGTATTGGGTATGTCACGACCCGTCCTCGGGGCCCGTGCCGTGACTACCCCAAGCCCGCCTTCCATAGGCCAGGGGCTGGCGACTAGCACCAAGGCGAAAAATCCCAGTAAACAGGGAAGGCATTTCCTTTATAAGTAACAACCACACAGAGTCAGCAAGCGGAAAGTAAAGTGCAGAAAAGTAAAGGGGCCGGAAATACAAGCCCAACTGTAAAGTACAACTGAAAAGCAAAGTACAGCAACTGAAGAAAAGACGGCGGCCTCGTGTCGTCCACTGGCAATCCCACCTGAAGGGTGGGTACAGATAGCCTCCAGGCTCCTCGGGTCCCACGTCCGCTCCGAGTACGTTCCGCCCAGTGGTCCACCTCCAGGTACCATCCTGCTCCACGCCCCAACCGTGATCAGCGCTGTCCGTCGTCTGCAACCAACACAACAAGGTGCGGGCATAGCCCGTGCAGGGGTGAGTACAAGCTACTCAGTAAGGACCCCGAGACCCCCGAAGGTCTCCCGAAATCCACAAAGGATATAGCACAAAAGAAAGATGCAATCACGAAGTAACATCTGACTCGACTTAGGTATATGCCCATACATATACCTAAGTCCCCATTTCTAGCTCTGCTCACGAGCTCGAGAACAACTCAATCCACAAAGGAAAGCAAGACTCAAATCCACAAGGAGAGTAAACAGTAAATCCACAAAGGATAGTTCAACACAATCCACAAAGGAGAGTAAACAGTAAATCCACTTAGGATAGTTCAACACAATCCACATAGGAGAGTAACATAAGATTCAGCTCAACCAGATATACTTTTTCAGATGACGTCAAAGATGATCACTGATCCATCTAAGTCGTCGGACCCACGAAGGATCGATAGGTACTAACCCCCGCAAGAGAACCACGTAGGATCGGGCTCACACAGAACCTGTAGGCAGTGGCTCACACAGAACCGGTAGTAAGGACCCACGGAGGATCGGGCTCACACAGAACCTGTAGGCACTGATCCACACGGGATCGCTGAGTGCAGTAGTCGACGCAGTCCACTGAGGATATCTGCAAAGTCGTCGTCGCAGTCCACGAAGGATCTCTGCTCTGTCTTCGTCGCAGTCCACGGAGGATCTCTGCTCTGCCGTCGTCGCAGTCCACGGAGGATCTCTGCTCTGTCGTTGAAGTCACAGCCAGCGCTAGGGTTCCCGCACACAGCGAGCTCGTTTAGGAGGGTCCGCTCCACGAGCCGAGAGGCTGATACATCAACTGACACGTAGTACGAAGTTGATGTATCCAAAAGTTCCGTATCGACAACATGATCTCAACGCAACAGACGGCGCGTCAATCGGACGCCCGGTCTGAGAGTTATTGGCATTTTCCTCCCAGGGGCCCGGTTGGTTTTTAGGGAAAAACCGACCCGACCGTACTCCGCCTGTATCCGATCCTCGGGCGGAGTATGCCAAAAGTTCCGTCTCACTTAGAGGAAACTACCACAGCTGACGGTACGTCGATCGGACGTCCGTAGCTCAAGTTATGAGCGTTTCTGCTCCGAGGGCCCGGTTGGTTTCGTGTACGAACCAACCCGGACGAACCCAAAGTCTTCCGAAACCTTGAGTATAATATACCGAAACGACCGTCTCGATCCAAGGATCGTGTATCCGCTGACGGTTCGTCAATCGGAGGTCCCAGGCCCAAGATATGGGCGAAAGACCGAAGAGGGCCCGAAACGGGGGTTCCGGGCCCGGGGCGACCCGGCCCGAACCCCCCCCTGGGGTCGGCCGAACCGGGTCGGCCCGAACCGGGCCGGCCCGAACCGGCCCGAACCGACTCGGCCGGGTCCGGTCCGGCCTGGGCACGGCCCGGCCGACCGGACCGGCCGGCTCGGCTTCGGCCGAGCGGCCGAGCAGGCCGCCGCCGCGGGTTTGACCCGCGGCATTTGGAGAAACGCGGCCCCCGCGGGGGGCCGCCTGTCACGCGGACGCGGCCGGGCCGCCGCGTCCGTTCCCGGTTCCGCGCGGCCGCGGAACCGGCCACCGCCGCCGCGGCTTCAGCCGCGGCGGAAGATCTCCACGGCGGCGCGCCGGGCGCCGCCGCCTCCTTCCGCGGGCCGCCGGAGTTGCTCCGGTGGCCCGTTTTGCCTCCCGTCTGCGCCATTGTTCCTCCCGGGACGCGTCCTCCACTGCGGAAACAACGGATTTCCCTTGCCGCACGGTTCGTCGTCGTCCGCCAAATCCGCACAAAAAGGGAAGATCGGCGGAGGGTTGCCGGGTCTTGTTCGTTAGACCCGCTCCCTCCGCGTTAATCATAAACAACGGGAGAAAAGAATAAGATGATCAACACATGATCCAACAATTTTATTTAAAGATAAAATTGTTCGCTTGAAACCGTTTTTTTTTTAAATTTTCAAGAACGTTCACGAGAAAATTTTAAAAGGGGTAACTTTTCCAAAATAAATCCCTACCTCGAAGTCGTCGTCGGACGAGAGGTCGTCGCGGAATCGCTCGTCGCGGAAGAAGGAGATCGTCGCGTCGTCGCGGTATCTTGCATCGCGTCGCCAATCTCCGGATCAAGAACAAACAGATTTAATTAATTAAATCCGTTGTTATTGAAATTAAGAAGGGAGAATTTAGAAGTTTCGATTCTCACCTTTAACCACCGATCGCAGGTTCGCCGCGGAAGAAGAGGCACCGAAGAAGAAGAAGAAGAAGGTCGCGGAAAAGCTGTTGACGTCGCGGATCGTGCGTCGTCGGATTCCGGTTCCGGCGTTCTTCGCGTTCTTCGCGTTCTTCGCGTTCTTCGCGGAGAGGGTGGAGGCTCAGAGGAATTGCACAACGATAGCAATCCTCCAAAATAGACAAGTTTGTCTATTTTATTATTTTGCCAACAAACGTAAAACGCATAAGTAACGACCCAATTAATTCACGAAGAAACAGTCCATTTAATTCACGAAATAAACCGCCCAATTAAATGGTCTGTTAAGAATTAAAGAAAACGCGTCGGTTGACTTTTCAGTTACTTTGACGGGTTTTCGCGGGTGCGTTACTTAGCGAAAGAAACGGCGGGGCTCGTGCGGGTCCCACCGCACAAATATCCTACCAAGGGGTAGGATATTTTTGGATAGCATCCTATCCAGTTCAACTCAGTTCAAGCCGCCTTTAAGTGACTTTAAGTGGCTTCCAAGCAGTTTAAGTGAAATAAAATAAAGTTGTCGCACAAACTTTATTTTATTTCTGACTTAAAGCCGCAAAATTTAAAACCCACGTCTGAGCAAACGCAACTCCGGAAGAGGCGTTTCTAAGAAAATATCGGCGCTGCGATTTCATCGGTGCCCTCAGAATTTGATTCCGGGCACCGGTTCAAAAGATAGAAAAACCCGCTCGTCCGTTCACTGAACGTACCCGAGCCAAACTTCGGAAATTGATTCCGGGCACACCGGGCCTCGGAATCAGGTGCCGTCTGAAGCTGCGCTCTTGTAAAATTCCAAAGAAAATTAAGAAAAAAATTTCCTTGAAATTTGCGGGTCTTTACAGGGTACGCCATCAAGCATAGTGTCCCCTTTAAAGTAATATTAATATTTTATTCAAAAATATGGATAAATATGAGAATTCCATATTCTTTATTTACCCGGGGTGTTACAGTTGTTGAACTACAGTTCTATGATGCCATTACAACCCCACATCTGAATAACGAAAAATAAAAGTCAACTGTGAAAGACAATTTGTAGATTAATGATACAGTATACACTGGACATCAGATTTAAAATTCACATTTCCATTAAGTATTTAGAGCACCTCTGTCTGAACTTTTCTACATCTTCAATATCAAGGTTGAAAATGATTTTAGTTGTGTTAATGGAAGTTGTTATTATAACAGAGCCTGAAAGAAGTTTTAGATCTAATTCAGAGGGAGATCCGCTTTATAACTTAAAACAGTAATAAACAATCGAAAGGAAATTAACGCATTTTCTTAATTAAAAGTTTACTATTCAATTTCTTCACTCTGACCAGCTGTAGTGTTATAATATTTGATGACCCAACATTGTCTTCCAAGTAACGTGACATCTGATTTGCATAGTCACCCCATAAATCTCATTTAACTTGTAACCGACTGTAAAAAAATAAGTAAAGTGTATTGTTAAATGTAAATAGCTGCTCAGATATACTAAAGGGCCATAATTACTAACCATTCATTCTCTAAGACAATTTTCATCTTACAATTTTAATTACCCAGTGTTTCAAGAGGATGTGACCAACGTAAATGTCCAGTTATTTCTAAAACTGATAAGAAAGAAGAAAATTTTATGTACTGCAACATAAAGTATGATGATAATATTTCATTAAATTATGAAATGATCTACAGAGGAACTTTATAAACATTTTAAAATTGTTACAGAAACCCCAATAAACCTATACCTATTAAATGTTGTTCTGGAACCCTTCTCTGTATTATGTCCTCAAAATTAGTAAATTCGAAACTATAATGTGGCAGTGGTGAATCACAAGGCCGAACATGCGTTGTTGATGTGAACAGTATTTGAAAAACATGTCTACTTCCTAAGTAACTACCTTGATTAGCATCTATTTGGAAGTTTTGTATAAAATAGCATATTCCTTCACGCAACAAATTTTTGAACTTAGGGATAATTTGATGAACAGTAACTGTACAATGTATCTTTGTTCCCTGCAGAAATAATTTTCTATGATTGTTAATAATTAGAAAACAGAAATTTCTAGTTGACAATGTTTTGTGTAATTAAAATGAAAACACAAATACAATACAAGGAAGAAAAACATAGTAAATTTAAAATGTGAAGTCACTTGTTGATCTCCAAGAATCATATAAATCGCAACAACAACATTGGAGTATCTGGATGGTGTGTTGCACCACAAATTCAAAATATGCACCTGTATCTTCAATATCTCATCGGTCTCCGGTGTGATCTCATTCAAAGGGGTAATAGATCACGACATGTTGTAAAATCTGTACTATTTGAATGTTTATATAAAGAGATCGTATTTATAAAAAATGATACTAATGAAATCATAGATAAATAAGCTGAACAAACCCAACATTGACAATTTAACATTTAATTTTAAATATACCTAACACAATCTATCAAATATTTCCTTGTAGACAATATTTTGTGTCGATTCAGAGGTTGTGGGATTATTATCACCAAGTACTATTTTCAAACCTAATGGTGATGTGACTCTAGATATAGCAACATATAGTTGACCATGACAGAACACAGGTTTTCGAAGATACAACCCAACAGAAGACAGTGATTGTCCCTGACTTTTGTTAATAGTCATAACATAAGAAACAATCAAAGGATATTGTCTTCTTTGTACTTTGAAAGGACATTGACAATCAGAGTGTGTCATATTCAATCTTGTAATGAATGAAAGATATCCAGAATTACAACCCCTTAAAATTATTACTCCAATGACATGGTCACCCAAGTGTGTAACAGTCAAGCGAGTCCCATTACATAATCCAACAGATTGATCCACATTTCGAAGAAACATGATGAGCACCCCAATTTTGAGGGTAATTTTATGGGCAGGCATCCCTGAAACATTAATACCATTTAACATATCGGGTGTGTAAATGTTGTGTTGCTTGTCTGTATCAAAACTTGCATCGCAAACTGAATATGAGCTAAAATAATCTTTTCCTTTAGAACATGTGAGAGACATCATGTAGTCATTTAATTCTTCAACAATATCATGAGTTGGAGCTAAGATAGCACGGTCTTTAAGATAATTCACATTGGTATAGTTATCAATGAAATTGGGATATGTATTTTCAACAACTGCAGAAATCGGATCTGTAGTCCAAGAAAGAAGATATGCCGATGGGA
Organism: Viscum album; assembly: GCA_963277665.1. NCBI lineage: Eukaryota > Viridiplantae > Streptophyta > Magnoliopsida > Santalales > Viscaceae > Viscum > Viscum album. The sequence goes on from OY728127.1 coordinate 1,912,896,179, forward strand.
TTGAAATTAAAGCTTCACCATCATTTGGTTCTCCAATGCAACCTTCACCAATATCTAAATTCCATTTACCAAAGTCATGAACTTCATCTGAAATTGTAGAAGGATTGGAATACAATCTCATGTTCTTTGTTAGTGTTAGAACACGACAATGTTTCCACAAGTATGACGGTGCTATACTTGAAAACACTATTTCATTTTTTGTTTCTACCTGGTACCACAGGTAGTATTTGCCTAAAATCACCACCCAAGACAACCGTTATACCACAAAATTGTAAGTTTGAATCATTTTCACTTTTTACTGACATTATATATTTTAATGTACGGTCAAGAGCTTCAAAACAGTACTTATGAATCATAGGGGCCTCATCACAAATAATTATCTTTGTTAACTATAGAAGATCTGCGACATCACTCCCTTGTTGAATATTGCGGACAGAGTTATCAGAAATAGATACCGGAATTCGAAATTTGTAATGTGTTGTCCTCCCGCCAGGTAGTAGTAATGATGCAATTCCACTGGGTGCAACAGATAGAACGATATTAACTTCCGACCGTAATAGAGATTTTAGTACTTTCCAAAGGAAGGTCTTTCCTGTACCTCCATGCCCAGGCAAGAAAAAGAAACCACCAGCACATGTAGTTAATGAAGACATAATGATCGTCATCATGTCTCTCTTTTCATCAGTAAGCTTACTCTGCAAAGTCAGATACTCATTCCGAAGGTTGTATCTATTATAATTAAGTTAATCTACTACCAAATGATTCTATTGAGAAAAAATTTCTGAATATGAAACCAGCATTGGTGGATAATAATGAAGAGATCTACCATTCCTCTAAAGAAGGCTTTCTATATCAAGCAAAGCATACATCTTCTTTTGATCATCTGTGAGTGTCAAATCTAAATGAAATTAAAGAATATTGTTATATAATTGTTAGAGTGTTTTTCTAATTAAATTATAGTTTCCAAAATGAACAATTACATAGCTAAGAAGCTATAGAATCACAAGTTAGATTATATACCTAACATTTGTAGCCTCTGTTGTTGCGCGTAAAGAATGTCATCACTGAGTATCTTCCAGGTTTCATGACACACTATGTCTGGCCGATACATATTGTTTGAGAACAAAATGATGGCAAAAATTCTACCCATAGACTCCCCTGTAGCCCAATTAGATACCACTTTTATTGCTTCAATAAATTTCTTGTCATCAGCAAGTAGTCCCAATGCAGAACACGCCTCCCGAAAAGTCCCATGAGTAATGTTGTTCACACTTTTAATACTATCAAAATAAGTTTCACCTCTGATCTTTGTGAGCATTAATCGCAGGTAATATATCTCTCCAGTTGTTGGCGGAACATAGTAAAGTCTACCAATACTGAAGCCCTGTTTTCTTGGATACCATTTTCTTTCTCTTTGGTGGAATACAAATCTTGTTGGAAATTCTGCATATGTGAGACATCTACCTTCTTGGTAAGCAACATTAGCTTGAAACCATGTCATAAGCATTGACTCAGAAATGTTACCCTTACTCAAGACATCCTCAATATGATCGGTGTCATTTTATATAACACTATTTTTGTCTTGGTAAATGGAAATGGAGCCTTTCTACTGGAGGATATCTATAGTGGATATCATAAGAGAATATCCTCCAAGAAGCCTCATAAGGAGAGATATATCGACAATTATAATACATCTTAATCTCATCACCATTATTGCCTGACAACTCTTTATTGTTGGTCTGATACATTGATGCTATTACACGATCATTACCTTTTCTAATATACTTAAACAAATATTTGATGGAAGTTGATTGATTTCAAACTTCAATATTCAGATGAGCTTGATACTTCATTAGCAAGAAAGGATTATATGGTACAACAAAACGATTATCCAAAGGGATTCCATTTTTCATGATAGTGCTTCCATAATTTCTGTGTCGGTATAGAACATACCCATCATCATCAACTGTTAAACTATCAACAAATTTTTTTGGAAAACATTTACTACATTTTCCATTTTTCATACAAGGCGAGTTGCGATTTGCATCACCACAAGCTCCATGTATCATAAAATTTTTAACATTTTCATGTAGATTTGGGAAGTCACCTTGATTTGGAACTTCAGCAGAAACAATCTTGTCAATGCACGCAGGAGTACTGATTTTGTTTTCTCGAAATAAAAAAAGTAAAATGTGTACATGAGGCAGTCTACGTTTTTGAAATTCCACTATACGAACAAATACACAAAAAATACTAATGTTAATGACGACATTCATTAATTAATACAATAAATAAATAAAATGAATTTATCGCCAACTCATTTGTACGAAGTTAGTTACATGCTCATGACTTCCCAAAGAAACACTCATCTCGTAAATCTTTCATTAATTAATAAACCTTAATATTGAAAATTCTGGATACAATGTGCAGACAGTCTGATGGACGAAGATTGTATTGTGAAACAAATATACTGATTTTAGGCCATAGTGGATAGCATGTAAATGTTAAAAATAAATCTGGATATCCTGCCCAATTATATATTGACATAACATCTTGGTAATTTTGAAGCATATACCTGGGACCACCAGTAAATGTAGAAGGTAAAATAATTCACTTCCCGCATGCGTACCCATCACGTTCACCTTGAGGAAAATCATCTTGCAACCCATTGTACAACTCAACCCTCGATCATTTTTTATTGAATCAAATAAAGGAAAGCCTCTGAGACTCTATCATTGTATAACCTTCAATAATAAATTCTTGTAGTAGTCTTCTTGAATGTTGTATTGTTGACATATCATTTAAATGAAACTGCAAGTGATAGGAGAAGTATTCTCGCATTGTAACCTTACGAAGCTTTGTACTTGAACCCAATAAAGAAGAACGATGTAATATGTTGTCAACGTATCCATCCTGACCACTTGTGAAAATTAGTGGATATTTTAGTGGAAGATACAAGGGATGAAGCTCATCAATCTGCTGCAATTCACCAGTTTTGGTTTGAATGATGATATCTCTTTCACAGTTGAGATCTTCAATGTCCCCGACGATAAGCATAGCAATCTCAGAAGTAGTAGGCAAGTTGTATGTCGTTGCATTTGTTTGTCTTCTCTTAAGTAGTTGCAAATTTAAATTTGGAATTTCCTGAAGATCAAGAAAATCCCTTTCACTTCTGAAATGTAGAGCTAAAGCATTTGTTTCATGAAGCATATTTTGTAGGTTGACAACAATATTAAAATCGACTTCAGTGTTTGAATTCGTTCCTTCATATCTGCACAGTAAATTAAATTGAAAAAGAAGAGAAAATATCACCATCATGTCAATCAGTTAACTTAAGAATGTAAATATTACCTATTGTTTCAAATCATGTTTTCAGACTCATTAGCAGTATCATACACATACAGCTGGGCAAACCTTGGTGGTTGTCCCTTGGGAGGACACAAACTACCAATGTTATGGTAGTTATGTCCATTCAATCTGAATATATTTGGAGCTCTGCCATTATTGAGTGACCTGTCCACCTTCGTTCCCATTGACATAAATGCAAACATATAATTGTAAATATGCATATTTTCCTGTAATGCTCTGGCCTCCGTAGATTTGTGATTGAAGACTAACGTTCTAAGGTACTGAGGACATAACGGGAGTTGTTCTAAATAAATTTTACTAAGCGAGCAGCATAGAGTATATCGTGGGTTCCTATTGGTACTGCTTTTTTTATTTCTCTCATCATACCAAAAGATAGACCCATAGTATTGACATACATTAAAAGGATCTCCACTGTTCAAATAATCTGTAGTTGAATAATGATTAAATTTTAGGTGTTAATAAAATAGTCACTACAAACTTCAAAAGGTGTCATGAATTGAATCTTCCTTTTCTGATATGTAAAAATAATACAGTGACCTACATTTTCTGCCAGTTGTAGTAGTTGTGTTATTTCTGCAACAGTATTTACTAAAGTTAGTAAGATAATGAATGAGAAGTAAATGTACAGTTAGCATTGAACATGTAGTAACTCAGACTTGAAAAGTCTGCTTCATGATTACTTTCAGCATGTAATTCAGTAGTTGTTACTTCACCTCTTTCTGATGTAACATGAATCAAGGTAGTAAACACCTCTAGTTGTTTGGTACAATCTGCATTTAAACTACTATGGAATTCCAAATTCATATATATATCTATTATACATTCAAATAAATAAGAAATCCTCATTACACTTTACAACACACCTATGTCGGGACAATTAGCTTGCTTGCCAGTAACTAAATAAGGGAAACATTCTCTGTTGTAAACGGAGAATGAAACACATTACATTCTGTGAAAATTGAAAAACATTTCAAAGAATAATCTGTTCTCACTCTGATAAATAGGTAGGCGATGGGCAACTGACAATGTTCATCTCAGTTGTTAGACCTAGCATAAGTAATTAAGATTAAATGAACTCTTTAATATAAGGGAGATGTAACCTGAAAGTTGTTCACAAGAATACATTGACAGAATCCTCACCAATGGGGATATAATTCTCATCATTGGTTTCAGATATATGCTTTCTCTTGCTACATCTCACAGATTTTGTTGATGAAGTTACACATCCATGATGATATATCAATGATATATAATAGTTTAGTAACTAATCAATGTCACAAATTAACTAATTAATTATTCTATAATTAATAATGATATTACTAATTAACTAATTAATAACTAATTAATAATTATATTTCTAATTAACTAATTAATCATTAACTATTTATTATATGTTTAATCTGTGTTTTAATTTTCATTTATATTGGTCTTATAGTTTTTATTTTATAGGTTTTCAAAGCCACGTATTTGAAATGTTTTTAAGTTTCAAGTTGGTGGTTTTGAAAACTCATAAATTATTTTTCATCAACAATTTTTATGAAATTCTTTTTTATTTTCAACTATTTCTTATATATTTAATCCATGTTTTAAGTTTCATTCATATTTGTCTTATAGTTTTTATTTTATAGTCTTTTAAAGACACATATTTGAAACATTTTTAAGTTTCATGTTGGTGGATTTGAAAGCTTATAAATTATTATTTATCTACATTTTTTATGAAATTATTTCTGTTTTCAAATATTTCTTATATTTTTAATCAATGTTTAAAATTTCATTTATATTAGTGTTATATTTTATATTTTATAGTCTTTCAAAGTCATGTAATTGAAATATGTAAAACATTTTTAAGTTTCAATTTGATGGTTTTGAATGATTATAATTTATTTGTGATCAATATTTTTTATTAAATTCTTTTTGTTTTCAACTATTTCTTATATTTTTAATCAATGTTTAAAATTTCATTTATATTAGTGTTATAGTTTATATTTTATAGTCTTTCAAAGTCACGTAATTGAAATACGTAAAACATTTTTAAGTTTCAATTTGATGGTTTTGAATGATTATAATTTATTTTTGATCAACATTTTTTATGAAATTCTATTTTTTTCAACTATTTCTTATATGTTTAATCAATGTTTAAAATTTCATTTATATTAGTCTTATAGTCTATATTTTATACTCTTTCAAAGTCACGTACTTGAAACAGAATCTCACATCAGAAATGCAGAATGTACTGTGCAGGTTTGGAAGAACATTTATCCAACATCAAAAATACAGAATAATTTTCAGGGTAATCCCTCTTATAAAAGGGAGTCATGGGTGACAGTTTCTATCAGAATCCAGACTGCTGTAATGGCAGTGCTGCTGGATTTTAAATAGTGGATAAATTCTAATAAATTTTTTTGTTATATATATATATATATATAAACCAAACAAAACAAAATAAAAATAAAAAATTTTAAAACTATTAAAAACATTCTGCATGATGCGTGAACCTCGTTCACGCATCCTTCACCCGATTCGCGAAGGATGCGTGAACGGGGTTCACGCATCTCGCATGGATTAAAGATCCGTGAACCCCGTTCACGCATCTTCCTGGGATCAGGGATGCGTGAACGGGGTTCACGCATCTTGGACCAATTTTTTAAAATATCCCAAGCCCTAACCCATTTAGGCAAAAAAAATTCCAAAAACCCAGAAAAAAAATTATCCGATGTCACCACTCCAAATTATGTTGCTAGAACAGAAAGGACTGAGATGCCACCTTCCGAAGAGGATACTGAATTACAAGACACCACCAGGAAATCCCCACAACTTGGAAATGAAGAAAAAGGTTCCTGGTGAAGAGAGTCCTTGTTTGATAGCCCCACCTTCACCCCGGATCTAGGTAAACCAAAAAAGCCAAACACTAGAATGATGGAGGGATGAGGGGGGAACTCCCCGCATCATCGATCCCCTGAGAGTTGGGCAGATTCAGTGGGGGAGGCCCAGCAAACATTGGAGCAACGTTTGGGAGAGCAGGGAAGAGCATCGACACATGACACGTAATCTAAGAATTCAAAATTTCAATTCCCCAAGGGATCTTAGTTGGTTTTTGATAAATTGTTTTTAAAAGAAAGTTGGTATGTTGTGTTATCAAGTGGTAAGTGTTTCATAACTCAATTTTCTTTCATCGGGTTATATCAATTCATCATTGATTATATTATGTCAAGATTATGTGTAAAATTGAATATATTTTAATTATTTTATATATACACTTGTTTTTTGTAGATTTACATTTGTTACACATAATCACTTCATTGGTCAATTCTCACTTCAACATTATGGTTATTTTAATGGTTCTTCATCTCAAAGTGTCTCCTTTGGGACATATGTAATGTTATACTCCTATCTTATTTTATAAGGTACCTCTATTATCCCTTTAATATGATATATCATGATTCCCTTTATATTCATGGTATTTAAATATTCATTTGAAGTTATTTATTTCACGGGGTTTATGATTTAAAAGTTATCAAAGCGGTAAGGGTTTATTTCTCAATCTCATCATTACTTGATATTATTTATGTTGAAGTCTCCACTTGGAGAATTATATAATATTTCTATCTCTAACCTAATATATTTTCATCTCTTATAGTTTTTTTTTTTGAAAATTATTGGTCCTCCTCTCATTTTCCCCTTTTAATTACTCAAAATATCAAAAAAATTAAGAAAAAAAACTTTATTTCCTCTTCATCTGAAAATATTTTTCTTCCATGTCCATGTTTTCTAAAAATGTTTTCAATAATGTTTTTAATATTCTTCTATGATATTTTAAAGTAATTCTTTCCTATGATTTACTTTTTAAAAAATGTTTTAAACGGAATATTTTTTTCCTTCAAATGAAAAATTATTGGCTTTTTACAAAAAAATGTGAAAGAAATATTTATTTTAACGTATTTAGCATGAACTAAATTTCACACCATCATGACTACTCAATGATTTGAATATTCCTTTATAAATTTCCATTTTATTTTCAAATAAAAGTTTTTCCCTAATATTCTAGAAATTTTTAGTGTTTAAAATCGAATTTCAAAGTGAAAAATGTATTTTTTTTTCAAGAATGTTTTTAATGGTATTTTTATGGTATTTCTATTCTTCAATCAAAATAACCCTTTTATTCTCTACTAGGAATGTGTTTTAATGATACCATCTTTATTATTTTTCTAGATGGTTTATGATTAGTTTAATTTGTGAAAGTATTGTCAGTTTTTATTCTAGATCTTCATATATGGACTGTTGAAACAAAAAAAATACATGCCATGTACTTTTCCACATGACCGATGATATTATACTTAGGAAAAAAATATAAAAGTTTGAGTAAAAATGTGTATATATACCAAAAGGATAAGATTGTATTTCCATGTTCCATAAGAATTCTCACACACCTATGGATGAATATTCCTCATAAACATTTCCCAATACAATGGAATGGTGGTGAGAACCTCCCACTGAGAGTAGGTCTTGGATTCCAAAAACTACTGATATTTTTTTTTGACATGTTAAGATTCATTTTTGAGTATATATTGGGAGCTTATTGGTGTATACACTATATTTAGAAGTGTGGGTCTCTTCTCAAGATTTGATTTGATAGGTCATAGAGCCCAAAAAGAATTACAGATCAAAATTTATGGTTCTTGGAAGTTAGGAAAATTTTATAAAGGAATTAAATCTCATGCAAAAGGCCCTCATACAAGACATTCATGTATCCCCTTTCACATAGGTCACTCATGAAAGCCCCTCACACAGCCCTTCTTGAATCTTTTTTGTGCATCCCCTTCACCCAATTCTACCATCCAATCTATAAATATACTCATTGATCTCCAATTTTAAGAGGGTTGATGAACTTCTGGATAATGAAGTAAGGTGAGGTCTTAGGTAATGTAGTTCCTTCGCCTAAGTAGCCCATCCCTACTTGGGTGAACTATGATATCTAGACCTCTACATGGATGAATCCCCCGCAAGGGTGAGTCCCCACATGGTTGATCCATACTTGGGCAACCCATACCTAGGAAACCCATACCTGGGAAACCCACACCTTGGCGACCCAAACTTGGGAGACCCACAGTTGCGTGAGCCATACTTGGGCAACCCACACATGGGTGAACTACTTGGGCAACCCTTCACCCATGTCACCCCACTTTGGTAACCCTTCACACCTACTTTTCCATACCGTGAGGGATTATCCCCCACACACCCACTCTGGATCAGTGCCTCCCTATAGTCTCATGCCTTTGGCTTTGTCCCTTTGCTACTATCACTAACCCCCCCCCCCCCCCGAAAAATGGAGAGTCTCACTGAAAACTTTTCAGGCCAAGTCGAGAACATTTTTGGTTGAGACACATACAACCCTGCCTCTCATTCAAAATCACTATGAGTCTAGATACTCCTCATGGTTCCATAAATTTGGGAATCATCCTAAGTGTAATCCCCAACCAAAACAAATCACCATGAGTCGAGACACTCCTTATGGTTCCAAAAATATGGGCATCCTCCTAGGTGTAATCCCCAACTAAACCAAATCACCATGAGTCAAGAAACTTATCATGGTTCCAGAAGTATGGTAATACTCCTAGGTGTAATCCCCAACCAAACATATAAATCAACATGAGTTGAGATCCTCCTCATGGTTCCATGAATGGATGTAAAACCCAGTGAAGCATAAAATCTCTACTCACCCTCGTCCTTTTCCCAGGCCCTCAGAAACTTTCAGGTATATTTCTAATCCTCAAAAGAATAAGGAAATAAGGGGGTAGTAAAATTAAAGTTACCCTAGTTTTTTAAACACAGAACACCTATGTGAGACCCCTTCTTTTATCTCATCATTCACTTCTGCAAACCTCCTACCCTAATTCAGGCATAATAGGTTGAAGTCCCCTTCTCAATCTCGAGACTTCAACACTATTCATCCAAAGAAACCTAAAGAGACCCTTATATCAATGATCAAGTAATCACTCATATTTTTTCTCCTAGGATTTCCATCGCCTACAAATCTCTTTAGCACACCCAGGTCTACCCTACACGAGACCCCTTCAGCTCGCCCAGCCTTCACCTATGCGATCCACCTCCATCATTCTTATCCTTTATCTACACAAGCCTCTTTTTATCTCTCTTTTCATGCCATGAGTGGAAAGGGACTGATTCTATTGGGACTTCCATCTAATGGATACAAAATAAAAACCTCTAATGAAACCTCTGGACATGCACGATCATGGATAAATACACACCTTTGTGTCTCCCATTTGGTTGTGCATTCCTTCAGTAAGAGTTGTCCCTCACTTTTCCTACCTGAGGGGTAGGGTCCTTGGGGTCTGTACAGTTTTTCATACTTTTGGTAATGAGTACCCTATCCTTGGGGGTAGTTCTAGGGACCTCTTGGTCATAGACATAAGGGATAGGGCCATTTCCTCCCCTTATCATCTCTCAGATCAAGGACCTCCTTATTTTAGATGGTGAGGGGGGGATTTCTTTTCCCTTTGATGATGGTTAGTATCATGACCCCCTCCCCACAAAGACAATGAAATTAGGAGAGAGATATGGTGAATTCACAAGTCTCACCTCCAGTTAACCTTGTGTTGGAGACTAGTGCCAAGGGTATGATAAACATGCATATGGGAGGCATTACCCTATAAGAGAAACATGTGGAAGAGTGAGATAAGAAGGATAAACCAAAAAAACATACTCTAGCATTTATATATAAATAAATCCCTTGTTAAAAAATGTAATTTTATACAGTATTAAACAACTGAAAGGGAAACTATGGGTACCCAAAAAGGTAAAGATGGTAGCGACCATGAATCCCAAACAGCTCCTGCAAAACCATGTGCAAGTAATATCCAGACCTATACCCAACCTTCTATGTCTAACCTGACGAATAGTTTATATATACATAGGGTGTTCATAAAATTATACTCAATAGGATCCTCCTCAAATCCTCTCATGCAAAAGATAAATAAATCATGCTAAAGAAAAGTGGAAAAGAGTGAAACAGAATCGTTACTTAAACTGGTATACTAAGTTCCCATACTCACCATGGTTATCTCTCACCAATTATCACATAAAAGATATCATATAATATAAAAATGAAACATCAAGGGTACCCCGTTATTTCTTCCTCATTGGTTTTCTGATCTTCCCCAACGTCACACACACTTATCCATCTCTCTCCAAAAGTAATCCAACCCAAATACACCTAGGAAAGGTGTCACATCATGCGCCTCATGTATTACATCATCACATAATCCCTTCCACATATCAATATATATAATTTCTAAGTAGTTTTTAAGAGCCACCATAGAGCATATGATGTATATCAAATTTTGAGTCTTATACCTCAAGCCATTACAACCCATACACCGAGTAAGTATCTCAAGACATCATAACTTATACCCTTCATACCTAAAATAATCCTTGGGATACTATATATAGTAATACATGTGTTTGAAATAACCACAAACCATTATAACCCTCTACACACAAATATGAAGAAACTAACCACCAAGAATACCAGCACAAGTAACTACCAAGAGAAGAGAGTGGGGGCAGAGGGGGTAGTCAATCATCTATCCTCCCATTAAGATGTTGGGGGAATCACCCTCTCAGAGTCCACTAGGAGATAGTTTCCCTAACCTCCATGAGTGGGGTATCTTATGAAATAATAGAATGTACATGGTATAATATAAATCACATCCACACAATGGGAATAACCTAGTCTTAGACTCAACTGAAGCTAACGTCACTCGGACTCCTAGTTTCCACTACTAAGACTCTATATCCTATAAGTAAACAAGCATTTAAAAGATCTAAATTAATTAATTCTTTAATTTTTATCATTTCCTTTCATTAATTAATTAATTATCAATTAATTAATCATTAACATTTCCTGCATTACATTAAACTAATTAGAATTAGAATAAATCCCATTCCCTCTTGTCATAATCTGAACCGACTCCATGGTTTAACAAGATTAACATATTTTAAACATTTTAATTACATCATCAAACAACCCCATGGGTTAAAAATTTATTTTTTTCATTATTATCATCTTTCCATAAATCAAGTACTCTAGGAAAAACATCCTAATCTATCACTAAGAGGAAACATGAAACCAAACACCTCCATCTTCCTCAAGCAGTGGGGAAAAGAATACAGATAAAAACAAGCATCTCTGTCATCGGTCATTAAATAGATTCATAAGTGAGTATCTCAAATATTATCATCACGTCAATGGGTAATCTAATCTTTAATCCATTCCATAACCTATGATTCCATCCTCGACACCCACATGCATATACTGATGAATCTTTCCATCACAGACATCAACTGTTATCACATCATCTAGGCCTCCCTGCCCACATATCACATCAACCATCCCAGGATTATCCAACAGGATCATATCACATCTAGGCCTCCACAACCCATCACATTTCATAGTGAATCTCACATTCATAACACATCACAAAAGTTGTAGAAAACAGACAATAACAACCAACATTGAAATCTAGGCCCTAAAATAAGGCATCCAGCCTCCACACATAAACGAACTCTCGTGGCTTCAAAATCAAGGAACTCATCCTTCTTAAGTAGATAGGAAACTTAGGCCCTAGTTATTATCTTTATCACACAACTGGTTCTTATTCCATATTTAATTAACTCATTCATTGTTCATATGTTATAACTACATGAAACTTAATACGTCAATCTATAACATGATAATAAATTAATTAAATAATTAATTTAAACATGATTCCAATCATCCAACCATTATCATTATCATTGATTTTTATTATTATCAACAATCATAAACATGATTCACATTATTTATAAATTCCATTAATCAAATGGAAGATCACATTCTCAATTAAACATGTAAATTGGATCAATTTGATTATCATCAAATTACATCAACCATTGGATTATAAACATTCCACTTATTTAATTTCTTAAACCAATTAATTATCAATTAATTCATGATTTATGTTCTTTACCAATTTCAAAATGTTAATCCAAGAATAATAATGTTCTAATAAAGCATATCATAGATATAACACTATCTAGAAAATCATGAGGCAACCTATTATCATGGTGAAAATAAAAAACATCGTCAAAATGTGATCGCAACCAATTTATTTAATCTGGTTCAATATTATTAGGTTAATTCCATTTCCATACAAAAGTATAAAGCATGATCAATTTACAATTTTATGTAAATAAATAGAGAAGAAATGAATCCCCTACCTCAAAGGAATCAATGTTCTTCACATGATAATGGACTAATGTCCTAGGTCCTAATCACCTCTCTCAAAAGAAGAAGCATCCGTCCAATATAGAAATCCTACTTTTCTTACATTGCTATTACATCATTTTAAAGATTAAAAACAGAAAATCATTACAAACCCAGGACCAAAGGTTTTAGTTTCTTAGGAAAATTAGTACCAAACATAAAATTTACATAAAAAATAATTTAATTCCTTCTTCTCAAGATCTTAGTGGCCTTTACATTCTTCTTAGTACAAGTAATCACCTGAGGATATACATCAAATAAAGGGGTGACCTAAAATCCTACTAAGAGGATAGATAAGAACACGAATCAATATAACACAGGGTGAGCATAATCATTATCATCATAAAATAAAAATTAGATCATTGTAATAATCATGAGAGGAATAATTAGATAAATCCATGGAATTTGGAATTTCATAAAAATGAAACATCATGTCTTAGTGTTCAACTACCATGCATGGTTGTGAACAAAGCTAGCATCATGTTCACGCATAACATATGTGCATAATCATAACATCATCATTGTGAAAAAAGATAGAATCATGTTCATGCATATTTAACCTTATCTCATGAGATACATTACATAACCCAATGTATTGGAGCAATATATAATTTTGGGTGCACCCATCACTTCATAATAATTACATAATCATGCATACCACATAGAACATATATCAATATTCTCTATAAAATAACTCATGGAATATAAATGGGTTTCATGAGAATTTATAGACAATAATTTCATGAATAAACATTGGTGTTACCAAAATAAAAAAGGAATAACATACTTGGTATAAGAATCATCAATCTTGAGTGAAAAAGAAACAATCTCATGAAAATTAAAAGATGTGTTTTTTAGAATGAATAGTTATTTTGGATAAATCTTTGAATTTGTCACAAAATCAAATTGGAAACATGTATATCCCAAAAAGAAAAGGTGAGAATAAATAAATTATTTTTTAGGAATATTAAAATAACATCCACACTAAAATTTTTCATGAAATAGGAATAACCCAAATAAAGGAAATTTGGTTTGATAATCCCCTCACCTTATGTATGAATTCTTTATTCACTTTAATATCATAGATAATAAAATTAAATTCATTAATTAATAAACATATAACCTATTCCATATGTATTTTCTTTATTATAATTTTATTAAGTTCATTTATGGTCATTATAATGAGTTTTAAAGTTCAATTTCATTGTTCGGGAGTGCTTGTTTTCTTAGTTTTCATGATCGGTTCAATTGTAAACATGTATGGAAGATCATGTAAAATGTCGATAATTATCCAGAATTGAAAATTTTTGTTATTAATGAACCTCCATAATTTTAATTGGTCTTATATATTATTATTTTATATATATTAGTATGATTAATTAGATAAAATGTTAATGATAATCATTTCGATTAATTTTGTGGTTTTGAATCACAATAAACTCTGTTTGTTTTATTATTTAATATTATTCATATAAGTTATTTCCAGAACATAAAAAAGGTTATAGAATAAATTTTAAAATATTTTGTGACCATTATAATTATTTTAATACCATTATTTAATTTGGTAAAGGAAAATTAAAACGTTTCATCCTTGAAGGTGATAAAACAACACCTCACAGACGACATTACCATTTTTAGAATAAAAGGGAGAGAAGAAGAGGTTTGACGATATATTATTCCATTAAAATAATAAAATTAAATTATGTATAAGATAATATATTTATAATTCCACATGGATAAGGTTATATGATTATATAATAAGAAAATAAAATAAAATGAAAATAAATTTAAAAAAAGAGGATTTTACCTCTTGAATTCTTCTCGTTGGGAACCTTCTTAGGGATATTGGTTTTGGTATTTTTTTTGAGACAAAAGGATAATATATTTTAGGGGTATTTGGGAGAGTATTTGGTAGAAATTGTACAAGATTAAAGGATTTGGAGGTGTGAGTGGAAGGGGTGGTGAGGGGTGGTATTTATAGTGGAGGAGAGGGGTGCTTTTTGATTATTATTTTTATTAGTTTATTATTTTGGCTAAAGACTATTAATAGTTTGAACTTTATCACTGAATATATTAAAATAATGAATTATAGTTTTATATTATGGGCTTAAATTAGAAATACATTATCTATGAATCAATAATTCATGTATTTGTTAAATACCGTAAATTACCATATTTCACTGTTCACCAAAAATTCAACTATTTTATAAAAATCCCAAAAATTAACCCTAAACATTTTTCAATGTGTAGAATTAAAAAATAAACTCAATTTTATGAAAATAATTTTCTAAATATGCTAAATTTAATTTTTAAATAAAATCATCATTTATTTGAAAAATACTAATTTTAAAATTATAACTGATATTATGACTCTTTGAAAAATTAATTAAGGACTCAAAAAATTATCTTATAATTATAAGACAAAAAAATAATAATTTATTAATAAATTTTATGAAAATAAATTTTCTTTTAAATCATTATATTAATTATGAAATTGAAATTAAATATTTAAAATTTAAAAAATACCAACACTTGATTTATCATTTCTAAAAAAAATTATTTACTTATACCATGAAATAAATATATAATATTTTATTTCATAAGATACTAAAATTTTATTTATACTTTTATAGATGAGGTTACTATTCTATTGGCTAGATTATTACTATTCAAAAGATAGAGTTTCTATTCCATTGGTATAGTTTACTTAAATTCTAGAAATTCTTCTTATTTCATTCATTCATCATATGTTTGTATTATGTTCTATATGTGATTTTATGTGATTTATACTATATTTAATAATTATAATAAGGGATTTTACATTGAAAAAATTATGGGTTGTTATATCTAAGGATTCTGTGGCATAACTACCCCAACAAACAACCAAGAAAACCCAATTAGAAACTTGGGAGATGAAGCACCAATGCATGGAAATAAGAAAAGGAGGAAAACAAGACTAAATGAGAATAAATTCAAGAAACAAAGGTATAACACACCTTGGATCACTGTGAATCAAATAAGGAGTCCCAAAGATTAATCATCATCAAAGGAGTCCCCAAAACACCTTAGAAAAGGGTTATCGGATCACCTAGACTCAATAGGGTCATAGGATTTTAAAGAAGGTCCTAAGTGTTTCAAATTTTATAAACATATTTCACAAGGGATATACGTGACATGTAACCCTTAAAAATAATTTAAATGATGGATTTCAGATCATTCCAAAAAACATGTCTCCTTGAACCTTTTAACCCTAAATAAATACACATTTTATAACAACATGTGAACCATACTTAACAATCCTTGAACTACACATACACGATGTGAATCTCCTTTAAACATCATTTATTCCCCCATATTCCAGCCTTTAGGATCGAAACCCCTAAATACTCAATCTAGAACTACTCTAAGCACCAAATTCCATGGAAACTCACAAAGGGTCAAATTAAGTTGATTTGGTCTGTTACATTAGATAACTCTCAAACAATTCTTGTCCTCAAGAATCTAAAGCCAACCAAGAGAGAAATGAAAAGGGGTTGACTGAATAGCCACCCAATGAGATAACTCTCAAATATCTCTCCATATCAGGATCCTAACCACCTCATCAGAGGGAAAATCACAAAACTATAAAAAAGAAACAACCAGATCCTAAACACTCTCCTGAGGGAGATACCTATCAAATGAGAGCCAAGATACAATAAGAAACAAGATGAAAAGATCTCATATAAAGAAAGGTACACATCCACTAAATGATCAATGATACAAGATAATATATAACATCAAATAGCTTATAGTATTGAGTGCACATTTGCGACTCACATTTCCAGGTACTCTCTTATATGCCACTGTGCTTCCATACGACATGAAACAAGGGAATATAATGATCACACCACACCTTCTCATAGAGGTCCTAGATCTTCACATACCACTCCTTGAAGGTCACATCATCATCAAAATTAATCTCACACCAATAGATGACATGAGAGTCATCATAAAAATAATGATAAGCTATGAAACATGAAAAATATTGTTTATCTAGCTTATCTGTGAGGGAAGTTATATCTAATACATTATGGCTCTAACATGAGATGATACCTCAAAAGGCCCAATAAACTGGGGATAAATATTACTCCCATGTCCAAACCTTCTTTTCCCATAATAAGGAGTCACCTTTAAGAACATGTGATATCCAACGTATAACTACAAAGGTCTTATCCTATGATCGGTATAGGATTTCTAATGATCATACTCAACCTTCATCCTCTCATAAATTACATGTACCATCTCTGCTGTATTTTTTACCAATTCAAAACTGAGAATAGTTGCCACTCTGACCCCAGTTTATTATAATAGAGAATGGAAAGGCCATCCAAACAAAGATTCAAATAGTTACATATTAATGGTGGATTGGAAACTATTATTGTAAGAAAACATGGCCAAGGTCAGGTTCCTCATACACGAACCTCCAGAATCCAGAACACAAGAGTATAACATATCATCAAGAGTTTGGATGGTCTACTCTATCTGACTGTATGTGTATGGATAAAAAGAAGTTATAATGCATAAATAAAGGATAAAATAATTTTAGAGACCTCTCCACACTTGGGAGGTAAAACTTGGATCTCAATCAGATATGATCAACCTTGGGACTCTGTAGAGTCTCACCACCTTCTCTTGATATTGCCTCAACAAAACCTCCTCTGAGATAAACTCCTTGGTCACTATAAAGTAGGATGACTTCATCAAGTGATCCACTATCACACATACAGTATCATAGCCACCCTAAGATAAAGGTAAACTAGTAAATAGTTCCATAGAGATGTCCTCATACTTCCATTGGGGAACATATAACAACTAGATCATACCACCAGGAACATGGTGCTCAACCTTCACCTTCTAGTAGACCAAACATCTATAAAAAAACTCTATAACTACACGCTTCAACTCAGGCCACCAAAACTCACCTCTCAAGTCTCAGTATATCTTGTTCAAACCAAGATGTACCACCAAAGGAGAACTATGGAACTCCTAAAGAACCATATCATGCATCACAAAAGGAATGAAAATCCTTCCCTATGATAATACCAAGTGTTGTATATCCTCAGACCAACCACTAGTTTCATCACCAAAAACAACTCAGTCTCTCAAAACCTCCACATCAAAATCCCCCAATTGGGACTCCTCAACCTGCAACACCAAATAAGACTGACTATCATCTAGAAAAGAAAACCTTTTCCTCCAACCTATCACATATCAATATTCTTCTCAAATATTTCTTACATCACTCTCTAAGAACCCCTAGATCCTTGAACAGTATCACAATGTAACTTCCTACTCAATGCATTAGACACAACAATTCCCTTTCCCAGCATATAAGAAATCTTGAAGTTATAATCATGTAAAGAATCCATCCACCAATGCTAATTAAATTTCAAGTCTTTATGGGAGAATAAATACCTCAATATCTTATTGTTGGTAAAAACCACATTATTTTCACTGATGGGGCAATGTCTCCATAACTTCAAAGAAAACACAACTACCACCAACTCAATATCATGGGTGGAATAGTTACTATCATGAGGACATAAATTTCTAGACCCATAAGAAACAAATGATATCTATTGAATTATAATAAAACCCAATCCATGACTTGAAGCATCAAAAAAATCTCAAACTGAACTCCCAACACTAGAAAACATAGGAATAGAGCACTGACCAAATTCATTGATAGGAACCCAAATGTTTCCTGACCAAGGTCAGTCCATAAGAACACTATATCCTTCTAGTTCAAGGCAGTCAAAGGAGTCATGTAACATACTAACCTAACTCAACTATAAAAGAAACCCAAACCGGAATGTCATTTTATGTAGTTAACATGGGAAAAAAATAAACCAACCCCGAATATTAGAAAAACCGGGCATAAATACAGAGTACAAAGTGGAAATAAACAATATACCAAAAAATAAATACTTTCCAAGACAAAAAATGATAAAATGGAAAGTAATTAAAGTCCCCACATGACCAATGTTCACCTCCATACCAACCTATTCCAAAATTAATGGAAACAAGAGAAAATGGAATACTACAAGGTACTATTAACTTTACCTAGATCCTATTAAACAACTTCTATAAACTCCCAAAGGTACAAGTAGGGTGTAAGAAAAATCCCAATAGGATACCACCACAGTTTCAATACAAGGTCTAATATCAAGAATGTAATAATTCTAGATTTTAAAAAAATAGTTTTACAAATAATTTTCATAAATAAAAAACATTTATAAATCATTTTTTCCTTTTTATACCTTTGTTTTTCATAAAATCATTTCATATTCTTGATCAAAAAATATAACAATTAGAAGTTATAAAAATAAGAAAGAATATCCACGCATCAATAGGTATATAGGTAAAATATATATCCATTACATAACCTATAATGTGAAGCTATGTGATAAAACCACATATATAAAAACTTGTGAGAAAAAATCCAAGATAAAAACAATCATGTGATATATGGCATCGTACCTTTTTATTACATAACTTTTCATTACATAAGACAAATTAGAGGATCTTTTAAAGTTTATTTTCATGGAAATAAGGTATATAATACAAGAAAACATAAAAAAAATATTATAAATCCACTTGAAATACATATTAATGGGTTCATTCTAGGTTACTTTTATTGAATATCATATCTTGGGGATATACATAAAAGGAATGGGGTGAGCATGAAGCCCAATAAGGGAATAAAAAATAGATACATATAACATGTGATCTTGAGACATATCAATAAGAACATGATTCATAACAATAAGGCATGAAAAATAGGTATATCATAATAATAAGAACATGAATCCAAACATTTAAATTTGGCTACAACATGTAAATGATACAATCAAAATCATATCATCAAGGCTTATCACTAAGGTTTCATAAACAAAAATTACCATGGTTATTCACCAAGGTATTTTAAAACATGTCATCTCTAGAGATTGAATTATTTACCCAATGCATTGGAGCGCTATCAGGGAACACATTTCATATGTATTAATTTCATGTGATCTACATAGATCATAACAAATAATTTAATGAATAATCCATGTAGAATATTGAATGGATTTCTTATCAAAATATTGGCATGCAAAAGTGCTTAAAGATATGATCATTACTTCATTTTAACCCACTAAAGTAAATGTCAGTTTCATATATGAAAATACCAAAATCAAAAATTAATTGTTAAATTTTTTTGAATACCCATTGAAAGTAAAAGATTTTTGGGTATTCACATAAATAGGAAAATATAATTTCTCATATAAAAGAGAGAAAATTGATAAGTAAATTTGACATCATGACGTGTATAAAACATGGTTTTACAAATAGTTAAAATGGGAGGGGACAAGGGTATACCAATCATAATAGAAAATTCTTATAGTAATGGGATAATATAATGTGTACAATAGAACTTATTTTGGAAATTAAAATACATACCACATGAAACAGAAACTTGAATGGAAAGAGAAATGGAGATTTATCTTACCTTGAAGAGTTGTTCTTAAAATTTAAGGATAGAACATTGGGGATTGAGGAAAGATTGGGGGACTCATTGTGAGTAAAAATCACCATAAATTCATTTATTATGGATTGTTAGTGAAGGTAAATGGTGAAATGGGTGGGTATTTATAGAAAAAGTGGAGGAATTGTTTAATAATTTCCAAATATTGGTCTTGGAAATCTAGGTTATGGAAAATGAAAAACCATTGGCTTACCCACGATTTTTTATCATGGTTTGGGAAATTTGGGTTAAATTTTATGATATTTTAATCTAATAGGACTAAAAACCTCTTTAAAATACTTCTTTTGGCATGGAAAAGTAAAGATTCTACAAAGTAATGTTTTTAAAATTTAAATTTCCAATTTTAGACTTTGGAAAGTCACTTATAGTTTTAGAAATTGATTAAAATATATTAAAATACTTGATATTAATAAAATGACATATTTTAGTTCGTGTATTGTGTTTCATTAATTATTACATAATTATTACATGATTATGAAGTCATAAAATATATGGAAAACCCAAAATTGTATTTTTTTTTACTATTCATGAAAAAATAAAGTAATTTAGAAAATTATCATAAATTCACCCTAACCTAATTTTGATGTGATGATTTAAAAAATAATGTTTATTTTTTCATAATAATTATCTAAATATTATAATTTTAACTTTTAAATTTAAAATCCTTATTTATTTAAAAAATAGTTTTTAAGTAATGGCCAAATTTCAGACACTTATAAAAATTTCTTAGGGTATTATAAAATTATTTTATCATTTATATTTATATGAGATTGTTTTAAAAGTATATTTTATTAAAAAAATATTATTCAAAATGCTTGAGTATATTATAAAATTGAATATATATTCTAGAACAATATAATTATGTTTCATTTGCATCCAAAAATCAATTTATCATATTAATCTCAATTAAACATATATTTTATTAAGGAAAAATATTCTTAAAATGGAATTGATGGAATAGAAATTTTATTTATACAAAGTAAATTAAAATTTATGACACTAAGTCCTATACACATAACCCTTAATTACTCCTGCATGTTTCCTAAGGGTGAGGTGTGCAATGGTTGTAGTTTCATGGGGTGGCTCAGTTAACATCAACCAAGTGGTAATCTCCACTAACATGAACTTCTCCCATAGGAAATTTTGTTCAAGCTTTGATTGTTGAATCTCATGTTGGTAATAGTCAAGGGTGACCCCAACTAATGCTACATCCCTCCCAAATTCATAAAAATGGGCTTTAAACGAAACGACTCTACTAGTCAAGGTGATTGATTAACCTTTCTGTATCAATTATCCTTTTTCATTACTACTTATAAACACTAATTATAATGATAAAATTATCAACCATGTGTATAGTTTCCATCATTCATATTGAAAAATGTTCATATTTGACCAATGGTCATGTAACAGTCAAATCCCAATGGTCACATTTCTCTTTATACCCTATAAAAACCACTTCACTATTTCATTCAATATTCACTTCAATTTCTCCCTAAGGTTATATTTTCATTTATTAAGATATTTATTGGTTTACTAATATTTTGTTTTATTTATGTAGAATTTTTATTAGGGTTGATGATTTTAGTATATTTTGGTGATCCTTATTTTCTCATTTTATCTCTTCTATTTTATATTTTTTTATCCAACTGTAATTTTTGTCATTTTAATTGGTTTCATAGCTGATTAATGTAATGATAATTGTTAATGAGATAAAATTTTGTTGGTTTATATTAATTTTTTATGTGTATAATTTTATATAATATGTAAAAAATATTTATTCAAGAAACAAATATCATTTTAAAAGTCTAGGTTATTAAATTCTTCCCCCCTTAAGAAATTTTAACTCATTATTTGAGTTGAGATAAGGTGAGGGTACTTTTGTCTCATTTCATCTTCTAGTTCCCATGTATCTTCTTCATATTTTTGTTTTCTCCATAACACTTTGAAAATGTGAGTTGCCTTGTTTCATAGAACCTTGTTCTATGGCCCAAGATATCCATCGGTTGCTCCTCATAAGAGAGATTATGTTCCAGTTGTACCACCTCCTAATTTAGTATATATGAAGGATCAAGTATTTAATTCCTTAAGAGGGATACATGGAATACATCATGAACTTGATCAATATTTTATGGAACTTCTAATTTATAGGCCACCACTTATATACGATCAAGGATTTCAAAGGGGAAAATATACCTAGGGATATGTTTCCCATTCTTTCCAAATCGCATGACTCTCTTCCATGGTGATATCTAGGGGAAAAAATTTCTCCAACATCAAACTTCAAGTCCCTTTGATGGTTATCAATATAGATCTTATTGATAATATGATAATCCTTTATATGTTTTTGAATGTCATGAACCTTTTTTGTCATCTCTTACATAATATCAGGTCCAAGTATCTTCCGCTCACAAACTTTATCCCAACATGTAGGATGCATACATCACTTACCATATAGAGATTCATATGGTGCCATTTGAATACTATAGTGGACACTGTTGTTGTATTAGAAATCAACTAATGGGTGGTGTTGATACCATCCACCTTTAAATTTTATTTAGCATGTTCTCAATATGTCCTCAAGTGTCTGAATAGTCATTTTTGATTGTCCATCAGTTTAGGGGTGATAGGTCATACTTAAATTCAATTTAGTATCGAGATAATTATGATGAATTCTCCAGAATTTAGATGTGAACCTTGGATCATGATCAAAAATGATAGAAAGCGTCATCCCATAAAAACCCACCACTACCTTTATGTGTATCTTGGCATGTTTTTCAAGAGAGAAATCTTCCTGAATAGTAATTAAATGGGATGTCTTGGTGAGTCTATCCACTATAATCCAAATCACATCATTTCTTTTGGATGTTCTTGGGAGACCATTGATAAAATCCATAGTGATATTTTACCACTTTCATGTTGTTATGGGTAGTGGTTTCAATACCTCTTTTGGAATTTGTTGCTTTGCCTTCACTTGCTGACATACCAATCACCTTGTGGTGTAGTAAAAAATATTCCTTTTCATATTATCCCACCAATAAGGATCACAAATTTCCCTATACATTTTCGTGCTTATAGGATGTATAAATAATATAGAGCTATGAGTTTCATCCATCATCTCATTTATCTCTAGGATATATGGGACACACAACCTTAAAAAAATTCAATACACCTTCATGATCAATATTGAAATCCGAAAATGTCACGTTCTTCATGGACAATATCTTATTTTGTATCAAAGGGTCTTCTCTTTGAGCTCTCTTGATCTTCTCTAGTAATGATGGTTGAGAAATCATTTGGGATAGGGTTGATGATGTCCCTTCCATTATGATTCCCATGTCCAATTTTATTAGGTCCCTGATCAATGGATCTACTTGACTCCTCATTATTTCCAAAAAAATAGGTTCTTTCCTACTTAATTTATCAGCAACTTTGTTTTCTCTTATGGGGTTATAATAAATTCAATAGTTATAGTTCTTAAGAGGTTCCAGCCATCTCCTTTTTCTCATGGTCAATTCCTTTTTCATGACAATATACTTCAAACTTTGGCGGTCTCTGTATATATCACTTTTCTCCCCATAAATATAGTGCCTCCATATTTTCATAGAAAAAATAACTACAACTAACTCTAGATCTTGTGTAGGATAATTCTTCTCATGTGGATTTAACTATCGATATGCATAAGAAATCACCTTGTAATTTTTATGAGTACACACCCAATCCATTTCATATATGCATTGAAATAAATAAAAAATCATTCTCCAACAGAGGGTAGAGTTAATATAGGTTCGGTAAACAATCTCTTATTTAGTTCTTGGAAACTTTCTTCATACTCCTTTGTCCAGATGAACTTAACCCATTTTCTATTTAATTGGGTTGATGAATTATAAATTCATGAAATTGTTTTCAAAATCCTCATATAATATCTTGATAAACTAAGGAAACTACAAATATTAGTTACCATTGTAGGATGTGGCTACTCCTCTACAGCCTTGGTCTTCATAGGGTTAATATATATTCCTTCATTGGTTATAATGTTCCCCAAGAATGAAACTCTTTGTAACCAAAATTCACATTTTCTGAATTTTCCAAATAGCTTCTCCTTCCTCATAGTTCCCAATATATCCCTTAGATGATACTCATGCTCCTCACTATTTTTAGAATATATCAGAATATCATCAATAAAAACTACCATGAATTTATCAAGGTATTCCTTAAAGACTCTATTCATAAAATCCATAAATATAGAGGGATAATTAGTCAAGATAAAGGGAATAAAAACAAACTCATAACACCCATATCTTGTTCGGAAGTTGTCCTCTGGAATATATTCTTTCTTTACCCTTGATTGATGATACCCGGATCATAGGTCAATCTTGGAGAAGTATTGAACCCCAATAATCTAATCAAATAAATCATCTATCCTTGGGAAAGGGTGTTTATTCTTCACTATGATCCTATTAATTTCTCTATAATCAATTCATAGACACGTTGATCCATCCTTCTTCTTCACAAAGAGAATAGATCCTCCAAAGGAGACACACTTGGTCAGATAAATCCCTTAACCAAAATATCTTGAAGTTGTTTCTTTAATTCATCCAAATCCATATTTTTTATTCTATATGGGGTACTTGATATTATCTTGGATCCAAGTAGATTTCAATGGATAAATCTACCTCTCTTTATATGGTAGGTCCTGGTAACTCTTCAGGAAATACAATAATGTATTCCTAGATAATGGGGACATTACCTATCTTTATAATTTAATTTCCTTATCCCACTTCACTAATCATATCCATAAAGAAGGATATTGGAGGTGCTTCTAGAAAAACCTCTGGTTGGGATATCTCTCCTTTGAAAATGACTATAGGTTTTCCATTTAAGACTAAAAAATTTCCTTGATTCTACAGTTTATCATAGCATTATACTTTGAGATCCAATCCATTTTTGGTATAGTGTTGAATTCCACCATGGGAATGACTACTAGATTTGAGATGAGGTTGTGCTCTTCAAATTTAATATTAGAGTTTATATAAAATTTTGATGCTAGGATAATTCCTATAGGATTATTGAATGATAACTATACTTCTATAAATTCATGTTTTGATTCTATATTCTTTGAAAACTTGGATGAAATAAAGTAATGTGTAGACCCAAGATCAAACAAAGTACTTTATAGCTTTAATATCATAATGAGAGTACCTTCCACCACATCCTTTGGAGCCTCTAATTCAGTTATCATGATAAAAAATGTTCAAACTTTCTCCTTGTCCAATTTTGAGGTTGATGGTGGTTCCCCTCCATTATCTTCTGATTTGGACATTGATTGGAAAAGTTCCCAAGATTTCCACACTTGAAGCATTGAACTTCCAGTTATGCCTGCACCATATTCCCTTTTTCGTTGGTTTTGAGAAGTTGAGGAGTCACATAACCATGATAGTTTCAAGATGTATGGACATATCTTCCACACTTTTATCACTTTCCACTCCCAAGTAAAAAATTTCCCTGAATGTTTCTTCCCACATTTATTTCATGTGGGAAGTTTCACTTTATTTTCTCCTCTTCTATAATCGAGATTCTTCCCTGGGTTTGGATCCATTTCTCTCTTATTTTCTTTTGATATATGTGACCATTGCGTCTCTAAAAACTCCAATTCAACCTTCATAGCACTCTTTACTATATCCTCATATATTTCATAGTTTTGGTTTTCTATATTCCTCCATAGATGGGGTATCAGTCCACCAAAGAATATAATAACTTTTCCCTTATAATCCATTACAAAGGTATAAGTGTGTCAATAAAGTATTTTAAAGTTCATTTCATATAATCCCAATAATTTATTTTCCTTATTCTTTATCTCTAGGAATTCTTTATCCATTTTTTCACATAAAATAGGGAAAATATTTATTCAAAAATATTCCCCTGAACTCTTCCCACTACATAGCATCAATATCCCTTCTTGGATTCATGTTTTTAATTAGTGTACACTACTGATTAGATACTCCTTCTAAGTAGTATAATACCAGGGTGACTTCACCTTTCCACAAACAATGGATTATTGAAAATATATTTTCTATAGTTCTTATTCATTATTCAAAAATCAATGGGTCGGTAGATCCACTAAAGGAAGGTGGTCGTTGACACAAAAAGGTCTCAATGGAAATTTTTTCCCTTTGATGTGAACACATTCTCTCTACTTGATTCAATTTTTTGTTAATAACTTGAGTTATTTTATTCATCATCCTCATGAATTTTTTCATTCCATCTTCCATTGGAATGCTTTTAGTGCATTATCCATTACACTCATCATTTACGCAGTTCCTCAAATTTCCCGCCATTTTTCTAAAAAATGAAATCTTAGTGAGAAACATGTCAGTTTTACAAATATTATAATTCTAAATGGATTTTATTTCTTAATACATAATTATTAAATATTTTATTAATATCCTCTAATAAAAATTAAATTTTATATATATCCTTTATAATGGTTAATAAAAATATTATGATTAACCAAACATATCCCCTGGAAGTGTCAAACCATCTATGCAGCAAGGAGTGGTGCTGTGCACCAGTTCCCATTTGAGTATAGATAAAAGTGGTGTTTCCAGGTGTTAACCCTAGTTATATCTATACCCAATCCATATCTACTTTCAGTACTCGACAGGGATGTATTTTTTTAGAAAAAACATACTTAATACTTACCAAAATACCAAGAATTTTTACTATATTTAGACTTGTCTCTAGGGTTCTTCTTAAATTTTTCAAGTCTTAACTTCTATAAATAAATTAACCATACTTTGATACTAACTATGGCATCCCACCTTTTTATTATATAACTTTTCATTAAATAAGACAAAATAAGGGATCTTTAAAGTTTAGTTTCTATGAAATAAGGTATGTGATACATGAAAACCTAAAAAATTATTATAAATACACTTATAAGGCATCTTAATGGGTTTAATCTAGGTTAATTTTACTACATATCATATCCTAGGGATATACATCAAATGAAATGGGTGATCCTGAATCCTAGTGAGGGAATAAACAAGAGAGACATATAACATTTGATCTTGAGACATATTAATAAGAACCTGAGGCATAACAATAAGGTATGAATAAGATGAATATAATAATAATAATAGTAGTAATAATAATAATATGAATCATAACATGGAAATTTGGATAAAAAATTGAAATGATACATTCATAAGCTTATCACCAAGGTTTATCACAAAGGTGTCATAAATGAAAATTACCAAGGTTATTCACCAAGGTATTGTAAAACATGTCATATCTAGATATTAAATAATTTTCCCAATGCATTGGAGAACTATCAGGGAACAAAATTCATATGTTTTAATTTCATTTTATCCACATAGATCATAATAAATCATTTTATTAATAACCCATAGAGAATAATGAATGGGTTACTTATCAAAATCTTAGAATACAAATTTTCTAAAATACATGGTTATTACATCATTTTTAACCCACGAAAGGAAATGTGAGTTTCATATATGTAAATAACCAAATCAAAAAGTTGTGATTACATATTTTTACCCATTAAAAAGAAAATAGTTTTTTGTATTCAATTAAAAATAAAAAGATAATTTCTCATCTAAAAGAGATAAATTTGATAAGTAAATTCAGCAGCATGACGGGTATAAAACATGGTTTTAGAAAAGGGTAAAATGAGAGGGGAAAGGGGTATCCCATTAATAAAATAATATTATTATAGTAATATTATATTATAAAGTGGAAAAAATAACTTATTTTGGAAATTATAATACATACCACATGAAAAAGTGAACTTGAATGGAAAGAGGAGTGAAGATTTCCCTTACCTTGAAGAGTTGTTCTTAAAACATGAGGATGGAACCTTATGGGCTTGAGGACACATTAGGGGAACTACTTGGGAGAAAAAATCAATGTAAATTCTGGGAGGATAGATTTTTAGTGATGTAAAATGGTGAAATAGGTGGATATTTATAGAAAAAGTGGAGGAATTGTTTAATAATTTCCAAATATAGGTCTTGGAAATCTAGGTTGTAGAAAGAAAACTACTGGCTTTCTTAAGATTTTCCCTCATGGTTTTAGATATTTGGGTCACATATTATGATATATTAGTCCAAAATAACCTAAAACCTTTTTAAAATACTACTTTTGTCATGGAAAAATTAAATATTCCAAAAAGTATTGTTTTTAAAAATTAAAATTTCTTTTCTAGAATTTAGAAATCCAATTTTAGTTTTATAAATTGATTAAAATATATTAAAATACATAATATTGATAAAAAACATATTTTGGGTTGTGTATTATTTTTAATTAATTATTACATCATTATGACATAATTATGAAGTCCTAAAATATACTGAAAACCCAAAATTGTATTTTTTTTTACTATTTGCAAAAAAGTAAAGTATTTTAGAAAATTCTCATAAATTCAACCTAAATAAATTTCAACATGATGATTTCAAATATAATGTTTATTTTTATAGAATAATTATCAAAATATGATAATTTTAACTTTTAAATATAAAAGATCTTATTTATTTAGATATTTTAGTTTTTAAGGAACAGTCAAATTCCTGAAAATTATAAAAATTTCTTAAGAAATTATAAAATTATTTTATCATTTATATTTAGGTGAGAGTGTTTTAAAATAATATTTTATTAAAAATTATTAAAAATAATTGATTTTATTATAAAATTGAATATATTTTTTACAAAAATACAATTATATTTCATTTGCATCCAAAAATTAATTTATCAAATTCATCTTAATTAAATATATATTTTATTAATAAAAACTCTTATTAAAATGGAATTTATGTAATAACCATTTTATTTATAAAAAATAAATTAAAATTTATGTTACACCCATGTATTCTCTAAGGGTGAGGTGTGTAATGGTCATAGTTTCATGGGGGTGGGGGGGGCTCAGCTAACATCGATTGATTTGTAATCTCTACTAAATTGAACTTCTCAAATAGTAAATTTTGTTCAATATTCACTTGTTTAATCTCTTCTTGAGATTGGTCAAGGGTGAACCGCAGTGACACTACCTCCCACCAAATTTCAGACAAATGGGCTTCAAATAGCATGACTCTACTAGTTAAGGTCATTGATTCTCCATTATGTATTAGTTTTCCTTCATTATTACTAATTATAAACAATAATTATAATGGTAAAATTATCAAACAAGGGTATAATTTCCAATGTTCATATTTACCAATGGTCATATAATGGTTGAATCCCAATGGTCACATTTCCTTTTATACACTATAAAAACCACTTCACTCTTTCATTCAAAATTCACCAAAATTTCCCCCTAAGGTTATATTTAAATTTCTTAAGATATTTATTTATTTAATAATATTTTGTTTTATTTCTATATCATTTGAAGTGGGGGTGATGATTGTATTTTATTAGGGTGATCCTTATTTTCCCATTTTAGCTTTTATATTTTATATTTTTTGTTTAGTTTTAATGTTTGGAATTTTAATTGATTTCATAGCTGATTAATGTAATGATAATTGTTAATGAGGTAAAAAAAATTGGTTTCTCTTTATTTTGTATTTTTATAATTCTATATAATATGTAACAAAAATTTATTCATGAAACAAATATAATTTAAAAATTCCAGGTCATTGCATTCTTCCCCCCTTAAGAAATTTTATCCCTTAAATTTCAACTCATTCTCTCAATTGAGAAAAGATGAGGGTACTTATATCTCATTTCTTCCTATGGTTCCCACATTGATTCTTCATATTTTTGGTTTCTCCACAACACTTTCACAATGTGAGTTTTCTTATTGGGTAGAAACTTTTCTATATGGTCCAAGATCTCCACCAGATGCTCTTTGTAAGAGAGGTCATGTTCCAGTTACACCACCTCCAGATTCAGTACATGTGAGGGATCATGTATATACTTACTCAATATAGATACATAGAATAAATAATGAACTTGATTCATATTTGGTAGAAATTATAGCCTTTAATCCACTAATCCTATGAGATTAAGGATTTCAAAGGGGACAATGTACCAAGTTATAATCTTCCCTTTCTTTCAAAATCACATTACTCTCCTTCATGGTGATATACAGAGGAAAAAAATTTCTCCAAAATCAAACTCCAAGCCCCTTTGATGTTTTTAAACATATCTCTTCTTCTGAATCGGAGTAGCCTTTATATGTTGTTGTATGGCATGAACCATTTCTATCATCTCTTTTATAGGATTGGGACCAAATAGATTTCTCTCACCAACTTTACCCCAACATGTATGATTTCAACATCAATTCCCATATATAGATTCATATGGTGCCATTTGAATACTCGATTAAAAGTTTTTGTTGTATGAGAACTCAAATAATCATATTTTTTTATCCCATCAACCTTAAAATTACATTGATCATGTTCTCAAAATTTCCTCAAGTGTCTAAATAGTCCTTTCATATTGGCCAACAGTTTGGGGGTGATAGGTTGTACTAAAATTCAATTTAGTATTCAAATAATGTTTAAGAATTCTCCATAATTTAGATGTGATCCTCATATCATGATAAAAAATGATAGAAAGTGGCACCCCATGAAACCTCACCACTTCCATTATGTATATCTTAGAATGTTTTTCAAGGGATAAATCTTCATGAATAGTGATGAAATGGGTTGTCTTGGTGAGTCTATCCACTGTAACCCATATCACATTATTTTCATTGGATGTTCTTGAGAGACCAGTGATGAAGTCCATAGGTATATTATCCAACTTCTATGTTGGTATGGGTAGTGGTTGCAACACCCCTTTAGGAATTTATCACTCTGCCTTCACTTACTAACATACCAAGAACCTCACAGTGTAGTCTAAAATCTTCCTTTTCATATTATCCCACCAATATTGATCATGAAGGCCCCTATACATTTTAGTTATTTTATGATGTATAGATAATGAAGAGCTATGATTTTCATCCACTATCTCCTTATTTTTCTTTAGGATATATGGGACACATAGACCTATATGAAATTTTAGTAAACCTTCTTGATCAATATTGAACTCAAGAAAGCTTTCCATTCTTTACATCCTCTATATTATTTTTTATCAAAGGATATTCTCTTTGAGCTCTCTTGATCTTATCTAGTAATGATGGTTAAGAAATCATTTGGGATAGGTTTGTTGATGTCCCTTACCTTAATATTCCCATGCCAAATTTTACTAGTTTCTTGATAAATTAATCTCATTGAATCCTCATCATTTTTAGCACAATAGGGTCTTTCCTACTTAATGCATCAATGACTTTGTTTTCTCTATTGGGGTGAAAATTAATTGAATAGTCGTATTCTTTAAGATGTTCAAACCATATTATTTTTCTCGTGTTCAATTCCTTCTATGAGAAAATATACTTTAAACTTTGGTGGTTTGTGTATTGAAAGAGCACTGTCGTGGGCGCCCTCAAATGATTAGTGTGATTTTGGGGTACTTAGGGGCAGCAGAGTGGCTGACCAAGGTCGTCTCTCAAAGGAGGAAGTGAATTAAAACAACTTTTCAGAGGTATTCTAGAAACAAAATAAAAGGGAATAAAAACACTACTTGAAAGTATGGGGGTGGTTGTTTATAGTTTATAAATCTAGAAGAAGTTTTCTGGAAGAAGATTGCAATTTTTTTTTGTTTTTAATTTTGAAATGAAGTTTCGATTAGAATGACACAACAAGAAGATGTTTTTTTTAGAAATCTATTTTAAAAGGCATAATTGATCTAAATATAACTCTTAACTTTATTATTAATCATAATCATTTAAATTAAAATTCACTTAATTATGATCCCTTAATTTGTTAAATCACGAACCCTACGATAATTAACTTTACCACGAAGATTGAAGTGAATTTAACCTTAGGCTAACTTCGGAACATGCAATCGCAGCACCCTGCTTTGATTGATGTTCTAAGATTAGCTTATGGTCAGTGGTAAATTAAGGCACATATACACTCTGGAAATGAGGATGAATTGTGTTTAGGGATTATATTTGAACTCTACAAATTTATCCCGTGTGGTCTTATATTATCGATTAAGATCGCGCTCTCACAATTTACACAAAATCCCGACCTCGCGTGTTTTTGTGTTAATTGTTCAATTGCTTGATTAGTTTCTTAAAATTTAAAAACACAATTCATGGATCATATTAATTTAATTACAGTAGCTCATTGATTCAAAATAATTAAATGAAGAGGGTAGAAGATAGATCGATTACTAAAAGACTACTCTTCCATGGGTGGCGTAATCATCGTAGAAGCGTTTTGCATGTGCAAAGGTTTAAAATGGGTATAACCCAATAACGCTTCTACTCAAGAATTCCAGCCCAATTAGGAAGATTAAGAGAAGAATAAATTTAAAAAAAACAGAAGAAAAGAGAAGAAATAAAAGAAGAACAAAGAAGTTTATTACATAAACAAAATCATTACAACATGAAGGAGAAGAAGAAGGCTTTGTCGAAGGGATCCTTGCTTCAAGAGCTACCCTTATTGAAATGGTTGGAGAATTGGAGTGGATCCACTTCTCCTCTTCCCTAAACTTCCCAATGCACGTACCAACCTATCCAAATGAGAAAAACTCCAATTTATAGAGGGGAGGGGAGGAGAGGTTACAAGTGGTTTCAAGTGTGAATGTGGAAATTCGGCCAAATATTTTATGCCAACTTGAACCGCCCATTTGACCACAAAAAAGAGTGAATTGGTCATCCTTCCAGAAGGATAAAATGTGAGGATATGTGTCTTATATCTCCCATCCAAATTTGGGATCAATACAGGCCCATATGAAGGAGTTATGGCCGAAATACAGAAGCTTCTCCATTCTGGCGAGCCCAGCCCAACTTTGACTTCATGGCCCAATTTCAATAACCAACTGAACTCTTTAGCTAAAGTGTCCCGAATAAAAGTTGTAGATAATTAAGTTAGTAACACTGTTACAAAATTTAAATTTCAAATAATAAATATAAAAATATTTATATTCGAAATACTACAGTGAACTATAAAGGGTAAAACTGGAATTTTCATCAAATATTCAAATGAACGATCTAATCCCAAATATTTTATAAATAAACATATTTAACACAATGTGAGGAAATTATATCATTTATTATCAATAAAATATTCAATAAAATAGTGTTTTATCAACTCCCCCACACTTACCCTTTTGCACACCTGGGCAAAACCTCATATCAAGTAAACATCAATATCAAATCAAAACCAATTTTCAAAAACATATCCTTAAGATCAATCAATTTCACACCAAGAATAAAAAGATATCATGCGTCATAAAAAAACTTATTTCAAGTTCTCCATTTATATCATTCAATATATTTCCACTTTATTTATCCGCCCATGCACAAAACACTTACCTCGCTTGAATTTTCTCTCATCACTCAAATATCATTTTTTTTTAAATGTCTTTCTCATCCAAACTCATAAAAGGGTCACCATAGGCTTGATAGATTCATACATAGCTACCTGATGTGAGTCAAGGACATATGTTTATCATGAGGAATTTTCAGGGTTGTTCTGTGGCTTTCGGTTGGTAGGATTAAGATGTGAAAAACTCTGAGGCTGAATGAGGAGGGCTTGACTCTTTTGAAGCAAAATTGCATTAATCTAATTTTCACTTAAATATGGTCTTCTCTTCAATCCCCATAGTATCAATTCAGCTCCATCATCATGAAAAGTCATGAAAGTTTTACACCATTCATCATTTCAGCATAAAAAATGTCAATCTTCTCAAACATGATTTTCTTGAAAGCTCCAGATGAGCACATCTTTCCACCTCAATTAGAAGCTCCAGAAAAGGCACAGCTTCACTTGTCATGAAAGCTCCAGAAAAGGCATAGCTTTCAATATAATGACTTTCTTTAGCAGTAAACACATCTCTTCAGAATTTAATTTTCCACCCAAAGTATCACAGAATGTGCTGGCAAAACCCAACACAACTTCCCCCACACTTAAGCTCAACTAGATTATGCAATTTCACTTCAAGAGTTGGTTGGATAGGGAAAATTGGCTTGTAATGTGGCTTAACCTAACAGGCTGTGCATGGCTTCTAAGGGATACAAGGATTAAATATTCAAGGTAGTCCATTATAAAAAAGGATTCTTTGAAATAGGGGCTTTAATACCAAACAAATGCCTCAATCATTTAAACATATGTACCTCAAACCCTCAAGTTTTGACAGGAATAGATCAAATTCTGGTTAAATCAATCATGGTTTGGTTCTCTCAAGAAGTGAGGTGAATGTAAAGAATATGAAAATAATGGTTTAGAAGCCTCACAGGAAAGTGATTTCAAATATAAAGACAATGAGATTGGCATGGGATTCAAAATTCAGCGTACTTTTCATGAAATTACTAAATATTTGAACTTGAAACAAAGTCATTTCAGCATTCATTTAAGCTTAGTTTCAAGGGGTAAATTGTTTCACTTATTGATATGGATTTAAAAATGGTGATGAGAATCATTTTAGCTCAAAATGTTTCAAAAAACACATAAAATTGTAAAATAAACACACAAAATTTTAAAAACACACAATTTTTTTTGGTTTTTTTTTAAACAGGAAAACAATTGAAATTACTAAACTAAAAGGTTCCCTCCCCCACACTTAAAATATTGCATTGTCCTCAATGTGAACCCATGAGATGATATATGCACATGAAATGCAGAATTTTTAAATAGGACAAATAATATAAAAGTGAAAGGGTTAGGAACAGCCTGATGTGATCAAGTGATGATGGGGTCATGCAGTGTGATAAAATCCACTACATCAGTAGGATGTCCCTAAATGTATCTCTTCAAACATTTCCCATTGACTATAAAGCTCCTTCCAGTGTCCTCTTGTGTGATCTCCACTGCACCATAAGGAAAAACATTAGACACAATATAAGGACCTAACCATATGGAACGCAACTTACCAGGCATCAACTTCAGTCGTGAACTATAGAGAAGGACTTTCTCTCCAACATGAAACTCCCTTTGTTGGATCATTTTTTCATGAGCTGCTTTTGATCTTTCCTTGTAGATCCTTGAGTTCTCATATGATGACAGTCGAATCTCCTCAATCTCTTGAATTTGCAACTTCCTTTGAATTCCATCATGGGCCAAATCCATGTTACATTTCTTTATAGCCCAATATGCCCGATGCTCGACTTCCACGGGGAGATGACACGCTTTCCTAAAAATAATCTGAAATGGGGACATACCAATGGGGGTCTTGTATGCTGTCCTATAAGCCCACAATGCATCATCCAAGCGCTTGCTCCAATCCTTCCTATTTGGCTGCACGGTTTTCTCCAAGATTTGTTTCAACTCACGATTTGAAACCTCAGCCTGGCCATTTGTTTGGGGGTGGTATGGTGTTGATGTTTTGTGTGTCACCCCATACTTTAGAAGGAGGGAAGCAAAATTCCTATTGAAA
This sequence comes from Viscum album, assembly GCA_963277665.1. NCBI lineage: Eukaryota > Viridiplantae > Streptophyta > Magnoliopsida > Santalales > Viscaceae > Viscum > Viscum album. The sequence goes on from OY728127.1 coordinate 1,912,931,878, forward strand.
AAGTGTGTCCCTTGGTCACTGATGATGGCCTTTGGTACTCCAAACCTGCAAAAAAACTGTGCTTTGAAAAAGTCCACAACAACAAGAGAATCGTCAGTCCTGGTGGCCTTGGCCTCCACCCATTTACTCACATAATCAACAGCAACCAAAATATACAAAAATCCAAATGAACTAGGAAAAGGACCCATAAAGTCGATGCCCCATACATCAAAAATCTCACAAAATAGTATGGGTTGTTGGGGCATCTCATGTCTCCTAGAAATGTTCCCAGTGTGTTGGCAATGAGAGCATGACTTACAAAACAAATGGGCATCATGGAACAAGCTAGGCCAATATAATCCAGAGTCTAAAACCTTCCTAGCTGTCCGTTGGGGTCCAAAGTGTCCACCACAAGCAAGTGTATGACAGAAATGCAAAACAGACTCAAACTCATGATTGGGAACACACCTCCTAATGACTTGGTCACTACACATGCGCCAGAGGTACGGATCATCCCACACATAATACCTAGACTCACTTTTTAATTTTTGTACTTGATGCTTCTTCAAATTTACTAGGATTTCAGAGCCAACAATGTAATTAACTAAATCAGCATACCAAGGATGCTTACCTGAGATGGTATAGAGATGCTCATCGGGGAAAGTGTCCCGAAGTGGTACCTGGTCCAAGGTGTCACCCTCTAGTGTGTGAGTAAGCCTACTCATGTGGTCTTCCACCAAATTCTCTGACCCCTTCTTTTCCTTTATCTCAAGGTCAGACTCTTGAAGAAGGATCATCCAACGGATAAGTCGTGGCTTTGCATCTGGCTTCTTTAGTAGGTACCTCAAAGCTGCATGGTCAGAAAAAACAACTACTTTAGAGCCCAATAAATATGAACGGAATTTATCTAAAGCAAATATGACAGCAAGAAACTCCTTTTCTGTGGTAGTGTAGTTTGATTGGGCTGAATCTAGTGTCCTCGATGCATAGGCGATCACATGTGAACGTCCTTCCACCCTCTGAGATAAGACAGCTCCAACCGCGAAGTTGGAGGCGTCACACATAATCTCAAAAGGAATCTCCCACCGTGGGGGCTGTATGATAGGTGGAGTGGTCAGACGTTGTCTTAGCTCATCAAATGAATTCCTGCAAGAAACATGAAACACAAAATCAGAATCCTTTTGAAGTAATCTTGACATAGGAAGAGAAATCTTACTAAAATCTTTGATGAAGCACCGATAAAATCCTGCATGCCCTAGGAAAGATCTAACATCACACACACATGAAGGATATGGTAAGGATGAAATAATGTCTATATTAGATCTATCAACCTCTATCCCATTTTTGGACACTACATTCCCTAAGACAATGCCATGCTCTACCATGAAATGACACTTTTCAAAGTTCAGGACCAGATTCTTCTCAATACAAAGATTCAACACCTTTCCCAAACTCTTTAGACATTCATCAAATGAGGATCCATACACTGTAAAATCATCCATAAATACCTCCATGCAGGTCTCAATAAAATCAGAAAAAATACTCACCATGCATCTCTGGAAGGTACCTGGGGCGTTGCAAAGTCCAAATGGCATCCTTCTGTAGGCAAAGGTACCGAATGGGCAGGTGAATGTCATCTTCTCCTGGTACTCTGGAGCTATAGGAACCTGAAAATATCCAGAAAATCCATCCATGAAACAATAGTGTGTCTTCCCAGCTAGTCTCTCAAGCATCTGATCAATAAATGGGAGGGGGAAATGGTCCATGCGAGTGGACTGATTTAGTTTCCTATAATCAATACACACACGCCAACTATTTTGCACCCTCATTAGAACTAACTCGTCTTTCTCATTTTTAACAACAGTAACACCACTTTTCTTAGGCACAACCTGAATAGGACTTACCCACTGTGAATCTAAAATGGGAAAGATTATACCTGCCTCGAGCAATTTCTCAACTTCCTTTTTAACAACTTCCAGGAGGGTGGGATTGAGTCTCCTTTGTGGTTGTCTCACCGGTTTAGCCCCATCCTCCAAGAGAATCCTATGCATGCAAATGGAGGGGCTAATACCTGATATGTCAGCCAAGGTCCACCCAATCGCCCTGATGTTCTCCCTCAAAATATTCAAAAGATTTTCTTCATGTTCAAAAGGGAGATTGTTATAAATGATAACAGGTAATCTCTCACCACTCAACAAGTATGATTATTTCAGATTTGGTGGCAATGGCTTGAGTTCTAATGAAGGAGGGTGTAGTATGGATGGAGACATTGAAGGAACTGAAATATGTGCACAAAGAGAATCAATATCAGAATATACATCATCAAAATCATAGAATAAAGCATCAAATCCATCAGCATACTCAACAGCCATTTCATAATCAGAGTGAACATGATCAAAATCAGAATATGAATCCACATCAAAATCAAATCCAAGATAGGATTGTGTATCAGAAACATGTGCGGAAGTTCTCTTAAACATCAAACTCGAACAAATACTCATAATCTCCCTAAGCATAGGACAATCAAATTCTATGGAGTTTTTATTTGGTGGTTCAAAATGGGAGATAACAAAATCAGAATGGTCCTCAGAGGGGTACTTCATGGAATCCATAACATTAAATATCACAAATTCATCCCCAAATTCCATGGAAAGTGTACCCTCATTGACATTTATGATAGTTTTTGCAGTTTTGAGGAAGGGCCTACCTAAGATAATGGGGGCATGAGAACTTACCTGATCATCCTCCATGTTAAGAACATAGAAATCCGCTGGAAAGATCATGTCTCTTACCCGGACAAGTACATCCTCAAGGAATCCTGCTGAATATGCCGTAGCTCTATTCGCCAATTGCACCACTACTCTTGTTGGCTTCAACTCACCAACCTACAAGGAAGAGAATACAGAGTGAGGCATCACATTTATGGAAGCACCTAAATCACAAAGTGCATCAGAAAAGTGAAACTCCCCTATGGTGCATGGGATGGTGAATGTCCCTGGATCCTTGCACTTTGTTGGCATTGCTAGAGTTGGTGAAATGAGTGCTGATACATTCCTTCCAAGGTTTATCCTCTCATTTCCCTTGAGCCCTCTTCGATTGGTGCAGAGTTATTTTAAGAATTTGGCATACCTTGGTATTTGCTTAATGGCTTCAAGTAGAGGAATGTTGATCTCCATACACTTGAATGTGTCCAAAACCTCCTTTTTCATTGCTTCTTCAGCCATCTTCTTGGTTTGAACAACCCTATTTGGAAAAGGAAGGGGTTTAGGAGGAACATCATCAATCTTTTTCTTACCTTTATCTTTCTCCTTGGATTGCTCATCAGTTGGTATGGAATGCGGCTTCTCTGAAGTTGAGGTGAATCCTGGTGGAATGGTAGGTGCAGATGTATCGTTCATTTGCTTCCCACTTCTCAATGTGATGGCACTAACATTCCCCTTTAGATTTGGAGTGGGTTGGGAAGGTAGATTTCCAGAATTTTTACTCACAAGTTCATGGAGGGCGGTCTCAATCTGGCTCATTTGAGTCTTCAACTCCCTCAGCTCTGAACTTTGACTCTTCAGCTCATTCTGTTGATTAAGAAAAATTTTCTTCAAAATATCATCAGTATTAGAATCTACCTTTGGTGGATGATTCCCTTGTTGCTGACTTGTTGATGTTTGAGCTTCAAATTTCCTTTGGGGTTGTTGGAAACCCTGATGGTAAGGCGGAGGCTGCTAGAAGTTTTGTTGAAAGGGTGGCCTTTGTTGTTGTCCAGAGCCATACCTCATGTCCGACTGATCTTTCCACCCTTGGTTGTATTTTGGATCAAACTTTTTTGGGGGATATGGTTGTTGTTGCTGCTGAAATGGTCTCCCAGGGAACACTTCTGCACAATCTTCTGTTTCTTGGAGTTGTGGGCAACACTCAGTTGGGTGGCTTGTCTCAGCGCAAATACCACAAGGCCTTGAAGGAGGGGGTAAAGATGTCTTTTGTACCAAAGCAATTTGCCTCACCATAGTGGTCAATTCTTCCAACTTAGTATCAATCAAATGAATTTCAAGAGAATAAGGACTTACCTGATGTACTCCCCTGACATGTGGTGTACCTCTATCACCAAATTGTTGGGAGTTTTGGGCCATCTTGTCGATCAACGCACGTGCAGCTACTGGTGTCTTGTCCACCAATGCTCCTCCAGCCACAACATCTACCATGCTTCTCTCCATAGGTGTGAGTCCTTCATATAAGTACTGAATGAGGAGTTTCTCACTGATTTGGTGATGTGGGAAGCTTGCACACAACTTCTTGAATCTCTCCCAGTACTCATACATTGACTCCCCTTGGGCTTGCTTGATCCCCGATATCTCCTTTCGAATGGATGTTGTCCCTGATGCTGGAAAAAATATTTGCAAGAAAATACGTTTCAAATCATTCCAACATGTTACATCTTCAGGTTTCAAATAATACATCCAATCTTTTGCAGCTCCATCAAGTGAGAATGGGAATTCTCTTAATTTAATTTGATCTTCAGAAACATTTCTTGGTTTTAAAGTTGAGAAAACCACATTAAATTCCTTAATGTGTTTGTTGGGATCCTCACCAGATAAGCCATGAAACTTTGGAAGAAGGTGAATTAATCCAGATTTCAATTCAAAGTCCGATTCGAGATTTTGGTATGCAATACAATTTGGTTGATAGTTAATATCAGGTGCAGCCAATTCTCGAATGGTTCTATTAAGTTCATTTCCATTGTTTTCAGCCATTGGTTCCTCTTTTATGTTTGAATTTGAATAGCTTCCAATTTCAATGTTTCCAGAAGAGAGGAATTCACCAACTGGTTGAATATTGAAACTTCCCGTAGATTGAGAATGTCTGATTCGTTCCCTAAGGCTACGTTCAATCTCAGGGTCAAGATCTAAGAGATCTTCGGGATTATTTCGTGTCATAGATCAAATAAAAATGAAAAGAAAGAAAGTGTACCATAATAAAATAAAAATGAGAAGTTTGAGTTGATGGTCCAAAAAGAAGTAGAAGAAAATAAAAGAAGAAGAAGAAAAATCAGATTGGGTAAAGAAGGAAGAAAGAAGAGAGGAAGAGAATAAAATGTAAAATAAAATAAATACCTCTAATTGGTTCAAATAATTACTTGCCTCCCTGGAAAGGGCGCCAATTTGAAAGAGCGCTGTCGTGGGCACCCTCAAATGATTAGTGTGATTTTGGGGTACTTAGGTGCAGCAGAGTGGCTGACCAAGGTCGTCTCTCAAAGGAGGAAGTGAATTAAAACAACTTTTCAGAGGTATTCTAGAAACAAAATAAAAGGGAATAAAAACACTACTTGAAAGTATGGGGGTGTTTTTTTTATAGTTTATAAATCTAGAAGAAGTTTTCTGGAAGAAGATTTCATTTTTTTTTTGTTTTTAAATTTGAAATGAAGTTTTGATTAGAATGACACAACAAGAAGATGTTTTTTTTAGAAATCTATTTTAAAAGGCGTAATTGATCTAACTCTACCTCTTCACTTTATTATTAATCATTATCATCTAAATTAACATTCAATTAATTATTATCCCTTAATTTGTTAAATCACTAACCCTACAAGAATTAACTTTACCACGAAGATTGAAGTGAATTTAACCTTAGGCTAACTTCGGAACATGCAATCGCAGCACCCTGCTTTGATTGATCTTCTAAGATTAGCTTATGGTCAGTGGTAAATTAAGGCACATATCCACTCTGGAAATGAGGATTAATTGTGTTTAGGGATTATATTTGAACTCTACAAATTTATCCCGTGTGGTCTTATATTACCGATTAAGATCGTGCTCTCACAATTTACACAAAATCCCGACATCGCGTGTTTTTGTGTTAATTGTTCAATTGCTTGCTTAGTTTCTTACAATTTAAAAACACAATTCATGGATCATATTAAGTGAATTACAGTAGATCATTTATTCAAAATAATTAAATGAAGAGGGTAGAAGATATATCGATTACTAAAAGACTACTCTTCCATGGGTGGCGTAATCATCGTAGAAGCGGTTTGCATGTGCAAAGGTTTAAAATGGGTATAACCCAATAACGCTTCTACTCAAGAATTCCAGCACAATTAGGAAGATTAAGAGAAGAATAAATTTAAACAAAACAGAAGAAAAGAGAAGAAATAAAAGAATAACAAAGAAGTTTATTACATAAACAAAATCATTACAACATGAAGGAGAAGAAGAAGGCTTCGTCGAAGGGATCCTTGCTTCAAGAGCTACCCTTATTGAAATGGTTGGAGAATTGGAGTGTATCCCCTTATCCTCTACCCTCAACTTCCCAATGCACGTCCCAACCCCTCCAAATGAGAAAAACTCCAATTTATAGAGGGGAGGGGAGGAGAGGTTACAAGTGGTTTCAAGTGTGAATGTGGAAATTAGGCTAAATATTTTATTCCAACTTTCACCGCCCATTTGACCACCAAAACGCGTTAATTGGCCATCCTTACAGAAGGATCAAATGTGCGGATATGTGTCTTATATCTCCTCTCCAAATTTGGGCTCAATAAACTCCCATATGAAGGAGTTATGGCCTAAATACAGAAGCTTCTCCATTCTGGAGAGCCCATCACAACTTTGACTTCATGGCCCAATTTCAATAACCAACTTAACTCTTTAGCTCTAGTGTCCTGCATAAAAGTTGTAGATAATTAAGTTATTAACACTGTTACAAAATTGCAATTTCAAATAATAAATATAAAAATATTTATATGCGAAATACTACAGTGAACTATAAAGGGTAAAACTGGAATTTTCATCAAATATTCAAATGAACGATCTAATCCCAAATATTTTATAAATAAACATATTTAACACAATGTGAGGAAATTATATCATTTATTATCAATAAAATATTCAATAAAATAGTGTTTTATCATGTATATATCACATTTATCCCTATAAAGATTGTGCCTCAATATTTTCATAGAAAAAATAACTTCAGCTTAATCTAGGTCATGTGTAAGATAATTCTACTCCTGAGGCTTTAATTGTCGAGATGCATAAGCAACCACCTTGTCATTTAAAATGAGTATCCACCCAATCCCTTTCAGAGATGAATTTCTATAAATAAATAATCCTTCTCTAATAGAGGGTAGAGTTAACATAGGTACAGTAGCCAATCTCCTCTTCTATTCTTGGAAACTTTCTTCACACTCCTTTTTTCAAATGAACTTATCCCCATTTCAAGTTAACTTGGTCAGTAGATTAGAAATTCAAGAAATGTTTTTCACAATCCTCCTATAATATCCTAATAAACCAAGGAATCGATGAATCTCTGTTGCCATTATAGGATGAGGCCACTCCTCTACAACCTTTGTCTTCACAATGTTAACTGATATTCCTTCATTTGTTATAATGTGTCATGAAAATGAAACTTGTTATAACTAGAATTAAAATTTTTTGAATTTTTCAAATATCTTCTCCTTCCTTAGAGTTCCTAATATAAACCTTATATGACCCTTATACTCCTCATTATTTTTAGAATATATCAAAATATCATCAATAAAAACTACCAAAAAATTTATCAAGGTATTACTTAAAGACTCTATTCATTATATCCAAAAATATAGTGGGAGGATTAGTCAATAAAAAGGGAATACAAAAACTCATAATGCCCATATATTATTTAGAATGTAGTCACTAGAATATCATTTATCTTTTCCCTTAATTGATGATACCCAGATCAAATGTCAATCTTGGAGAATAATTGAGCCCCATGAAGTGGATAAAATAAATCATCAATCCTTAGGATAGGGTACCCTTTCTTCATCATGATATTGTTAAATTATCTACAATCAATGCATAACCTTATTGATCGATCCTTCTTCTTCACAAAGTGAACAGGTGATCCCCAAGGAGACACAATTGGTCTAATAAATCCATTCTCCAAAAGATATTGAAGTTGTTTCTTTAATTCCTCTAACTATATATTTTCCATTTTATATGGGGTATTTAATATTATCTTGGATACAGGTATGAGTTTAATGGATAACTATGCATCTCTTTCTGGTATAGGTCTAGGTAACTCTTTAGGAAATACATCAATATATTCCTGAATGATGGGGACTTTATCTATCTTTATACTTTCATTTACTCCTCCCTCTTCACCAATAATCTTCATAAAGAAGGCTATGGGAGGTGCTTCTAGACAAATATCAAGTCAATATATCTCTCCTTTGAAAATGAAAATAGTTTTTTCATTCAATACTACAAAAATTTACTTACGTCTATAGTTGATATTAGTATTATACTTTGATATCCAGTCTATCCCTAGTATAGTGTTGAATTAAAACATGGGAATGACTACTAGATTTCTTATGAGTTTGTACTCTCCAAAGTTAAAACTATAGTTCCTATACACTATTTATACTAGGACAGTACCTCTAGAAGTATTTTTTGATAACTCTACATCTAGTAGTTTATGGATTTATTCTATGTTCTTTTCAAACTTGGATGAAATAAAGGAATGCACATAATCATAATCAAACAAAGTAATTTCTATCTTTGAGAGAACACTGAGAGTACGTTCCACCATGTCATTTGGAGCCTCCACTTCAGTAGTTGTGATATAAAATTATTTCCTTTCTCCTTTATCCTATTTTGAGGTTGACATTAATTCCCCTATATTTTCTTATGATTTGGGCATTGATTGGAAAAGTTCCCATGTTTTCTATGCTTGAAACATTGAACTTCCGGTTGGTCCTGCACCATATTCCCTTTGTCATTAGTGTTGTTAAGTTGAAGCTTCACCTCACTATGATATTTTTAAGATATAGGGACACATATCCACACTTGTAGAACTTTCTACTCCCAAGAAATCAATTCCTCTAATGGATCTTCCCACATTTTTTTACATTTGAGAGGTTTCACTTTCTTTCCTCCTCTTCCGTAATCAAAATTCTTCCATAGGTTTGGTTTAATTTACCTCTTCCTTTCATTAGATCTATGTTTCTAAAACATCTCTCAAAACACCAATTCAACCTTAATAGAACTCTAAACTATCTCCTCATAGATTTAATAGTCTCGATTTTCTAGATTCCTTCGCATATGAGGTCTTTGTCCACTAAAGAATCTATCAACCTTTCCCTTAGGATCCATAAAAAAGCTAGATGTGTATTGAGATATTCTTGTAATGTTAATTTCATAGACTCCCAATGATTCATTTTTATTCTATTTTATCTCTAGGAATTTATTCTTCATTTGTTCACATCGAATGGAGAAACTATTTATTGAAAAATATTCCCCTGAACTCTTCCTACTATATATAATCAATATCCCTTCTTATATTTGTGTTTTTAATTAGTTTACACCACTAATAAGATTCTCCTTCTAAGAGGTATACTTTTAGGGTGACTTTCTCTTCCTTCAAACAATAGATTATAGAAAAGATGTTTTCTATAGAGCTTATCCATTATTCATTAATCAATGGGTCACTATATCCACTAAAATAAGGTGTTCATTGATACATAAAGGACTCAATGGAATGTTGTTCCCTTAGAGGTGAATCTGGTCACTCTACTTGATTCAAGTAATTATTCATAACTCGGGTTATTTGGTTCATCTTCCTCATGAATTTTTCCATTCTAGATTCCATTGAAATGTAGTCAGTGCATCATCTATTGCACTCATTATTTACATGGTTCCTCCTATTTCCCACAATTTTTCTAAAAGAAGAAAAAATTAATGAGAAACATGTTACTTTTATGAATGTTATAATTATAAAGGGATTTTATGTATTAAAACATCATAATTAAATATTTAATTAATCGCTTCTAATAACAATTACATTATATATATCCTTCATAATGGTTTATAAAAATCTTGTGATTAACCAAACATATCCCCTAGGAGTTTCAAACCATGTGTGACGTAAGGCTCATTGTTATTCACAAATTCTAATTTGATTCTAGATCAAAGTGGTGTTTTAGAGTGTTACCCCTAGGTACATCTATTCCAAATCCATATCCACTTATATTATTCATAAAGGGATATATTTTTTGGGAAACCACTTACTTAATACTTACCAAAATACTAGAATTTTTTCCAATATTTAGACTTGTCCCTAGGGTTATTCATAAAATTTTTAATTCCTAGTTTCCAAAAGAAAACTAAATCATCCTTTGATACCAATTATGACATCCCACCTTTTATTACATAACTTTCCATTATATAAGACAATATATAGGATCTTTTAAAGTTTAGTTTATTGGAAATAAGGTACATGATACATGAAAACATGAAATATTCATATAAATCAACTTGAAATATATATTCATGGGTTCACTATAGGTTATTTTTACTTTATATCATATCCTAGGGATATAAATTAAATGAAAGGGGTGAGTATGAAGCCCAGTAAGGGAATAAATAGGAGAGACATACAACATGTGATCTTGAGACATATCAATAAGAACATGATGTATAAAAATAAGTCATGAAAGAGAGGCATATCATAATAATAAAAACATCAATCATAACATGTAAATGTGGATAAAATAAATAAATGATACATTCATAAGAATATCTCCAAGGTTTATCACCATGGTTTAGTAAATGAAATTTACCAAGGTTATTCACCAAGGTATCATAAAAGATGTCATCTCTAGCGATTAAATTCTTTACCCAGTTCATTAGACCACTATAAAAGAACACATTTCATATGTATTAATTTCATTTTATCCACATAGATCATAAAAAATATTTCATTAATAACCTATGGAGAATAATGATTAGGTTTCTTATCAAAATCTTATTATACAAAAGTACTTAAAGAGGGGATCATTACATCATTTTAAACCCATGAAAGGAAATGTAAGTTTCATATATGTAAATACCCAAATCAAAGAGTCATCTTTACATATTTTTAATACCATTTGAAAATAAAAGAGGTTTGGATATTCAAATAAAAAGGAAAATAAAATTTCTCATGTAAAAGAGAGAAATTTGAGAAGTAAATTCGACAACATGATGGGTAAAAAACATAGTTTTAGAACAGAGTAAAATGAGAGGGTAAAAGAGTCTCCCATTCAAAAAATATTATTATTACAATAATGGGATAATAAAAAATGTAGAAAAGACCTTATTTTGGAAATTAAAATACATACCACTGGAAAAGGAATATGAATAGAAAGAGAGGTGACAGTTTCCCTTACCTTGAAGAGTTGTTACTAAAACTCGAGGACAGAACATTAATGGATTGAGGAAACCTTAGGGAACTAATTCGGATAAAAAAATCACCACAAATTCATGGATTATGGATTGGTAGTGAAGAGAAATGGTGAAATAGGTGGATATTTATAGAAAAAGTGGAGGAATTGTTTAATAATTTTCAAATATAGGTCTGGGAAATCTAGGTTGTGGAAAATGAAAAACCATTGGCTTAACCATGGTTTTATCTCATGGTTTTGGAAATTTGAGTAATATTTTATGATATATTAATTCACCACAACAGAATACATTTTTTAAATACTTCTTTTGTCATGGAAAATTAAAAAGTAATGTTTTTGAAAATTAAATTTCTTTTTTTAGTCTTTAGAAAGACTCTTATAGTTTTATAAATTGATTAAAATATATTAAAATAATTAATATTAATAGAATAATATTTTTTGGTGCATGGATTGTGTTTAATTAATTATTACATCATTATCACATAATTATGAAGTCATACCATACATTGAAAACCCAAAACTGTATTTTTTACTATTCATGAAAAAATAAAGTATTTTAGAAAATTATCATAAATTCATACTAACCTAATTTAGATGTGATTATTTCAAATATATTATTTATTTTTCAATAATAATTCTATAAATATGATAATTTTAACTTTTAAATATAAAAATCCTAATGCATAGTCAAATTTCCAACACTTATAAAAAATTCTTAGGTCATTATAAAATTATATTATCATTTAAATTTTAGTGAGAGTATTTTAAAAGACTATTTTATTAAAACAAATATTATTTAGAATACTTGATTTTATTATAAAATTGTATATATTTTCTAGAAAAAATAGAACTATGTTTCATTTTCATCAAAAAATCAATTTATCAAATTCATCTCAATTAAACATATATTTTATTAAGAAAAACTATTCTTAAAATGGAATGGATGGAATAAATATTTTATTTATACAAAGGAAATTAAAATTTATGAAACTGAGTCCTACACATGTAACCCCTTATTACTCTCACGTATGCCCTAAAGGTGAGGTGTGAAATGGTCATAGTTTCATGGGGTGGCTCAGATAACACTGACCGAGTGGTAATCTCCACTAACTTGAAACTATCCCATAGGATATTCTATTCCACCTTCACCTGTTAAATCTTATCTTTGTCTCTATCAAGGTTAAACCCCAATGATGCTACCTCCCTCCCATGTTTGCACAAATGGGCTTCAAACAACATGACTCTACTAGTTGAGGCCATCGATTCTCCTTTCTGTATCAATTATCCATTGTCGTTACTAGTTATAAAAACTAATTATAATGGTAAAATTATAAACCAAGGGTATAGTTTCCAACTATCATATTGACCAATGGTCATATTTCACCAATATTCATATAGTGGGAAAATTCCAATGGTCACATTTCTCTTTATACCGTATTAAACCAACTTCACTCTTTCATTCAAAATTCACTAAAATTTATCTATACAGTTATATTTTAATTTCTTAAGATTTTGATTGGTTTAATGATATTTTGTTTTATTTCTATATAATATTTAATGGGGGTGATGATTCTAGTAGATTGGGGCAATCCTTATTTCCCCATTTTAGTTTTTCTATTTTATATTTTTTTCCAATTGTAATGTTTGGAATTTTAATTGGTTTCATAACTGATAAATAACCATAAATGAAAAATGACAAATGAAAAATGAAAAAGCACCTATAATTGGTCTCAAGACTATAGAACAATGCATAATAGACAATCACAAGCCTAAATAGGTATAAATTGGTTCCAAAATATATCGAGTCCTACCCATCAATATCATAAGAAGTAACCTCCCAATGGTGCAAGAAATACTAAGGTTGCCCATGTCTATATTCTGACGCACCCAAGATTCCCAATGTGAAATTTTCCAATACATTTTCAAAACTGTTCTCAAAATTTCATAAAAAATTTTCAAATCCAATCTGATCTACTTCAGAGTTCAAAACCCCATTTCCAAATCAGAAAAATCCATTTGCAAAGAAAAACCAATTTTTTGAAAACATTTTCCTTTCCAAGAAATAATTTGAAACAATTTATCACTTACAATCAATGACCAACCCAAAGGAAATTATCAATAATGACATTTAATTCATTAAATTAACCCATTTTATATAAACACCTACTTTCACACAATATAAACCCAACTACTTTCGACAAAAGTGACTAGAAACCAAGATAACATCCTTTGAAATACAAGGTAAGAAAATAAAAGGAATAGGATTGATAGAAAACAATATCCAGTCACAAATCTATAGCCAAACCATAGCTAAAGGAAAAACCAAAGAAGACCCAAAAGGATTACATACCCATAGAGGACTAATCCAACAACAATAGTGATCAATTGCAGAACAAAGTGATCTGGGTGGGAAGGAATCACACAAAATCATCCTATAGAGCCTTTATATTGAGAGTGAGAAGAGATTCCTAAGGATGAAATGAAAGTTAAGCTGATTGGAACTCTAAATTCAATCCTTGGGAAATTACATAGAGTGTGACCCCATTACACATCGTTAAATCCTTGAGTCCCACATATGACAAAACCCTATCTTATTTTATTAAGAATACAATATTTTCTCATTACATGATGCATAACCGTTACATGGAATATGAAATTATTAAACTATTTATCGAGTTCACAGGTTCTATCTGGTAGCCATTAATTGTTTTTTACTCCCATTACATGTCATGTAATTTCCTAGTGAACTTCAAAAACTATAGGTTTTATGCTAAAAATTTCAAAAAATCCCTTAACCATTATATGTATCTTGTCAATTCCTTCTCAGCATTACTCAACTAATGAAAAAGTAAAACAAAAACATAGGTTAAAACATACCTAATAGAAATGTAATAGGGCATTACAATCTCCCCACTATAAATTCTTTCTTCCCCTAGAAATCCATCAATATTCTATATCCACAAAAAAATATAAGGATAATGTTTCCTCATTAAAGACTCTATATCCCACATCTCATGGATATCTTATACACACTAATACAGTACCTAAACTAGGGGTATCATTTTACTATGTAGTACCTTATCCTAGCGATCCATAATCTGAACTAACTGCTCAACCAAAGTGGTATCAGGATCAAGATAAACATCCTCTCATCTAATCACATGGAAAGGATCTGGTATATACCTCCTCAAATAGTAAACATGAAACAATTTAGGGATAGCTAGAAAACCATATGGAAAGTGAAATTGATAGGCGAGCCTTCTCGGTCTTCCAATTATCTTAAATGGGCCAAACAATCTCAGTGTCAACTTACCCTATTTACCCATCCAGCAATGTCTCAAGTGAGTTGAAACTCTGATAAAGACCAAATAAACAAACTCAAACTCTAGTGTCCAATGATAATGGTCCACATATGATTTTTTATAAGTTTTTTCCATGATCAAACTCCTCTGGATCAACTGCACCATCTTCATTGTCTCTTAAACAACACTCGGTCCAACCAAACACTGCTCTCCCAACTCTGCCCAGTATAAGGGATATCTACTTGGTCGCCCATACAAAGCCTCATAGGGAGCTATCTTTATCTAAGCCTGATAAATATTTTTATTGGAAAACTCAACCAAAGGAAAATTATTTTCCCAAGATCCTCTAAAATCAAGCACACAATCCTAGAGAATATCCTCTAGAACTTGGATAGCCCTCTCCATCTTTCCATTTATCTATAGAAGATAATATATGATTAATATAATCTAGGAACCCATCACCTCCTTAAAACCTTTCAAAAACCTATATGTTAACATCATATCCCTATCAAAAAAACTCCAGAGGTAATCTTGTGAAGTCTCACAATCTCTCATACATACAAGTCCCCAAGATTTCCCACTTTCATCATCTTCTTAATAGGTCGGAAATGTGCATATTTTATGATTTTATCAAAGATCACCCAAATTTCATCATTTCCACTAGGAGTCTATGAAAAACTAATGAATAATTCCATATAAATCTCATCTCACTTCCATAGTAGAATGGGTAATGACTGTAACAAACTCATAGGTCTCTGGTTTTTTTCCTTAATTCTCTAACAAGTAAGGCATCACAAAAAATCTATTATGGACTATATCATCCCCTTATACTAACACTAATGCCTCAAGTAATGATACATATTGGTAGACCTTGGGTACATGGACCCACAATAATGGTGTCCACTATCCAATAATTCTTGTATCAAGTAAAAATGAATAACAAACTAGCTATGGATGCACAAAGCTCCACTGGAAGACTGAGACCACTCACTCAAGGTCTCCCAACCATAAAATATTTCACTAAAGCATTGTCAATTAGTGTCTACCAATAACTTGAGATGAACATTCTCATCAAAAGATGAATCATATTTCATCGAAGCCAAGAACACATGTATACCAAACTTGTCCAATTACAAGATAATATTAGTAAAAAACTCATTAGATACCACTCATCAATTGATTCCTTCATGTCTTGTGTCAGTTATTTTTTGCTCAACACATTAGAAACCAAATTTCCTTTCCCATGGGTAAAAGAAATATCAAAATAAAAATTATGAAGATACTCTACCCAGTGTCTATTGCAACTTTAAATCCCTTTGAGTAAAAATATATTTCAGGATCTTATGATCAAAATATACCATAAACCAATCCCTAAAGAGATATTGATGCCAAGTTTTGATTTCAGGCATAATAGATACTAACTCAAGATCATGGATAGGGTATTTATTCTCATGAGGCAGCAACTAGAAAGATCCATAAGCCACAACTTATTTCTCCTACATTAGCACACATCCCAAACCTATACTAGAAGCATTATAGAAAACATTATAACCTGACCTCGATTTCAAAAGAATCAAAATTGGTGTTGAATTCAACCTCACCTTCTATTACTCAAAATATCAATGACACTTATCATTACATTAAAACTTTACCCCATTACAGGTTAAATATATCATCGAAGAAGTTCTATTGTATAAGTTCTGAACAAACTATCTATTGTAACCATCCAAACCCAAGAAGCTCCAAATCTCAAAAACATTTATGGGCTGATCCCAGGACATAACTACCTAGACCATTTTACGATCTACTAAGATTCCCCACTCAAATATCACATGCACCAGAAATTTCACTTCACAAATCCAAATCTCACACTTGGAAATCTTATCCTACATACGATGTTCTTTCAAGGTTTGAATAATGATATCCAAATGTCCCATGTGATCCCCCTCTGACTTGGAGTAAAATAAAATATTATCCCTGAACAAAACAATAAAATTTTCTAAGAACTGATGAAAGATATTGTTCATGAAATCCATAAACATCATAGGAGTATTAGTGAGACTGAATGGAATAACAAGAAACTCAAAATGTACATATCAACTTCTAAATGTTTTCTTAGGTATATCATCTTCTTGGAATCTCAACTATTGGTATCCTGGCCATAGGTCAATCTTATAAAACCAAAAATCCCCTCTAAGTAGGTTAAAAAGATCATCAATCATCAGTAAATGATATTTTTCCTTAATGGTCACTTGATTTAACTTTTCATAATCGATAAAAATTGTGAGTCTCCAATTATCCTTCTTATAAAAGAGGAAAGGAAAATCCTACAGTGAAATTTTAGGATGAATAAATCCTTTAGACTCTCGGCCCTAGGGTTGGACCTTAAGTTCCACCAACTTAGTAGGTTTAAAATGGTAAGATGACATATAAATGGGCAACATACCAAGGAGAGGATTTATGGTAAAATAAACCTCTCTCTATGGTAAAAAATCTATAAAAATCATCTAGAAATATCTCTAAAACTGGAATGAGATTACCCTGACATAAATAACAACAGGCCCTCCCTTCCTAATCAAGAATCCCACACCCTGAAAAACATGAGGGACTCCATCAGTGGATAAGAACTAAACTCAATGATGATAACAGTCTGTTTAGTCCTTAACACAAATCATCCAATCCATGATGATAATAAAGTCAAATATTTCAAGATCAATCACTAAGTATCCCCACTCCACCTCAAAGTAAGCTATCATAACCCAACATGTTGGACATCTAAAACCTTGTCCATAACTCTTTTCCAAAGGCATGTAAATATTTGACAAGAAATAAATAAGTTCTAAATGCAATCCCAAAACACTAAATAAAATCAATGATTTAAAAGAATGAGTAGAACCCATATCAAAAAAGCTAGAACCATATAAGAAGAGATAAACATCGTACATATAATAGTATTTAGTCCTACTTCATATTCCTCTATAACATACTCTTCTGCGTAAATTTTTCTAATATTAGCCACATGAACATCTCCCTTTTCCTAATGATTTAACCCACCACCATTAGAAGCATCTTCATAAACATATGAACCTTTGTTGAGAGTGTATCATGCCCTACATCTCTAAGATTTACTTTCACAAAAGCATTATAGATGGAATGATTATCCAAAAAGATGAAAATTCATAGTATCCTCCACACAATTAGTCTTGGTATTATCTCACCTTCCGTACTAGTAGAAGAAAATATGTTGTTTCCTTATCATTTCCCTCGAGACTAAACCTAAGGAAAAGTGTCCACTCTTAAACTTTATTTTCTAGCCAAAAGGTACACCCTGGATAACCACTGAACCATATAAAGATCAACAAAAACCTTTATTACCAGCTATATCTACCTCAACTAAAGGTACCTTGTCAACTACCTCTATAAAGGTCAAAAGGCACATGAGTATCAACATCAACCAAATATCAATCCATAGTCCAAACTCAAAAATCTAAGCCTTCGGGTACTCATTAGTGACAAGATCCAGTACCAGATACACTAACTCATCAAAATGGGTAGAATACTCTAGAACATTACAATCCCCCTAATCCAAGGTTAGAAACTCCTAGGTATTTGATGAACACAATTTCTTAGGATAAAACTGATAGTTAAATATTTTCTTGAGGTAATCTCAAGTTATATCCTCATGAAACTTGGCTTTCCTAATAGAGTCCCACTATCTCCTTCGTGTTCCATTGAGAATATATGTGAAAAAAACCACCATAGATTCCTCAGGAGTCTTTAAGAAGTTGAATATCCTATCTATCCAATCAAGAAACTCCTTATATTCCTAGGGTCCTTTTTCACCACTAAATATGGGCAGATGATGCTTAGTAAATTTTTAGCCATGGTCCACTATGTGTACTGGGTTCCCAACACCCACTTGACCCAGAGTCAAAATAGTGTAGATAAAATCTTCTACCAAAGTATAGTCCACTAGAGGGATTTCCTATGAAACATATATCATAGCTTCCTCTATCATATTTGGAAGAGATCTTCATAGAGGCATTGTCTAACAAAATAAAAAAAACCAATCAATTACAAACAAATTCAGAAAATCATAGGACCAACTTCAAACATTGATAATAAATATTTAAAACATTAAGAATTTAAATAGCCCATGAAAAACCTTACTTAAAAAGTAACATTTAAATTTAAATAAAATTCTCTTATATTTCATTCAAATGACCTCAAAATCCAAGTCTAAAACCTAGTAAATATCCCTAACCACCCATGGTAACTTGGTTTCAATCATGAAAGTGAGCTGGCTAGACCCCTTTTCCACACCATCTATCCAAATTCCAAAGGTCCTAACTATAGTCTACCCAAGACATAGAAAAAACTTCAGGAAGTTCAAACACACTTTAGGATGATCATCCCTCTAATACCAAATTGTAATGAACCATCCTGGGTCAACTACACAAGCCTCTCGAACCGGGCCATATTGTGAAATAGGTAAAATAGTAAAAACATAAACTAGACCTAAATATAAGAAAAAAAGGAATACATCTAAATTATGAAGTATAAACAAATGATATACCATAAAATACATACAATCCAAGCCAAAATAGGCTAAACCAAAAAGTATTTCAAGCCCCTATGTGACCAACGGTCACCTTCAACCCAATCTATACTAAATGCAATAACAACAAGAGAATCTAACATACTATAATATGCTCTTCCATTTACCTAAATCCTACAAAACAACTTCTATAAACTCCTAAAGTCACAAGTAGGGTGTGATCCAAATCCCAGTAGGATACAACCACAGTTCCTATATAAGGTCTAATATCAAGAATGCAACAATTCTATCTTTTAAAACAAAATAGTTTTACAAATATTTTTCGTAAATCCAAACCATTTACAAATCATTTTCCTATTTTTATTCCTTTGTTTTTCATAAAATCTTTTCATATTCTCGATCCAGAAATATGACAAGTGGATGTGATTAAAATTGGACATTATATCCATGCATCAAGAGGTATACAGGTAAACCCATTTCCATGAAATAACTTATCATGTGAATTTGTGTGATACAACCTCATATATAAAGACCTATGATAAAAAATCCATGATAAAAATAATCATGAGATAAATAACAATAAATGACAAATGATAAATGATAAATGATAAATTGAAAATCACCTTGTATTGGGCTCTATCCTATGGGAGAAGAAAACTAGACACTCACAAGATTAAATAGGAATACATTGGATCCAAATGATATTGGTTCCTACCAGTTGATATCACAAGGTACCTTCTAGTGATGCTACAAAAACTAGGGCTACCTGTGTCTATATCTCATTTCACCCAAGGTTCCCAATGTTCAATTGACCAATACATTTTCAAAACCATGATCACAATTCCATAAAACTTTTTCAAATACATGTTGATCTACTTCAGAGTTTTAAAACCCATTTCCAAATAAAGAAAATCCATTTTCAAAAAAAACCACTTTTCGATAACATTTTCCTTTCCAATAAATCATTTGAAATAATTTATCAATTCCAATTAATGAAAAACCCAAATAAAATTATCAACAATGACATGAAATTCATCAAATTAACACATTTTATATAAACAACTACCTCTACATAGTAGAAACCTAGATGATTTTGAAAATGGTGACTGACAACCAAGAGAACATCCTTGAAAAGACAAGTCACACCAAGAAACTAAAAAAGGATTGATAGAAAACACTATCTAATCACAAATACACAGCCAAACAATAGATGCAACTAAAACCAAAGAATAACCAAAAGTATTACATACCCGAATAGAAGAAATCCAACTACAAAATTGATCAATCATGGACAGAAGTGATATGTATGGGAGGTAATCACCCAAAATAATCCTAGAGAGCCTTTAGGTTGAGAGGGAGAAGAGTTTCCAAATAATGAAATGAAATTTCAGCTGATCAGAACTCTAAAAACTCAACCCTTGGTAAATTATATGGTGTGTAACCCCATTACACGTTGTGAAATCCTTGAGTCCCATATACACTTAAAAACCCATCACATTTTATTAAAAATCCAATATTTTCTCATTACATGACATATAACCATTACATGGTGTGTGAAATTATCATTTTGTGTATCCAGTTCATGGTTTTTATTCATCGACCATTACATATCAGGTACTCCCATTAACAATCATATAATTTCCCAGCAAATAGTAGAAATATTAGGTTTTATACTGAAAATCCAAAAAAACTCTAAATTCACTATTACACATATCCTATTAATTCCTTCTTTCCATTACTCAAACAATGAAAAAGGAAAACCAAAAAAAAGGTTAAAAATTTCTTTAAAGAAAGGTAACGAGGCGTTATAAGTCACAACCTAAAAGAAATCAACTTTGAACCTCATGTAATAACTTGAGAGACCAAGGAAAATCTTTACTTATTCCACTGTCTTAGGGAATTCCCAAGACAAAAATGCATTTATCTTTAAAGGATTCATAGATACTCCCTGTTTGGATGTCACATGACCTAATAAATGGACTTCATGATCCCAAAACTCACACTTTGACAAATTCTTGAAAAGATGCTCAGGATGAAGAACTCTAAAAATGGTATACAGATGCTCTGCATGCTCCTCCTCAGACGCAGAGTACACAAGGATGTCTTTGATGAAAAAAAATGAATGTATCAAAAAACTCTCTGAATAATACTTTAATCAACCCCATTAACATAGCTATATCATTATTCACAACGTATGACATCACAATAAACTCATAATTCCAATAACGAAAATAAAAAACAGTCATATGAATATCTACATACTTCACCCACATCTGATGATATCCTAACCACAAATTGATCTTTAGGAACCAACATTATTCCTTTAGATGATCAAATAAATCATCAATCAATATAAAGGGATAGAGTTTATTCACTATCGCTTGGTTCAAGAGACAATAATTGATATAAAGACACAAACATCTATTTTCCTTCTTTATGAACAAAACTATCACACCCCAAGGTGTCACACTAATCTAAAAAAAACCTCATTGCAACAGGTCATTGAGTTTTACTTGTATCCCTCACAACATATAAATCACTATCCTATATGGAGACATCGAGATATGATACACGTCTGAATATAGCTCAATCCAAAACTGGATCTCCTTTTAAGGGGGTAATTCCACAACCAACTCTAGAAATATATCAGGGTACTCTTCTATAGACCTAGGAAGAACCAAATACTAGACCTATGATGATATAAAAAATAGATCAACCATCAAATAAGATAAGTATGGAACACACCTTTGACCCATCTGAGGGTCTCACTCTCCAAAAAACACCATTGTATCTCTATCAGAATCATAAAACACAACATACCTCCTAAATAAATACATGATAACCTACACCGAATAAAACCAATCCATGCCAAGGATGATGTCATATGGATATATCTACAAACAAAGGAAGTATCCCCAAGAGTGGTACTTCCCCAGCACTATCTCACTATCTCTATATACATCGTATAAGTTATATAGACCTCCAATTAGTATAGTCAATGCTAATGGCCTTGGAATCATCTCAACCTCAAGTCACAAATAATGGACAAGGTTAGGTGATATAAAGAATTTTTTCACTCTTGAATAAAAAAAATAGTGTAACCATGTAGAAAATAAGAAAATGGTACCTCGAAAAATATTTGGACCATCTAGAGCTCGTAACTCTAAAGAATGAAGCCAACCATGACTTGTTCTATGGCCTCTCTAACCCTGCTTATGACCACCTCCATGGGCGCACTCTTCTCTCTAAGGACAAGGATCATCTTGATGTTGTTCTCTTCCTAAACCATCTCCTATATAATAATCATATACTAAAACACCCCATTCCTACTACCTTAGCTGAAACTACCTCAATGGAGGAACCTTAAGTGGAAAACTGGCACATGCTGATTGCTCAGAAAGTTTGGGCACCCTCTCCTCAGATGACCTTGGCCTCTATAAGAAAAACACACATCTGATACCTTGGAATAAGTCTAATATATACCACCCCAAGATAAATGAGATGATGAGGGATGGGACCTACCTCTATATGAAGGAAATCTCTTTTGTCCTAACAACTAGTAACCATGGACCACAACTCTTCTTCATGAGTAATCTTGAAGACTCTCCTCTCATGATGACTTGGTTCTATCTAGAGTACTTTCTATAACCTCTTCTCTCTCCATCACCTCAATATATGTATTCATCATGAATGGGGTGACCTAGTTATAGATATATAGATACAAATCCTCTTTGAAATGACTCATTGTGGCCTCCTCATATGGTAAAAGGTTTGAATCATATCGCATAAGGGTCCTAAAATAGTTCTGGAACTCTCACGGAATGGAGCTCCCGTGTCTAAGGGTAAGTAGATCCTAGTGACTAGATTCCATCATGGTATAAGAAAGGAACTCTACATAAAACTATTCTCAAAACTTCTCCCACAATACATTTGACTCCTCACATTCCCTAAGAAATAAGAACCCCCATTTTCTAGCTTCTCCATGTAGAATCATCACATCCAAATAAAATAAATTATCCTTCCCATCATGTATCAAACCGAAATCTATCTCAACCTCCAAAAACCAATATTCTATTACTACATCTAAAACAGAGCCCTCATAATTCTTCATACTCTATCACTAAAACTCTCATAGTTTTCTCCTTCAAGTTTCATTGTTGTCAACCTCTACTCTATGGTGATCTGCTGGAACATCCTTCCAAACATCTTCAGTGTGGACCTGATGTGGACGTCAACCTAGATCCATTCCTATAAAAATAAAAAACTTTTAGAGCTCCTAAACCTAGAATAAGTAATATTTAAAATTATTTATTTATATATTTATTATATCGTTAAGTTTTTAACCTATTATAATATCTACCCATTTCAAACATAGGCGTAAAGAAGAATAATGCATGATCCTTTCCTAGGTCTCTAACTTGAAACCAATATCACTTAATTTAGTAGTCTTGGTAAACTTAATGTTCCATGAATTAGATCATAGGGGTCACTTAATACTCATTTCTCAGCTGGTCTCTCATGCTTAGAGTGCCTACTAAACTTAGCTGGCCTTGTTTCTCTACTAACCCATGCAACCTCACATGTGTCTAACTCCAAACTACATCTTATCCCTAAACTTGAACCTCTAAAACCAGTCTATGATGACCCCCTCCAAACAAAGATACCACAATGAGGGTATAGAGATGGTGACTACCTGATTCCTACCTCTATTAGGCCCTGAATTGGAGACTAGAACCGAGGGTATGATAAACATGCATATAGGAGGCATTACCCTGTAAGAGAAACATGAAGAAGAGAGAGATATTAAGGATACACCAAATAAAAACTTCTCTAACTTGTATATATAAATAAAACCCAAGTGAAAATATGAAATTTTATATAGTACTAAATATATTAAAGGGAATCTACATGTTCCTAAAAATTTAAAGATGGCAGTGACCACAAAGCCCAAACAACTCCTACAAAACCACGAGCTAGTAATATCTAGCCGGATCAAAAACCTACTCCACCTGACCTAAAAAATAGTTTATGTATATGTATGGTGGGCTTAAAATTATACTTATTCGGATCCTCCCTAGATACTCTTGTGAAAAAAAAATAGAGAAAGTTTGATAAAGAATGGTGAACAATAGTGAAACTAACTCATCACCTAAATAGGTTTACTAAGTTCCCAGCCTCACCATGTCTATCTATCACCAATTATCTCATATAAGAGATAATATAATATAATAATGAAACATCAAGGGTACCAAACTCCTGTTTCCCCCACTGGTTTTTGGATCTGCCCAACATCGAACGTTTTGATCCATCTCTCTCCAAAAGTAATTCATCCTAAAGACACCTGGGCAAGGAATCAAAACATGGACCTCATGCATCACATCATCACATAATCCCATCCACATGTCCATATATATATTAAACAAGTAGTTTCCGGGAGCCACCACAACCTGTATGATGTATATCAAACATTGGGTATTATACCTCAAACCATTACAACCCATACACTAAGTAAGTACCTCAAGACATCACATTTTATACTCATCATACCTATAATAATCCTTTGGATACTGTATCTAGTAATACATGAGTGTGAAATAAACACAATCCATTATAGATCTCTATAAACATATATGGGGAAACTAAATATTGTGTATACCAGCATAATTAACTACCAAGAAAAAAGAGTGGGGCTAAAGGGGGAAATCACTCATCCATTCTCCCACAGAGAAGCTGGGAAAAACACCCTCCCAGAGTCCATTGGGTGTCAGTTTACCTAACCAAAATTGGTGGGTTAGAGTATGAAATAATATAATATACATGATATAATATATCTCACAATCACACTATGAAAATAGCCTAGTCTTAGAATCAACTTTATCTAACATTGCTTGGACTCCCAACTACCACTGCTAAGAATAAATGTCTAATAAGAAAACAAGATTTTGAAAGAGATACATTAATTACTTCTTTCATTTTTACCATTAACATCTATTATTTAATTCAATATACATTAATTAACCATTAACATTTTCTACATTTCATTACACTAATTACCATCAGAGTAAATTCCATTCCCTCTAGGCGTAATCCAAACTAAGTCCACAGTTTAACAAGATTAACATCTTTTTATCATTTTCATTCCTTAATAAACTAACCTCATGGGTTAAAAATTTATTTATTCATTATTAGATTCATTCAATAAACTATGTACTCTACTAAAACCATCTTAATCTACCACCAATAGGAAACATGCAACCAAACACCTCTATCTACCTCAAGTGGTGGAGAAAGGAAGGTAGATAAAAACAAGAAACTCAACCATCATCCATTAAAAATATTCATAAGTTATTGTCTCAACTATCATAATCACATAAATATATAATCCTAGCTATAAATCATTACATCACCTCTAGTTCCATCCCTGACACCCACATACATATACTGATGCACCTCACCATCATAGACGGCAATTGTTGCCACATCATTTGGGCCTCCCTACCCACATATCACATCATCTATCCCTAGCTTAGTTAACAAGAACATATCACATCTTGGCATCCCTTCTCCATCACATCTGACGGAGAGTATCAAATCTCAAACACATCAAAAAAGTATCAAGAAACAAACATGCATATAAAATAGGAAAATCTTTCCCTTAAAACAAGGCATTTATCCTCCACACATAAACAAGCTCTCACAACTCCAAACTCAAGGCACTCAACCTTTTTAAGCATATAATAAACTATGTTCCTATTAATTATATTTATCACATAATTTATTATTATTCCATCTTGAATTAATAGATTCATTATTCACAGGTTCCAACTATGGGTAACCTAAGGCATCAAGCTATAACAAGCTACTAAATTAATTAAATAATTAATTTAAATGGTGTTCCAAGAATCCAAACATTATCATTATCATACCATTTTATTATTATTAACAAGAATAAACATTCTTCACAATATTTATCAATTCCATTAATCACATGGAATATCACATTTTTAATTAAATTCATGCATTGCTTCAATTTGATTGTCATCAAATTACATCAACTACCAGATTAAAAACATTCCTCTTCTATAATTTCTTAAGATAATTAATTATAAATTAATTATGGTTTAACATTCTTTAAAAATTTCAATATGCTACTCCAAGAATAAGAATCTACTAAAAAATCATAGCATGGATATCACATTATCTATAAAATCATGAAGCAACCCACTATCATGGTATAAAGAAACAACATCATCAATATGTGATTGAAACTAATTAATTTAATCTAATTCAATATTATTAGGTTAATTATATTTACATCTAAAGGGATAAATAATGATCAATTTATGATTACGTGTAAATAAATATAGAGGAAATTAATCCCCTACCTCAAAAGCGTCAACGTTAATTGTATGAGAATGGAACAACATCATAGGTCCCGATCACCACTACCGCAAGAAGCTTCATCCATACAAGGAATTTGTTGTAAAATAACACCAACCAACAACCAAGAAAAAACCCATTAGAAACATGGGAGATAAATCACCATTTCATGGTAGGAAGAATGGGATGAAAACTAGAGTAATTTGGAATAAAATACAAAAAAATAGGGGTAGAACTCACCACGGATCATTATAGATCGAAGACAGAATCCCAAGGATTGATCCCCATTTAAGGAATCCCAAAACACATAAGAAAATGGTCACTGAATTTCCTATGGTCAAGAGGGATGTAGGTTTTTGAAGAAAATACTAAGAAATACTCCTTTTATAAATGTTTTACACATGATATTTACACTATGTGTAACCCTCACATGTCATGTAAATGTTGGGTTTCAGATCTTGCCAAAAAAACATCACCTCAAACATTTTAACCCTGAATAAATACACTTCATGTAACACCCTATAAACTATCATTAATAAGACCTGAACTTCACATACATGATGTGAAACTCATTTACACATTGTGTATTTCCCCAACTTCCATCCTTTATTATATGAACCCCTCCAAACTTACTCTTGGCCTCCTATGGGCACCATGTGTCTTAGAAACTCATAAAGGTTCAGATTAAGTGGATCTAGACCCTTATAGGTAGTTCCTTATCCTCTTCTCTTCTCAAGAATAGGAAAGAGGGCATCCCTCTTAAAGTAGTCACCTATTTTTTCTTATAGGAGGTCATACCCTCCTATCCTTTGTCCCTTGAGTTACAAAAACAAAATAGGAGATGGGTACTAGATCCCTTTCTCTCTCCCATAGCCCTAGCCTTGTCCAAAATTGAATAAAGGAGATTTCATGGTTTTTAATATCTTTGACTTACTCTTTTTTCTCAAACTGATGATTACTCGTGTGGTCTTAGAGGTTACTAATGATCATTACATCCACACGATCAATTGCATGTCTCAATAGAGAATCCTTTTCCAGGATCTTCCTCTTGTCTTCCTTTAGAGATCCTCTAAAGTTGTGGGTCCTCAAATCCATGAATCCATCTCAAAGATCGACATAACTTGTGATAAAAATCTTTATAGGGACACCATAGGTGTGGGTACTCAAAGTTATGAATGCATCTCAAAGGGCCACATCCCCTATGAGACAAACCTCTAAAGGGCCTCCATAGGCATGCATCCTCAAAACCATGAATCCATATCAAAGGGTCAGATCCCCAATAATAAAAACCTTTAAAGGGACTAGATAGGTGTGTGTCCTCAAAGCCATCTCAAAGGGCCATATCCCCTGCTAGAAAAACCAAATGGTCCTCCCCCATAGGTTTAATCCCCATCAAAACCAAAATACATGGGCTTTAATTCACATACAAATAAGATACATAGGAAGTCTCTTTGAGGCACAAACCTAGAACCTCAAATCAACCCTAATTTTCTCTAGGAAACATTCCCAATAAGTTTATATCCAACCTAGGATCCCATATCTCTTTTGGGTTCTTAGGTCTACTTCAACATAAGTCCCACACTAGAATTTGGCTAGGCACCTTTCACCTATATGTCCTTGTCTCATGATGTTAAAATGTATGGTTTGTTTCTCATCACATAACCTTAAAAGGTATGATGTGTCCTGTTAAGTGGAACCAAACTACATGGTTTCTGATTCCTTTCACAAGGATACATAGGAATCCCATCACATGCACCTGATCCCAACATCAAAACAACACTTTTCTTCCTAGATGATGATAAATTTCAAAGTTCCCCTCTATGTGGATTAAAACCAACATCATGATAATAAATGACATAAGAATGTCTAATACATTAAAAAAGGGTACCATAGATGGATAACTTTAGATACATATAGATCTCTCCGTCGATAAAGATTCTCATATACATGCATATGATTATATGTTTATACATGCTAATAATTGATTGTTAATTTATGGGAAACCTATGTCATATTTGGGATTTAATGAAGGATTTAAGAATATTTCATAAATATTTAACATATTCATATAGTAGGAAAAATTCCCCTAAAAAGGTGTGATGATCCTAACCTTCCATCCTCTCAACCAATGTGAGTCCCTAAGTGTCATTAGAGCCATTTCCTAATGACCACATACCTTTGGAAAGTAGGTTTGAAAAACAACTCAAATGATGGAATTTTTGTGTGTTTCCAACTCCATTAACTAAACCAATTTGATGTCATTAGAAAATAGTGAACATGATGTGAATGATTGTGAAACCATTCAACCCCCCCCCCCCCACATAATCAATAAAACCATCAACAACACATAGTGTCACACATTTTCATTAGAAACATGGATAGTTTTTTAATAAGTCATGTTTGTTAAGTAGTATTATTTATTCATATAATAAATTAATTAGACTTATTTAGTAATAGGTGGGGCCCAAAATTACATATCCCCTTAGTGCATCAGTAAGTCTCATGAGAAAACTAGTTGGGTAGACTTATTAAATGGATTTTTGGTGTATGCCTTCTTATAGTTTAAACTATCTTGGAATAAGGCCTCAATGGTAAGTTTCATATGTATGACATTTTTCATTACATAATTATGAAATCAGTTATTGATGTCCATGTGATTATTTTAAATAATATAAATGGATAAGTTTAAATCTCATGTGATTATTTATATGTCATAATTTGATCTTTATTTACTCCAACCATATAATTCTTCATGCTCAAGTTATTGATTAAATGGAATGTGTTTTCAGTTATTTAACTTTTCATATTGATTATTACTTATTTAATCATGATAGATTAAATTTTATGTAACCTTTATGGAGAATATAATCTCACCCTTATTTTGATTCCTTTTCCCATGATATCAAGAAGGAATATTTGAATGTGTTCAAGGATATAGAATATTCACTTTCATTATGTTTTGTATTTTATGTTTTAAAATGTAATATGAGATTCAAGTATGTATCTAGTTTACCAATACTAATAAAATATTAGGTCCTTTGGGATGTTATCACTTGTATATTATTCCAATTTATTAAAGTAATCATTGATTCTGGGCTACTGGAGTTAGGTTCTTTACATACCCTATCTGGAATAACCCACTAGGAAAGGGATTTAATTCCCGTAATGTTATATATGGGATACCTAACCCTACAAAAGAAAGAATGATATAGAGGGTCACACATCAATCTATGAGGAGGGATACCTGACTCTATCTATAATTAACCCATTGAAGGGATCATTCATCATATGCTCAGGATGGGATGTCTCACTATACCCTCATAGGGATGGATAAACAGAAAGTGGACATACTGAATTGGTTTGAGGGAACACACAAATGTCAATACCAAATATAGAAAGAGGGTAAAATGTCTATAACCTACATGGATGGGGTATACGGTGTCTATAAGGAGTAAAATACATGTATTGTTAATTTTGGTCCTACCCGTGTCCATGTCTGTGTCTCTGTACACTACTCATGTCCTTGTACACTACATGTGTCTGTATATAATGTGTGTGTCTATACCTATCTATTATGGATAGTACATATCGAGATACCAGCCTAGGGATCACATGTAATTTATAATAAGTACATAGTGGTGTGATATTTTTCTCAAATTGAAGCATGATCTTTACATAGAGGGGTCTACATGGTGTGTTCTCTTCTAAACTACAAGTCATGTAGATTGAAATTTCATAGAAATTCCATATCTCCATGAATATTTACTCCCAACATTATCTCCTATTATTCTACTTCAATTGTCATCTATAATTATTATAATAACATTAACCAATCTTGCTTCATCACTGGTGGTCATATTCCAAACACCCTTTGCTTGATATTCTCCCATCATCGTACCTCCGGAAATACCCACTCAATTTGGCTCATGAAACCACCATCCCCCATAAAACCATGGGATTATTTTCGGTCCTTACATACCTACATCATGTATACAATCCCAATACCAAACCCATAATAATGATCCATTACACAAATGATCAATTTCTCAATGATCATGTTCTTGGTAATAGTTGAATCATCAACCAGTCAAAAACTGATGATAAACATTTGAAGAAAGAAGTGAGAAAGGAATGAAACAAAAAAGTGAGAATCAGAAAATTTTCATGTTTATTTATACATTTTCAATGGAATCCAATGATTGTAAAGGATAATCAAATTGTCCAAAATAAATATCAAATCCCTAATTTTATGAAAATGAAATATTCAATTGGTAAATCAATAAATAATTATCCATGAATTAATTTCTAATTAAATTAGTTTTTTATAGTCATAGAGATCAAGAACATTGAGTAAAACAAAAAAAAGCCCTAAATTAGGTTAGATAGATAATTTTAGGAGAATAAGTACACATTAATTGAATTTAAAGAATTAATTATGTTTTTCATATACTCCAAGAATTCCCACCTCTGATCTCAATTAATCAACAATCCCAGAGTCATCTGCCAACAATACCCTCCACCAAAGCTCTAGGTCTATATGAACAACCCTAGGATGTGGACATAACATTTCCTAAATAGATGAGGATTATGTTTCAATAAAATTAATATAAAATAAATTGTTTAGTTATTTTATTCATCTATTATTTTTTTCACGATTCCACTTAAATGAAATGTATAACACTCACAAAATTTATATTGAACCTAGGATATAATCCATGTTTCAGATTTAACAGTGGTGTTAGTTTTTTATCTACGAAACCATTTGATATATATTTTGTTATTTTTAAAAAACTATATACATGTGATATATTATATTTAATATTTTTTTTATATCAACATAGAGCCTCCATAAGGCTTGGAACTCCATGCAGACTTCACATCTTACTAAAAATATTAGTTTAAATATTCAAAGTGTCAAATAGTAAAAATGGATTAATTATAAGATTTATATCCTCAATATACCATTATATTTTCACAATATGGGGATTCTTATAGAAATTTGGAATGTGTTTGTAATATTATTATATGTGTATGTTTCTACCTTATGGATGGAAAAAAAATATGGTCACTCAAATACTCATGGAAATGGATTTATTATTCCCTATTCCATAATTTATTTTTCTCTATGTAGTCCCAAGAATTAAATTATAGAAAAAAACTATATTTATTCAACTCTATCATCTTCTATTCACACTATCATATTTAAGTCCATAAATACTCAGATTACAGGAGTCAGAGTCTCTCAAACCCACATGCTCAGGAATCTAGGGTTTGTGGGGACTCCTATAAGGGGAAGGTTCCTACCTTTGGTCTATTTTAGGAGAGTCACATTACCTCCAGTGAGATTTGAGAAAGTGTAACCAATAAAATATATCCATAAATAGGGGTTTCATCCCAACCATACCACCCGTTATATTATATAATCTCAGCTACAGATATGACTCTCTCTGATTCAGGCTTAGAGGTTCGGCCTGATAGCATTCACCTCTCCTTGGAAGTTTACACATATTTTCATAAGGAGGAATATTCTATGGACAATCATGTTTGTGGTAGTATCTACCACAATCCTATGGTGGTCTCAAATCCATGAATGTCTTTAGTTTCCACCATGACTGTCATCACAATATCTTTTTTTAAGATAAAATCCTATGGGAAGTTTTGTGACATGATCAGCATTTCTTATGATGGATTCCTAGTGGATAAGTTTCTTTAATGGTTTCTTTCCATTGTGTCCTTTTAAGGGATCTTATCTCTTATTCTTTTTGTTAAGGTGATAAATTCTCAATGATCCCCTACATCCACCAAGATCAAAGAGATAGAGGATGTGTTAGTTCCATCAGAAGGTAGTACGTCTTCATACAATTCCTTCAAGGTTATAACATTAGTTAATAAAAATATGAAATATCCTCATACTCTAAGATTTAAATATAATAAGAAGAAAAAATTATTTTCCTCTTTGAGGGAAGTGGTGATAAATTTACAATTCAAATCCAACATAGGTGGCTTTTCCTCTTAGAACAAAGGTTTCTCGAGTGTCTGAATGTAACACCCCGAGATTTTATGAAAAATATTCTTTTAATTTCATTGATGTATTCTATTATACAGCACACCAAGTTTATCTTGTACTATACGCAACACCGTATTAGCTTGCAGTATACGCAACGCTATTCTTGGATCGTGTTACACACAATTTCATGTTCATTTTATAATAGTCATTCTACGCAACATTGAGTGTGTGTGTATATATATATATATTCAATGTATAAATGAAATATAGTTGGATTCTATAATACAAAACAACGAAGGATTCTTGCACAACACGCAACCCTGATTTGGCTTTCATTACATGCAATCGCGACCTTCCTCGATAGCGTGTGTTGTATGCAATACCGGGTTTTACTAAACAATGATATATTATTATAATATTATTATGAACTAGCCATTATGAATAGTATTAACTAAATTTTGAATTTTATAACATTATTATTCATCTTACACATTTTTTAGAACATATTATAATAACAAAATAAATTTTTCAAGTAAAATAAGTATTTTTTCAAAAAATGCAGTTTTGTCGCCTTTTGATGGCGCACCCACTTTAAATCTAGTTTTTGACATGTTTATAAGTTCAATTTTACAAAATAAAATTATTATTTGGAATCAGGATATAAAATTTTACCTTGGATAAATTTTTCATATTATTCTGATAACTTTCATATTTTAATGAATAGTAAAAACACGCTATATTTTAATTAAAAACAACTTTTTTCATCGTAATAACTTATGTGGATAAATAATAATATTTAATGGTTTTAAAGTATAAATAGAATATATTTTTACCATTTAATATAATTTATGTCATTAGCCTTGATTTTACATTGAATTCGTAGGTTAAATAAATTCAATCTTTTGCAATGTTTTAAACAAAAACCCGTTTTCTTTCGACAACGGGATTAATTTTAATTTAATTTCTGCAACTTCTGTGTATTGAATTTGGAAAAATGGATTCCATATTTGGAATCAGTGGGTCCAAATTATATTAATAGACTACTTTTTATTTTTGGGCTTTATGAATAGTAACAACGGTAAATTTTATTTACCAAAGTAAAAGGTAAATTGGGTAATTAAGGGTAAATATAATATTATAAAATTATCCTAATACTTTTATTAATACAATTTTATGATTATAATTTGTCCTAAGTCATATTTGGGTCTAAATGGAATCCATTCGAACTCACTTGGAGGTGATTAAGACCTTTAGTTTATTTTATTTAAAGAAAAGTGAAATATGTCTCACTCAACTTTAATAATTAAAGTATTTTTAATATAAGTTTATACAGAATATAAATTCGGTTATAAATATTCATTTGAAATATAAAATGTTTTTCTTTGTCATGGTAATTTATTTTTAATTTTTAAGAGTTATTTAATTACCTTATTATCTTATACATTAATGATGCAGAAATTATTTATTTAGTGAAAAATCAATAATATAGTCTTTATTGAAATATTAATACATATCAAAAGGCCCAAAAATCTACACAAAACTTATTATTAGTATATATATAAACCCTAATCATCCACTGGCCGAATTTTGACCATTTGGATCCTTATTAAGGTGATTATGACACTTATATTATTTTATTTTAAATGATGCCAAAGTTGTCACCTTCATAATTTAATAAATATAACAATTTAACTATTGTGATCTTAAGATGATAAATTCGAGTAAAAGTATTATTGTAAAAGGTAATATATTTATCTTCATTTTAGGATTTTATTTTTAATTTTTTTGCAACATATAAGTATATTAAATAATTATACAAAAATGTTGTAGTAATTATTTTATTAAGAGATAAACCAAATAAATGGTTTTAAAAATAATAAAATAAATATTATATGAACTATTTAATGTTATCCACTAATTTTATAGACATATATGGCCTTTTATGAATCTATTAAAGCTTTTATTTCGAACATACCTTTTGTATATAATTTATTTAAATTAAAATAAATGAATAGTGTCAAAATTGACACTATTGTTATTTTATAAAAATAACATATTATAAAATTGTTTAAAAATCACAAAAATATTTAAAAATTATAAATTTAAATTTATATGGTCTAAA
This sequence comes from Viscum album, assembly GCA_963277665.1. NCBI lineage: Eukaryota > Viridiplantae > Streptophyta > Magnoliopsida > Santalales > Viscaceae > Viscum > Viscum album. The sequence continues at coordinate 1,912,966,411 of OY728127.1, forward strand.
ATGTTATAAAGTATCAAATTATGGACAATTCACAACAAATAAGTAATTATTTGTTATAATTTAAAATTTAGAATGTTATTACCACAAATAAAATTAAATTGATTAAATAAGGATAAATCAAATTGATAATGTTTAAAATAAATTCCTAACATGTATAAATTTTATTGGTTGATGAGTTTACCACCCTATCTCATCTAATATACGGATATGATTCATTTTGGAAGTTTTTATGTGGGGTTGGGATTTAATATAAACTAATATTTCTTATATTTCCAAAGGTGCCCCTCTCCTCCCTTATAAAAGGGAACCTCCTCCCTCTCTTACTCACACCACTTTGAGCCTTAAATCTCATCCAACCCCTGTCAAATTCTCTTCTACACTTCCATAGAAACATCCTAGAGGTTCTGGTCTTCTTCAAAGACCAATTTTAGTTCCCTAAAAGGGGGTCTCAAAGAGGCGCTTCAAAGAAGAGGTAATGTCCGTTACCGATTCTTTCAACTTTATTTATTCTTCCACTTCTTATTCTTTAGTTGTTTCATTATTAAGTAGTAAATTCAGTATAAATCATATAATGATATGTTATTATAAGTATGAAACAACCCTATTTCACCATCTATCCATCCTACGGAAAACGAAATCACCACGCGTGCGTACGTACGGAATACCGTCTCCACGCCGTGGTGAAATCTGTTTTTCCACCAACACCTTACATGGATGGGTATAATGGTGTAAAGAATAACTATATATGGTTATTATAACATCATACTGATTCTGATATATTATACCATCCACCCCAATTTTATTCAATAATTATGGGAATGATATCATCGCTCGTGCGTACGTACGGACTACCGTCTCCACGACGCGATGAGATTCGTTCTCCATGTTAACCATACATGAATGATCATAAAGTTTATATAATGAATAATAATTAAATATATGAATGCTAATGGATTTATGTATATATATATTTATGTCATCTATTTAGTTTCATTCAATTCAATAAGGAAACAAAAACAGCGTTCATGCATACGTACGGCCTACCGTCTCCATGAACGATGTATTTCATTCCTTTTATCAATATATAATATATATATGTATATGATGAATATATATTATATATAAATCATGTTTTACATTCTGGAATTATGTAAATCAGGAACGACAAGTCGAAACACATACGATAAATTAAATGATTTTACCCAAAACGCTGCTTTAACATAGAATTTACAAAAGAACGGGTAATATAAAGTCATAAGTGAAACATATATGATATCATAACAATGAATATGATTCTGTAATAAGTCAATGACATTATTTAAATCATTATACAGGAGGTTCGGATACGTATGAAGCATATCGGACCTAAGGTAAGGGATAAATTTTCAACCTCATTTTTATCTGAGATTGCTTATACGTAAGTATTTACTGGGGTTATGTTTATCATCCACGGCCATGTTTTCTAAAAATGTTTTCATAAAATGTTTACTATTCTTCCATGAATTTTTAAATTCATTTTTACCCTTTATTGACTTTTTACCACATTGTATGAATGTAATCTTTACTTTGGTTACCATATAAGGTACTTTTTGACTTTTCCGAAAAAAGTACGAGGAGAATGTTTTTTTTAACTTATATGGAATGAACGGATTTCTACGGTTTTATAAAGCCTTATTTTCATGAAACTTCCTTCAAAATATTTCATGACTATTTTCAAAAAAATCTTTTTCTTTTAAAATTTCATGATGTTTTGTGAAAATAAATTTATTTTGAAGAAGAAATGATATTTTCCTCAAGAATTCATTTAAAGTGTTTTATCAAAACCATTTTCCATCTAAGATGACATTATTTCATATGTGTATATTTCAAGTATAAAGTATCTATGATTTACATGGTTTAACTTTTCTTATTATGAAATGATATCCATTTCTTTTATATGGATTATGTGATGATGGGATGATGTTTATGAAACCCATTTTATTCGTTGGGTTATTATGAATGATGTATGTTTATTTTGTGGCACCAGTAAGAATGATTTAATTATGAGATGGGTGGGACCTATATCTCCATAAAATGCATTGGGTAAAGATTTATATCTCATGAGATAGACATGGATGGAATGGTAAGTTAATCTGGTTCAGTATTACAGGACTGAAACGAGGAGTGAACTCGATTCAAAAAGGGACTTTGTCCACTAAGATGGTCTTGGCAGCAATGCCTTGGCTACTATGGAAATCATTACATATGCTTAATGGATGCCACAAATACATGTTTTATTCTCATGCTATTTTATCATGATTTATGTTCCATTTTGATCTATTCCTTATGTACTTCCATATTTTAAGTCGTTGCTCAGGATTTTGTTGTTTAAACATTATATTCATGTTTTTAAGTTCAAATGTATATGGTATGTTTTATTTTATCCATGCTTACCCTTACTGAGAATTTTAGCTCACCCTTTTTATGTTTTATTTTCCCCCAAGATTAAAATAAAGGTTTTAGGTAAGGAAACAAAAAGTGGAAGATCTTTATGGGAGATGTTGAATATCTTTCACCACGATTAGAAGATTACGTTCCGAGTTTCCAAAGACACTAAACTATTACGGTCCTTGTGTGTCTGTTTTTGTTATGTATTAATTATTCCACAAAAGTAATGTAATATCTATGTACGTCAACTTCAGGTCTCTACACTGAACCTACTCTCCCATAATTATATGTATATTATAATTATATGGAATTATAGAGGAATTAATTACCTGTAAAAATATACTTACATAAAAAAATTAGTAGTTGTAAATGAATTGGGATGATTTTTATCTTTGAATCAAAACACAAGGTGTAAATGATTCAATATTTATATTTCAAGATGTGAATAGATAATCATATGCATGGAATCCAAACTAATGATCATATATGGTTATTTTGGAATAATATAGTTTAGGTGTAATTCATTAACTCCACTTCCCAAGAAATTACTGTCATGTTTAATAAACCAACGGTCTCTTTTTTATATCCTTTATATATTCTAAGTGTGTGGCATGATAAAATGGATCGATATGACTTGAATTATCCATATTCAACCCTGGTTTCATGGCCCGGTTTGTAGGATGAGACATAAACACCATTTTTATCAATATTAAAATAAAGGGGGAGTTTATTTGAGTAATTCCATGGATGAATTTCATAACTATCTAGCTCATGGAAAAATATTATGGACCTGGGTTTAAATGAAGACAAATGCATGTGGTGAAAAAAAAGATTTGGTAGTATAATATGGATCAAGTTAGATAGGTTCTTAGAAAATTTTCATGCTATTATGGATTTCTCGCAATCTTATGTAACCTATCTAGATTAGTCCTAATCTGATAATTCCTTGCTACTACTTCAGATTCAAGTTCCTCTGAATCATTGTCATAGATTTTCTTAATTTAAATGATGGATGAAGGATGAAACTTTTAAAGAACCGGATTATAATTAATGGAATTACCCCTCACAAGTGTATTCATGTGGTTTTTATATAATAAGCTCTACAACTTGAAGGGGGTATTTTAGCTTGGCTGAATTTCTAACTGACCTCTATCAAATTTTTAGAATAACTTCAGTAGAAAATAAGTCAAATTGATGTTAGTATTCAGGAACAATGGGATGATTATTTTTTTATTATTTTATCCAAAAAACATGATCTATTAGAATAAATATGGCTCATTGAGGAGAATGATTCATGATAATAGTCATGTATATGATTGTTGGAGGTAGGTGATTGTAACACAACTTATTTCCATGCATGCATTATAGAAAAGAAATTATTTGGGAAAATTAACCTCTAACTTGAAGATAGATCATTAGGTAGTGATTTTGAGATCAAAGGTCCACATGAAGCATCCCATTTCATAGAGATCTTATTCATTCCTTTTTGGTAGGTAAGAGAAGTGAAACCATCTATTGATATTAATGAGAATTTTTTGGATAAAATCCCAGTTTCAGTGAAGGACTGTGATAATAATTTTTTAAAGGCTAACCTAGAGGAGGATCAAGACTTCACTAATGTTAATTATCTCAATCCTGATAGTGTTATAGGTCCCAATGTATTCCCATGATCCTTCTACATTGATACTTATGACTTCATCAAGAAATACCCCATAAAGGTAGTTTAGGATAATTTCAAGGGTGTCCCTATTTCCCATGTTACTTCTTACACTATTTTGGTTCTCATTCCTAAGGTTAACCATCCCAGTAACTTTGGTAAATTTATAACCATAATCTTGTACAATTTTTCTTATAATTTGATTTAAATGATTTTCAAAAAGAGACTATATAAGATCCTTACTCTCCAAATATCATATGAGAAGCATAGTTTTCTCAAAGGAAGAAGCATTCAGGGGATGATTTTTTTGGATCAAGAAATGATAGAGAAGATTGATAGGAAAGTTGTAGAATCTTATTTCATGATAAAGATCAACATTGGGAAATATTATAATACAATTAAATGGAAATACTCTCTAAAATTTCATAAGAATTTTGGTTTTTCATAATAGGTTAGTTGCCTATTTCTTCATTGCTTCTCTTCCCCTTGGTTTACAATATATCTTATGGGGAAACAGTTTAGGTTTTTCAAATTGGATCAGGGTCTTCAGCGAGGGGACACACTATATCTAAGTCTTTTTTATCATGGTGTAGAATATGTTCAGTAGTAAATTTTATTCTAAAATTTCATGTATGATAGTTCACCCTTTTAAAGTTTGGTATGGATTCACTAGTATATATCATTTATTTTTTCAGATGACATGGTTTTCTTCATAAACGGAACAAGTAAATATATTAAAAGGTTTAAATATATTTTAATTGGGTATTTTAGAAATAGTGTTCAGTGTATTAATGTTGGAAATAATATAATTTTAATTCCCAAAAAAATTATCATGATAGAAATCCAAGGCTTCAAAGATAGGATTGGTATCTCTAGAAGATATATGCCAATGGAATATTTAGGAGAACATCTGTTGAACAAGAGAGCTCATATCTAATATTTTAAAGGTATCCTTGACAAGATTGTAGAAATAATTTTCAACTACAAAATCAAGTTCCTATCATTTTAAGGTAGGATCACTCTTGTTAAAAAATTCATATCTTTTATCCCAATTCATGTCCTTACTATCATTCATTCCCCCATGTCATTCATAAAAATAATTGAAAACACTCTCAATATTTTCACGTGGTAAGGAAAAGATGAGGTTGGATATCATTGGGACAGTTGGCCTAGGTTGGATAAAACTTATGAGGATAGATGGATTATTCTTAAAATAATAGTGGATACCATGAAATGTATAAAATCCAAACTTATATGGGAAGTTATCATATCACATTCCCTATAAGAAGGATTCATTTTAAATAAGTATTTTACCTCACCGATAAACTGGTTGGTTCAGGATTTAAAAGGTTCCCACCTTTGGAACATTATTTGAAACTCCATTGACATCATGAAAAATAATTCTAGAAGGATCATTGGTAGGGGAGACCCATACTTTTGTAAAGATAATTGTTCTGGAAATATTATTTTCTTCCTAGGGTGACCAGTGCATAATATTAGATTTATTCAAGTGATTATGAATCTCACATTCATGGAATCAGTGCTAGACTCGAATCAAAGGTGATTTATCTCCACCATTTAGTTATTCAGAGAACCTGATGAGTTATTCTTCACTCAATTTCCCTCTATTTTTTCATCCTTTCCATGTTCCGCAACATATTCCTCATGCATGTCATTGAAGACATTTGGTCCAACTAGTTATGGTGAAAACTCATACTATGCAAGATGAATTTTTTGGTTTGGAGAATTTGGAAGTGATCTTTAGATATGAACATTGAAGAGTAGAAGAAATGCATTTATCTTGTTTTGAAATGCATGTTTTGTGAAAATGATATCATAGAATATATTTTTCATATATTCTATGAAGGGGAGTGTCCTCTCAATATATGGTTAAACCTTGTAAAATTCATAGAGTCCATTGAACATTTCCTTTCCATCAATAGTTTCATTTATTATTATTTTCATAATAATGCAACTAAGATCATATATTTCCAGACCGATTTTACTATGTTAGTTGTTAGCTGGTGGGTGATATGGGAATTACATAATGAGGATTGACAAAACATAATAAAACCATCAATTAATAGTATCAAAGTAATATTTTATACTTCTATTTCATATATATTCACATAATCTAGGTGTTACACAATAACTTAATATTTCAATAGTTCATTCCCTCCATCTTCACTTTTGAATTTTCCACTATGAAGGTTGGTAAGGTTGGTAATGGGTATTGGGTGCATTGGAAAGTTCCATTCCATATACTTAAGATCAACATGGATGGGTTCAGTGTAAAATGAATCAAGCAAAGAGGTATCTTCATTTGGGATGTCAGGGGATCCATGCTTCTAGCTTTCTCATATTTCTATGGAAATGTAAATTCCCTTATATCTAATGAATGAGCTTTATTTTCTAACTTTTCACACTTCACATAAAATAATATTGAGATATAATTGATTGAGGTGGACTTAGAACTGCTAGTTAATTACCTATTGAGGCTCCTGCCATGTCACTAGATAATTTCCTAGAATATTAGATCTTGTAGAGGTATGATTAACCAAGGACCTGATATTCTTCACACATGGTGCGAGGGGATTTTTTCAGTAAACTTATTTTCTTCCAAAAGTGATTAGGAGTAGTTGATGATATTTTATTCATTAGTCAGGTCCCTTTATAGGGATTATTAGACCTTAATTTATATATATTCCCTTAGGCTTCATCACTTTAACCCCCCATGATATTGATATTTCACTTTCCCTATTCAAAATTCTCTTTCATAAATTAAATATTCAAATTTTCGGTCAGTGTGAGAACATGATTCTATAAATTCATAGTTGAAGCTCTCTCTTCATCCTTGTTCACCATTCATATTCATTGAGAAAGTGTTATCAAACCTTTGGTGTTTGGGGATCCTCTCATTATAAACAAGGATTTTAGTTTGTATTTGCATCCTTATAGAGGAAAGATTTTGATGGATGTTTCTCAATGATCTCCATCAAGTAAACTCCCATGAGTTTGACGGAGATAGAGCTTGTAGAATTATAGGTACACCAATTTATATTTTATGTTATTTATAATAAATTTTGATTCATGATGATAGATTAATCAATTTAAAAGGGTTTATAACATTACCATTACAATTAGATGATCCTACAAAACCCATCATCATCCACATACTGCATTTCCAAGACATTCACAACACTCGACTCCTTGATCATAGATAAATGAGCTAGCCTTATAAATTGATCCATAATCACCTAAATATCATCATATACTCTTTGTAATGGAGGATAACTAGTGATGAAATCCATTGAAATGTCCTCCCACTTTAACTTAGTGAAATCCAATGGCTGTAAAAAAACTCACAAAACAAGATGCTCTACTTTCATCTACTGGTAGACCAAGAATCATGACACAAACTCTACCAATGAATTCTTCATCCCTATCCACCACAACTAACTTATTAAATCATTATACATATAGGATATAATAGGATATAAAACCAATGTTGAGTTATGAAATTTACAAAGAACCACCTCCCACATAGCCAAAAGAATGAACCAATTCCCACAAAACAACACTCAATGTTGATCATCCTCCAACCATCACTTGGGAGAATCACCATAAAAAAACTATCGCACGACACCTCTAACTCAAGATCTCCAAACTGTAACTTCTCAACCTACTTAAATAAGGATGACAACATAGTAATTTGATATAGGAAACCTCTACCACTAGTCTCCTCTATATCAAGATGTATAGCTATGAGCTCCTCCATCACTCTCTATGCATCTTCTAAATCATGAAAAATATATCCTCATAGCTTCCCACGTAGCATATCTAAAAAATATTTCCTTTACCTGGGATATATGAGAACTAAAATTAATAGTCTTACATAAACTACATACATCATCATTGAAACATATTAAAATCCTATAGAGATAATATATACCTCAATATTTTTTTATTTTTAAAGACTTTAAAGAATTATCTAATGAGGTAATGTAACTATAAATTTAGTGAAAAACTACCACTTCCAAATTGAGATCATGGGTGGCATAGTTACACTCATGGAGAAATAACTACCTAGACCCATTTGAGATCATTGTCCTCTACTACATTTAAAAACACCTTAATCCAAGATGATGATGATCATATAAAACCTAAAACATGACTCCTTCCTTTGGTAACTAAAGAACATGAGCACTAATAAAATTCTCCTTTAGGTAATCGAATGTTTCCTAACACTGATAATTTTATATGGAGTTTGGGTCCATCTTGGTTAAGGCTATCAAAGGGTCCATGATTAGAGACAAATCAGTCACAAATATCCAATAATAGCCTTAAAAACTAAGGAAATTTTGAACCTCTATAACATTCTAGGGTGTTTCCCAAGAATCAACTATGTCAATATTTCAAGGTTCAATGGCCACTCCCTACTGAGACACCACATTCCCAAGAAAATTTACTTCACACATCCAAAACTTAAACTTACAAATCTTCTAATAAATTTGATGGTGCTGAAGGAATTGAAAAACTATTCTCAAATTCTTAGCATGGTCCCCATATGTCTTTGAGTACATGAGTATATTTTCAGTGAACACAGACACGAATTGATCCAAGAACTCACAAAAAATGGATTTTGTGAGTCCCATGTGAACAACTAGTTATTTTATGACATTGAATGATATCACTGAAAACATAAAGTGTTCATAATGATACTTAAAATTCATATTTGGGATATCTTCATGCTTCAATCACATTTTATGATATCCATAACATAGATAAATCTTAGAAAACCATTTAGATATCTTTAATTGATAAAACAGATCATATATCCTCAAAAAGGATAATGGTTTTGGAAAATCACCAAATTCAATAATTTGTATTCTATACATAGCCTCATACTACCATATAACTTTTTAGAGAATAAAAATGAAGCACCCCAAGGAAACACAATAGGAAAAATGAAACCATTATACATTAAATTTTAAATCTAAATCCTCAAATACCATAATTTCAAAGATTTCATCCAATGAGTATCCATTGAAATCGAAGAAACACTGGGTTATAACTCTATCCTAGACTTGATATCACATAAATGGGGTAGCATCACATCCACTTCAGTAAAAACATATATTAAATCTTTATAACCACTTGGTAATACTTCTTCCTAAACCTCTATTGACCATAATATTGACTCCACTAGCTAATAAGACAAGAGATTTGAAATCTTATGACCCGTTTGATGGTCCCACTCACCAATGAACACTGTATAATAACCTTCCACATTGAAGAATGAAACTCTCCTCAGAAAGTAATCCATAAATGCATTCATATATTACAACTAATCCATTATAAGAATAAAATAATATGTTTCAATCTATAATAAGAAAAAATACCCCCATGATTTATGTTTCCCCATCATTATCTTACAACCCTAGCACACATCAAGAAAACTAGATTGACCTCTATTATCATAGTGACCACTAGGGGAACTAGAAATCTCTCCACCTTGACTCCAAAAACATATACCAAGGTAGGTGAAATAAATTAATGTGAATATCTAGAATAAAATAATTCATAAACCAAATTAGAAGATAAGTCGATGGTATCACATATGATCTCTGGACCAAAATGCTTTAGAAACTTTATGGTAAGAAACTGAACACTCCCCACTCCTCTACCTCACTAGCCTTACTGATTTACACCTCAATGACTACACTTATACCTATACCATTGAGGAAAAAGGAAATCACAAGACTATCCTATGACTGCTTCACCTCCTCTTTGTGGGATACAATCCTACTGGCCTTGCTGCTGATAAGTCCTCAAAGGAAATTACTGTCGAAACTAAATGGGTAACTAACCACCTCCCATACTCTGGCCACTGAGAATGATCGAATAATAAAACTAAAAATATCCATGAACTCTAGTAGAAAAACACACTAAAATAGATCTCATGATAGATACATGAGAACTACCAGCTCTAGATAAAAGTGAAGAAGACTGCTGAGATCGAATCCATTCCTATGAAAACATCAACAACCTCAACATCCAAGATCCTCCATATATATATCTTCCCCTTGTGATGCTCTAATTAATTCCCTCTCAATATAATCATGACCATTCATGAATCCTCTCAATCACCTCTACCTTGTATTGAACCTCTAAATACATAGGTAGTGTAAATAGGGTAACTTGATGTTGAATAGAAGGATGTAGTGACACCCTAAAATGTTATACTCTAGAAACATCATCTAGGAAAATATCATGGGAGAAGTGGAGAAGGTCCTTTAATTAAATCCAAATCTCCCACATAATCATTATTTTAATATGAAGATAAAGAAACTCTTATCGCTTCACCACATTCATCATTGAAAAAAGAAACTCTACTAGAAACTGCTTTTGGAAATCCTCTAAAAAACTTTCAACTCCTCACACTCCCTAAGAAAAAGAAATCACCATTTACATACAGATCATCTCAACTATAAAGTATATAATGGGTGTCATGACCCATCCCACTGGGGGTCATTTTGCGACTCCCCAAGCCCGCCTCTAATAGGTAGGGGCTGGTGACAAGCACCAAGTAGGCATTTCACTAACATGGGAGGAATTGCCTAAGTACATATACACATGCACACATCTCCAAGCCCACAAATGATAAAATATAAATACCACTAAGGAACAAAAATGAATGCATACTACTAAACCCAACTAATAGAGTACAATATAAAGTAAAGTGTAGAAAAGTAAACTGGGCCAAAATACAAGCCCACGAAAAGAAAGAGTCTGCCAACAACAAATTCCAACATGTAAGAAAATAAGATAGGTACTAGGACTACTTCTTGAAGTCATGTAAAACCTCATCCTTTATGAAACTCACTAATCTTTTTCTGGTCTTGTTCCACCCTATACTCCATAAAAAGTTTGCTCATCTACACAATACACGACATTTGTGGGAAAAGACTGTGCAAGGGTGAGTATAACAATACTCAGTAGGACACCCTGAAAACCACAAAGCAATACACAAAGTAAAGGTTCAGTCAACTATACAAAGTATATGTCTACAGTAAATTTAATAAGAACATTTCTAGATATACCCTAAACATAGACCTGTAGTCTAGAGGTAAGTCACAACAACTGCATACCCATACTAGGTATTCAGTCTGAAGATTCCACGAAGCACTCATCCGGTAGAACTCACTCCTGAGTATGATAGTCCTGATGACGTCCGGCCAAGAAGTACTATTATTTTGGAACCACCATGAGAGATAGAGATACACCTATAGATATAAAGATAAAATATGATACACTCACTCTGGGAGAAGAAACTCCATGAGTGTAAAGATCGCGATTCACAAATGAGGATCACTGTTAGGTCCATGGCCTATACCACGAATCATCTAGATTCACCTTCTAATTAGAGGACCAAAGTACATTAGTATTGGCCACATAAATAACTTGAATCTACCTAGGTCACAATAATTGATAGAGTATCCTATTCTAGGCCTATCGGAGGGGACTCCGAACTCTATCTAGAAAGTCCTTTTGAATGGGTTCATAGTCATGTGGATAGGAAATGATACCAACTGACCTTTAGGGGAATGAGAAAGGGTAACCAACCCAAATTAAACTTTTCCAATATATATTGGATAAGGAGATAAAGCCATGTAGAAAAGATTACACGGCATTTAGAAGGGTCACACATAATGTCCCTTGACCCTAAGTACTTCTCATGTATAACGACCCAAGTCAAATGAACATGTCATGTGGAAACGGTATACACAGAGTGTAGAGAAGGTCACACATTGTTTCCTACTATTTGGGGTCCTCTTTTTGTACACTTTCCATGTTCTAGTACATGGCTTCAACCCGTGTTCATCTGCCCATATACCGGTACACGGGGTAGCCCGTGTAACAGGCCTGGGTCTGGTCATGTGGTGGAGTACATTCTGTGTACTCCACTTCATATCTATGAATCCTTTGAGATACACATCAATCCTCAGGGAAGGGATCACATGTTGTGTTATAGGTGTCACATGTCATGTGTCACTCTCCTATTTTTCAAAACCCTAGCTACCGCTCAACGGGGCCCACACGCTGTGTGTTCCAAAACACATGTTGTGTTCATCAGGATTTTCCAGAATGTTAATTATTTTTTCACATGCCTCGGTTGATTCTCCAGTGTTTGATATGATGATACTTTCACCTCTAAACTGAAGATCCACAATCGTATTTCCATGGTAACACTAAATTGGTAGGTTTTGAGACTTCGATGCTCCAAAAACCCACACTAATCATCCACATGAAAGTAACTTGAAGAACCATATCTTCTAGAATACTCTGATCCATCTATCTCTATTATCTTCACACCTCCTCTAGGTCATCACAATGTTAGATCTATGATTTTAAATCGTTACGTCATGATTTGAATATGCAACGATCATCCGTTCATAACCCCATGAAGAACGAAGTATGCATGGGGATAAAGGGGAAGGAAACACATAGAAACAACTTGAGGAATGAACCTCAACTATTTTTTGTTAAATCCTTGATCTATTCTATTATAATGATCAATAATCTAAATAAAAACAAAATTAATCCCTCGAAATCAAACCCTCCTGCAAGAACGATCGAAATGCGGGTCAACCTGTTTGTGGGTTGATCCGCATTCATCGTTAAATCAAAGAATAGGGAAAGAAGGAAATTAAAACAACACGCTCTACCTTAGGTGTGGATTTTATTTTGAAGAAGATAAATCTTTTCGTCGCTTCCATTGGTGAGATTTTTCAAAGTGGTGTTCGTCGATCTCCAATATGATCTCTGTCATCACTTTTCATTGATATAATTCTTCAAGTTCTCTATAGAGCCTATGGGAAGTTATCCAGGGTTATAAGCCTAACCTTAGGATCCTTATTATTAAAAAAACAATAAAATTTATTTCTTCATAATGTTAAAATAAATAAATCCTTAATTTATTTTATTTCTTCAAAACATCCAAAAATTAACTTTGACAGCCGACCCACACCGGCAGATGTTAGGCCTCGCCTAGGGTAAAGTTCCTGCATTGAACACAACAGTGCCCTTGGATTTCTGATCTAGTCACCCATTTATAAGTTATTAAACTTTTTTATGACAACATCTCATGAATTCTATTTAATATATTTAATATATTTTAAACATTTATTCCGGGCACACTGGGCCTCAGAATCACATGTCGTCTCAGAACCTACTCTCAAATTAATTCCATATAATATTTAAAAATAATACATAGAAAAAATATAGGAAATTGAATTCTACCCATATTAGGGTTTTACATACCCAAAAATCTAAAACAAAATGCTATACAAAGATATGTGGGTACTATGCATGAATCTGAGCCTCTCGCTCCCACATGCTCTCCTAGAGATTCTCATGCTATCACCAGACATGAACTAAGAGAATCAGTCACCCATGAAGGATCCTCTCCTACCGATCCTAAATCTCCATTAGTTACTTATCAAAGTTTTCTTCATCATCAATGTCCATCTCATCCCAATCAATGATGTGCAATGGGTCATGCACGTACCTCTTCAGTAGCGACACGTGGAAAACGTCATGTACCTGGTGAAACTATGGGGGTAAGGCTAAGTGGTAATCCACCTCGCCAGCTCTATGTAGTATCTAAAAAAGACCAATAAACCTCAGAGATAACTCGTCTCCTTGGAAAAATCTCTATAACCCTCATCAAGGTGAGACCTGAAGGACGACAAGGTCTCCTTACTAAAACTCCAAAGGTCTCTTCCATCTACTAGAAAAAGACTTTTTCCATTTTTGTGTAGTCTTCATCTACTCCTGTATGATTTGCACCTTCCCAGTAGTATCTCATACCAACTCTGATCCCATGAGTGCTGACTCTCCTGAGTCAGTCCAACAAATTCGTGACTGAAAGGGTCACCCGTACAAAGCCTCGAATGGTTTCATACAAATAGTGGAGTGATTGTTGTTTTTGTGCACAAACCCCACCAGTGGTAAGTGGTCCTCCCAACTATGGTTGAAGTCCAAGATGCAATCCCGCAACATATCCTCCAAAACTTGGATGTTCCTCTCCATTTGGTCATCCTTCTGGGGATGAAATGTTGTGCTCAAGCGTAATTGAGTCCCAAACGTGTCTTTTAATCCCTTCCATAACCAAGATTTGAAACGATCTTCACGATCTGAAACTATCTTCAATAGGAATTAATGAAGTTGATCTATCTTCTATATATAGAGGCATCCTAATATCTCTATTGAACTCTGATCTTGGATAGATAAGAAGTGGGATGACTTGGTGACTCAGTCAATGATCACCCAAATGGAATCATGTCCCATGTGTATACATGGTAAACCTATCACAAAGTCCATCTATATCCAATACCACTTCCATTTCGGCACCTCAAGGGGGTGAGATAAACCTGCTAGAACCCAGTGATCAGCCTTTTCCTGATGGAACGTAAGTCATCGAGAAACAAACTCTTCACTGCCTTATTCATCCATGTCCACAAAAACTGATGTCGGAGGTCCTAGCACATATTCCCTACACCATAGTGTACCTCTAAAGGGGATATATGAAACTCTATCAGAACCTCTTCCCGTAACTCCACTGGTATAACTGTGTGTTACCTAAAATGGAAGACATGATCCCCACCTAGTGAATACCCATTAGGATCATGCCCTGTGGACATCTGAGCACATAAGGTCATGCAGTCATCATCCCCAAGCTATGCCTCCCTGAATCACTTTAAGAGTATAGGGATGAAAACCATCTAATGCAGGTAATTTTCATCATCTCCATTCATGAAGGATAATTATAATGAGGCTAACTTCTCTAAGGCCTTGTTCAATGTTGTGAACTATATCTCCTTTTGAGAGCATCCTCAACCATGTTCCCCTTCCCAGGAGTATAGACAATATCGAAGTAATAATTCTAGAGTAACTCTATCCATAACCTATATCTCAGGTTTATATCCTTCTAATATAATATATAATTTAGAATCTTGTGATTTTATGTAGATGATAAACCATTATCCCATCAGGTAGTGTCACCACATCGTCAACGCGAAGACTACTGCTGCCAACTCAAGATCATGGGTCGTGTAGTTCTACTCATGTGGCCTCAACTGGTGTGAACCATAAGTAATCACTAATTTCCTCTACATAAAGACACAACCATGTCTAGTCCCTAATCCATCATAGAACACCACATACTTGACTCCCTCCTCTGGAAATCTCAAGATCAGGGTGCTCGTAAAACTCTACCTCAACTGTTGGAAAGCCTATTGGAAATTCTCTATTAAAACGAATGGATGACCTTTTTTGGTCAAAGATATCATAGGTGCTGATACCCGAGATAAATTAGGTATGAATATATGGAATTATACTACTATACCAAGGAATCTCCACACCTCTGTCACACTTCTAGGTGGCTCCCATGCTAACACTACCTCCACCTTGGTTGGGTCCACTAATACTCCATCTACTGAGATAACATGTCCCAGAAAGTGTACCTCTTGAATCCAAATCAATCAATTCGAGATATTTACATAAATATATTTCTCTCATAGTATGTCTAGAACCATCTGTAAGTGTCTCGTATGCTCCTCCTTAGACATTGAGTAAATAAGGATGTCATTGAGGAAGACCACTATGAACCAGTATAAGTTTGGCTGGAAAATATGTTTCATGAGTCACATGAACACTAATGGGGCGTTCATCATGCTTAAGGGAATAACCAAGTACTCATAATGACCATAGAGGCATATGAAAGTTTTCTTCAGTATATCTGTGTCCCGTACTCGCAGCTGGTGATAGCCTGTTTGAAGGTACACCTTCAAGAACCATCATACCCCTCTCAAATGATCGAAGAGTTCATCGATCCTTTGCAGTGGATAATTATTCTTAATGGTCACATATTTAAAGTGTTGGTAATCCAAACACAACCTCAAGATCTCGTATGCCTTCTTGGAAAACAAAACCAGGGCCACCCAGGGTAAAACACAAGGTCTCACAAATCCATTCCTCTGAAAGTTCTTCAACTGTACCCTTAGCTCATGAATCTCTGTGGGAGCCATCTGATATGTTGGTGCTGATATCGATGTCTTCACTGGGTGTAAATCGATTTAGAATTATACCTCCCAATTAGGAGGAAATCCTAGAACATATTTTATAAATACGTCCTCATAATTCACCACCACTACTGGGAACTGGAAGCTCATAACATCTACTACTCTGAGGGTAAGTCTATCCAAATAATGAGTGATCGGTTTCAACCTCCTATTCATGATCCCCACCAATTCTTCCTAAGTATCCTTTTCACCAACAAATGAAAACCTTACCCCATCACTGCAAACACACCTCACCCTTCACCAAAAACAATCAATCTAGGCATGGACCGAAGATAGCCAATCCATACCAATAATGACATCGTAAGGCCTCGACGCTGCCACCAAGAGATTCTAACCAAAAATCTATCTTCCAAGGGTCATATCACACTATCGGAAATTATGTGTGATCATCGAGTCTCCTCCAATAGGTGTATCCAAGCGTAAAGGTTGATTCAAAGGTTCTACCAAAATCTCAAGGTCTAAAACAAGATCTATGGAAAGGAAATAATAATAGGAACTTGTGTCTATAAGTATGGAAACTAAGGTAGAAAAGACACATATCGTACATCAGATCATCCTTGGAGTCCCTGGGTCGTACACCTCGACTGCATATAGCTTCCCTTGCCCCTATCCTCCATCTTCCTAACCTTGGGGTGGACCTCCTAGGGGTGGTGGTGGTAGTATTTCCAAACGTCTACCACCTCATACAACTTTCCCTGCTTCTCTTACACATTTTCTGCCTGGAGGATCTTCCCAATCAACTAGTTTTCTCTACATCGATGGTTCATCCACCACTTCCCTATTAGCAGCTCGATGGATTGGACAATATTTAGAGAGATTCCTTATACTATCACATGTGTATCATCGCCTCTCCCTAGGCTGACTGGATCTAGCCTAAGAGCCCTGGACTATAGATCCCATGTCCTAGGACATCCTATGACATCTCCCACACTTGATCCATATGTCTGACATCGACTCCCCACTACCAAGGTCTCTACACCTATCTTCTTGCTGCTGATTGTCGTTGGATGTCTCTACTCATCCAAGAATCTCTCGACCATAAAATCTTGTACAAGCACTCTATTATAAGTTGGAATTCATAGAAGTATGACGATGGCTCATATTTATAGACGTAGACCTCTCTTGAAGGTCCAATCCCTGAAGTAATGATCCCTAGACATATCCATAGAGTACCTAGAGAGGTTGGTGAACCTTGATGAATAGTCATCCACCATTATACTGCCCTACTAGAGCTGAAGAATCTCCTGTATATGAAATGCTCTCAGCATAACAAGATAGAACTCCTCTCTAAAGATGTGATCGAACTCTTCCCATGAAAGAGTCACCTTGCCATGAGTATGTGTGGTCAAACTCCACCATTTCCCCCACTAAACCTTGAAGAAGGCTCGCTACTCGGAAAACCATCTCATCCACTGGTATCCCCACTAGACAAAAAACTCTGGCCACCACCTCAATATAGTACTCAGCTGCTTGAGGGTCAGGCTCACCTCAGAACCTGAGGGTTCTCTGTCTCTAAAACTCATGGAGCACGCACAGCCTATGCTCCTCATCTGTTGGTACTGTAGGTACCATGTGTTTCCCCAATGGTGGTGGTATTGATGGTGCACCACCTGAATGTAACACCTAGACAATTGGCCACTGTATCGAAGCCTTGTCAATGAGGGGTTAATCCTCATGATTGATCTATTGAATCCTAGATATTATGCATTATGGAGGCATCCTATAAGGAAACAAGATGTACCATGATCAAAAAGTATATTTGGAGAGCTAACTCAAGAAGGACATGGAAACCACAACCCATTAATATATGAATCATGTACCATTATTGTTTTCCTACAACTATATTTCTCATGTATTGAATTGAAAATCATGTTATTAGAGTCCTGGTGTATGGATACGTCAGTCGCCCACACCAACACTAGAGTCCCTGGCCTGAAATATGAACACAAAACACTTAAAATTTTTCCCCAAACCAATCTCACAGACTCTCAGTCTTAATATAGAACTTACCACCTCTAATACCACTCTTTCATGACACATCCTAGTGGGTCCCATGTCTCGACTCCCCAATCCCGCCTCCAATAGGCCAGGGGTTTTGACTAGCACTGAGGCATTGCCTAAGTACATGTACACACACACACACATCTCCAAAACCAAAAATGTTGAAATGTAAAAACCACTAAGGAACAAAATGCATTCATAATAAAAAACCCAACCAAAAGAGTACAATGGAAATTAAAGTTTGGAAAAGTAAACTGGGATAGAATACAAGCCTACCAAAAGAAATATTCTGCCAATAACAAAGTCCAACATGTAAGAAAACAAGATAGGTATTGGGACTGATGCTTGAATCTATAGGAAAACCTCAGTCTGTCTAGAACTCAATATTCTCTATTCAGTCCTGGTCCGCCCTAGACTTCGTCAAAAGGTCACTTGTCTTCACAAGACACGGCATGTTCAGGAAAAGACCGTGCAGGGGTGAGTATAACAATACTCATTACAAAACCCCCAAAACCACAAAGCAATATACAAAGTAAATGTATAGTTAGCTCTACACAGTATATGTCTTCAGTACATATAATAATAAAATATCTAGATATACCTGAAACCAAGACCCGTATTCTATAGGTAATTCACAATGACCACATACCCACGCTAGGGATTTATTCCAAAGATTCCACGAAGCACACATCTAAGAGAACTCAATTCTAAGTCTAGTATCCCTAATGAAATCCATTCAAGAAGTAATGTTCATCGAGAACCTCCACGAGATAGATAGATACACTGATATATCTGAAGATATAATACAATACACTCACTCTGGGAGAACCAACTCCATGAGTGGAAAGATCACGATACATGTATTAGGATCATTGCAAAGTCCATAGAGTATACCATAACTCATCTGAATTCACCTGCTAAGTAGAGGACCTAAATCCAATAGGATTGGTCATGTTGATAACCTGACTCTACCTAGGGCACAAGAATAGATAAAGGATCCTACTCTGGGCCTCTAGGAGGGGACTCCCAACTCTATCTAGAAAGTCATATTGAAGGAGTCATACTCGTGTGGATAGAAAATGATACCAAATGAACTTTAGGTAAATGAAAAAGGGGCACCAAAACAAATTAAACTTGTCCAATATAAAGTGTAAAAGGAGATCAATCCATATATAAAAGAGTACATGGTGTGTAGAAGGGTCACATGTCGTGTCTCTAGATCTTAGGTACTGCCCATGTACAATGGCCCAAGTCAGATGAACATGTCATGTGGAAATAGTATACATGGCATGTAGAGAAGGTCACACATCATTTCCTACTATCCAGGGTCCACCCCATGTACGTTTTCCATGTTTTTGTACATGTATTCACCCCATGTTCATCTAACCATGCATTGGTGCATGGGGTAGCTCGTGTATCCGGTCTGGGTCTGGTTGTGTGGTGGAGTACATGTCGTGTACTCCACCCTGTGTCTCTGTATCCTCTAAGATAAATGTTGTGCCTCCGGGAAGGGCTCACATGCCATGTGATAGGTGTCACACACCATATGGAACCCTCTTATTTCCCGAAACCCTAGATTCCGCTCAATGTGGCCCACACACTGTGTGTTTTGAAACACATGTTGTGTTCATTGGGATTTTCCAAAACATTCGTTCTTCCTCCATGCACCTTGGTTTATTCTTTGGTGTTCGATCTGATGATCCATTCACCTCGGAACTGAAGATAAAATGTCATATTTCTATGGTAACACCAAATCGGTAGGTTTAGGGCCTTCAATCGGCTCTGAAACCCCATTTCGATCATACGCACAAAATTCACTCCAAGAATCATATCTTCTGAAATACTATGATCTGTCTATCGCCATCACTGTCGCACCTCTTCTAGGTCATTATTATGTTAGAACTATGATTTTATATCATTACACCATGATTCGAATGTATAATGATAATATGTTCATAACCCTTAAAGAATGATGAACGCGTAGGGATAAAGAGAGAAGGAAACACATAGAAACAACTTGAGGAAATAAACACAACCATGGTTCATTACAGCCTTCATCCATTCCATTAGAATGATCAAGAAACTAAATCAAAACAAAATAAATCCCCAAAATCAACCCCAAAATAAAACCCTCCCATAAGAACGATCGAATCGTGGGTCAACCTGTTTGTGGGTTAATCTGTGTTCATCATTAAATCAAAGAACATAGAAAGAAGAAAATTAAAACAGCATGCCCTACCTTAAAGTTGGATCATCCAATGAATAATATCGATCATCATGTCACTACCATTGGAGAGATTCCTCAAAGCGTTATTCGTTGTTCTCTAATTTGAGCACCATCATCTCTTGACATTGATATAATTCTTCAGGTTCTCTCCAGAGCCTCTAAAAAGTTCTCCAAGGTTATGAGCCTAACCCTAGGCTCATGATTATTAAAAAAACAAGAAAACATTTCACTATATCACCGCATAATGTTAAAATAAAATAAATCCTTAATTTATTTTATTTCTTCAAAACGTCCAAATATTAACTTTCGTAGCCTACCTGCATCTGCTGATGTTAGGCCTCGCCTAGGATAAATTCACTACTATGAACTCAACAGTTCCCTCATATTTATAATCTAGGCACTCATTTAGAAGTTATTCTACTTTTTCAGGAAAACTTCTTGCATATGCTATTTAATATATTTAATATATTTCAAAAATTTATTCCGGGTACACTGGGCCTCAAAATCAAACGTCGTCTCAATGCCTAATCTCAAATTAATTCCATATAATATTTAAAAATAGTACACATAAAAATTTTGGGACATTACAATGGGAACCAATGATCCTTACTAGCATGTATTAAATTGAAGTTGATCTCTAGATCCTCTAACCAGTACTCCATTTTCTAATTAGAGGTACTCCCCTCATACTTTCTAAGATATGACATTGAAACTCATGCATCATCTTCCACCAAGAATCATCCTCCTCATCCATGTAAACCCTTCTATAGTCAACTAAATCATCCTATTTCACATATCCAATTTGAACCGCACATATATAATGACCACCATCAAACTAAAAAATAAAAAATCAAAGCCTAGGGATATGTAATTTAATTGAATATCATTTCACTATATTAATTCCATTTCCCCTTAATATACCTAGTTTAAACACAATCATAATAAATCATGATGCATATACCTATCTTAGGTATCTAACCTTTAATTAGTATTGAATTTCCTAGAATTTTTTGTAATATTAAGGTCCTTTCATCAGATGATAGAGATCCCTAAATTATTATGTACAAACTAATCTCCCTTACCACATCACATGCTAAATTTGATCAATATTTTTTCCCTACCAAACCCATATAGTTCCCAATAGTTCTTATCTATAATATCAATCCTTACTCTGAATCATAGCTCTGATACCACACTATCATGATCTTACCCCACTTGTAATCCCTCCTAGGCCTATAGTGAAGAAGAGGGTGACCTCCAAATCCTTTCTTCAAATAGTCCATAGGTCAACAACCAGTACTGATGGTATATAAAAACATATATAGGAGACACTTCCCTCATAATCCTAGGAATATATATATATATATGTAAGAAAATCCAAAAATTAAATTCATAATATAAAGAATATTCCAATATTACATAATGAATGTAATTTCATAAAAAAATAAAACTCCAAAATAAATACAAAAAAGGAACTCTTGTGGCAGTAACTTTGATAAGAACTCCAAGATACGAGTTAGTAATACATTTATTGGTCACCAAATTCATTCGAAAAATAGTTATATATAGAAAGTGGTGATCATGAATATATACTCAATAGGATCATACCCAAAACCTATAATGAAAATGTGGAAGAAGCATACTAATGATTTAATAAATAAATAATAGAACCAACTCACACATATACCAAGTCAACTTTCACTCATCCTCACTAAGGCTCACTCACCCAATAACACATCCAAGTAAAGTAACATAGTACCCAAAGAATATATATATATATATCTTGAAGGTTCCCCAAGACTAATTCCTCACTAATTTGGTCTCTATCATTCCTCAAGGGCATACATCGTAATATTTTCATCCACTTTGAGTAACCACATATCATAGCCACTTAACTCATATAAGAAATAAATCACAATAATACATCATATACTCATAAAAGTATGGTATCATTAACATGTATGACATTATCCTTGTTCCCTTCTCTTACCATTCATGACCACCATCATCTATCATAACCTCAAGCATCACACAATCCATCATTTATAATTCCAATATTTATCATTACCCACCTCATTACATTCATTAGTCATATTTAGGTCAATCTATTCATTAATCATTAACTACATTTACCTCAATTATTACTAATTCATTTGAATAATTTAATTTTAAAGTTACTAGTCCACTTACCACTTTTTATCTACCTGTTACTTCAATTAGTAATTCCATACATCATAACTCATCATTCTAACTTGATATATGCTATATTTTATCATTAAACCATTTTACTAGTCAATTACAATGCAACCACACAACCTCCTCATAACACAACATCAATCACCACTCAATTATATAGGCCATAAACCACTATAATAAGCTAAAACAACAACCACAACATTAGTCCACCTCTTCCCACATCAACCATGTCAAACCATCCACACTAAATTTACAACCCTAATTCTAGATACAACATCCCACCATCAAGATCATATTAATCACAATAATTATATACAAATGACTAAAGTAATATACCATAATAATTACCGCAACATGGAACACTAAAACCATATCCTTATTATCATACTTCCATATTAGTTAATCACCACAACATAAGAAAAATTATCAAAGTTCCAGATTTTGATACAACCCATTTCATTACCAATGTTAATTAGTTATTCAATTATAAAAGGTGATAAAGCTTATTAATAAAAAAGAAATATGGGTTATCATAACAATTAATATCAATAAGAATAATAAATCATAATAAATAACATATAATAATGTAATGAACATGTAAAAACACTCCCTTTTACCTCGATTTTTTAGTTTGTTTAATTATATTTCTTAGGTTAATTCAAACCATAAAACCAATGAAAATAATAGCATGTTAATCCCAAAATTATACATAAATAAGGATAATTATTGAATCCCCCACATCTTTGAAACCTCAATCATGTGATACTAGAAAGATAAAGGAAACAAGGATCAAACACCAAAAAATCCAAATAAATTTATCACAAAACTTGGTCATAATAAACTATCATCAAGATATCATTCAAACACTGCCCAAGGCTAAAAGAACCTGCTTTCATAACCCTATGAGGGGATTAAGAACCAAAATATTGTGAGATAAGGAAGAAAGATGCACCTTAGATTAAATAATATATTTCCACACAAGAAATGGGGTTTAGATCCTTTAGGGATGAATTTAAAACACCAAATAATGGAATGGAGTTGGATAGGATTTGAGAGAATGGAAGGAAAGTAAAACCAAAGGAGTTATCAAACCTTATTTTTAGAGAAAATCCAACCAACCTCCACCACAGTATGGTGAGTTCAAAAATGGTTTTTATGACCTCAATCAAAGATAGATCTAAAATCTACAATCTTTAAAATAGCATATTACCCCTTTCTCAGTGGTTTTTTTAGTGGTTTTAAAAATGGTTTTGATTGTCTCCATGGTGTGATGGTACCTAAAATTTTCATATCAACCGTGAAACTAACTCCCTTCAAATATCCACCATGGCATAGAGGAACCACCCTTGTTGTTTCCATAATCTCCCAAAGATCGACTATGTTGAAAGACTCTGAGGACTATAGTTTAAAAACCATAAAATTGGCCATTACACAGCTCCCCATTTTACATAGGAACTCCCCAAAAAATCACCATGATACAACTTATAAAAATTAATAACTCCGCATTATGGAACACCTAAATTCCTAGACCAAAACCTAAAATAGTCGCAGCCACTTAGCTCCACCCAAAATTTTTAACCACCACACCTGTATCTCATCCACACCCTCAAAAATATCCAAATCCTTCCAAAAATGATCATTTTAATCCCCAACATACCAAAACTCCACCCATCACCCCTGAGTTTCCTATAAGATCCCACTTAACACTTATAAAACCTAAATAATCAAGGAAATGGTCTAGAGAGGTCTTAGTCATTAATATATGGGCTCAATGCACAAAATCAAAGTAGATAACATGATCATAAAACAACATAGGTGGATATATTGGTTTTTTTTAATCTATTTACTATGATAAAAGGGTAATTAATCCCTTATACATGTGTCATTTTACCAACCTTTTTATACATGTGTCTCATATTCCTAGACCCCTTATTCCAATATGATAACCTCTCCCCAAAAACACAAACAACTACTCATACCCAAAAATCAATCCCAAGTTCATTCCCCCTTTGAAAAACGAATCTTCTCATTTCCCATCTATCGATGAAATCTATGGTTGGTAAATTTAGAGTATTTTGTTGAATATCACATCTCTTGCTCTATTTTTCTCAATATACATCCCTCTTGTAAGTATAAAATATTTTATGTGCCTTCTGAATAACACCAATCATCCTCAACCAAGCCATATCTCACTCCTATAGTCTTTTCTACATCTAAAACATATCGATTAGATATTATTTGTTACTAAAACTCTCATTGATTAATTTATAGATACTAAAAACCCTACCCAATTCCCCCAAACTCTTTCAGTTCGTACATCCAATGTAAAGAAAGGCATCTATTTTTTTATCCTTTTACATAAATCTTCTTTGATATTGAATCCTCATTTATATTATTTATTTTATTCTTTCTATTTTTCTAGTGATACATCTATCTACTTGGATAAAGATTTTATAATTTTTATATATATATCACTGATATTTCATCTTACAAAATTCATTATTAAATTAATTTATTTATTTATAACTTCTATTAGTAGTTTTTCATTCGTTATATTTCTAAATCACTTTCCATATTATAGGTAGAAATATTTTTATAATCTGTCTATTTTTTATTCAATCCATTTTATTTATATTATTTATTATCTTGGCATTATTTTATTATTGTTATTCTTTTATGTTTTTATGATTTTCCATATTTTTTAACCATCTCTGATTTATTTTGTTTAATTTATTACCTCTAATTTGTTTCTAAATTACATATATTATAGTACATTTATTTTTTTTAAAATGTTGAATGTTATATCTTATGACTATTGTAATTAAATTTTACCCTTTATCATATTAATACAAATATATTATACAATCATTTAAATTTCAAATAAAATATCAAGGAAGCTAAATTACATAGAATATTATCAATGTTACAAAAAAACTCACTCCTTTTGAAAGAAATTGAAAGGAATCTAGATGAAACAATAGTGGATTATATTTATTCACTACTAATTATGTAATCAGTTACTATGGTAATGTGTATCTCTTATTATTAAGTCAAACATTTAGATGAATTAAAAATTGTGACATCCCAAACCCGATTCACTCATAAGTAACTGAACTTGGTTGGCCACAGGAACACCTCCCCATACACCAGAGGCTAATGAATAGTAATGAGGGTCTATGATGGTGTATTGGGGATACTATACCCTCATGATAAGAGTATATTTTTGGGGTAAATGATAATAGTAAGTAGAAGAATTAGTATGATAAATGAACTACATAAACATAAATCATCTAGATATTATAATAATTAGTAGGAAAGTATCATAAACAATAATAGAACCACCTACACTATCATATACAAAATTAAGTAATGTTTTTATGCTATAGAAAATGGGAATAAAAGGAAATAGATTAGTAGGCATATACAACATGCTATACAAAAAAATAACAAAAAACAAAAATCTATATCTAATAGTATCATTAGTATAAGTTTGGTCCTTTGCTCTTGTACTCTATCCTAGTATATAAAATTAAGCATTCAAATATAGACCCTTAACCTTGTTCCTACCTGCATCCACAAAGTCTATATGGGTACCAATCAGTATCCCAAATAGGTTATGAGATAAACTCAGTAAGACACCACCAATGGTGTCTAATAATATTCAACCAGTGAGTATAATATGAACAGTGTTCAGGCATAGTGAATATGGATGATAAATAAATAAAAAATGTCAATCTAGGTTCCTAATAGGAAACTTGTATAATACTGCATGTTTTATACTAATCCAGAATGTATCTAAACAAGTGAAATCATAAATACATATATGTATGTGAGTAAGTATAAGAAATCCTGGGACCCGTGGCATATATCCAAGGCTTCCATGGAAAAAAACCAAGGGAAATATAAATTTCCATGACATGTATGCCTTTAACAGTCAAATTTAAATTTAAAAAGGGCTTACCTTGGAATATCATCATAAGGTGTTCTACCTAAGACCTATAAATGTGTTCTAGGTGCCCCAGTGTTGGGTGTAATAGTGTCCGTATTATAATAAGTCATGTGGTTCCAAATCATCATGTCCACATGTAATACAAGTATTTGAATCACAATGTCCAACATCATATCTGATGAGAAAGAATTTCATATCCAATAATACATAACAAGGTGAGGAAACACCATTTCCAACCTCCCTTTCAAGAATAAGGGTCACCATGCCCTGTATCATAAACTAAGGAGAAGTGTGTGAGTGTAGAAACATGTCCAACACTTTCCTAGTTAATAAATGTGAATCCCATTCCCAATAATAATAATCAACCATCCACAATCACAATGGTAGGCATGGTCACACTTTATAATTAATCAAGGGTCGGGTGACATGGTTATACCACTCGCCTTCTATTTAATAAAAATATACACTTCATTTGTATATGTGAAAGGGAAAGTTACCCTGCCTTAGTGGGTGGTTTAATTTCATATACTAGGATTAGAGCTCCTAGAAA
Source organism: Viscum album (assembly GCA_963277665.1). NCBI lineage: Eukaryota > Viridiplantae > Streptophyta > Magnoliopsida > Santalales > Viscaceae > Viscum > Viscum album. Next base: position 1,912,993,564 of record OY728127.1, read on the forward strand.
AGTATCACTCCCTTTATCTAATTCAAATAATCCACTCCATTTATACGGTATATGCCTAACTCACTTTAGAAGTTGGTAAAAATACATATTGAAGTATAAGGTCCAAGCATGGTTTCATATCATTAATTTAAATAATTAATTCATTTAATTTAATTAACCAATTAAAAACACCTCATGTGTGGTTTAATTTCAAAATAAGGCATAATTTTATTAGGTGTTTAAAGTGACACACCCAAAGTGGTGCATTTTATTGATGTAGAAAAACCCCAACGGTGAAATTAGGTTTTCAGGACCAACCTAAACAAGGTGATAACAATTTAATAATGTAATTTAATATTCAAATAATGATGTATAGAGGGTATAGTGTGAAGCACAATGATTTATAATTTATTCAACTTGAACTTGTTAGAAAATAATTAAATCACCAAAATTATATGGGTAGTAGACTCCTCATCCAGTATCAGCCACTAATCTGGGATAAAAAGGGATAAATATAAGAAATAGAAAAATACCCTAAAATAGATCATATTAGCTCACACTTATTTATCATTACATACATTTATAAAAAATAAAGGATTCAATAGGAATGGGCGACTTATCAGGATAGATCCAATGAGATGAATGATGGTCGATTTATGAGACTGAATAAAGGAGGAATCTCAAAGCCTAGGTAGAGGGGAGGAGATCTCTCAAGGAATGGGGAAATATTGTGAGATTTGGGGAAGAAATTGGAGGAAGACGAGTTAAATACATGGAGGTAAAATTCTTATTTACACCTCTTTAAATAGGTTCATGGTTTGGTAACATGGTTAGTCTAAATATGTGAAAACCGTGCACTGGTACTATCCAATGTGTCACACCTCTCACATGACTAGGTGCATGGTTAGACAAATTGTGCACAACCCATCCATTATCATTGTACAACACCCCCACCCCCTCATATGGTTAGGTTCATGGTTAGAAAAACCATTCTCTAACTATGTATTTCATCTCTAAAAAATGTCTACAGTTTTCTTCACAACCATGCAGCCTCCCTTGTATGATTTTCCAAACCACTCTCCTATATAAATGGGACCCATGGTTGAGCCACACGGTTACTACTAACCATGCTCCAACCATGTTCCACAATATTTTTCTCCAAAAACCCAAGCTCAGGGCTCCGAACAAACCTTGAAAACACTTCAATCCTTTAGTCCCTTAATAGACATTATGAGAATAAAACAAGAGGTTTAAACAAAAAAACAAAGGATCAATACCACATGAGAAAAATTAGGATCTTGTAAACTCCCCTCCTTAAAACAACCCATCCACATGTTTCCCTTTCGAGGGTGGTTGATCAACATCTGAGAATAATTCTAGCCATTGGGTATGTATGGTATCCTCTTGCTCCTAGGACTCATTATGTACATGGTCATGCTTCCATAGCATTCATACTAGAGGAATGGTTCTTCCTCAAAGAGCATTAATTCTAGGATCAATTATATGTATAGGATACTCCTAAAATGAATCACCAATATCCAATCCAAACTCAACGGGTTGAATAACATGAGATGGGTCTGAATGAAAACAAAATAATTGAGAAAACTGAAATACATCATACACAGCCCTATATTTATAGGGGAGTGATATCTGATAAGGCATTAGTCTAAACCTCTCCAAAACCTCAAATAGTCTGATGAAATGAGATGATATCTTACATTGCCTCCTAATTCATCAATGCCCCAGTCTCAGAGAAACACACAAGAAGACCTAATCCATGACCTTGAACTCTAGAGGTCATAGATTAAAATCAGCATAAGACTTCTACCTAGACTAAGTTATACCCATATGCTTCCTAATAATTTTTACCTACTCTAAATTCTATTGAAAAATATGAGGTCTGAGTAACACTATCTATCTTACCACTAACTAGAACATGGGTGAAAATAACTACCAACCATATAAGGCCTCATAAGAATCCATATATATAGTTTCTTCAAAGCTATTATTATAATAAAACTCATTAATAGGTATATGTTTCTCTCAAGAACCTCCAAAATCAAGGATGCATACTTGGAGAATGTCATTTAACACCTATATCATATGTCGATACTGATCATTGGTCTAAGGGTGATAGGTTGTTCTTAGAAGCACCAGTGAACCAATATCCTTCAAAAACCCCTTCCAAGACCATGATGTAAAACAAGCATATCTATCTAATATTATGGTATTTGGAACTTCATAAAGTTGTATGATCTCCATAACATATAACCTCCATAGATCATCCACTAAAAGGGTCTCCTAAATAGTCAAGAAGTGGGTAACCTTTTTCAGTCTATCAATGATCACCCATAATACATCACTACCTTAAGGGGATCTTAGTAAGACAATAAAAAAATACATGGTGACATCATACCATTTCCACTTAGGAATGGGAAATGTCTATAAAATCCATGCAGGTCTCTAGTTATCTTCCTTCACCTACTGTTAGGTGGAACTCCAAGTAACAAAACCTTCTATATCTCTTTTCATACTAGGCCACCAATAATGGTGACATAGATCATGGTATATCTTAATGAGACCAAGATATATTTCCCAATAAGTGGAATGAGACTCTCACGTCAACTCCTCTAGTATGTATATGGGTAACCAAATGGATGCACAAGATCTCATCCTCATTAATGACCCAACCAAGAAGTGGGTATTTTCCTAAAATTAACTCTTATAAGACCAAGCCCACAAGATCAGATATCTACCTCATATTCACTCTATCCATAAGTGAAGTGGTCATTGATAATGATGTGAGTATAGGATGACTAAGAAAGTCTTTCACCTCTAAGTGAATATTAGAAAACAATGCCATAAATTTCAATTTACTACTGGATTCAGGCACTGCTTGTGTTTGAGTCTTCCTACTCAGAGCATCTGACACTACATTACCTTACCTTAAAATATAGGTAAGATAGAAGTAAAATGATTGTAGTTATTCAACCCATATTTACTGTCTGATATTCAAATCATGCTATGTGAAGATGTATTTGATGATTTTGTACCAAAAACCTCTATCCAAGCACATAATACCTCTAACAACATAAGGCATGTATGACTATAGCTAGATAAAGATTGTGAATTATATAATTATGTTCGTGAGGCCTCAACTGATGAGACCCATATTCCACAACTCGATCACCCTACATCAAAAATGATCTTAGAATGATGCCTGACACATCACAATAAAATGTATATCATATTTTAGGCTCAGGTAAAATTGGGATCAGTGTTAGAGTCAATCTTCCTTTTAGCCCTTGAAAGGATTCCTCACAAGAATCATACCATACAAGTTTCACACCCTTATTAGTCAAGGTCATAAGGGGTGATTCTAGGCATAAAAAGTTCAGACTAAAGAACATATACTAGACAACTAGTCCCAAGAAACTTTATATATCAAATATGTGATTTTTATTCTCCTAAGAAACCCCATCTATCAACTTCTTTAGGTTAACAGATACTCCCACCTCGGAGATAATGTGACCTAGGAAGTGTACTTTATCAATCTAGAACTAGAATTTTCTGATCTTGGAATACAACCTATTATCTCTTAGTATACTCAACACTATATCAATGTGTTTGGAAAGATCATGTGGATTATGAGAATACACCAAGATTTCATCCATGAAAATTACCACAAAATAATATAGATACGGGTGGAAAACTCAATTCATCAAATCCATGAAAATAGTTAGAATGTTCATGATATTTAATGGCATTACTAAATACTTGTACAAGCCATATATAATATAGAATGTTGTATATGGTATGTATAAGGTTATAACTTATACCTGATGGTAGCCCGAACTTGATTCAATCTTCGAGAAAACTTGATCTCCTCATATCAAATCAAATAGGTTATCTATTCAAGGTAATAGATATCGGTTCTTGACAGTAAACTGATTAAAAGGGTGGTAATCCATGCAATGCCTAAGGTCCCCATCCCCCTTCTTGGAAAAAAATAATGGGTGAAACCCAAGGTGAAGTATTGAGTTTTATGAACCCCTTGGATTAAAAAACTTCTAACTACCTCTTGAGATCTTTCAAATCAGTAGTATCCATCCTGTAAGGAGGAATTGATACTGGTGTTGCTCTTGGAACTAGCTCAATAGTAAACTCAACATGTATCTCTAGAGGGAGCTCAGAAAATTAATCAGTGAATACATCCCTAAAATGATTTATTATTGGAGGGAAATATTTATGTCATATTCCCTAATAATCCATATAAAGACTAACAATCTAGTTTTTCACTCTGCCCAGCCCATGAGGACCTGGTCTAGCTTGATCTTCCTAGACATCGCATTCTCCTTTGTGAATATAGTTACCACCCTCAAGTGATGTAAAGGAAACCCTCTGGTGATGTCAATAAACATGATCATGGTAAGAAACTAGTCATTCCATCCCTAGAATTATGTTCAAACCTATAATCTTTAGGATAAAGAGGTTTTATATTAAATGGTAACTGCCTATATCAAGAGGAACTCCTTACAATGGTGCAAACTTTCTAGTCAAATCCCTAATGCAGTGTCAAGTGTCATCACTCAAAAAAATATTGAATTTCAAGCCCAAGGGTTTCCAAAATTTCTACATATATAAATAAGTAAGATGTTCCTATTCCAAATAAAACATACACTAAAGTAGAGGATACCAACATCATACCTCAAACTATAGAAATCCTGGCACTTTGATCCTCATCTTTTTGTTGAACTGCATATATATATATTGATTTTTGGCCCTAAAATACAACATGACTACCCAAGGAAGGTATACTCTATTGGTACTATAATTCTTATGTCTAGATCCCATGACCACAACCACCTCCTCGTCTTGGATGGCTGGTAGTACTCTATCTACCCACTTGGAAAGGGGCTATTGAACCTGTTATCGAATGTGGAGTCAGTGTATATCCTCTCTCACTAGCCACTAATGGAAAATTTATAATAAATAACTATATATTTCCCATATTAATGAAATCCTAGCACTAAATGGGGTCTCTAAGACATTAAGGATTCATAAAATCCGACCTCCCACACTAATGGCATAATACTTGGCTATTGGTATAGATACTCTATGTAACACCCCGGGATTTCAGAGTGTGTTATTTCTTAAAAATAATTAAATAACTTGCACTACACGCAACACCGAGTTTAATCACACCATTAAAAGGGGTCATGAATAGTATTAACTACATTTTTAACTTTATATAATCCTTATAATTTTAGAATCCCTATTATGAGTTTCTTAGTCATGTTGCAAGAACAGATTCATTTTCAGTATTTCACTTTTATCAACTTCTAATAGTGAAACCTTTTTAAATACAATATTTTAAACTTTTTGACTAAATGGGGACATCAAAAATTTAAAATGAAACACCCCAATCTTCCACGGTACGTTTCCCTTCGAATAATGCGATAACGTGTGTTGTACGCAACCTCGAGTTCTAACACACACCACAACTAATTAAACTAGCCGTTGTGAATAGTAATACCTACTTTTTAAAATTATATATATTTTATATTTCAAAATGGACTTCATTATTGGATTCGGAATATCTAATTTAACCTAAGGTGAAATTTTGGTACATTTCGGATAACTTTCATATTTTGATGAATAGTGAAAATTACTAAATTTTAATTAAAAACAACTTTTTTAATAAAAATAATTAATAGTGATAAATTATGAATTTGAGTGGTTTTAAAGTATATTTAGAATATATTTTTACCATTTAATATAATGTTGGTAATTGGACATAATTTTACAATTAAACCGAACATAAACGAGTGTCAATCTTTTGATAGTTATTATCTCTTAAAAACACGCTTTTTGTTTTGACAGCGGGAATTAATTTTAAATTAATTTCTGCCACTTCTGTGTTTCGAATTTAGGAAAATGGATTCCATATTTTGAATCATGATGTTCAAATTGTGTAAATAGGTAACTTTTATTTTTAGACATTTTGAATAATTACTGCGGTAAATATTTTATTTACCATGGTTAAGGGTAAATCCGGTAAATAAGGGTTAAAAAATAATATTATAATAATACTAAATTACCCTAAAACGTGTCTTAACCCTATTGGTTGATACATGGTAGACCATGGTCATCTTTGTGTCAATTTTGGGACCCCATGGATCCACTTGTAAGTGATAATGACACATTATATTAATAAAGCTTAAATAAAAATAAAAATGGCATAAGCTTACATCTTTTAGAAGAACAATTTTTACATAGGGTTATACATGTTGTATTTTCGATTATAAATATTCATTAGAAAGATAAAAAGATTTCCTACATAATGATAATTTATTTATAATTTTTAGACATTAAATAAGTTATTTTATTTATGACACAATAATGATGAAGTAATTACTATAATAGTGAAAAATTAAAATAATTGATATTATAAATACCCAAATAAATATAATATGAAACTTTTAATGAATTAAACTAATTTTATAGGATAATATGATATATTAGGATTGATTTAATTGACTTTTTTTGAAGTAATCAATCTGTTATGAGTTTCACAAAAATCAACTATTGAATAGTGTCAAAATTGACATAAAAGAGTTCTTAAAACAAATATTATATTATTAATTGATATTAAATTCCTAAAAATCTATGGTTCGGCCAAGAGACTTATATTATGATAGGTTAATCATTAATGGACCACTTGGGGGTCGCTTGGATGTATATAGTAAGTTTATTAACCATATTATATAAAAATACAAAGAGACATTGTAAAAGTGAAACTAATTAACTTAGAGTTAATACTTAAAGATAAGGTTAATATAAGTACCCAAACCTGTCTAAATTCTATTGGATGAGTTGATTTCGACCTATCCCCACCTCATACTTTGAATAGTCAACTTTGGAGCCTTTGGAAACCGAATATGAATTTATTATAAATTAATATTTCTAGCTTTTCCAAAGGTGCCCCTCACCCCTCTTATAAAAGGGCACTCCTCCTTCTCATTTTTTCACACCTTAAAAGCCTTTTGGTTCGGCAAAACTCTGCCCAAATAATCTCCCAACATCCCTCACTACAACCTAGAGGCCTTAGTTTGATCATAAAGCCAACCTATGGAGCCCTTTTGATCAAATCAAAAGGAAGAACCCGAAGAAGAGGTAATGATTTCACCACCCTTTTCTAAGTTCATTTCTTCTTCCACTTCTTCTTCCTTTGTTCTTACCATTCTAAAATAATAACTCCAGTATCTCACATATACTGTGATGTTATTATAATTATGGTACAACCATATTCAGTATTCTATCCACCCTTTGAATAACATGTCACCATGCGTGCGTACGTACGGCTTACCGTCTCCACGTCGTGGTGTAATTGTTATTCAATATAATATTATTTGGATGGGTATAATAATGATGTGTAACTCATGTAAATAATAAATATAACATGTTAATGATTCTGTATATATGATATACCATCCATTTATATATTATTTTAATATCAAAAAGAATGATATTGTCGCACGTGCGTACGTACGGACTACCGTCTCCACGAACGCGATGAGATTCATTCTCCATCGTAACCATTCAAGTATAATTATCATTTTATGATTTAAAAATGATGTTTAAGGACTATATATCATTCTGGATATGAATAAGATACAACAACCATGGCTTATGTAATAATACATATAAAGAAAATGAGTAAGTTAACACCCGAAACGACGATAATTCTAAGATATTATTAACAAATCAATGTTAAAAGATCATATATGATATCATATTAATATATATGATTCTTGTATAATTTAATAACAATTATTTAACCATTATACAGGAGGTTAACCTACCCCAACCAAGGAAAAGTACAAGGTAAGGGTTATTTCACAATCTCTTCATTATCCGAGGTTGTTTATACGTAATAATCTACTGGGATTTCTTTATCATCCACATCCATGTTTCTTCGAAATACATTTCAAAACATATTTACTATTTACTAGAATATGGGTTAAATTCATTTATACCCTTGTTTGACTTTTTGTAAGAGGTTTATAAAGGAATCTTACCGTCGTTTTCAAAACAAAGTCCTTTTTAACCTTTTCGACAGAATTAAGATAAGAATGTTTTTTTTACTTATACGGCGGGTGCGGTTATTTTCCGCCGTTATAAAATCGTCAAAGATTTCCTTACAAGCTTACAAGAATATTTTAAAGAAAATGTTTTATTTTATATGGCTCTTAAATGATTTCAAAAATAGAAAGAGATATTTCTCTAAAAAGTGTTTTGATTTCATCTATGTCAACATCCTTTAATGGATTTTACGCTTATTTGAAGTTGATTTATTATAATACAAAACTTCTATATTGTATTGAAGGTTTTGTGATATGTTTGACTGTGGATGTGCTATTTTATACCATTCATAGTTTATGGTGAAACTATTGACATTTCATATGCTAGTTTTAATCTGAATGTTTATGTTATATTTCAAACTTTTCTTCAGATGAATGTGCTAAACAAGTATGTTCCGGGTTGGGGACCGGTAAAAGTAAGCCCTCCAGGTTGGGGACTGGTTAAAGTAAGCCCTCCAGGTTAGGGACTGGTAAAAGTATGCCCTCCGGGTTGGTGTCCGGTTATTAGAGGCACTCCGGGTTGGTGTCCGGTTATTAGAGGCACTCCGGGTTGGTGTCCGGTTATTAGAGGCACTCCGGGTTGGGTTCCGGTTAGAATTAACCCCTAGGTCTTGGGATGAGGCCTAGACAAAGAAATTAACGTTTAGCATTATGCATTCCAACATTATGAAAGTGGTTATTGATTTTTTCATGTGATTATTCGATTAGTAGAATATCCATGTGAATAAGTAAATGGCATTATTTCATTTTTACTTTTTCCATACTATGTTGAAGTTCAAGTTTAAAAGGCTTTTGTTTTAGTAATGCATTGCCTTAAATGTTTATTCTTATTTATGAAAGTTTCCGCTATATTGTTATCCTTACTGGGCATTTGAGCTCACCCCTTTTCTATGTTTTATTTTTCCCAGGATGTGAAGAAGTAAGTTATGAATGACCTGCAGGGATTTTATGAGGGGTTAATAGTGTGGATTGTGGAAACATTATGTTGTTGTATTAGTTTTTCATTTTATGATGTAATGTAAAACTTATGAATATATCTAGTGTTTCCAAGGCTACTAAACCAATCGGTCTTTCGAGATTTGATCCTTCTTGTGATCATGCCAATGTTATGTAATAATGCACCGACTCTGGGTAACTAGGGTCGGGGCGTTACAGTTGGTATCAGAGGAAGTTTAGTACGAACCTTGGAAGCTAGATTTAGATAAACTCTGATTAGAGCACGTAGACCTAAGATGAACTTTGAGGATTAGTATAGAAGAAATTCCTAGAATTTTGGTATTGTAGAGATTTTGTGAGTTTTCCGAGCAATACATCCCTGTCTGGATACGAGCAGGTAGAGGCGGCTCTGGCACAGATGTACCTAGGGGTAAAACCCGAAAACACCGCTTTGAGCTAGACTCGAACGGGAACTGGTGCACGACAACGGGCCTTGCTGCACTCTTGGTTATGACACTCCCAGGGGATATGCCTAGGATAACTCTCACTTTCTTTACAAATCATTATGAAGGGTTTATGAGTATATACTTCCTTAAAGAAAACATTCTTATGATTATGGATTATATCCATAAATAGTTCAATTTATGTTAAGTGTTTTATAAGTATGGGATTATGTATTTTGATTCATAAACTGATCTAGTTTATGCCATGGTATAGAAATGGCGCCCAGTAGAAGGAATGAGAACTCCAGAAATACACATGATTCAAAGAGAAGGAAGGATCATATCTTTCATATTCTTAAGCTAGAATTTATAAGAGAAATAGTCTCCCATGTATTATCATCATATGAAGAAATAATATCATGTGTTGATAAGATATGTAAAGAGTTTACTGAGTCCTATGGCTTTGAAGGGAAGCAAGAGAAGAAAAGGATGGAAGAGAGAAAGATGGATAAAGGGAAGAGGGAAAAGAAGAATTTTCCCATATGTGGTAACTGTGGAAAGAAACACCCTGGAACTTGCCTGAAAGGAATGGGAGTTTGTTATAAGTGTGGAGGAAAAGGGCACAAAGTACGTGACTGCAAGGGTAAGAAAATGGTTTTAAATGTACAATGCTTCATTTGCAAGGAGTTTGGACACTACGCGAACCTATGTCCCAGTCATCAGACTATGCCGCAAATGATGTTATTGGATAATAACCAAGTTATGATACTACCACAGCTGAAGAGGAATGATTAGAGTTCTTATGTTGATTATGTCAATTGAGTGTTGTATCAACAATGTACTTGTTATAATAATTATGGAGTATATAAGGATTTTACTGCAGTACTATTTCATTAAGGACTTGAGATGGTGTGGAACAAAGAAAAGTGACTCAGTAGCAGGTTAAATGTCTGGAAAATATATGGTTGAGAGAAAGATAAACCATAATATGGTTCAGATACCGAGGTGGTGATTTTAGAATAATACATGATTGATTTGGATAAATTATATTGGATATTCTTGACTACCTTGAAGCTGGTTAATGATTTGTATATTCCATCATTGTTGGGGTTTAAAACATTTCTGGATTAATAAAGTATATCCAGCATTCTATATGGAATAAGGGAGCATGAATGTAATCAATAAGGAATATGGTAATACATGATGAAGGTATTCATATTCTATTACGGGGTAAAAAGGATCTATATTATGTTTACCTTCCTTATAAATGTTGGACTGTGAGTTTAGACAGAAGTATTTTGGATAGTTCTAGTTTGGATTATTTTGGATTGCCATAAAAGGACAACCCGGAGGTCGGGCGGCAACCCGTCGCGTCCGACAAGGCTGCGAGACTTGAACCCGCAACCGAAGGGCGACAAGGGTGTATCACCTACCACTGTCCCACGAGATGTCCTGAATTAAATAATGTAGTTTTTTTTAAAAGATCTGGTAGATGAATTATAAATTCATTTATTTTGGAACCCTGTACGAATAGTATAAATAGAAAAAAAAATTACGTTCTATTATCTTTTAGAGTGAAAGATGAGTTTGTGGTAGAAATTTATTAATGGGTAAAATTCTAATTATAAAGTAAGTATATCTCCTTATTATCTTAGCTAATCTCATAAATAAATTCCTCAACATTAATAATATAAACTTAGAACAAAAATGTTGTCCTAGATGGTACCTTAAATCATCACAAATTTATGGCTTTGGGATTGTTGGCCTTTTCATAGCCATGTTCTCTACCACTCTCCATCAGATAATTGATGGTTAGATTTCTCTTCCATATCCATATTTTCCTACATGGAACCCTAGTATGTGTTATTTTCGGTAATCTTCATACTTTCCACTCTTTATTTTAAATAGAGGCCTCATTAATTCATTTTCCGATGTGGGATTTCAACTAAGATATTTTGAAATGTCAAAAATGTGTTGTCCCAATACCCTATATTTTGTTGAACCGATGGTACTTCAAATCATCATAGATTGATGAGTTTAAGGACCTCAATTTTATACTTGTTTGTGATTGATGACCTCAATCACTACCTATAAATATTTACGTTTTTCCTCCAATTATATGTCTCTAATTGCCACCAATGTTCTCCTAATCGAGAATCATAATTTGGTGGTGACCCTTTCATTTCTCTTTTCCTCATATTAAGACTAAATTTTAGTAACCCAATTTCCGATGTGGGTTTTCCCACAAATATATTTTCTACTTTCAACCTTTTATTTTCGAAGAACAATTTCAAATTGCGAGGACGCAATTTATTGAAGGAGGGGAGAATGTAACACCCCAGGATTTCCGAGTGTGTTATTTCTTAAAAATAATTCAATAACTTGCACTACACGCAACACCGAGTTTAATCACACCATTAAAAGGGGTCATGAATAGTATTAACTACATTTTTAACTTTATATAATCCTTATAATTTTAGAATCCCTATTATGAGTTTCTTAGTCATATTGCAAGAACAGATTCATTTTCAGTATTTCACTTTTATCAACTTCTAATAGTGAAACCTTTTTAAATACAATATTTTAAACTTTTTGACTAAATGGGGACATCAAAAATTTAAAATGAAACACCCCAATCTTCCACGGTACGTTTCCCTTCGAATAATGCGATAACGTGTGTTGTACGCAACCTCGAGTTCTAACACACACCACAACTAATTAAACTAGCCGTTGTGAATAGTAATACCTACTTTTTAAAATTATATATATTTTATATTTCAAAATGGACTTCATTTTTGGATTCGGAATATCTAATTTAACCTAAGGTGAAATTTTGGTACATTTCGGATAACTTTCATATTTTGATGAATAGTGAAAATTACTAAATTTTAATTAAAAACAACTTTTTTAATCAAAATAATTAATAGTGATAAATTATGAATTTGAGTGGTTTTAAAGTATATTTAGAATATATTTTTACCATTTAATATAATGTTGGTAATTGGACGTAATTTTACAATTAAACCGAACATAAACGAGTGTCAATCTTTTGATAGTTATTATCTCTTAAAAACACGCTTTTTGTTTTGACAGCGGGAATTAATTTTAAATTAATTTCTGCCACTTCTGTGTTTTGAATTTAGGAAAATGGATTCCATATTTTTAATCAGGATGTTCAAATTGTGTAAATAGGTAACTTTTATTTTTAGACATTTTGAATAATTACTGCGGTAAATATTTTATTTACCATGGTTAAGGGTAAATCCGGTAAATAAGGGTTAAAAAATAATATTATAATAATACTAAATTACCCTAAAACGTGTCTTAACCCTATTGGTTGATACATGATCGACCATGGGCATCTTTTTGTCAATTTTGGGACCCCATGGATCCACTTGTAAGTGATAATGACACATTATATTAATAAAGCTTAAATAAAAATAAAAATGGCATAAGCTTACATCTTTTAGAAGAACAATTTTTACATAGGGTTATACATGTTGGATTTTCGATTATAAATATTCATTAGAAAGATAAAAAGATTTCCTACATAATGATATTTTATTTATAATTTTTAGACATTAAATAAGTTATTTTATTTATGACACAATAATGATGCAGTAATTACTATAATAGTGAAAAATTAAAATAATTGATATTATAAATACCCAAATAAATATAATATGAAACTTTTAATGAATTAAACTAATTTTATAGGATAATATGATATATTAGGATTGATTTAATTGACTTTTTTTGAAGTAATCAATCTGTTATGAGTTTCACAAAAATCAACTATTGAATAGTGTCAAAATTGACATAAAAGAGTTCTTAAAACAAATATTATATTATTAATTGATATTAAATTCCTAAAAATCTATGGTTCGGCCAAGAGACTTATATTATGATAGGTTAATCATTAATGGACCACTTGGGGGTCTCTTGGATGTATATAGTAAGTTTATTAACCATATTATATAAAAATACAAAGAGACATTGTAAAAGTGAAACTAATTAACTTAGAGTTAATACTTAAAGATAAGGTTAATATAAGTACCCAAACCTGTCTAAATTCTATTGGATGAGTTGATTTCGACCTATACCCACCTCATCCTTTGAATAGTCAACTTTGGAGCCTTTGGAAACCGAATATGAATTTATTATAAATTAATATTTCTAGCTTTTCCAAAGGTGCCCCTCACCCCTCTTATAAATGGGCACTCCTCCTCATTTTTTCACACCTTAAAAGCCTATTTGTTCGGCCAAACTCTGCCCAAATAATCTCCCAACATCCCTCACTACAACCTAGAGGCCTTAGTTTGATCAGAAAGCCAACCTAAGGAGCCCTTTTGATCAAATCAAAAGGAAGAACCCGAAGAAGAGGTAATGATTTCACCACCCTTTTCTAAGTTCATTTCTTCTTCCACTTCTTCTTCCTTTGTTCTTACCATTCTAAAATAATAACTCCAGTATCTCACATATACTGTGATGTTATTATAATTATGGTACAACCATATTCAGTATTCTATCCACCCTTTGAATAACATGTCACCATACGTGCGTACGTACGGCTTACCGTCTCCACGTCGTGGTGTAATTGTTATTCAATATAATATTATTTGGATGGGTATAATAATGATGTGTAACTCATGTAAATAATAAATATAACATGTTAATGATTCTGTATATATGATATACCATTCATTTATATATTATTTTAATATAAAAAAGAATGATATTGTCGCTCGTGCGTACGTACGGACTACCGTCTCCACGAACGCGATGAGATTCATTCTCCATCGTAACCATTCAAGTATAATTATCATTTTATGATTTAAAAATGATGTTTAAGGACTAGATATCATTCTGGATATGAATAAGATACAACAACCATGGCTTATGTAACAATACATATAAAGAAAATGAGTAAGTTAACACCCGAAACGACGATAATTCTAAGATATTATTAACAAATCAATGTTAAAAGATCATATATGATATCATATTAATATATATGATTCTTGTATAATTTAATAACAATTATTTCACCATTATACAGGAGGTTAGCCTACCCCAACCAAGGAAAAGTACAAGGTAAGGGTTATTTCACAATCTCTTCATTATCCGAGGTTGTTTATACGTAATAATCTACTGGGATTTCTTTATCATCCACATCCATGTTTCTTCGAAATACATTTCAAAACATATTTACTATTTACTAGAATATGGGTTAAATTCATTTATACCCTTGTTTGAATTTTTGTAAGAGGTTTATAAAGGAATCTTACCGTCGTTTTCAAAACAAAGTCCTTTTTAACCTTTTCGACAGAATTAAGATAAGAATGTTTTTTTTACTTATACGGCGGGTGCGGTTATTTTCCGTCGTTATAAAATCGTCAAAGATTTCCTTAAAAGCTTACAAGAATATTTTAAAGAAAATGTTTTATTTTATATGGCTCTTAAATGATTTCAAAAATAGAAAGAGATATTTCTCTAAAAAGTGTTTTGATTTCATCTATGTCAACATCCTTTAATGGATTTTACGCTTATTTGAAGTTGATTTATTATAATACAAAACTTCTATATTGTATTGAAGGTTTTGTGATATGTTTGACTGTGGATGTGCTATTTTATACCATTCATATTTTATGGTGAAACTATTGACATTTCGTATGCTAGTTTTAATCTGAATGTTTATGTTATATTTCAAACTTTTCTTCAGATGAATGTGCTAAACAAGTATGTTCCGGGTTGGGGACCGGTAAAAGTAAGCCCTCCAGGTTGGGGACTGGTTAAAGTAAGCCCTCCAGGTTAGGGACTGGTAAAAGTATGCCCTCCGGTTTGGTGTCCGGTTATTAGAGGCACTCCGGGTTGGTGTTCGGTTATTAGAGGCACTCCGGGTTGGTGTCCGGTTATTAGAGGCACTCCGGGTTGGGTTCCGGTTAGAAGTAACCCCTAGGTCTTGGGATGAGGCCTAGACAAAGAAATTAATGTTTAGCATTATGCATTCCAACATTATGAAAGTGGTTATTGATTTTTTCATGTGATTATTCGATTAGTAGAATATCCATGTGAATAAGTAAATGGCATTATTTCATTTTTACTTTTGCCATACTATGTTGAAGTTCAAGTTTAAAAGGCTTTTGTTTTAGTAATGCATTGCCTTAAATGTTTATTCTTATTTATGAAAGTTTCCGCTATATTGTTATCTTTACTGGGCATTTGAGCTCACCCCTTTTCTATGTTTTATTTTTCCCAGGATGTGAAGAAGTAAGTTATGAATGACCTGCAGGGATTTTATGAGGGGTTAATAGTGTGGATTGTGGAAACATTATGTTGTTGTATTAGTTTTTCATTTTATGATGTAATGCAAAACTTATGAATATATCTAGTGTTTCCAAGGCTACTAAACCAATCGGTCTTTCGAGATTTGATCCTTCTTGTGATCATGCCAATGTTATGTAATAATGCACCGACTCTGGGTAACTAGGGTCGGGGCGTTACACTCTAACTGCCACTACTCTAAAGAGAACTCTCTAGGTGATGCTCCGTACCACTGGTCAAAGTACTATTTGGTATAGGTGTTACACCACCCTAGACCACACTAATAGCCTCTCTCAGATTTCTATTGGTGATAATGTCTTGAATTTCTATTCCATAAATGGTGGTAAAACAGAGGATATTCACCTATAATCGGATTTCAAACCTGATTCCATCCTCAACTATCATATCCATGGATAACTCATCATTGATTAGAATAGGTGTGAAGCACTGAAGATCAGTTAAATTAGTTTAATAGTCCATAACGAACATAGTGCTTTACTATAGGTGCATAAGATATTTGGCTCGATCAGCCCTCAAAGTCTCAAGATAAAAGTAATCATAGAAAGTAGTTTGTATTTACCTCCAAACCATAGCCTAATGTTGATCGTCTTGATTCAATACATACAACTGATTTTTGGATGATCTACAAATCATGTATGTAGATATCTTCACTTAAATGCTCAAATATAAATAGAATTTCCTCCATCCATGATTCAGAATCCTGGAGACCTCCTTACCCTAAAAATGTAGTAGCGTGCTACTACTAGAACTCCCTAGTAAGCTTTTCCATAGAAGGGGAAGGTTGTGGGTCTTCTTTTATAGTCTGCGCAGTCGTAATAATCCCTCTCAAAACTAAGCATCAACACCCATATTGAAAATATCATGAGGTGTTGCAAGTGGAACTACAAGAGGTACTACTGGGGGCTTAGGGCCCACCACCTCCAGAGTGAGTTCATCACCACCTTCCTGGAACTTGACCTGAGGCCTTTATGGTTTCATATTTAAATAATGCAAGAACACACCTCAAAAAAAGATTTATTAATAGAACAGATCATAGATAAAGGATTAGTAAAGGTACAAGACTTCCTAATAAAGAGTCAAAACCCCATTTCATGCTTCTAAATAAAGGTCTACGTGATATAGAAGATCATCAAGGTCACAAGAGACACTCCCTACTACCCACTAATAAGGTTGGGTTAAAGGAAAGTTCTCTATTTCATGTCAGTGGTCCCAATATATGGAGTGTAAATTGGAAGTTATATAGGAAAACACCCTTTAAGTTGTAATTAGAGTCCCCATTTAATATTAACCATTTCATTCAACTTTTAATAATCATCAAGTTCATATCTATGTATATATATCATGGTCCAATTTGATGAGTTACCATTCCCATGTTATAAAGGCATTCACTTTATAAATTACAATTGGAACTTCATGTAACTATAACCCAAACCATACATTAGATATTAGGATTTAATAAGATATATGATATGACTTGATTATATGAATCTAAATTCCCAATTTATATAATTGAAAGCTTTATAAATTACAATTTTCATTCATGTAATCGAAATAAACCAACATTTTAATCCATATAACTCAAGATACATGGATCTAACATGTCATAATTGGTTAATCAAGGTTTGACCCTCAAGATATGTTGGAAAAAAAATTCGGATGAGGGATATAATTTAATAACCAATTATTTATCTCATTCATCTTGTATAAATGATAATCAATAATAGGTATATAACTCAAGGCATATATGGAATGATGTATGTAATACATGACATGTGAATCCTCAAGTGCCAAAAATAATTTATTAATAAATACTTCCTTTCCATATCAAGACAAGGGTAAAATAATGTCGGTAATGATAAGAATCTCACAACTCATGTGCATCACCCAATGGTGAAATCACTACAACTATAATAGGAATAATCCATAACATCAAGTCTCATCCCAAGTAATTTGGATTTTCCCTATACATTGATTAGCTTCTCCCAAGAATAATATCATTAACAAATTACAACATGTCCTAGTCTCATATCTACCAACACCAAATAGTAAGAAAAATAGAAAATATGATCTGATACCACTTTGTGACATCTCGAACATAGTTCACTCATAAGTAATGGAATCTAATTGGACACATAGCCTCAGGTGTGACTCCTTGTATTCTAGAGTCTCCTAACTAGTAGTGAGGTTCTATGATGGTATAGTGGGGAGACTATACCCTCATGATCATAGTGTTTCATAATGATAAATAATAATAGTAAGTAGTGGAAACAGTATGATAAATGAACAAAAGAAATGTAAATTATCCAGATATAATAATAATCAATAGGACAATATCATAAAAAATAATATAACTACATCCACTATCATATAAAAAATGGCGTCATATTTGTATACTATAAAGAATGAGAATACAGAGAAACAGAGAAGTAGGTATATACAACATGTTATACAAAAAAATAAAAAAAAGACCAAAATCTATCTCTAATAGCATCACAAGCATAGACACAGTTCTCTAAAACTATACACCATCCTAGTAAAAAAACAAAGTTTCAAAAGCTTGAACCTTCCCCTTGTTTCTACTTGGATCTATGAAGTCTGTTCAGGTAACAATCGGTGGCATGAACATGGTGTGAGATAAACTCAGTAGGCCACCACCAACAGTTTATAATGTTATCCAACTAGTTAGTATAGTATGAATATTGTGAAAGCATAGTGAATAAAGAAAATAAATAAATAAACCATGTCAATATAGGTTCCTCATAGGACACTCTTCTGATGTAACCTACGTTGGACTAAGTCGGAATGTCTCTGAATAAGTGACATTATAAATACAAAAAATGTGTTTGAGTAAGTATAAGAAATCCTGGGACCCATGGCATATAGTTGAGGTATCCAAGGAAAATAATCAAGTAATATAACAACAAGGTTCCATAAAATGTATGTATTTAACAGTTAATTATATGTTTAAAAAGGGTTTACCCTTGGCATTTCACCCTAAGGTGTTTTAACCAATCCCTAGAAATGCATTCTATGTTCCTCGGTGCTAGGAGAAATAGGATCCATATTATAATAAGTCATGTGGGGCCTAGATTTTCATGTCTACACATAATACAAGGATTAAGATCACAATGTTCAATATCCTATCTGATGAAAAATAATTTCATTTCCATTAATACATAACAATGACTAGCAATTCCATGCCTGGACTCTCTTTCAAGCGGAAGGGTTACCATGCTCAATATCCTGAACTAAGGATAAGTGTGTGAATGGGTGAAATTTCCAATACTTTATGAGTCATAAAATGGGAAATTCATGCCCAATAATAATAAACTATCCACAATAACAATTATAGTAATGGTCGTGCTTTATAATTAAGCAAGGTTCAGGTGACATGGTTATACCATCCACCTTCCATTTAACAAAATTGGCCACTTCATCTTTATGTTCAAGGTAAAGTTACCCCACCTTAGTGTGAGGCTAAATTGTATATCTTATTCTTAGAGGTCCAAAAAAATTATCACTCCCTTTATCCAATTCAATTAAGCCACTCTATTTATAAAGCATATGCCTAACTCACCTTAGAATGTGGTATAAATCTATATACAAGTATAAGGGTTGGTAATGGGGCCATACCATCAATTTAATTCATTTAATGAAACAATTAAAAACACATCAAGGGTGGTTTAGTTTCATAATAATGCATAAAATTATTAGGAATTTAAAGTGATGCACCCTAAGGGGTGGATTGAGTTGAGGTAGACAAACCCCAACGGTGAAATTAGGTTGTAAGGACCAACCTAAACAAGGTACTAAAAGTTTATTAATCTAATTTAACAATTAAAGAGTGATGAATGGAGGTTTTGGCATGAGAAACAATGGTTCATAATTTATTCAACTTGAATTTGTGGTAAAATCATTAAACCAACTTCCTTAGATGGGCAGTAGAATCCTTGTCCAATATCAACCTCAAATACAACCTAGAATGGGAGAAATCAAAGAAATAGAAAAATACCTTGAAAATAATGAATATTATCTATAAGGACCCGACCCTAGTTTCTCGGAGTCAATGCCTTATTTGATTACATTGGTATATAAACAAGGAATAATCATCCCAAAGTACTGATCAGTTTAGTATTCTTGAAGAAACTACATACATACATGGAACCCATTTTACATTTTGAAATGAAACAAAATATGATACATAACAAAAGCTAATAAACTACATCCTTGAAAACTCAATAAATGATCTCTTATTCTTAACCTGGGGAAGGAAAAACAAATTAAAGGTTTGATCTGAAATGTTTAGTAAGGGTAAGAAATACAGTAGAAGATATCATAACATAATCATTAGGCATGCTTAATACATAAAAACATGTTCCATTAACAAAAACTCAAACACATTAGGGCAGGAATAAGAGATGAGTAAGTAATGCCATAATAAAACATAATCATGGTTATTATAATAATAGAATAACCACATGATACATAAATTCTATTTTCATAATGAGGGAATGCATAATGTGGGACAACATAACCATACTGTTAAGGCCTCGTGCCAAGACCATAAATAATCATTTTTTCAGGGCCTTGTTCCAAGACTGTAGTTTGTCTCATGAGACCTAGAGATGCTCTGAGGGGCTATATCAGGCCCCACCCAACACTTACTATGTCCAATGAATTCCTAATATTAAAGGGGTGAACATAATAAACATATACATTCATATTGAAACTAACATATGAAATGTAAATAACATTCCCCAATCATTGAACACAAACACTAACCATTCGTAATAATATGGTGAATGATATCCAAATAGAACATCCATAGTCAAAATAACCAGAAAACCTTCAACAAAATATTGTAGATGATATTTTAATATATAAACCTCAATTAAGTACAACATTAAACAAATGATTTTGACATAGATGAATATATTTATAAATGATACCATTGACAAATTCATGAAGAAATAATCCTTAAACATTCCAAAGTGTCCCATACCACCTTGAAACATTCAAATAATAATCCCTTAGAATATCATGATAAAAATGAGACTCTTGATATGATATACCAAAGGTCATTACATACACCACAAGAAATAAATAAGTGGTGAAAAAGGCATATATCTCATAAAAGTTAATGAGAGATGAGAAAAATCCTTTTTACTTTTGAAAGAAGATTCCTTTTAAAAAATCATTTATATTTACCATGAAATCATATTTTAAACATTAATATCCCATAAAATAAAATACTAGGAAATTTAAATTATATTTTAGTAATAAATTATTTCCCACTAAAGTAAAATCATGTAAAAAGAGTTCCTAAGATTCTTTATAAATAAAACATTTTAGAGCATTTTAAGGAAAGTATTAAAGAAAATTTTAAAGTGGAAAGGAACATTTGTTATCTTAAATACAGAAATGATCCAAGATAATTTTTCATGATAAAATTAATGTTTTTATAAAACTAATGGGGGCTTAAAAGAGATTTTTGAGTACACTTGAAAATGGGAAAGAATTTGAAAATATCCCTTGAATCAAGTTTGTATTTCAGAAACAATTTTGAATGTTCCTTTAAAAACATGTAACTATCCATAAAATAAGGAATTATTATGGTTTGTGAACATATATATAACACTCAAACATAATTTATGAGGAGTAAATAATAATACACAATAGTTTAATTGAGGTAATTATAGAAAAAAGAAACCTGAATGAAAATGGAGGTTCGGGTGGAAAAACCCTTACCACCTTGTAATCAATCGATACGTATGACCCAAAATTAATAATATTAAAATTATACATTTAATAACATGAAAATAAACATATTCATGATATTTTAAATCAATGGTCGTTATACATACACCATACACAATTATTAGTAGTGAATACGGGAAACCTAACAAAAATGGAAGTGAGATAAAGAAACCCCTTACCTTAAGTCCAAATGTGTTCCGCTCTTGAACTTAAGGTCCTGGAATATGAAATTTGACTTATTAAAAACTTATTTAAAAATATATTAGACATTTATTTAGTTTATTATAATTCTTTTTAGTTCATTTATTCCCTTCTTGGTAAGTTATTATATTGAATTTCGTCATTCTGCATTGTTTATTTTCTTTATTTTCATAATCGGTTCACTTATTCTTAAGTAATGGAGTTCTTGTGGAATGGATGTAAATCTCCATAATTGAATTAAAATATTATTTATAATCATATATATGTGTTATTGGTAATTTATATAATTTTGTTACATGGAATGAGGTTGAATTATTATATAGAACTTTAATGATAACTATTTTAGTTAATTTGTGGGTTTTGATTACAATGAACTCATTTTTCTTTATAACTTAATAAAATTAGTACAAAGGGATTAAAGAACATTAAATAGGTTATATTACATATATAATAATCTTTTCCAACCATAACAAGAATTGTTTCATCACCATAATTGAGAATGATAATAGAAATAAAAAGCCCATCATCCTTGAATGTGGTAAATTGACACATCTCGAATGGTGTTCATGATACTAGTATAAAAGAAGGTAAAAGGAATAGAAGATGATAAATTATTCCACTATCATGAAAACATTCCATTACATGTAAGATACTCGAGTTATCACAACATTTATATAAGGATAGGTAACAATAGAAAAATAAAACAAATGAACTTGAAAGGAAACACAATGAATTTAAAAGAGGAATTTACCTCTTGAACCAAACTTCCTTGAGAGCCTCTTTAAGGGAAAGTTTTTGGTCTTTTTATGAGACCAAGGCTTTCTGGACGTGGGATAGGATGTTGGGAGGATATTTGGACATAATTTGGAGAAGGAACAAGGCATGAGAGGAGTGAAGATAAAAGGGAGTGATGGGGGGGTTTATAGTGGAGGGGAGAGGGGATTTCTCAATTTTATATTCATTAATTTATTATTTCTCCACAAGAAAAGGAATAGAGATTCTTCCATGACCAAGAATAGTAATTTTATCATGTGAATCCGAATCAATTGGGATTACATCAACATAACATCATACATGACTCTATAATTAGTGTATTTAGCTTATTTTGTAAATTATGGTATTTCACTATTCATCAAAAATTCATGTATTTCAAAAAAATCCCAAAAATTCACCCCAACCATTTTTTGACGTGTAGAATCCAAAAATTAATTCCATTTTTCAAAAATAATATTCTAAATGAAATTAATTTAATATTTAATTAAAATCATAATTTATTCTAAAAAACAGTTTTAAAACATTTATTTACTTATTCCAAAACATAGGTATATCGTACTCCAACTTTGAATATTATTTATATAATATTATAGGTAAGGTTACTATTCATTAGGGTATATCACTATTCATACGGGTATGTTACTATTCATAAGGGTAGGTTACTATTCACCAAAAATTAATTTTTTCTTATCGGAATCAAAATAACTTACCCATTGCAACCGTGTTTGTTAGATTTTTAAAATTCACATCAGAGAACTAACAAATTTATGTTTAATTGGATAGGTTATAACAAAGTGGTGTTTGTAGAAACTCAGTGATCCATGAATTCTATAATAAATCTATTTGTAAATTCTTGGGGTGTTACATTATCCCCTCCTTACAAAAATTTCATCCTCAAAATTTTAAATTGAACTTCGAAATTTAATGGTTGATACTTGAAAATTCCATTATGGAAACCCAAATTGAAAATAGGGTTCATAAAATATCCTCCTAAAAAAGTTTACTGGAGATGAGGTGGTCACCCAAAAAATAATGCTTTTGAATGAGGTAACATTAGTTGGAAGAGAAAAAATTGGACTTAGAAGAAAAATCTAACTATGAAGTTATAATGGAACATGATAGAGGACATGTTCAGATAAATGTTGATTACTACAAAACTATAAACTAAAAAATAATCGATATTATCAATGATTATGATAATAGGAAAACATTTTATTTAAGACTATTTTCCTTGAATCGAGGAATTATTCCACTCTATAAGAGTATAAATATACATTTCTACTTATAAAATCATCCTTTTATTATAGTTTAACTATCTATACCTCATCACATAGCATGGGTTATTCTATTTGGTGAATAAATACATTAACCACTAAAATCTCATACAATGATCAACTTAAATCATTTCATAAATGGTTAAAAATTTACAAAATATAATGATTCAATACATTATAATGAAGTCCTCTAAATTTCTAAGATGAAATTATCATTAACCCTTAATCAACAAGAAGTATATCTAAAATTCACATTCCAAACATGTGAATAAATTCATCATGTATCCTATTGAAATATCATAATAACTTGAATTACCATAAAAACCATATTGGAAACATGAATTCTTCCATATTCCTTAAGTAAGATACATGTTATTGGATATATTCCTTAAATCCAAAAGTGTTGTAAACTTGATTGATGATATGATAGACCACTTCTCGAAAAGTCAATAATTAGTTCCAATGTAGTCAATACTTATCTAAATCAATAATTTCTTCAGCATTATCTAAACATTAGATATATATTAAGGGTTTTCTTTCCCTCAATCGTGTTTTTTTCAAAAAAAATTAACTTTCCACTGAATCACTTTTCCTTTCTACCATTCATCATATGACCTCAAATTCTTAATGAAAGAGTATTGTAGTACAATCCTTATATATCTCGTTTTCATAAAACCAATAAATTACTGAAAAAATATACAAACTGCATGATTCTTGACTATGTATATTAATAATTCTACTTCATATATAGTAGCATCATAACTTGCTCATTATCCAAAATCATCATTTGGGGTATATTCCTTTAACGATTGGGACATTGATTCGCATAGTGTCTCATATCCTTTCAATTGAAGCATTGTACATTGGAAATCATTTTCTTACCCTTGCAATCATAAAACATGGTGTTCTTTTTCTCTACACTTGTAGAAAACACTAATTCCCTTCAAGAATTTACTAGGGTGATTCTTTCCACAGTTATCACATGTGGTAAAACACTTCTTTCCCTTCTTACCTTTATCCCCATATCTCTCTGCTATACTCTTATTATTTTTCTTCCCTTCAGATCCCTAGGACTTAGAGAAGTCTTTACATACCCTGTTAACACATGATATTATTTTATTATATGATGAGGATACATGGGAGACAATCTTCCTTTGAAAATATGTCTTAAGACCATTAGAGATATTTTCCTTCTTACTCTTCACATCCCTTGCATTGGTGAAGTTCTCATTCCTTCTGATATGCACCATATCTAATAAATTCCATATTATATATTAGCTCATAAAATTATAAACTCTCTATAACTCTAAACATGGTATAGCACATAGCATAAATTTATGCACCGTAAATCCTAGAACCATATACTTTGGTTACTTTGGGGAAATAAATCCCTCATAATGTTGGGTAAATAAAATGTGAATTATCCTAAGCATATCCCCAAGAGTGTCAAACCAAGAGTGTAGAAAGGCTGGTTTTCGTGTACCAGGATACCTCAGGTCAAGACCAAAACTCCTTGTTGGAGTTTTCACTCCTAGGTATATCTATGCCAAAGTCACCTCTACTTGTTTGTATCCAGATAGAGATGTATTTTCTAGAAAGATCCACATAATATATTACTTACCAAAATTCTAGGATGTTCTTGTTTTTTTGTCCTCAAAGACCATCTTATGGCTTTATTCCCCAACCTACATTTTCTAAATCTAGTTCCCAAGGTTTCTACTAAACTTCCTTTGATACCAACTGTAAGGACCCGACCCCAGTTGCCCAGAGTCGATGCCTTATTTGATTACATTGGTATATAAACAAGGAATAATCATCACAAAGGACCGATCAGTTTATTAGTCTTTAAGAAACTAGATACATACACGGAACCCATTTTACATGTTGAAATGAAACAAAATATGATACATAACAAAAGCTAATAAACTGAATCCTTGAAAACTCAATAAATGATCTCTTCTTCTTAACCTAGGGAAGGAAAAACAAATGAAAGGGGTAAGCTAAAATGATCATTAAGGGTAAGAAATAAAGTGTAATATGTCATAACATAATCATTAGGGATTTTGAATACATAAAAACATATGCCATTAACAAAAACATGAACACATTAGGGAAGGAATAAGAGATGAGTAAGTAATGCCATAATAAAACATAATCATGGGTATTATACTAGTTGAATAACCACATGAACCATAAATTATATTTCCATAATGATGGAATGCATAATGTGGGACAACATAACCATACCGTCAAGGCCTCGTTCCAAGACCATAAATAATCATTTTGTCAAGGCCTTGTGCCAATACCGTAGTTTGTCTCATGAGACCTACCGCTGCACCGAGGGGCTATAGCGGGCCCCACCCAACACTTACTATGTACAACTCATTCCTCATATGAAAGGGTTGAACATAATCAACATATACATTCATATTAAAACTCACATATGAAATGTAAATAACATTCCACAATCATTGAACATAAACACTAACCATTCGTAATAATATGGTGAATGATATAAAAATAGAACATATATAGTCAGAATAACCAGAAAACCTTAAAAACATATTGTAGATGATATCGTAATAGATAAACCTCAATTAAGTTCAAAATTCAACAAGGTATGTTGACATAGACAAATATATTTATAAATGAGACCATTGACAAATTCTTGAGGAAATAATCCTTAAACATTCCAAAGTGTACCAAACCACCTTGAAACATTAAAATCATAATCCCTTAGAATATCATGAGAAAAATGAGACTCTTGATATGATATACCAAAGAGAATTAAATACACCATAAGAAATAAATAAGTGGTAAACAAGGCATTTATCTCATAAAAGTTAATGAGAGATGAGAAAAATCATTTTTACTTTTGAAAGAAGATTCCTTTTGGAAAATCAATTATATTTTACATTAAATAATATTTTAAACATGAATATCCTATAAAATAAAATATTAGGACATTGAAATTATATTTTAGGCATAAATGATGTCCCACTGAAGTGAAATCATGTAAAAATAGTTCCTAAGATTCTTTATAAATAAAACATTTTAGAGCATTTTAAGTAAAGTATTAAAGAGAGTTTTAAAGTGGAAAGGAAAATTAGTTCTATTAAATCCAAAAATGATCCAAGATAATTTTTCATTATAAAATGAGTGTTTTTATAAAACTAATGGTGTATTAAAACATATTTTTGAGTACACTTGAAAATGGGTAAGAATTTGAAAATATCCCTTGAATTGGGTTTGTATTTCGGAAACAATTTTGAATGTTCCTTTTAAAATAAGTAATTATCCATAAAATAATGAATTATTCTGTTTTTTGAACATATATATAACACTAACACATAATTTACGAGGATTTATTAATAATAAATAAGATTTTCATTGAGGTAATTAGACAATAAAAGCAACCCAAATGAAAATGGAGGTTCGGGTGGAAAACCGCTTACCACTTTGTAATCAATTGATTCGTATGAACCAAAATTAATAATATTAAAATGATACATTGAATACCATGAAAATAAATATATTAATGATATTTTACATCATTTGTAATTATACATACACCATACACAAGTATTACTAGTGAATACGGGAAACCCCACAAAAATGGAACTGAGATAAAGAAACCTCTTACCTTAAGTCTGAATGTGTTCCACTCTTGAAATTAAAGTCATGGAATATGAAATTAGACTTATTAATAACTTATTTCAAAACTTATTAGAAATTTATTTAGTTTATCATAATTCTATTTAGTTAATTTATGCCCTTCTTGATAAGTTATTATATTGAATTTCGTCGTTCCGTACTGTTTGTTTTCTTTATTTTCATAATCGGTTCACTTGTTCTTAAGTAATGGAGTTCATGTGGAATGGAAGTAAATCTCAAGAATTGAATTAAAATATTATTTATGATCATGTATAGGTGTTATTGGTCATTTATATATTTTGGATACATTTCATGAGGATGAAATATTATATAGAACTTTAATGATAACTATTTCTGTTAATTTGTGGGTTTTGATTACAAGGAACTCATTTTTCATTATAACTTAATACCAATTGTACAAAGGGATTACATAACATTACATAGGTTATATTACATATATAATAATCTGGTTCAGCCATAACAATAATGGTTTCATGATCAGAATTGATAATGATAATAGAAATTGATAGCCCATCGTCCTTGAATGTGGTAAATTGACACATCTCGGATGGTGTTCTTGCTACTAGTATAAAAGAAGGTAAAAGGAAGAGATGATGATAACTCATTACACTATCATGACAAAATTATATTAAATTTAAGGTACTAGATTCATCACTACATTTGGATAAGGGGAGGTAATAACAGAAAAATAAAAAAATGAACTTGAAAGGAAAGACAGATAATTTAAAAGAGGAATTTACCTCTTGAACCAAACTTCCTTGAGAGCCTCTTTAAGGGAGAGGTTTTGGTCTTTTTATGAGAACAAGGATTGTTGGAAGTGGTAGAGGACGTTGGGAGGATATTTTTACATAATTTAGATAAGGAAAAAGGCTTGATATGAGTGAAGAAAAGAGGGAGTGATGGGGGTTTTATAGTGGAGGGGAGATGGGATTTCTCAATTTTATATTCATTAATTTATTATTTCTCCAAAAGACAAGAAATAGTGAGTCTTCCATGACCAAAAATAGTAATTTTATCATGTGAATCTGAATCAATTTCTCTTACATAAGTAGAACATCATACATGAATCCATAATTAGTGTATTTAGCTTATTTTGTAAATTATGGTATTTCACTATTCATAAAAAATTCATGTATTTCAAACAAATCCCAAAAATTCACCCCAACCATTTTTCAACGTGTAAAATCCAAAAATAAAATCCATTTTTCAAAAATAATTTTCTAAATATGATTAATTTAATATTTAATTAAAAACATAATTTATTCTAAAAAAAAGTTTTAAAACATTTATTTACTTATTCCAAAACATAGGTATATCGTACTCAAACTTTGAATATTATTTATATACTATCATAGGTAAGGTTAATATTTATTAGGGTATATCACTATTGATAAGGGTGTGTTACTATTCATAAGGGTAGGTTACTATTCACCAAAAATTAATTTTTTCTTATCGGAATCCAAATAACTTACTCATCGCAACCATGTATGTCATATTTTTGAAATTTACATCACATAAGTGACAAAATTATGTTTAATTGGCTAGGTTATAACAAGTTGGTGTTTTTAGAGACTCAGTGATGCATTCATTCTATAATAAATCTATTTGTAAATTCTTGTGGTGTTACATTATCTCACATCAATTCACATTCCATATGGTTAGACAAGTAATGAAGGATTCAAGAGGAATAATAGACTTATCAAGACGGGTCCAACAAGATGAATAGAGATTGATTTGGATCTTGAATGAAGGATGATTCTAAAAGACTAGATATAGAGGAGGATAGATCTCAAGGCTTGTAGATCTATTATGCGATTTGGGGAAGAAATTGGAGGAAGAAGAGTTAAATTCATGGAAGGAAAAATAGTAATTTCCTCTGCTTTAAAGGGGTGAATTATTTGGTCACATGGTTAGTCTAACCATGCACCAACTATTCACTATTAATT
Organism: Viscum album; assembly: GCA_963277665.1. Lineage (NCBI taxonomy): Eukaryota > Viridiplantae > Streptophyta > Magnoliopsida > Santalales > Viscaceae > Viscum > Viscum album. Next base: position 1,913,023,038 of record OY728127.1, read on the forward strand.
TTCAAGGTGGAACACTACTTGAATGGATTGGCACATGGTTAGACAAACTTTTTGTATCCCATTCATGCTCATCGTCCAATACCTCCACTCCAGTGCATGGTTAGGTGCATGGTTAGAAAAATAGTGTGATGACTATTCATTTCAGCTCTACAACATGTTTGCAGTTTTCTGAATGGCCATGTGGCCTCCTTCCCAAGGTTTTACAAACTCTTATCCTATATAAATGGATCCCATGATTGATTCACAAATTACTAATAACCATGCGCCTCAAACTATTTTTCCAAAAACCAGAGCTCTAGGCTCTGAACAATCCCCAAATGCTCTTAAACCTTTCCTTAGTCACTTAAGTGATATTATGAGAAACAAATAAGAGTTTAAAATTTAAAAGAAAAGGATCCATACCTCATGAGAAAAACTAGGATCTTACATAGATTTATTTATTATATGTTCAACATATTTCATAATTGTATAATTAAGTTTAATAACTAACTAACATAACTGAATGTATTGAAAAATAACTTGAATTTTTGTAATTGTGTTACCTAATTCTTAATAGTATACACAACTAAGTGGTATAACTAATTCTAATTAATATTATAATCTATAAAACTATAATATCCACAACTTATTTAAAAATTATATAACCAGGTGCATAACTAGAATGTTAATAAGTTGGTTACATAACTTATAACCAAGTTACATAACTTATTAATGATTTCATAACTTAGTTACATATTTCATAACTGTATAGTGAAAAATTGAGTAACATAATTAATTCTACTTTCTATGATTATGCACATCAAACATTATGTATTTCACTAATTAAATATAAAACATTTCCTGGTTAAATTATATTTAGTATTAAATTTTATTGACTGTATATCTAGAAAGTCCATAATTGTGTTCATAAATTAATGAATAAATATAATGATCATAATTGAGTTACTTAATTCATAATTGGGTTATAAAATTCATAATTTATTTTTCATGCTATTTATAGACTTCACAACTATATTGTGCCACTAGAAACTTGAGGCATTTCCATGAGAGTTTATGGGACCAATATGTTGAACTGGGTAGTTATTTATAAGAAAACTAGATGAGGGCCATGACCAATAAATTAGAATAACTCACTGATCCTTAAGGTTCTTTCTCCCACTATTTAATTACAATATTTAGTTATTACAACGGTGCTTCTGAAGATTTTGGGGTGTAGTGGAAGTAGTCAGGGCCATGACCAATAATTTATTTTCATTGGTTTCTTAATATTTCTCTACATTACTTGATGAATAAAAACCCCAAAATCCATTAGATTATATCTTTCACATGTAATTTATAATTAATTTATATAAATATGAATTACATTTGCTTTCAGTTCTATCTTCATTGATGAATCGTTTGACCACTCTTATTGTACCATCATTCAGATGATGGATATAAAGGTATAATACCTATAGTGATAATCCACATATGCACTATGAACCTTATAATGTAATCATAGAAACATTGGGTTCTAGCATAAATAATTTTAATCACAAGCGTTATATTTTTCTGATCACAATAATAATTCCTTCTGAACTTAAAGGATTCTTCTACTTTACTTAGGGACTTAAGAGGGGGGGTTAATGCTCTCAATTGTTGATAGTGTTTTGATAGTTTTCTCTCTAGGGTTTGGGAAAATAATCTCTTTAGAATTTTTTCACAACGATCAGCCTTTAAAGAAATTGTATAACAAGGTTTATATAGCTAGGTTAGATAATTGGTTATTACACATAGGCCCTTAGACAATATATTAATCATTTGTGAACCTCATGATTATTATGATTGTTATTATTATTATTATCTACTTAAGATGAAAAATACTCATAGTTAATTTAGATATCATTCCTTAAATAAAGTAATTAATATTTATTTAAATGATATTTAATATATCATTCTCACTAAACCCTCAACTTAATTTTTCAATCCTCCTCAGCATTTATTGAACCTTGAATAATGACTATTTATTTAAATAAATAAATATAAATTCTATATTCATTAAATAAATAAATAAATATTATATTCACTAAATTTATAGATAAATATTTATTTAATATTAAACTCTCATATATATATATATATATATATTCTCTCTAATAACTAGTGAATGAATATTTACAATCAATATAACCTGAATAAATATTTTTCCATAGAACTTGAGAATAATATGTATTCTAATATTAAATTCTATTATAATTTAACTAAGGTTATAAATATGCTTAGTGTGTGAACCTCTAAGACTCTTTCTTAATGGAATTAGTTTAACTTGCCTAAAGTATTAAATTAACATCTAATAATAGTTATAGGAAACCATATAAAAAAGAAGTTAAATGTTTAAATGAAAATAAACATATATAAAAATTCACTGTGTAATATTATCTCTTTGTCTCAATATCTCATCAAGTAGGTTGCATACTTGTGTCATCAATCCGTGTGCTTAAATATTATTCTTTGACTTTCCTGAAATGAACTCTTTGATAAAACCACTATGTCCATAGACATAATCAAATAGTTCCATTATAATCAAAGGTCCTAATATATCTAATTCTATTAACTCAAAATAGAAAAATCATTTCTTGAATTATTCCTTAATTTCATATCACTTGTGACACACCTGACATATCATACCTCACTATAAGTATATGTCATTATAGTTTTTGTCAATATTTCTAAGTACATGACTCATGATATGCATTAATAAAAAATATCAAGTCTAAGTAGCAATAAATGCATCTATGGATAGGAATATCCAATGGCATATAAAACATGTGCAATTCCTCCAGACAGGTATGTTCTCATAACCACTTCTCTTAGTGACTACTAAGGGATAACTTCATAAGAAGAAGTCCCAATATTATATAATCCTCATACCCTTGATAACATGTATCATATATGTCTAGTAAGATGATATCCTCTGGATATAGAATATGTATTTAAGAATATCTTCATAGTAATTCAAGGTTATCATTATAGAAAGGAACTATTATGACCTTTCGATATGACAAATACTCTATGTACATTATCATATTAAATTTTATACAGAAGAACAATCATAATGTTATAAGATATTTATTAATATTAAAAATAATTAATATATAGGTAATAAAAAGTAAAAAGTAATTGGTTCTAAGGAACCAACTCCAATAGACTCATGCTTTCACTAGATCCAACTATTAAGGATTTTTAGTCCACTAGAGTTCACATTATTTCCATGAATCTAATGAGATAAGGCTTTATAAAATGGGTTTTCCATGTTATCCTCCATGGAAACTCTATTTACTTTGGCCATTCCCATTTGAGAAAAATCCATTAAGAGGTGATACTTTTAAATTGTATGCTTTATCTTTTGATGTAAACATGGATTCTTGGATATAGACACAATTATAGTATTATCACAATACAATGTGATAGTTTATTTACTATTAGGGAACTCATTAAGATCCTTGACAAAGTTTCATATCCAAATTACTTCTTTAGTTGTATCAAAAACCACAATATACTCTGAAACTTCTGTAGAATCAGTGACGATTGACTACTTTAATCTCTTCTAGATCACAACATCACCGTTAAGATAGAAGATATATCCTCACTAGGATTTTAGATCATCTTGATCTATTTCAAAACTCGAATTTTCATATCCCCAAATGACTAGATCCTCATATACTCCCTAAACTAAGAACATATTCTTATTATGCCTCAAATAATTTAGGATAGTTTTTACTACCATCTAATGGTGGTCTCTTGTATCTACCTGATATCTTCCTACCATTCTCAAATCATAAGAAGCATTAAACCTAGTACATGAAGTTACATACATGATAGAACCTTTCATGCATAATGTATTATACCCATCCTATGTCTCTCCAATTTTTTTTTTGAAGATATGTTATCTTGGAGAAATGTATACTATGTGACACTAGAACCAATCCCCTCTTGTATTGCTCCATACTGAATATTATCAATATCTGGTCAATATATGTGTAATGAACCTGACACTAGTAACCTAGAGTCGGTTTTTATTATAATGTTACAAGATACAAGGGATCGCAAGACAAATTATCGATTAGTTTAGTGGTATTGGGATAATATATACATACATGATTTTCATATTACATTCGAAAATTAAAATATAGCATGAAAAACTTTCTTACATACTTAACAAATATCCAAAGATTCCTTATTTATATCCTGGGAAAAGAAAAACATAATAAAGGGTGAGATAAAATGATAAGTAATGGAATTCATACAAATAAATCTATTATGACTAAATAAAGATTAAACAATATGGTGGAGTGGATAATAAATACAAATTCCATTTAATCAATAACTTAAGCTTCAAAATGTATCCATGAAAAATATCAATATAAAAATTACATGAATAATAATAATTGAAATCTTAATGAAGTAAATGTATAAAATCAGATTTCATGATCTTACCATTAAGGCCTTGTTAAAAGACATCATAAACCTTACCATCAAGTCCTGGTTCCAAGACATTTCAATGAATGGGTAAGTATACACCAAATACCCAACTAATTTTACCAATTATTTGTCTCATGAGACCTTTCAATGTATCGAGGGGCTATCTATAACTAGGCATATCCCATTACTTATAAATGTCCAATTAATTCCTCGTGTATTGAATTAATAATATAATACATAATCAATATGCCTTATAAATCAATAAAAATACCTATTAAATCAGGAATATGAAACATAAATATTTCCCCAATAAATGTAATAACTTTATTAATAATATTCCGTAAACTAACACTGTATATTGAAATGGTATATGGTTAAGGAAATATTAAAGTATTATAAATGATATTGAATATATCTATGATACTATATAAAGGATAAAAATAATGTACAATGAATAATGGGGAGTGAGAGAGAACATGATCACAAGAAATTGAATGATCTCAAAATAAGGTATAATCTATAAATTATTAAATAATGATAGAATATCATTAATTCATTAAAAATGAATGTTTGAAATAAAGGAATATAATTTGAGAATTTTATTGGAAAATAAGAGTGAAACTTTAAAAATAACTTTATTTAAATTTTGTATAAGTTAGTTTAAAAAATTATAAATCATTTCCAAAAATTATTTTCATCCTTTTACAAAATAATAAATTTTTATTTTAATATAAAAGCTAAAAGTTCATAGAAAAATAGAAAAAAAATTAATTTAAAACCCATATAAACTTTTAAAGGAATCTAAATATATAATAACACTCATGGAGGTGGTAAAATCTGTTTACACCATATAAGTTAAAAAGAAAATTCTTTTCACACTTTTATTAAAAGACAAAAATGGATTATTTGTAAAATTTTAAAAAAATATTCATTTTAAAACATTGAAACAAAATAAAAATTTATTAAAAAAATAACTTTACCAATAATTTAAAATTATATAAAAACTTCTACAAAATAATTTTATAAATATGGATATGATAGACAAATATTCCCCACCGAAAAAAGAAATAAGGTCAGTTTTGATTAAAACAATCTTCTGGTATTTGAGTTCAAAAGAGAGGGTAATTTTTAATAAAAACATGGAAACCCTAGAAATAACTATAGAATAAAAAATATATGGGGTTTAAGAATATAAGGAGTATATAATTCTTCCAATGTAAATGAACAATCTCGAATAAGAGTGAGATTGTAAAATAAACATTTATGGATTTAATAACTATTGAATTAAACCCCATTAAAATGTAAAACATTAATTGAAACTTTATATATTATGAATAAATATAATTTCATGATTTGATTTTAAAATTATTGGTATATAAACAATATAAAATAAATTGTGTTTATAATATAAAATATGTTCAAATGGAGTGGGATTGAGATAAAAAAAACCTTTACCTTGGATTCCTGCTTGGTAGGATGCATTATATCCTCCTGAATAATCAATTTAAATTTTTAAATAATTTATTAAGGAAAATTTTCATCTATATTAAATTTTTTAACATACTTTTATAATCATTTTTCATCTATTCATTTAATATCTTTTTCTTATATTGACCAGTTATGGTTGTTCAGTCAATTTCTACAAAATTATTTCGATATATTGATGGTGGTTAAAGGTGTTATGAAATGGTTACATAATATAAAGAGTTTTAATAATTTACTGAATATATTTTGTATTAATTATATTAAATTTTAAAATTATACATTTTTTGTGGTAATTGAAAAATAAATCACATCACTTTGTGGAGGTGGTAGTCCACATGTACGCATAAGCAACATTATCATTTTCTAAAGGATGGGAGGATAAGAAGGTTGATGATATATTATATTTAAAGAATCACAATGATGTAATAAATATCATATATAATCATTAATTCCATATTTAAATCCATCTAAATGAAGAGGTGATAAAAAAAACTACACTCCTACGTGGAGACAGTAGTTCCAACATACACACGAGCAATGTTTTCATTTTCCATAGGATGGAAAGGAGATATAAAATGGGAATACTATTAATATAAAAATATATAAATATGTTAAATATAATTATTTCAATATTTCAATATGGTTATTAATGATTTGGAAGAGGTTTAAGAAGAAGAAAACAATCATAGTAAGAACATATACCTCTTCTTTTGGTAACCTTGTTTGGATTACACCTTAAGCCTTACTGAAGTGGTATTTTTAGAAGAATATAACCTCTGGGTAGAGAAAAATAAATTTTTAAAGGTATTTTTTTAGGGATTTTTTGAGATAATAAAATCAATAAATGTGGATAATAGAGGAGAGGGTGTAACGACCCAAAGTTTCATTAATGGAAAATCCCTCTTGATCCAGTTAAATGTTTCTTTATGAAAAATGTTTTTATAAGATGTCAACTTCTTTAAGTTTTACGTTAAGATTTGTGACCGTTACTTTTATAGCCGTTGAACAGTGATCGTCTGGGTAGTTTAAATATAAGGCTTTAACGAACCAATTTTCTACTCAGACAAAGGAAGCGATGGCCTCATCCAGTAGAATTGCCCCTTACGAAGCCCATTTGTCGGAGCTCGGAAAGGAGGTGGCGTCTTTGGGCTTTGCCCTTGACCAAGCCCAAGCTGAGCTTCATCAAGTCAAGCTCGAACGTGATCGTCTACGGGAAAAATGGAAGTTGATAGAGATTACCACTCGAGCGATGTTATCCGAGCAACCCCAAGAGTCTGTCACCATCGCACACCTTACCCTTAGGTCTTATGCGGCTATTTTAAGGGGTTATGTAACAAATAAGTAGCACCATGTTCATGTACATTATTTTTTGTATATAATAATGAATATAATTTCTAGTCATTTTTGATACATTTTTAAAGTACAAACGGTGTTCTTAGTTATTATTTAATTAAGAATTATATTTTATTAAATTAAAGGATTTTTGAATTAAATAATATTTTAATAAAATATTATTATTAATATTAAATTAATTTTTATTAAATATAAATGATCTTATAATTTTATGAATGCAATTAAAATTTTTATTAAGGTTTGAAAGCCATTTCTGTCAAAACCGGTGAATTTTTTTATAAATGTCGGTTTTTATTTTAAAAGTAAAAATTCACATATTTAGAAAATTATTTAGATAAAATAAATATTATTTTTGGAATCAGGACGTCGAAATTATCCAACGGTGAATTTTTCATAATTTTCTGAGATAGTCAAATTTTTGGGTAAAAATTAAATACCATTTAAATATATAATGTGTTTTATGACATCATAATGACCCAATGGTGATGTAATAAAATACCATAATCCATATGTTCGGCCAATATATGTTTTATCATTAAAATAATGAGGTTTTGGGTTTGTTTGACTCACTTTTCAAAGCATTAATGGAGCCCTCAAGACTTATTCAACACTTTGCCTTTTTAAATTAATTTCCATGGGAGTGTGACTCACCTCCACATAAGCAACCCTAATTTTTTAATAAGTTCGGACCTTGGACTTGTAAAATATTGTTTTCCTCTTTCCTTTTCCAGAAACCATGGGCAAATACCATGGGATGGTTTGTGGTTTGGATTATTTTAATATAAGGGGTCCCAAACCTAAATAATAAAGAATTCTCTCACCTTTCCTATATAAACCCACCCAAGCTCCCACTTCCTCCTCACTCAAAGCCCTTGAAGTTCGTCCAACCTCTGCCCTACTCTCTCTAGAATCCTCCCAAGGTGCCCCAAGCTCCCAAGAAGCCTCTCACAAGCCTCTATCTAGGCTTTGGAAGCACACTTCCAAGTAAGGGTTTTTTCTTCCTTTCTCATTTTTGTCAATTTTCTTTAAGTTGTATTGCCCTTTTAATTTCATTTATGAATGTTGGGGTATGGTTTCGCACCTCTACCATACTGCCCTATTATCGTTTGAATGATGGGAGACCCCTTTCTCTCTCATTAAATGCCTCCCATGTACACCCGTTACTATGCCGAAATTCCGAAAGGAACCTTTTTCTCCTCTTCTATATTCAAGCAATACTTTTGTATCATGAATCTAAATTCCTTTTCAATTGTTGGGACATGTATCTATATGACCTTCTTACTGTCCATTACATGTAAATATGATGAGGAACCCCTTTCTCTCTCATCAGCCTTTTTTTTATGAATTCTTATGTCACGCCGTTACGCTGCCGAAATCACACCGATTTTCTAAGCCAATATCATTGTGTAGTGAATACCATTCCCATTTCTCCATCAAGGGTATTCACCTTTATGCACATTTACATATTGATTGTAAAGTTTCATGTATGAATTCCACATTCCTTTATCGTGGAATAAATGATTATGTTTTATGAATCCATGTTTTATGATCCATGTGGCACACTTATGCATGAAATGAAATGTTTAAGAAGGGTGCGCCCTGATAGCGCTCCAATGCATTGGGTAAAGTATAGTATCATGATACGTCATGTGCAATGAGTGTTGACTCATGCTAATTCAAGTGCAACGAGGGTTTACTCGTGCTTCAAGTGCAATGAGGGTTTACTCATGCTCCATGTGCAATGAGCCTTGGCTCATGCTAATTCAATGTTAAGTGTTGTTGCCACATTTCCATGTTATGATTATCATGCTTTATCATGCCTTTATGTTCATGTCTCTCTTATGCTCTATTGATATGCCTATTGCCTAACATGTTTTGTACTCCTCATGTTATTCATTGTGTACTCCCTTACTGGGCTTTATAGCTCACCCTTTTCTTATGCATGTCCTCAGGTTATCCCATGCAATGCTAAGTACGAAGGAATGTAGTGGTCATGTAAAGGAAGTTTTCAATAAGGATGTTGTATTGCAAGTTTAAAGTTTTTATGTAATGATCCTAAGCCCCAAAGACACTAAACCTCTCGATCTTCTTTGTTGTATCAAGTGAAGTTTTATGTAATAAAGCATGTTTAAGTGGTAATAAAAAGCAGGGTTGTCATAGTTGGTATCAAAGGATAGGTTTAGTTATTTTTGGGATTAGGAAACCCTAGTAAAGCCTTAGATATAAGACTAAGCATAATAAAAACATCCCTAAGTTTTGGTAAATACTAAGTAAGTGGTTTATCAAACAAATACATCCCTGTCTGGATACGAGCAGGTAGAGGCCGCTCTGGCACAGATGTATCCTAGGGGTAAAACCCGAAAACACCGCTTTGAGCTAGACTCGAACGGGAACTGGTGCACGACAACGGGCCTTGCTGCACTCTTGGTTACGACACTCCCGGGGGATATGTTTTGATAAATTCATAATCTTAGTATGAACCCTTATTAAGGGAAAAATGCCCTAAGAATATATGTTAGAAGGAAGATCATGAAAAGCCTGGATTGAATTCTATGGACTCATGAGTTAAAGAGATTAAAGTTTATTTATAAGTTGTCAACTTTTGTCTTTGGATTACCCTTTATGTGTTACCCCTAACTTTCCTTTTATTCCAGCCAATGGCCGGTAATAGGAGAACTCGGGCTAACAACCGTTGTGAAGATCAGTGTGATGATTGTACCAATGAGATGCCCAATCCAATGGGAGCGGGAATCGCGAACTTTGTCACGCTTCTCTCTCAGTTAACTCAAGTTTTGAATAGAAACACTGGTCAAGAGGAACGTTCAACCCCCCCTAAGAAAGAACAAGTCGCTATTGAAAGCTTCATGAGACAAAGGCCTCCTACTTTTAGTGGATCATCCGATCCCACGATTGCTGAACAATGGATCAACTCCATTGAAAAGATATTCTCCATCCTCCAATGCTCTGAAAAAGAGAAGGTTCTCCTGGTGGCTTATCGTATGGAGGGTGAAGCTGATCAATGGTGGACATTGATCAAAAATACGAAGCCTGAGGAGGAGATCGAGGCTTTGGAATGGAAGGTATTCCGGAAGATGTTTTTCGATAAATATTTTCCACGCACCCTCCGTCTTAAGATGGAAAGGGACTTCCTTTCCCTCAAGCAGAAAGATGAAGAATCTGTGGGAGCGTACGAGGCAAACTTCACAAGGCTTGCACGATACGCTTCCGGCTTTGTCGTTACCCCCGAATGCAAAGTTGACCGCTTCTTTGGTGGGCTGAAGCCTAGCTTGCGGAAAGCATTAGCGATCCGTGACTTTGACAGCTATGAGGAGATTGTCCGATGTGCCCTTAAGGTTGAAATGGAGATCGGAGAATCACAGGGGTATCATTGGGACAAGAAGCGGAAGGTGGACTTCAATGCTGGTGGTCCGATGGATAAATCCAACGGCGCTAAGAAATTCCAGCACCCCACTTGCCAAAAGTGTGGAAAGAAGCACCCTGAGAATTGCCTTAGGGGGACAAGAAAATGCTTCAAGTGTGGAAGAGAAGGGCACCTAGCTGTTAACTGTCAGCAAGAAGGACCCGCAGCTGCGACGGAGGGGAGGAACGCTCCGTTCGAACCTCAACGCGTTGTTCAATGCTTCAAATGCAAAGAACCGGGTCATTTTGCGAATCAGTGCCCTAATCCAAGGGTTATCGGAGGCAATCAACAACCTCCAAGACAGCAAGGAAGATCTTTTGCCATCACTTCTGCCGAAGTGAACCCCGACAACGAAGTGGTGACAGGTACGCTAGTTATTCATTCAAGAATAGCGAACGTACTTTTTGATTCAGGTTCTACGCATTCTTTTATATCTCAAAAGTTTAGTAGAACAATCCCTGCACCACCACAAACCATGGAAGTAAAGATGTCGGTGAGTACGGAAAATGGGGCAATCATTGCATCCCATGAGTATAAGTCCTCCCCTGTTATAATCTGTGGATTGAATTTCCCGGCGAACCTCGTCATACTCCCTTTGGTGGAATTTGATGCAATTCTTGGCATGGATTGGCTTTCCTTATATAGAGCCAACATAAATTGTCGGGAGAGGGAAATCACACTCCATATGGAGAATCGACCCCCGATTCTTTACAAGTGTCAGGAGGAAGATGAATCTCCTTTAGCTCCATCATCTCAAGCATGGATATTACTGCCTTATGAGCACGCATATCTGGCTCAGATGATTAAGTCCAAGGAAGAAACCACCCTTGAAGAAATGCCTATTGTGAGGGAATTCGCTGAAGTATTTCCCGAGGAACTTCCTGGTCTTCCTCCAAGAAGAGATGTTGAGTTCTCAATTGAACTTATACCTGGGGCGCTACCAATATCCAAGACTCCATATAGAATGGCTGTGGTTGAGCTTGAAGAACTGAAGAAACAACTACAGGAGAATCTGGATAAAGGGTTTATACGCCCAAGTGCATCACCATGGGGTGCACCAGTCCTCTTCGTCAAGAAGAAGGATGGGTCAATGCGGCTTTGCATCGATTATCGTGAACTTAACAAAATCACGATAAAGAACAAGTATCCTCTCCCAAGAATCGATGACTTGTTTGATCAGCTGCGTGGAGCACAATACTTCTCCAAGGTCGACTTGCGGTCGGGATATTATCAAGTAAGGGTGAAGAAGGAAGATATCCCCAAGACTGCTTTTCGTACAAGGTACGGGCACTATGAATTCATAGTAATGCCTTTTGGACTCACCAATGCTCCAGCAATATTCATGGACTTGATGAATAGAGTCTTTAGAGATTACCTAGATAAATTTGTGGTAGTCTTTATAGATGATATTCTAATATACTCCAAAACCAAGGAGGACCATGAGGAGCATTTAAGAACTGTACTGGAGACTTTGCGCAAGGAGAAGCTCTATGCCAAGTACAGCAAGTGTGAGTTCTGGTTGAAGGAGGTCTCATTCTTGGGCCATATCATCACAAGCAATGGGATATCTGTGGACCCCTCCAAAACAGATGCAATTGAGGGATGGCCGAGGCCAACATCGGTTACTGATATCCGTAGCTTCTTGGGGTTAGCCGGATATTATCGACGATTTGTGAGAAACTTCTCACGATTGTCCAACCCTCTTACCAAGCTAACTCGAAAGGGAGTAAAGTTTTCTTGGAGTGATGAATGCGAAGAAAGCTTCAAGGAGTTGAAAAGGAGGCTTATCACTGCACCTGTGCTCACTTTACCCACAAGTGGGGAGCTTTTTGTGGTATTCAGTGATGCTTCGAAGAAGGGCTTAGGATGTGTGCTGATGCAGAATGATAAAGTGATATCCTATGCCTCAAGACAGTTGAAAATCCATGAGCGAAACTATCCAACGCATGATCTGGAGTTGGCGGCGGTGATCTTTGCCTTGAAAATCTGGCGGCATTATCTCTATGGAGAGAAATGTGAGATATATACTGACCACAAGAGTCTTAAATATATATTCACACAGAAAGAGCTTAATATGCGCCAGAGAAGATGGATAGAGCTCATAAAGGATTATGACTGTTCAATACATTACCACCCTGGGAAGGCGAACAAGGTGGCGGATGCCCTAAGTAGAAAGGATCCAGCAATTCTATCAATGATGAGAATTGAGAAGGATCCAATCTTCTTAGACTTGATGAAGATGGATGTGGGAATCATAAAGAAGGGAACATCATCAATCCTTTCACAAATGATTGCTCAGCCATCTCTTTTGGAAAGGTTAAAGGATGCTCAAAAGGATGACGCGAGAATCCAAGAAAAAGTGGAAGCTATCAAAAAGGGAAAATCCTCAGAGTTTAATGTTAATGAAGAAGGAATTGTGCGGTTTGGGAAAAGACTATGTGTCCCATCATGTTCGGAGCTGAAGAAGGAACTTTTGGATGATGCACATAGTTCAAATTTCTCTATTCACCCAGGGATCACAAAGATGTATCGAGATCTACGAGAAAACTTTTGGTGGGATAATATGAAGAAGGGGATCGCCGAATATACATCAAAGTGCCTGGTGTGTCAGCAAGTGAAGGCAGAGAGGCAGAAGTCTAAGGGGATGATGCAACCATTGCCCATACTAGAATGGAAATGGGAGAACATCACCATGGACTTCGTCACTGGACTTCCAAGGACATCCAAAAGCAATAATGCAATCTGGGTTATTGTGGATCGTCTTACAAAGACTGCACACCTCATTGCTATTCGAGAGGATTTCTCTTTGGATCAACTGGCACGGATATATATCAGGGAAGTGGTACGGTTGCATGGAGTACCACTATCTATTGTGTCGGACCGAGATCCAAGATTTACCTCTAAGTTTTGGAAGAGTCTTCAACATGCTCTGAATACTGAACTGAACTTCAGTACGGCCTATCATCCTCAAACTGATGGCCAATCCGAGCGGACTATCCAAACACTTGAGGATATGTTGAGAGCGTGCTCAATGGACTTTAAAGGAGGATGGGATCAACATCTTCCTCTAGTTGAGTTCTCTTATAATAATAGTTTCCACTCGAGCATCCAAATGGCACCATATGAAGCCCTATATGGGAAAAGGTGCAGAACACCGTCATGTTGGGATGAGGTCGGTGAACGTAAGCTGCTTGGATCAGAAATGGTCGAAGAAATGGTGGAGAAGGTGAAAACCATTCAGCAGCATATCAAGGCAGCCCAAAGTCGACAGAAGAGTTATGCAGATAATCGTCGACGAGACCTTGAGTTTAAAGTCGGAGACATGGTGTTTTTACGCATATCTCCGTGGAAGAAGGTCATGAGGTTTGGAAAGAAAGGGAAGTTAAGTCCAAGGTACATCGGCCCCTTCGAGATTCTTGATCGTGTTGGGGCTGTGGCCTATCGACTAGCACTTCCACCTACTATGGCCAAGGTGCATGATGTCTTCCATGTATCCCTCTTAAGGAAGTACATACCAGACCCTTCACATGTACTCTCTTCCGAGGTGGTACAATTAGAAGACGATCTTTCTTATGAGGAGCAACCAGTGAAGATCTTAGATCGTAGAGAAAAAGTTCTACGAAATAAGACAATGCCCCTCGTCAAGGTGTTGTGGAGAAACCACAAGTTTGAAGAAGCAACTTGGGAGTCGGAGGATATGATGAAGCTAAGTTACCCACATTTGTTTTAGTGTGGGAAAAGGAAAATTTCGAGGGCGAAATTTCTTAAGGGGGGAATGTTGTAACGACCCAAAGTTTCATTAATGGAAAATCCCTCTTGATCCAGTTAAATGTTTCTTTATGAAAAATGTTTTTATAAGATGTCAACTTCTTTAAGTTTTACGTTAAGATTTGTGACCGTTACTTTTATAGCCGTTGAACAGTGATCGTCTGGGTAGTTTAAATATAAGGCTTTAACGAACCAATTTTCTACTCAGACAAAGGAAGCGATGGCCTCATCCAGTAGAATTGCCCCTTACGAAGCCCATTTGTCGGAGTTCGGAAAGGAGGTGGCGTCTTTGGGCTTTGCCCTTGACCAAGCCCAAGCTGAGCTTCATCAAGTCAAGCTCGAACGTGATCGTCTACGGGAAAAATGGAAGTTGATAGAGATTACCACTCGAGCGATGTTATCCGAGCAACCCCAAGAGTCTGTCACCATCGCACACCTTACCCTTAGGTCTTATGCGGCTATTTTAAGGGGTTATGTAACAAATAAGTAGCACCATGTTCATGTACATTATTTTTTGTATATAATAATGAATATAATTTCTAGTCATTTTTGATACATTTTTAAAGTACAAACGGTGTTTTTAGTTATTATTTAATTAAGAATTATATTTTATTAAATTAAAGGATTTTTGAATTAAATAATATTTTAATAAAATATTATTATTAATATTAAATTAATTTTTATTAAATATAAATGATCTTATAATTTTATGAATGCAATTAAAATTTTTATTAAGGTTTGAAAGCCATTTCTGTCAAAACCGGTGAATTTTTTTATAAATGTCGGTTTTTATTTTAAAAGTAAAAATTCACATATTTAGAAAATTATTTAGATAAAATAAATATTATTTTTGGAATCAGGACGTCGAAATTATCCAACGGTGAATTTTTCATAATTTTCTGAGATAGTCAAATTTTTGGGTAAAAATTAAATACCATTTAAATATATAATGTGTTTTATGACATCATAATGACCCAATGGTGATGTAATAAAATACCATAATCCATATGTTCGGCCAATATATGTTTTATCATTAAAATAATGAGGTTTTGGGTTTGTTTGACTCACTTTTCAAAGCATTAATGGAGCCCTCAAGACTTATTCAACACTTTGCCTTTTTAAATTAATTTCCATGGGAGTGTGACTCACCTCCACATAAGCAACCCTAATTTTTTAATAAGTTCGGACCTTGGACTTGTAAAATATTGTTTTCCTCTTTCCTTTTCCAGAAACCATGGGCAAATACCATGGGATGGTTTGTGGTTTGGATTATTTTAATATAAGGGGTCCCAAACCTAAATAATAAAGAATTCTCTCACCTTTCCTATATAAACCCACCCAAGCTCCCACTTCCTCCTCACTCAAAGCCCTTGAAGTTCGTCCAACCTCTGCCCTACTCTCTCTAGAATCCTCCCAAGGTGCCCCAAGCTCCCAAGAAGCCTCTCACAAGCCTCTCTCTAGGCTTTGGAAGCACACTTCCAAGTAAGGGTTTTTTCTTCCTTTCTCATTTTTGTCAATTTTCTTTAAGTTGTATTGCCCTTTTAATTTCATTTATGAATGTTGGGGTATGGTTTCGCACCTCTACCATACTGCCCTATTATCGTTTGAATGATGGGAGACCCCTTTCTCTCTCATTAAATGCCTCCCATGTACACCCGTTACTATGCCGAAATTCCGAAAGGAACCTTTTTCTCCTCTTCTATATTCAAGCAATACTTTTGTATCATGAATCTAAATTCCTTTTCAATTGTTGGGACATGTATCTATATGACCTTCTTACTGTCCATTACATGTAAATATGATGAGGAACCCCTTTCTCTCTCATCAGCCTTTTTTTTATGAATTCTTATGTCACGCCGTTACGCTGCCGAAATCACACCGATTTTCTAAGCCAATATCATTGTGTAGTGAATACCATGCCCATTTCTCCATCAAGGGTATTCACCTTTATGCACATTTACATATTGATTGTAAAGTTTCATGTATGAATTCCACATTCCTTTATCGTGGAATAAATGATTATGTTTTATGAATCCATGTTTTATGATCCATGTGGCACACTTATGCATGAAATGAAATGTTTAAGAAGGGTGCGCCCTGATAGCGCTCCAATGCATTGGGTAAAGTATATTATCATGATAAGTCATGTGCAATGAGTTTTGACTCATGCTAATTCAAGTGCAACGAGGGTTTACTCGTGCTTCAAGTGAAATGAGGGTTTACTCATGCTCCATGTGCAATGAGCCTTGGCTCATGCTAATTCAATGTTAAGTGTTGTTGCCACATTTCCATGTTATGATTATCATGCTTTATCATGCCTTTATGTTCATGTCTCTCTTATGCTCTATTGATATGCCTATTGCCTAACATGTTTTGTACTCCTCATGTTATTCATTGTGTACTCCCTTACTGGGCTTTATAGCTCACCCTTTTCTTATGCATGTCCTCAGGTTATCCCATGCAATGCTAAGTACGAAGGAATGTAGTGGTCATGTAAAGGAAGTTTTCAATAAGGATGTTGTATTGCAAGTTTAAAGTTTTTATGTAATGATCCTAAGCCCCAAAGACACTAAACCTCTCGATCTTCTTTGTTGTATCAAGTGAATTTTTATGTAATAAAGCATGTTTAAGTGGTAATAAAAAGCAGGGTTGTCATAGAGGGGGTGCCCTTTTATAAGTGAGGTGGGTGGAAAACTTGTAAATATTAAGAACATTAAAATATAATAAAGTCACTGTCATGAGAAAGTGGATAAAATGGGATAAATTTCTAATATTTTATGATATATTGTATAAATACATTCAACCAATAATATTTATACAATTTAGCCCTTATCTAATTAGTTTACCCCCCCCCCCCCCCGTTAATCCTTTTTACCCATACCGTAGTGATAATTTTTTACCATGTTTACTATTCATTATGAAAAAATTTTAAATTTCCCTTATTTTATAATATTAATTATTATGATTAAAAGTATATAATCCATTTTACAAAATTTAATTCCTATAATTGGAAAAAATATATCTCTAATATAATTTTACAGAACACAATAAAAACCCATTTTTGGAAAAATGTATATTTTAAGCATAAATATGATTTTATACCAAAATCATGTATATTTTTTATTGCAATGGAATTAATTGGATTATTTTAAATAAAATTATATTTATTTAACTTTAAAATAAAACCAAAACTGAAATTACCCTTTTGAATACTCTATTAAAAGAGAAGAACAAAAAATAGTTTTTATTTGAACAAAAACATTAATTAGATTTCCATAATGTTAAACTTGGATTTATGAGTTCAACATTATATTTTTAAATGAATTATATTACTTATTAGATATATATTTATGTTAAAAAATACGTTTCATAAACTTTAAACCCATTCTAATATCCTAATAATGTCATAAAAGTGACATTATTTGTAAAATTAGTATTTTTCACTATTCAACCCAACCCAAAAATCAACTATTTCTAAAAAATTCAAAAAATAAAAAAAATATAATTTTGACATTATAAATTCATATATTAAATTCATTTCATAAAATTTAAATTATAAAATTCAATAATTTTGGTTTTAATCATATTCTTGAATAAAGTTATGCACATTATGTTATAGTTTCTTTAGAATGAAAAGATTACTTACTATAAATGAATCCTAGTTTTTTAATTCTTCCCCTTTAAAAAATTTCAGCCTTGAAATTTATAGAATTTCACCAAATAAAAAAATGTGGTTATTTATTCATCATAAATGTTACATCCCTGACCCAGGAGCCACTAAATTAGTGCCCCGATTCGGGTCACCACATGACATCAAGAGTACCTCCCTATATGTTAGAGGTTTCCAACTAGTAGTGAGGGTCTAATAAATCATGTAGGGAGACTATACCCTATTTACCAGAGTAATACATAGTAGATATCATAAGAAATGAAGGAAACAAAAAAAATAAACCAGAACATACATTGCCAATCATTTTCCAAACGGGTTACAAACCACAACCAAACAATAAATATGCCATGTCATGTTAATAGTGACAAAAGTGAAGGAAACCCAAAATAAAGACTAACAGAAGAATCCTAAAAATAGGTCTCGACTCCAATTCTGGATCCATCATCCACGCACATCCCATACCCAAATCACCCCTCTAGTATAAGGAATTTTCCCTTGTTCAAACCTACAATAATGAAATCTTCTCAGGCACCCAATGTAGGCCTGAGAAGGGTGTGAGTACAAATTAGTAGGCCACCACCAACGTTTTATACAAAATATCTAGTATAAATAGAAATTTCATTCAAGTAACAAATAAATGACAATGTGATAAAAAACAACTCAAGTTCCATTAGTTAGCAATATTCACTTTATCCATTTTCATTATTTGTTCCATGGGTTAAGCATTTACATCATTTAAACTACGTCCTAATCCATTCAATTATCATGAATAAGAGAATAAGTCAAGTTCCCTATATTACTATAGCTAAAAATTTCATAAAAAATACATCAAACTTACCTTGTATCCTTGGTCTAGGTAGACTCAATAAATGCAACTATTAAAGGTATAGATCCTTAGTCCCCTTCCCCAACTTGTGTATTATAGGGGTGGGGTTTAGATCCTTAGTATAACCTGACCCTTAGGAGTATATACTCAAATCCAATACCCCGCAACTAAAAATCCATGTGAACATTCTTATTTATCCATTAACCACATATATTATATCACAAACCATGCTCAAACAATACACATAACATTTACAATTCACAATTAATTCAACACATGAATCATCATCAAGACTTAACCCATTTTCACATTTACCATTTACTTAGAATATACCATTTAACCCATTTCCCTTTTTATACCTTAACCCATTTATCATATTCAACAATTTCCATACATTAACTCATTTCACACGGTTCATCAATTCACATGCATTATCCCATTTACATAATTCCATTATAAACCCATAAGTCATTTGATACATTCACTTTATTCCATTTAACCCTTTTTCACATTTTTTCAAAAAATACCTTATGCCACTGCCAACAACTAGACACAACTACCATTAGTTCTTCATTATAATTTGAACCAACAAGTCAACACATTTATCATGGGCTCTATTTCAATACAAGTAAACTTTTAGGCTTAACATTACAATTTTCCATGTTTGGGAATATTGGCACGCCCCTTGGGTGGACCTAAACTATCTAATCAATATCAATGAATCCCAAAGGGGTCATGAGGGGAATAAATCATCATTTATCTAACCATTTTAACAAATCATACTTAAGGAATCAAATTCACATCAAGAGGGAAGCAATATCACAACCACACATGCTCAAATCAATAATAAAACTATAGGATATAACTTGTATACCACCTACCATGAATATGTAGATGAACACTCTCTTAACCTTAGCCTTATATTCATATTCAATCACCCTTTAAATCCCCAACCTAAGATCCAATGTAAAAAGAGGGTTTTATGGGTTTAGAATAAGAATAATGAAAGCAAAATCCCTAATCTTTAAAAGAGAAGTAAGAGAAGAATTAAACTCACCTAGAGCTTCGATTTACAATCAACGGCACTCCAAATGGCCTATAAATAAATTATATTGACCCTTGGGAAGATGGGATATTAGGTTCGTCACTAGGGTTGCTGGAGAAGAAATGGGAGAACAAATCTGGTAGAATGCTTAAAATATCAAGGAGGGAAAAGGTAGATTCTCACTTTTTAATGGGTGCATGGTTTGGCCACATGGTTTTCCAAAACATGCACCAATTGTGCGTCTGCCTCTATCCAAGAGGGGTCTAAGTTTCATGGTTACCTAGGGATTCTGCATTTTTTGAAAAAAAGTGCACCAACAGTGTGGAATTCCTCTATCCAAGCTCACATGGTTTGTCCTCCCCCTTCACATGGTTTACTCTAACCATGAACCAACTGTGCAACATGCATAGGATGGACTGATTCCCCTTTATTTCATGTCTCAAACCCCCAAAACACCCTTGAGATTCTTCATACACCCAATAAACATTTAATTATCCAACCTTAAGGGATTCAAACCAAAATTTAAACAAGAACATACCTCCATGAAGTTCGGGGTCGTACAACCTCCTCACTTTATAATGGCTCATCCTCGAGCTACTCTTCCCAAGAATTACTGAGCTTCCAAGGTAAAAATTTAAGGCCAATAGGCTCGCATATCTATCTCCCTCTCTCTAGTTTCTTCCTACACCCTATCGTGCTACCATACCACCTGAACCAAGGTAATAGTCTTTCCCCCAATAATTTCTCACTAAGATCCACAATACAAACCGGATGCTCATCAAAGGATGCATCAGCTTCAATCGCAACATCCTTAAATTCAATCACATGATATGGTTCAGGGTGATACTGCTGAAGTTATGACACATGAAATACATCATGCATACCACTATATTATTATAGAATATCCAATCAGTATTCCACTAGTCTGATCCTTTCCCAAATTTCAAACGGACCCACATACCTAGGAGACACCCAAAGAAACACATGATCACCCACCATAAACTCAAGATGTCACTAATTATTATCTTCATATAACTTCTTCCTACTCTGATCCATAACCATATGTTTCTGAATAAACTAAATTTTTTCTAACATCTCCTACCCAAGACTCAATACTAATAGCTCTGATTCCCCATCCTACATCCATAACAATCGAGATCGACATGGTCTACCATAGAGAACCTAAAACGGTTCCATATAAATCATATCCTAGTAACTATTTTTGTATTCAAATTGAAAAAGTGATAAATTCTTTTCCTATGATCCACCAAAATATAGGAATCATGTCCTCTTACACCTGAATAGTATGCTCTGACTTCACATATATTTACGGGTGGAAATACATTCTCAAAAACACTTGGGTACCAATATCCTTTTGTAATCCCTACTATAATCATGAATTGAAATGTGAATCATGATCAGAAACTATGGTTTGAAGCACCCTGTGCAGTTGTACTACCTCTTGAACATACAACTCACCCAACTAATCCATATTGAAAGTCTCTAAAATTGGAAATAAATGATCCACCTTAGTCAATTAATCCATAACTACCCAAATTTAATCATTATTCTAAGGCGCCTTATAAAGAACCACCGTGAAATTCATCATCACGTCATCCCATTTCTATTCTAGAATGGGCAGTGGTTGAAAAAAAATACCTGGCTGTTAATGCCCAACCTTTACCTACTGGAAAGTGAGGCACAATGCCACAAAACTTGTAACCTCTTTAGTCATACCTATCCACCGATACTGCCTAAAAATATCATGATACATTTTTTTCAAGCTAAGATTCACTTCCCACTTCAATGCATGCAACTCGCGCATCAACTCTTCTCGCATACACAAGGGCACAAAAACACAACCACGAATATAAAGGATTCCATCATCAATAATGGTCCAACCAGAAGGTGACTCCCCACCTATAATAATTTCCCTTAAATCCAAACATTTTGGATCCTCATACTACCTCTCCTTAGTCTAGATCATAAGAATGGACTCAACTGCCAAGTATTTAAGGGTCGTCTACCCTTGTCCATTCTGCACCTCCAGATGCATCTTAGAAAAAAACTCCATCATTCTCTGCTTAGAGATGGATTCTTGAACTACCTAATTTTGAGTCATCCAACCCTGATAATCTGCAACATTATTTCTCTTTCCTGGTGTGTAAACCAAATCAAATTCAAAAGACTACATGTACTCGACCCATCTTTGATGATGAAGATTCAAACCATACTGATAGAATATGTAATTAAGGGTTTTATGATCAATATAAATAGTTAACCATTCTCCTAACAATTAATACTACCAACACTTTAAAGAATAAACCACCAAGGTTAGCTTGAGATCATGTATTGGGTAATTTATTTCATGAGTCCAAAAATGTCGTGACCCAAATATGACAATCCGCTCAACCTACATCAACACTTCCCCAATCCCAACACCAAATGCATAAAAAATAAGTTATATTTCTTACCAGGATCGGGTAATATTAGAATTTGTAAAATATTCAACTGCTTCTTTAACTCTTGTAAATCATTATCGCATGCTTCATACCATTCAAAATTGATGCCTTTCTTGGAAAAGCCTGAAATTGTTGTTGTAAATGGTAAAATCCTTTAATGGATATTTGGTAGTAGCCTACCATCCCTAGAAAACTTTAGAGATTAGAAAAATTCTTGGGATACTCCCAATACACAACTTCCTTTACTTTCTCTATGTCCACTGACACACCATCCTCCGAGATGATGTGACCCAATAAATTCACCCTATCGATCCATAAATGACATTTGGATAGCATGGTGTATAGCCTATGATCTCTTAGTGTACTCAAGATGATTTAAAAATGTTTGTAATAGTCCTCATAAGTCTTATAGTACACCAAGATTTCATCAACAAATAAAACCAAAAACTGATCTAGGTAAGGTTGAAATATTTGGTTCATTAGGGCCATAAACACTATTATCACATTGTTCAACCTGAACTATATCACAAAAAACTCATAAAATCCATACCTAATCTTGAAAGTATTCTATGGTACATTATAAGATATCACCCTCATCTGGTGATACCCTAATCTCAAATCAATCCTGGAGAACACTAAAAAACCTCTCATCTGGTCAAAATGATCATTGATTCAAGGAAGAGGGTATCTATTCTTAACTATCATCTTATTCATCTTCTTATAATCGATACATAACTACAATGATCTATTATAATTATTGTAAAACAACACTATAGATCCTCAAGGTGACATACTTGGGTGAATAAACTCTTTGTTCTCAAATTACTTCAACTAAGTTATAAGTTCCTAGAGTTCTTTCAGCACCATTCTATATAGTGGAATGGAAACTGGTTCTGCTCCCGGCAGCAACTCTATCATGAACTCAACATCCTTGTCAGGTGGAAACCCTGAGAAGTCCTCAGAAAACACATCATGAAATCATCCCACTATAGGATTAAATAAAAATTAATATACTCTCTCTTCATCAAGCATGAGACAAGCCACTTGGGATGTGATTTCACCCAACTGCTAACAAACTGGACCTGCACAGCATGCTTAGACATCCCATTCACCATGATGGATATATGTGTCTCCCTCAAGAGATGTAAATGTTACCCTAAAAAGGTAACAATAAATATGTTCTTGGTACAATACTATCCATTCTACACCCAAAATCAGATCAAAACCCAACATCTCAAGAACAAACAAATCCCAAAGAAAATGGCACCTTCCAACTTCAACAACACACCCCTTATATTGCCTGATATTTTCCGCTCGCATCCCTAATGGTGTATCAATATATATGACCCCACACACACATTACACTGTTAGGCCCAACATAACCATAAACCGATAAGACACAAAATAATGCAAGGAACTTGCATCAAATAAAGCTCTAGAAAGAGTGGAAGCTATAAGAATCGTACCTCGAACAGTCGATGGTCTAGCCTCACCAACACATAGTGTAGACTGAACTACATGAAGTTGATCGGCCACTCTACCCTAGGATCTAGTCTGAGTTCCTAGTACTACACTACCCTAATGATATGGATGATCTCTTCCTAGAGTACTAAGCCCACCACCTCGATCAGTACGACTCGTCGAGCTCCAACTACCTGACTGATGTAGGGTAACTGACCCCCTATATGCACTCTACACTGGTCTTGGTCCTCCATCAATGCCTAGCTATAGAGGGTTCCTACAGATCCTATATGCATTACCCATTTTTCTTTATGCTTGACACTCAAATGGTGGTCAGTATAACGGACCACACATGTTCCCTGGCCTTCTACACTCACAGAAAAACACATGACCACCACCCTGAGAGTCTATTCCTCTCTTCTGACTACTTTGTACACTACCACCCTAGTGAATATTCCCAAAACAACACTTCCTACCCTCGGAATTCACACCACTGGACCATCCAATTGGAACCACAAACTGACTCTCTGAACCCTCCTTTAAGTTCCCTTATGAAATAAGGTCCTGATCCATCACCTTAAAAACCTCTTCAAATAAAATATATTCACCTAGTACTTGATCTCATATGTAAGTTCATCCTAAAAGTGTCTTGTTGTGGAATACTCATCCCCTTCCAATGATGGAATAAAGCATTGAAATTCTATGAAACAGCCCACATAATATATTACTGACATAGTTCCCTGGGTCAACCTCATAAACTCCACTGACCACTCCTATCTCAAGGTCTCTAGATAAAAGTTCTCTAGAAACTTTTCCTGAAAGTCTTTCCATAACATAACATCAGACTTCTGAGTCTAAACTAGGATATCCCACCAAATCTTTGTTGTACCTCGCAACATATATGCTACCAATATGAATCTATTCTCTAAAGGAGCCTCCAAGTGACCCAAAAATCATCTGGATAGATTCTATCCATAACTCTACAGCCTCGGGTCCAACCTATCTGAAAAAATTTAGAGATTATTGCAACTAAAAATATCTGGTCAAATCAAATATGATTGGCATGCCCCACACTAGGTCTTTTTCCCTCATCTGGATAAAATGAGTGAAGTTCTCATGGAACTACTCCTCTCCTCGGTTATCTTGGTCCAATAGATTTTCTTACTCCACTGTTGGTGGAATGTTCTCAGTTATATCCTCTTGTCACTCAACTGGTACATGCCATCATGGTGGAATTTCTCTATAATTACAAATATGAGTCTTAGAACACATAACATAAATCTTTCATAAATTACATAGAGAAGGCTCTCTACTAGACATAAAAAACTCAATTCATGTATCGTATCCCAATATAAACCATCACACTTAGAACACTACCCTCAACCATTAATATCATGATCATGGTCCACATGGGGGGAAACCAACTTTCATAGTCATAAGTATTTCATTACAAACCTTTTTAAAACCATTTCTATGCTCATAATGTAGATATTTCTTCTTAGGAACATTTCTCATTTCACAACATGTTACAACCTACTTTTTAACTCATTTATAACCTTTCATTGAGCATAATTCTTTGACCATTCTTTCACATTATTTTCTTTTACCTATTTTTATCATCTTTATTGTACATTATTTTCTTAAAAAAACAAGATTGTAAAATGAATCTTACCCTTCATGTCCCACACACCCATCTGGTGTGTGTCTTTCATGATGCATGCCACCTATACCCCTAGTTTCCTAAAATGATGCATGAATGCACAACCTCATTCCATGCCGACCATGAGATAAATATCATAAAATGGTCACATCACAAAATAATTTCTTCACCCAATGGTGAAATATAATTTAACTATAACAACACACATTAAGAACAACAATTCCCACCCTGGGTACTTGGGTTTTCCCTCATACATGGGTTAGCTACTCCCATGCATGAGCTCATTACCAAGGGTTGACACTTCCTAATCTCTTTTATACCATTCCAAAAATGTAATTCAAAGAAAATAACCACTTTGATACCACTTTTTAACATCCCCAACCTGAGATCCACTAAATAGGTGCCTCAAGCCAGGTTTCCACATGACCTCAAGTGCGCCTCCCCATACACTAGAGGTTACTGAATTGTATCAAGGGTATAATAAATCATATGGTGAGACTATACACTCTTTACCAGATTGATCCATAATATATATCATATTAAATAAATTAAATAATAAATAATAAACTAGAACATTCATTACCAATCGTTTCCCAAATAAGGTATAAACCACAACCAAACAATAAATATGTCATGTCAATATAATAGTTCTAAAAGTGGAGTAAACCCAAAATAAAGACTAATAGAATAATCCTCAAAATGGTTCCTCACTCCAAGTATAGATCTCGCATCCATGCATATCCCATTCCCAACTCAACCCTCTTGTATAGGGAATTTTCCATTATCCATACCTATAACAATGAAATATTCTTGGGTACCCAATGGCAGCCTGAGAAGGGTGTGAGTATAACTCAATAGGCCACCCCCAACAGTGTCTATAAAATATCTAGTCTAAAAATAAATTGCAAGAAAGTATAAAATAAATGAAAAGGTGAGAAAAATAAAACTTGAGTTATATTAGTTAAAAATATTCACTTTATCCATTTTAATTATTTGTTCCATGGGTTAAGAATTTACATCATTTACACCACGGCCTAATCCGGTCAATTATCATACATAAGGGAATAATTCAAGTTCCCTATCTCATTAGGTGTAAAATTTTCATAAAAAAATACATCACACTTGAAATGGAGCCTCATTCCATGTAGTCTCTTCAAATGCAACTGTTGGAGGTATAGATCCTCAGTCCCCTTCCCTAACCCATGCATTATAGGGGTGGGTTTTAGATCCTTAGCCTAACCCGTAGATCCTTAAGTCAAATACCCCAAAAAAACCAATCCATGTTTACATGCTTATTTATCCATCAACCACATATAACATAACACAAACCATGCTCAAACAATACACATAACATTTACAATTCACATTTAATTCAACACATGAATCATCATCAAGCCTTAACTCATTATCACATTTACCATTTACTTAGCATATCCCATTTAACCCATTTCCTTTTTTATAGATTAACCCATTTATTATATTCAATGATTTTCATACATTAAACCATTTCACATGGTTCATCAATTCACATGCATTATCCCATTTACGAAATTCCATTACAAACTCATAAGTCATGTGAAACATTCACTTTATTCCATTTAACCCTTTTTCACGCTTTTTAAAAAAAATACTTATTCCATTTCCAAAAACTAGACACAAATACCATTAGTGCATCTTTATAATTTGAAACAACATTTAAACACATTTATCATGGGCTCAATTTCAATACAAGTGAACTTTTAGGCTTAACATTACAATTTTCCTTGTTCAGGAATATTGGCACACCCCATGGGTGGACCTAAACGGTCTAATAAATCTCAATGCATCCCATGGGGATCATGAGGGGTCTAAATAAACATTTAGACAACCATTTTATCAAATATTACTAAATGTATTGAATTCACATCAAGAGGGAAGCAATATCACAACCACACGTGCACAAATTGACAATAAAACTATGGGATATAACTTATACACCACCTACCTAGAAACCATAGATGAACACTTATTTAACCTTAGCCTTATATATAGATTTAATAACCCTTTTAATCCCCAACCTAGGATCCACTAGAAAAAGAGAGTTTTAGGGATTCAGAAGAAGAATAATAACGAAACCACAATCCCTTATCTGGAAAATAGAACCAAGAGAAGCGTTAGATTCACCCAGAGCTTCAATCTGCACCCAAAGTGCTCCAAACAGCCTAGAAATGAAGGAAATTAACCCTTGGGGAGATTTGGGATCTCAGTTTCATAATTAAGGTTGCTGGAGAAGAAATGGGGGAACAAATCGGGTATAATAATTAAAATCATGAGGGGGGGAAAAGGTAAATTATCATTTTTTTAATGGGTGCACAGTTTGGATGCATGGTTTGCCAAACAGTGCACCAGTCATGTGCCTACCTCTATCCAAGAGGGGTCCAAGTCACACGGTTACCTAGGGATTATACATTATTTTAAAAACCATGTTCCAATCATGTGGAATGCCTCTATCCAAGCCTGCATTATTTGGCCTCCCCCTTCACACGGTTTATACTAACTATGTGCCAACCATGCAACATGCACAGGATGGATTGATTCCCCTTTCTTTCATGTCCTGATTCCCCTATATTTCATGTCCTGAACCCCTGAAACACCTATGATATTCCTCATACACCTGGTAAACATTTAATTAGCCAAAATTAGGGGATTCAAACCAAAATTTAAACAAGAACATACCTCCATGAAGTCTAGGATCTTAAAATAACTTATTTAAGTTCCCACATTTCCTATTTTGTCTTATGATTTATCCAAGTTACCCTTACCAATTGAGTCATATAACTCCACAAAACCTTTCATCTAGAGTCAATAATCTATACAGGCTCTTCAAAATAAGGTAAATTAGGATCTAATTCTATTTATTCATTAGTGAGTACATACATTGGTTATGGTATATAATTCCTTGATAATAAGATATGGAAAACATTATACACTTTAGAGAAGTTGGGTGGCATTTAAAAAATATCAAAAATTCATGATATAATTGGGACTTAGTTTTCCTTTCTTACCAAACCTTATATCACCCTTCCATGGATATACCTTCAAAAAATCTTACATGAAATTCTATAACTTTCCTTCATTTTTCGGCATAGCTATTTTTCCTTCTTTGAGATTTATTGATATGATGCTGAATAGTTCTCACTTTTTTCATTTTATCATAAACAAGTTCTAGGCCAAAAAGATACCTTTCACTTAATTCATCCTAACAAGTTGGTGTATGAAATCTTTTCCCATACAATTCTCTATATAGTTCCATTTGAATGCTTGAATGGAATCTATTATTATATATAAATTATACTTAAGGTAAATACTAGTCCCACATACCTTGAAATCCAAGTGAGTATTACCTTAACATGTATTCTAATTTATGAATATTCCTTTCAAACTATTTATCTATTTTTGGATGATATAAATGCTCAAATGTATCTCATGGTCAAGATCCTTCTAAATACTTTTCCAGAATTTCTATGTAAACCATGGGTCATTATCAAATACAATCGAAATAGGTACACCATAATGTATCATGGCTCCATATATATAGATTCATTCAAGTAAATCAAGAGGTATATTCTCCCTTGTAGTGATGATATATGTAGACTTGGTAATGTGATTAATAATAACCCATATGGAATCATTTATTTTATAAGTATTTGGAAATCTAGTGAAAAGTCCATAGTAATATCATACCACTTATATATAGGAATTGGGGGATGTTTCATGATTCCTTTAGGATATTATCTCTCATCCTTTAACTATTGAAAAACTAAGAATCTTGATACATAGTCAGAAATTTCCCACTTTATATTTTCCCACCAAAAATATTCTTTTAAATCCTTATACATCTTGGTGCCAAAAGGATGTATAGAAAAATTAAAGTTATGGGATTCATCGAGTAATTAACTCTTCATATCATGTATTCATGGAAAACATAAAATCTTTTTAAATTTCATCATACCATCTTCATAAACAAAATTTTCGAATTTCCCATCATTCACGGCTTTCTTTTTCTTTTGTAAACTCTTATCATCTAGATAGGATTTTTTTATCTTATCTGGAAAATATGTTATATAAATAATTTGGAAAAGTATTTATGTTTCCCATTCCCTAATTATCCTCACATCCAACATTATTAAATCCATGAATATAGGATCTTTTTCAATCCTCATTTTAGCTGGAACCCTATGATCTTTCCTACTTAATGCATCAACCACCATATTTTCCCTCACATGGTGGTAGTGTATTGAGAAATCATAATCCTTGAGTAGATATAGACATCTCATTTGTCTCATGTCAAACTATTTATATGAAATTATATATTTCATACTTTTTTAATCCTTATATATCTCACTTTTTTTCACCATAGAGATAATGCCTCCATATTTTCAAGGAAAAGATTACAGTTTCCAAATCAAGATCATGGGTTAGATAATTATGTTCATGGATATTTAACTATCTTGATGAATAATCAAAAAATATATCATTATATATAATGATTAATCTAATTACTTTCTTTAATTAATTTGTATATATCCCAAAACCATCCCTTCCCAACGGTAATTCCAGTATCAGTGAATCGACCAATCTCTTCTTCAGTTCTTGAAAACCTTATTTACATTCTTCTAACTAAATAAAATTAAATCATTTTAATTTCAACTTGGTTAATAGGATATCTAATTTGGGAAAAATTAAACAAATATCCAATAGTAACTTGATAATTCAAGTAAACTACATATCTTGGTTATATTCATTGGTTCAGACCATTCTTTAACTTCCTTCATCTTTGAAGGATCAACTAATATTTCATCCTTGGAGAAAATATTTCCAAGAAAAAAACTTTCTAAAAAAATAAATCACACTTAATAAATTCCCTATATAACTCTTTAACTTTAAGAGTTTTAAGAATCATTATTAAATGTCTTTTATATTTTTCATGGTTTTTATAGTATACCAAGATATCATCGATAAATACCACAAAAAAATTATCAAGATGATTTATGAATAATCTATTCATCATATCCATAAAAACATAGGGTGCATTATTCAATATAAATGGAATTACTATAAACTCATAATGTATGTAATTTATGTGAAATAAAGTATTTGGAATATCTTCCTTACTTACTTTTAATTGATAATACCCAAAACAAAGATCAATGTTTGAAAAATATTGAACTCCTTCAATTTGATCAAACGATTCATAAATGTGAGGTAGGGGATACTTGTACTTTACAGTAATGGTATTTGTTTACCTATAATCAATGCAAAAACATATAGACTCATCCTCATTCTTAACAAAAAAACAAGGGATCCCAAAGGTGAAATGTTAGGGATAATGAATGCATTATTACATAACTCTTGTATTTGTTTATTCAGTTATATTATTTTCACTATTTCCAATTGCTTAAAGATAGTTTTTTCATCATGGATGATTTCAATGGAAAACTCAACTTCACACTCAGGTGGATTTATAGGTAAATATTTTCATAAAACATCAATATATTCCTAAATAATAGGTATATGTTCTATTAAAAGGTTACCTTTCCCATCCATAGGTTGTGTTTTCTCTTCTTCTCCTAGAATTTCATTAAGGAGAGCTAATGGAGTTGGATCTATAAATGATTAATATTACGGAGTCTCTCCGATAAAGACAAGGGATTCCAAACCTCCTTCATGAATCATAATCTCCTTTTCTTGGAAATAATTTTTCACATTATACTTTGAAATCCAATCCATGCTAAGGATTATATCAAAGTCAACCATAGGTATAAAAACTATGTTTTTATATAGAGTATGTATATGAACCATAATGGGTACTGACATATCCTTATTATAATAATATTTCCACTAGGTTTTTTGATTTAAAACTCACTTATTAGGTTATAGGGAATTATATAATATTCTTGTAAAATAGGTAGGGTATAAAAGAGTGTAAAGATATAGAATCAAATAAATCATTATCTAAATTTATGTTTATGATGAAAGTACATTCCACCATATATTTAGGAACTTCAACTTCATCTATATTAATCCCATGATCTTGTAATTACCCCTTGTCCTCTTCTTTTGTAGGTTCCTTTGATGCTTGGGACATTAGTTTGAATAAGTCCCTATCTCCCTATAGTTTAAGTACTAGATAATAGTGGTTTTTTTATTTCCCTTGCATTCATGAGTTATATGGTCCTTATATCCTTAATTATAACAAACTCTAATTCCCTTTAAGTATTTACCAGGATATTTATTTCCACAATTATCACATTGTACAACTCACATCTTCCCCTTATTTTCTTCAATTCATTTATTTTTCTTTGGTATTCAATCTACCTCTTTTTTCTTTATTTCCCTTTAATATATAAGACCTAAAAAAATTATTTCTTTGTATTTATGGAACATGATACTATATCATCATATGATGAAAATATTTGAGATATCGATTCCCTTTATAGGTTTGTCTTAATACCATAAATTAAATTGTCAATATTACTTTTCAGATTTCATATATAGTATGTTGCATTATTGATAACCTTGTGAAGCTAGCCTCATATTCGGCAACATTTTCCTATTCTTTCTTCTTTTTATTGAGGAACTTCATCTACATTTCATCTCATTTATCTCTTGGAAAATATTTATTTGAGAATATGAATCTAAAATTTATTTATTCCATACATTCGATTTCATAACCTTATTTAGTATTATATATTAATGATCACCATTTATATACATCTCCCTTTAACAATATAATTACAGAATAACCTTTTACCTTTAATTACTTCCCAAATCCAGGAATATCTTTTCAAAGGACTTGATCTATTGCTCAGCTACTAATGTATTAGTAGTTTCATTAAAATATGGAGTCTTTTTTCACATAAATCAATCCTGCATAGGTTCATTGCACTATGGAATAATGGTTTTATCTATACATGAAATGTTATTTGAAATAATTTTGGTCCGTTTCTCTAATATGGCCATGATCCTCTTAGCTCCAACACCTGTTGTATTAACTTTCCCATTAGGGGACTCCCTAAATTGACTATGGGTGTTGATATGATTTCCCTTTATTTATCTAGGTTCCAAATCTAAAAAATTACACACACTTAATTAGCACATAACATCATGAA
The DNA here is from genome assembly GCA_963277665.1 of Viscum album. Classification (NCBI taxonomy): domain Eukaryota; kingdom Viridiplantae; phylum Streptophyta; class Magnoliopsida; order Santalales; family Viscaceae; genus Viscum; species Viscum album. The sequence continues at coordinate 1,913,055,801 of OY728127.1, forward strand.
TTTTTATCCATAACATAAATTCCCTAAAATTTATTAAACATTATAGGTGTTTAAATTAATTTTAATGATAACTATATGCTTCTAAAATCTAGTTCCCAAGGTTCCTAATAAATTTCATTTGATACCAACTATAATGACCCCAACTCTAGTAACCTAGATCCAATGTTTACTTTATTACATTGGTACAAGATAAAAGGGATTACAACATGAAGGATCAATCAGTTTAGTGGTCTTGGGAGACAAGATACATAAATTATTTTCTTATTACATTAGAAAAATAAAACATATCAGGAAAAATGTTATTTCATCCTTTAAAATCATTCAAAGATCCCTTATTGATATCATAGGAAAATGAAAACATAATAAAGGTTGATCTAGAATTATTAGTAATAGAAATAATATAATGGAATCTATCATGAGAAAATAATGTGTAAACAATATGACAGAGTGGATAATCAATACATATTCCATTTAATCAATAACTTGATCTTAAAAATGTATCCATGGAAAATATCAATATAACAATATTATGGATAATAATAACCAAAATATTAATGAAGTAAATTCATAATTTCATACATCATGATCTTAACATTAAGGCCTCATACTGTCAAGGCCTTATGCCAAGACATTTCATGAATGGGAAAGTATACACCAAATACCCAACTAATCTGGATAAGTGTTTTTTCCCATGATATGTATCGATGCATCAAGTGGATATCTATATTCAGGCCCCAACCATCACTTAAATATTTCCAATGAATTCCCCATATATTTAATCAATGCTATCATATATAATCAATATGACTTATCAATAAATAAATATCCACATTGAATCAGGAATATGAAACATCAATATTTCCCTAATAAATTAAATTAGTTTATTAATAAGATTCATTCAACTAACATTGTATATTGAAGTGGTATACGGGTAATAAAATATAAAATTATTATAAATAGTACTAAATACATCCATGAAATTGAAAATGTGTACATAAAGGAGACAAATAATGTCAAATGAATAATAGATAGTGATAGAGAACATGATCACAAGAAATTCAATGATCAAAAAATAAAGTATAATCCATAAATAAGTAAATGATTATAGAATACCATCAATTCATAAGAAATTAAGGTTTAAAATAAAGTAAATACTTTTAATAATTATCGAGTAAAATAGAAGTAAAACATTAAAAATAACTTTACTTAAGATTTTTTAACTTTTCTAAAAAAATAAGCTGTAAATCATTTCCAAAATTCTTTTCAATATTTTAGAAAAAATGTATTTTTATTTTAATATAAAAGATAAAAATTCATAGAATAATCAAAAATTATTTTATTTGAAAAACCATAGAAACTTGTAAAGGAATATAAATATATAATAATGATCATGGAGGTAGTAAAAGTTGTTTATGCCATATATGTTAAGAAAAACATTCATTTTATACTTTTGTAAAAAGTCAAAAATGAATTGTTTAGAAAACATAAAAAAAGATCCATTTTAATCATTTGTAAATAAATTAAAAGTTAATATAAAAATTACTTTAACAATCATTTAAAATTATTTAAAAACTTACATAAAACAATTTTTAATAATATGGATATGAAAGATAGATATTCTTGATCAAAAAATATAATGAGTTCAATTTTATTTAAAAACATTCTTTTTTTATTTGAGTACTAAATAGAGGAAAATTTAAAATAAAAACATGAAAAACCCATTACCAAAGTATAATAAAATTTATGTGGTTTAATAATATAAATATCATATAATTCTTCCAACATATATGAATAATCTCGAATAAGAGTGAGATTATAAAATAAACTTATACAGCTTTAATAACTTTTGACTCAAAATGACTTGAAAGGGAAAGATTGAATTGAAAATTTAAATACTATGAATAAATATTAATTCATGATATAATATTTTAGAGGTTCATTATATACACCATATAAAATAAATTAGGTGTATAATACAAAATATGTCCCTATGGAGTGGAATTTTCATGAAAACCCTTACCTTGGATTCTCGCTTGGTCAGGAAAGTTATATCATCATGAATAATAAATTTAAATTTATTAAATATTTTATTAATAAACTTTTTAATATATATTTAATTTTTTAATGTCCTATTATAATCATTGGGAATCTGTTGAGTGAATATTTTTTGCTTATGTCAGCGATTTAAGGTTGTTTAGTCAATTTCTCCAAAATTACTTCGGTATATTAATCATGGTTAAAGGTGTTATAAAATTTTTCCATAATATCTAAAATGTTAATAATTTCATGGATATAATTTTTATTTATTATATAAAATTTTATAATCATACCTTCATGGTGGTAAAAGAAAAACAAAACACATCACTTCATGGAGGTGGTAGTCCACATATACACACAAGCGATGTTATCATTTTCCAACAGATGGGAGGGTAAGATGGTAGATGATATTTTATATTTATATAATCATAATTATGTCATAAATATCATATATAATCATTAATTCCATAATTATAACCATATAATTGAAATAGTTATGAAAAAAATTACACCACGATGTGGAGATGGTAGTCAATACATACGCACGAGTGATGTTTTCATTTTCCATAAGATGGAAAGAAGGTAAAAAAATGGATGTAACACTAAAAAACATATAATTATGGTAAATATACTAATTTAATTATTTTAATGTGGTTATTAAATATTTTTAAGAGGTTTAAGAATAAAGGAACATGAAAAATTTTGGTAAGAATGTATACCTCTTCTTTTGGTAACCTCTATTGGCTAACACATTAATCCTTTTTTAAGTGGTTTTTAGGGAATACCAGTACCTATAATACAAGAATAAGAATGTTTTAAGGTATTTTTTCAAGTATTTTTTGAGCTAAGTGGCTCAATAAGTGTGGGTAAGAGAGGATATGAGGTTCCCTTTTATAAGTAAAGTGGGTGGAAAACGTATAAATATTAAGAACATTAAAATATAATAAATTCACTATCTAGTGAAAGTAGATTTAAATGGGTTAAATTTATAATATTGGATGAAATAGGGTTTAAATAAATTCAACCAATAATATTTATATGGGTTTTTAGTATATTTTAATCTTTTTCTCTTTAGTTTAATCCCCTTGTTAATCTTTTTTAACTCTTACAGTAGTGATAAGTTTTTTTCTTGGTTATTATTCATTATGATAAAAAAATAAGTTGAAATTATTAAATTATATTAATAATAATGATTAAAAATATCAAAACAATTTTAAAATATTTAATTCCTATAATTATAATAAATTATTCTTAATATAAGTTCATAAAATGCAACGAAAAACTGTTTTTAGAAAAATGTATGTTTTAAGCATAATATGATTTTATACCAAAATTATGTATAATGTTGATTACCATGAAATTATTTAGATTATTTTAAATAAAATGAGACTTATTTTAATTTAAAATAGAAAAATATATATAAATTAACCTTTTGAATACTTGATAAAAAGAGGAGAACCAAAAATAGTTTTTATTAAAACAAAAACATTAATTAGATTTCCAAAAATGTTAAACATAGATTTATAAGTTCAATATTACATTTTTAAATTAATTATATCACTTATTATATATATATCCTATAAAAAATTCATAAACTTTCAAGTCAATCTTATATCCTAATAATGTAATAAAAGTGACATTATTTGTAAAATCGATATTTTTTACTATTCATCACAAAAATCAACTATTTATGAAAAAACAAAAAAAATCATCCTAAGATAATTTTTACATGATGAATTCAAAAATGAAATTAATTTTATCAAATTCAAATTATAATATTTGAGAATTTAGATTTTAATCACATTTTTTAATAAAGTTATGTGAATTATGATATAGTTTCTTTATAATGAAAAGCTTACTTACTATAATTAAATCTTGAGTGTTATGATATGTATTCAAACTTAGAATAAAAAACCTCTTGGATCTATAAAAAATAATCTTGGTCCCTGTAATATAATATGATTCACCTAATACTTTCATTTATATGCACTTGTTCATCCACACCTTAACTAACTGCTTTCCTAGTATCTTGTTTCCAATAAGTAATTATCATCAACATATACTACTAGGAAAAAAAATTAATCCCACTAAACTGATTGTATACACACATATAACATATTTTTAATTATGAAACAAAATTTTCTTATGGATTTATCAAAGTGAATTTTCCATTATTTTGATGATTTTTTAAATCTATATATGGATCTCTAAAAGTTGCATACCTTATTAGACTCTCTTGGATTCAAAACTCCCTTGAGTTGTTATGTATAGACATATTTTAAAAGTTTTTTATTTAAATAAAGTGGTTTTGATATCCATATTCCAAATATCATTATCATGGTAATAAAAATTTAGATTGATTTTATCATGTAAATTGGAAAAAATATTTCATCATGGTCAATTCCTTAGTGTTTCTTCAACCCTTCAGCCACTAGTTATGCTTTCTAGGTACTAACTTTACCTTACATGTCTAGTTTTTTCTTGAATACTCATTTTTGGCCAACCAAATTTACATCTACTAGATGATATACTAGAACCGAATTTAGTTCTATTATATGGAATTCATCTCAATAATTCATGGATTCTTTCCATCTTGAAACTTTTGAGATTATTACAGCTTCTTTAAAGGATAGAGATTTATCATTGCCAATCAATAATGAGTCACTATCCATAGTGACTAGAAAAATATATCTCTCTAGTATTAAAACCTTTATGGTGCTCCTACATAGTACTGGTGTCTCTGGGATAACATCTTCCATGGGTTATTATGAAACTTGTTCTTATGCCAACTCCTATGTACCTTGAGAATCAACTATATTGAAATCAATCTTGCTCCCACTATCTATTTTGGAAACATGCTCCCTATCAAGGAATAAAACATGTATTTTCACTTTTACCTTATTTTATAAGGGTTCATAAAGATAATTTCCTATTATTTCCTTGGGATATTCTATAAATATACACTTTACTCCCCAAGGTTTTAGTTTCTTTCCATAAGTGTCCTTAATAAATGCCTCACAACCCCATACACTGATATGTGATAAAAAAATATTTCTTCCCATACATTAACTCATATGTTATTCCATTTTCCATTTTAGTTATCACTTATTTTATAATGTTTGGTGTGGCCTATAATGTATTTCCACAAAAGGATAATGTAATATTTGAATGAATCATCATCGACCTCACCATGTCCAACAAGGTGCAGTTCCTCCTTTCACTGATACCATTCTACTGTAGTGTATAATGAGGAGTGAGTTGATATGGAATCAAAAATTATCATTGACATTTAGTGAACTATTGGTTAAGATATTCTCTAACTCAATATGATTGAAGATTATTTATCTTCTTACCAAGATTATTCTCTACTTCATTCTGGAACTCCTTAAATTTATCAAATGATTTAGACTTAAATCTTATTAAGTGTACATTTTCATATATACTCAAGTCATCAGTAAAAGTTATAAAGTATAAGTATTACCTATATCTTCAATTGGAAATATTCCACACACATTAGTATGAACTAATTTAAGAATTTTTGTGGACCTTTCACCCTTTCCACGAAATGGTAGTTTGGTCATATTTCCTTGCAAAAAATTATCACATTTATCAAGTGGTTTTAGTTCAAAATAATTTAATACCCATCTTGATAGAGATTTTTTTGACTCTTATTGTTTACATGACCAATTCGATGATACCAAAACTAGGTTTCATATAAGTCATTTTAACTTGATTAATTATTGATTTCAAACACTTTGTTATCATTTTATAGTATATAAAGTCCACCATTAAGATTTATTATACCATAGAAAATGATATATTTATAAAAGTAGTATCTTTTATTCCCAAACTTGAATACAAAGACATATATATCTAAACTAGACATAAATATAATATTTTTGGTAACACTAGGCACATAATAACAATTCTATAATACTATAATCATTATTTTTGCAATGTGAGGTAGTATTATCTTATAGACAAGGAAACTAGTTTTTCTTCATTGGTAGCTTGAAGATATAACTCATCCCAAATAATATTCCCAGATCTACTTGTTTTTTATATTTTTATACAAATGTAAGCACAAAAATATGTATTTAATACCAAACTGGTATATATGTAAATATACCCTTATTTCCATACTATAGTGAATTTATTATTCTATTATCAATTCTTTCCACATGAAAAACATTCTACATCTTATTCCCTTTCTTGCCTTCATATATTCCTCCTATTATAATGATATTTATCATAAGCCTTAGACTTTGACTGATTTTTTGGGCCCTTTGACTTGAATTTATTCTTGTTTTCCATATAGACTCTAGGTTTTTCATGCCTCATGTCCTTATCTTCTTGGATAATCAAGGTAAGGAGTTCCAAAAGAGACTTCTAAATATTTTTCATATTATAATTTATAATAACACTAGAGAATCTATGAGGTACTGAAGTAATTATGAGGTTTGTGTGATACTCATCAGGTAGCTTAAAACCCAAGATGTCAAAATGATCAATATAGCCAATAATCTTGACTATGAAAGGCCTAGTTGGCATTCCTTATCCAATCATGCATGTAAAGAGTGCCTTGGAGATATCATATCACTCATTTCTATCCTTCTATTGGTATAGATCAAAGAGTTTAGAAAACATAGTTTATACATCCATGTTTTCATGTAGCTTATAAAGCTCACTAGACATAGATAATGACATCAAGAACTAGACATATAGAACATTATTTAGGTGTCTTTGGTATCTAGTAATCTCTTCTATACTAACCTCCTCGGTAGTCTCATTAGTAATAGTGGGATCTAGCATGTAATACTTTCTCTCTTGTCATAGTATGATATGAAAGTGCTTATTCTACTCATGGAAGTTACTATCAGTCATGTGATTATCTTTTTCTAATATGGATCACAATGATAATTTTGAGATCATGTTACTTTTCATTTTTATATAACAAAAATAAAATTATGTTTTACTACTTTATCTTGATTACTAAATGTTATGTAATTAATTTTATTTATTATTATCACACTATTTTATAAAAAATCAATAACCCTCACCATTAGATTTAAAATATATTATCATGTGGATATTCTAGTGGAAAATATCCATATTTCCCTTTTCATATCCCAGGAGAGGGGCCTAATAAGGTATTAAAAGGTATTTAGGTAAGTGGGTCTTACTAAATGAATTAAATAACAGCTCAATGATTTTTTGAGTGGAATACCTAATCCTGAAATCCTAAACAAGGATTTCTTCAACACATACCTACTATTTTCACCAAGTCTCATGAAGGTGATCAAACCTTGATTCAAACTAGGTTAATTTAACTCAAAACTTTTGTTAAAACTCCCTAATAATTGAAATCACCCTGATAGAGGCCAGAAAAGTACTTTATACTATTTTTCCATCTTAACTCAAGTAATAGAAGGCTATAGAAGCTTAATATTTCCTTTGAGTGATTTTTCTCTTTATACATAAGTATTCATTATTTTATCCTTTATATGCTTATTAATATCATGTTTATTTTATATAAGATATTAACCATGTATTGATAAAATAATTTATACATAATATAATTTTTTTATTCCATATTGCAAACTTGTTAATTCATTTATTTTATATAATCATGATAAAATATCCAATAAACATTAATAATTAACCATGAACTGGACAGAAATAAAAAAATATAGGCATGATCATGAGATTTTCTATTGGTTGGTTTATCAAGTGGATTATAAACTAACCCTTAACCCTAGGGGAATAACTCCTGGAACCATGCTTGGTTCAATTTATAGCATTCCACTAGTTTACCTATGTATCTTATCTATTTTTATCACCTTGTATCTGAACTTGAACCACCTCCACTTTCTTGTAGGCTTCATCCTATACATATTCTTTAATCACAAATAGGTGAGGGGAACTTGAGTTATGGGGTAACATAGAAGAAATCATGGGAAGAAAATCCCATTTATAATAATAAGAGGGGATGATATGAAAATCATCATTTTAATTTAATAATAATTATCATAAAACCCCATGAAATAATAATTAAATTAAAATAAATTTGATACATATATAGTTTATTCAAGCTCATGATCTTCCATGCGTGCAACAATTACTCATTTAAAACTAATCAAAATTCATTTTAATTTGTTCTTTATTAATATAAAATTCTGAAATTAAAAAATTAATTATCTTTTTAATTAATTATTTTTTTATCTTAATTTTTCATCCAAATGGTCCTGGAGATTCCCATTATATTTAATTTTAAATAAATTAATTTAATTTAAAATTAATTAATTGCATGATGTGTATGGGAGGCAACATGATGTGTACCCCTTTAAACTATCTGACTCTTATATGGTCTTGGTCATATAGTATATACTTACATGACATGTAGAACACATGGAGTGTCATGATATTTCATGGCGTGTAGTTCCATGATTCAATCCAAGTATTCATATTTTTATTTATGAAACATGATATACATTAATATATGCAGCATGTATCAATTTTAATACATGTGGAGTATACAGTGTATAGTTTTTAAATTAATATGGAAATTGATTATGTATTTAATACTATGTAAAACCTTATCACACATTGTGTACACCAGCTACATATTGTGTAGTTTAGTTTAATACCATAATTAATTTTCATTTCACATAATTAATTCAAGTGGTGTATAGTCAGGCTTGGAATGTACTCTCCATGAACGGATACGAGTTAAACAGTGAGTATAGCCTACTAAAAATTATGAAATACATTCTATGGTCATATATGAAACACACATGGGTACTCAACATGTAATATTCATTAGAATTTATGAGTTACACCACATGTACACCATCTATGTGTCGTATAATCTCATCAAGTTCATTTTTCTTGGATGACTGTTAACACACAATGTATAATTAATACATATCATGTATGTTGACCAAATGGATTCCATGTTTCCCATGGTGTGAAAATGTGTTCATTAAATTATGTTTATGCCAGCTACACATTGTGTAACCCATCATTCCATGTTCCATATAGCCTAGTAAATATGTTTCATGTAATGAAGCCATGTACTATTATCCTAAATGACATTCCATGATTTATGTTGCTCGTCTAGGTGTGGTAAATTTATGTACATGGTGTGTACTTTTTAGTTAAACATCATATATCTATGTTACCTAGTAAGAATCTATAGAACCTCTCAATGGTATATCTAGTTATTCTTCATCTTTTCCTAGTCGATTCTTGGTCATATGAAGGTGAAAAAACAAATCATATAGACTTTTAGATTCAAGAATGAATTAAACTGGAAATTAAAAACTAACATCAAATTCATAAATTGGTAAATGATTAATAAATAATTATAAATTAATATGTGACCATTATGATTCCACTTAATGGTTTTTGGGTATTGTGGAAGCAGTCGGGCCCATGCCCAAAAATGGATTTTCATTGGTTTATTTAGATTTCACCTTATAAATAGATGAATACCAACCTTAAAATCCACAAGATAAGATCTTTCACATATAATTTATAATTAATTTATTTAAATAAAAAATTCATTTTCCTTTAGTTCACTCTTTGTTAAAGAATTAGTTAAACGCTCTTTTATACCGTCATTGTAATGATGGACCCAAGGGTGGATTCCCTCTAGTGGTAATACACACATGCTCCATGAACCTCATAATGTTACTGTAGAATCATCTGGTACTAGAGTGAATTACTCCCACTACTTACTTCATTCACTGTTGGTCATGAAAATAATTCCTTATGAGCTTAACAGATTATTCTAGTTCTCTTAAGGACATAAGAGGGAGGATGAGGATCAAATCTCTCTATTCTTGATAGTGTTATTGAGAGTTTTATCTCTAGGAATTAAGATAAATATCTCTTGATAATTTTGTGCATAATGATTATCCTTTCTAGAAATGATATAACCATATGTATATAGATAGTTTATAAAATTAGTTGTTTCAATTAGGCCCTTTTCTGATCTCTTAATCGTTAGCTAACCCCACATCGAATAATAATAATAATAATAATATTATTATTATTATTATTATTATTATTATTATTATTATTATTTCCTTGATATTTTTAATACTCATAAATAATTTAAATATTATTTCTTAAATAAATGAATTAATATTTATTCAAATGATATTTGATATATCATTCCCACCAAACCCTTAACTCGTTCTATCAATCCTTCTCGGTATTTATCAAATATTGAATAATGACTATTTATTTAAATAAATAAATATCATTTAATTATTAATTTAATAAATAAATAAATAAATATTATATTCACTTAACTTGAAAATAGATATTTATTTAATATTAAACTCACATATATATATTATCTTGAATAAATGGTGACTAAATATTTGTGATTAACATAACCTAAAAAAATATTGTTCCATGAAACATGATAATAATATTTATTATAATATTAAATTCTCTTTGAATATAATTGAGGCTTTGGGTTAACTTAGTGTGTAACCCTCTAGGCCTCTTTCTTAGTGTCATTAGGCTTACCCACCCAAATTTATATATTAGCATCTAGAAACACATTTAGACACCCATAGAGAAAAAAGTTAAATATTTAAATGAAAATAATCTCCTAAACATTATCACTATGTAATATAATTCCTTTGTCTTGATATCTTATTAAGTAGGTTTCACACTTGTGTCATCAACTTATATGCTTAAATTTCATTATTTTACTTTCCAAAAATGAACTTTCAATAAAACTTCTATGTTCATAGAATTAATTAGATAGTTCCATTCCAATAAAAGGGCTTAAGATATCCAATTTTATTATCTTGGAAGGTATAAATCCTTTCTTAACTTATTCATTAATGTCATTTAACTTTTGACTTACACAACATATCATACCTCATCACGAGAATATATTTTCATGATTTTCATCAATAAATATAAGTATGTGACTCATTATATGAATTAATAACAATCTCAAGTCTAAGGACCAATACACATGTACACAAATGGGAATATATAATGACACATAAAACATGTTGAATCCCTATGAGTGAGTTTGTTTTCATTACCTCCTCTCTTAGAGATTACTAAGGGGGAATTCATGATAAGAAGTATTAATGCCTTATGATCCTCCTACCACTGATATCCTATATCATCTATGTTCATTCAAATAATCATTCCATCCATAGAACATGTATTTAAGAATATCATCATAACGCTTCAAGGTTCTCATCATAGTAGAAAACTGCTATGAAATTTCAATGTGACAGATACTTTAAGTATATTATCACATTAAATGTTATTTTTAAGAATAATCATCATGTGATAAGATATTTATTAATATTAAAAACCATGAATATGTAGTAATTAAAAGAATAAATTCATTGGTTGTAGGGAACTAACTTTAATACTTCTAGAAATTGTTTTCCTCGTACTGTTTTGATATGCTTAGCCCTCCACTAACTCAAAATGATAACTTATCTATTTAAAATTTGAATGTGATGTGATATATTAATTTAATAAACTCTAATGGATGGATATATTTTTTATGCACACTCTTTTCCATATAGGTTCCCTTTGTGATTATAAAATTTTTCAACTTTTTTAATTATTGTAACCTTTCATTAACCCCAATGGATAACTTATATATTCTAAAATTTTCAAAGACAATGATATGAAATTTAATGATTGATAAGGGGGATATATAAAATTAAACAAAACATTAAAAATACTTCCTAATATAGTTCTTTGAACTTCTATTCCATAAAATCAATAATTTTTCACCTTTTAGTTTCCTTCGAAAGCAAAATTTTTCCATTCTATTATATTCTAAATAAACCCTTACCAAAATTTATTTGTCCAAATTTTTCAAAAATGGTTTTATGAATAAGTATTTATAATTAAACATTAATAATGAAGGTAATTATTACTATATAAATTTATTAGATCCAAAAATATTGTTCTTAACATTAAATGATGTTTTTTCATTAAAAATAAGCCTTATTCAAGTTACATCCTTCCCCTTTGGTCATGGAACAAAATCCTAAGTATGATTTATATTTATCTAATTAAGATATTTATTCATATAATTTTTCTATCTCCCTCCTTTAATACCCTATAAAAATTAGTTTTTTTTAACTTGTGTTATAAATGTTTATTTCCACACTATATTCATCATCTGAGTTTTTCTCAATGGTTATTTTGTATCTATGTATATTTTCTTTATCAATCCTATACCTTTTTCTTGACTTATCAATATTATTATGAAATTAAAATCCAATAGTATCATTATATTTTTAATCAAAGTTATCTCTAGAATCATATATTTCTTAATCTATAAACTAATGATATATTATTATTTTTTCTTCTTATTCAGCTATTAAAACACATTTTCCTTCATTATATTTATATTTTTACACTAATTTTACATCATTGATTTATAGAATATTTTTACTCTTTTTTTAATAATCTAAAGTATTTGGTTTTATTGTAATATATCAAAGCCATTTTATTATCTCACTTATTGTTAATATTTCCATGATTCCCCTATTTGTTTAGGATATAACACTTGATTTAAAAAAATATCAATTATGTTTATTTAAATTGTATCTTATATAGGATAAATTTTTATATAAGGATAAATAAGGCATTATTATTTAAATTTACTACTATTTTTAAAACTTTATTCCAATAGTGTCTAGGAAAATAATTGAAAATTGACATAGTATTTTCCATATTATTTATTTTCACTAGATAAATTTTCACATCATGGGAGGTATACAGTCTTATTATATGGCCTCAAATTCATAATGGGATGTATACACAATCTTATTATATAACCTAAAATTAATAATATTCTTACAAAGATACTTTTATTCCATTATTCCATATCTATTTATACAATTAAGTACTTTTATTTTGTGTCATATGGGAATAATGAATCTCATCATACTAAAAATATAAACAAATAAAACATTATTCCTTTTAAATTTTTATAATAATTTTTTTGTAAATATTTCATCCAATATAGAGTGTAACTAATGGTTACATATAAGTTTCATATATATTTCATTAATTAACAAAAATTTTATATTTTTTTGTATATATTTTACTAATGTTTATGATAGGTTGTTATGGAGGGTAGGATACCCCTTCCTTGATGTGTATTATGTTTCACTTTTTATAAGTGCTAGAAAAATTTTCTCAAGTTGATTTTGTACTTCTATGCCTTGATCTTTCATTGTATGGATGTGATGCCCTTCCCAAAACCATCATCTGATTCAGAGTTCTATGTAGCCTCAAGTGCACCTCCTCATGTGCCAGAGGATACTCATTAGTAGTGAGGGTCTGATCCATACAATGGATATATTTTTCCCTTGAATCAAAGTCATACAAGAATAGAAAAATAAAAAAACATACACGTCATACAATCAGAGTATTCAATGTCAAATAAAAACAATTATATAATAAATGAAATCAAGAGTTATTCAACCATACATACATTTATCTACCACTGGGTTAATAAAATATATGAAATAAAAAAACAAATGAAAATTAGCCTTACTTTTATCCTTGATCCTCATACACCATGTCTCTACATACCCTCCCTGTAGATCCAGCCCAATCCACTGCTCATCCTATATTGAAATGAAAGTAGATAAGAAGTCTTCATGAACATCAGAGTTCCCATGTAGGGTGTGGGAAATATGTCTTAGTAGGGTCTAACCAGGTTCCCCTTGTATATGGAATCATATACATGTGTGTATGTAGAATAAAATAAACATACCACATAAGCGCCTTGGGTGTTGTGTGCTAACTAGGCCACCATGACTCCATGTGTGATGGGTCACTGTGTGGTAACCAGGATACCAAAGAACCCAATCATACATGTTTTGGTTCCAAGCTATAATCCACTTATTTCCTCATCATAAACTTATTGGTAAATCATGTTCCAACTAGTCCACCCTGAGGCTCAAACCTTCCTGCTTTGTCCTAAGCTGAAATCCCATCATCATCTTGTCTAAAATCATCACTCTTGATACTTAGGAATTTTACAGTACCTCAACCCAATACCTAAAGGGATAGGGTATAGTCATACATCCATATATTGACCCACTTCATTATCACACAAGGCAGGTTCCATCAGTCATGCCCCACATCATCCCATGACCTATCCCCTCATGGGAATCCACGGCCACAACCCAAGCCTCTTAGGGAAAGGTCCTATGCCATGACCCAAGACTCTAGAGGAAAGGTACCTTGATCATCCTTCAAACCATGACTTATAACTCAAAACATGTTTATATAGGCCTTCTCACTCAATGATAAGACCCTTTCTACAACCACAACCTTATCACTCAATGTGTGACCTGACTTCATGAACATTAGGACTCCATCTCAATCATGGAATTTCAACTAATTCCTATTTCAACTCATGGTAGGGTGGGCCATGAGATCAAATCCCTCACTAACATTCATCACATCATATAAACACAAACACATGTATACACATGCAATAGAACATAAGGCTCATAGCCCATAACATAGCTCACCAGTTGATCCCATGGAACTAGTCACTTGAGACCTAGCTTATCCCCTAAGTCATATCCCATCATGCCTATCAGGGTATCCACTAGGGTCCTTAAGAACTTTCTTCATCTTTTCCAATCGATACCAACTTGTGTATCTCATACATCAGTGACAAAACTTCCTATAGGATCATATCAACCCAGGACTCGAGGTATGATCTAACCTCATAAAATTTCATCATAACTCATGGTCCCTCTACCCAAAGACCATCTTAAGTTATCTTTCTCTAAGACCCCTTGATTCCAAGCCATGAATGATTCCCATGAACCGCATGTGGGTACTATATCACATATCCTAAGGGAGATCCCTCATATCATAACCCAAAGGAAACCTCTCTCTGGTACATCTCATCTAGTCCTGATGGACTCATCCCACTCACAACACTCATCAAGCCTCAGACCAACCTTAGGAGAGTGTCACTCATCAAGGCGAATATGTATAACCATCCCACCTATCATCACTAGGAATAAACCTCTTACACCTTCCCATATAAACCTAAGTAAACCATCCTAGAC
This sequence comes from Viscum album, assembly GCA_963277665.1. Classification (NCBI taxonomy): domain Eukaryota; kingdom Viridiplantae; phylum Streptophyta; class Magnoliopsida; order Santalales; family Viscaceae; genus Viscum; species Viscum album. Next base: position 1,913,070,947 of record OY728127.1, read on the forward strand.
TACCCATGTCATATATTTCACCGTGATACCCACCCAAGGCCTCACATCAACTCATTCGACACTCTCACCCCTTTGCGACATAGTCACTGGGATGTCCTAACTCACTAAAGTGCTAAAGATAACTTATCCCAGGAATAGGAATCTAAGTGTCATCTTATCTCTTTTCCTTTTCCACTCCTGGTCCTTATTTATTTACCTAAACCCATATAGCTTGAAATCAAGATATGAGCTTGTATTAAATGGACCACCTACCTTCTTCAAGAAGTCACTATATAATTCATTATTTGAATCACCATGGACAAGACCGTTTGTGCCTCGTCCAAGATTATACCACCACCCAAGATCTTATCTCACATCATATGATATAAATAAATAATTATAATTAATTATAATTAATTACATAATTTAATTCAAGTGAAAAAATAACTAGAAAACTCATTATGCACTGCTATCACACCAAAACCACCTGATATCTCAAGTGTTCATCCACCTGGTACCTCCTCTAGACACCACACATGAAATTCCCATCAATTACAGATGATTTCACTATAATACAATGAAATCATCACTAAATACTTATCCTAAATCAAACAAAATTAGGGTTATCGAATGGAAACACAAAACAACGGTAAATTAAGGGAGAAACTTAACTAGAGTTTCTACAAAAACTCATGAAGAGCCATCCCATATCAAGTGGGATCAAAGGAAGGGAAGATATAGCTGAATATTTCTTCCCTCATGTAAGTATCACCCCAAAACCCAAATGGGTTGACCCATAAATGGGCCTACACTCTTTTTTAAAAATTCATCTGGGTATGGTTCATGGTTTGAATAATGGTTTATACTATGAATCCTACTACAGGTATAGGGGTACTCCCTTTGATCAACACGTTCATGGAATGATCCATAGATCTATAGTGTGAAATTTTTACCGCATAGGGGTTCCTACCTTATCTAACCCCATTAAAAGCATGAATTTTTGTAGGTTGCTAAAATTTCAGCCTCTGTTCACCCCAATTTTCTTTGAGTTCCACTTGAGAACTAAAACCACCAACTGGGTCTTTTCTACTTCTAAAAACATCTCCTTGATATGTCCCAACACTCAGATTCTTGATCTGAACCTTGGTTCTCAAAACAAACCCCTCACTGAACCAAAATTAAAATTCCCTTGAGAATTTACAACTCGTAATTACATGGGTCATTAAAAACTCCCCAAAATAGGACTTCTCATCCATGAGAATAGTTTGGTAGTCCTCCCAACATAACTTGGACTCACTTAGATTACCAATTCACCTACAACTCACCACATTCCATCTTTGAATTCTAAATTCACTTCTATTGTGAAACTCCAAAAACCAAGATTGAATTCACCATCTTTCTCCAAAAATAACTGGTATAATCCCAAGACCACCTCAAACATATATTGGATGACACTCCTGATGTGGTTATCATCTCATCGTGTCTAATTTTACATTAAAATGTTATCCATCCCTCCTATGATTAACTTCCCCCAAAAATTATTGGTCACACCTACTAATGCACCACCAACTACCCAACCATGACAGCATGACTCTTATAGGCATAATGAGACCATTAAAACACCCACACTAAAGTCCAAACACAAATTTTGATGTAATTACATGGTTGGATCACCAACCATATTTTTTAGTCATCATGCTCTCACCTCGAGCACTAGCACACCTCCGACCAATCTCACCTTCAGATCACACTAAAATCATCTCGAGTATTATTCCAAACAATCGGCTCAAATCCGCACAACATATGAATCCAAAATATGGTATTTAATGAGGAAATAGGTCACATTGAACATTTCCCAAACATTGGTAACCTGAAGACACCTCGACCGTCTACTGATCGATCTCACTGCACCCATGACCCTTTCAACATGAGGGCCATTCACCCACAACTGATATAATAATCCCCACTATAGGAGAATTGTTATCATTTCCTAAATAACCCAAATTACAAATCCCCATGGAATATGATCTATAAATTACTTCTTATAATGACTATATGTGGTCATCCTAATCATACCTAAGTACCAACATGAAAGTACTAGTTTTCAATGGTGTGATCACCACCATATGGTTTCCCTTACACCACTCCTTGAGAACCAACCAAATGGGTCCAAATAGCACACCTCCTTGATAACACCCTTTACAAGGACAATAATCAGGTCAACTATACCATGGTACCCCGACCTATCATCAATGTCATCTCTCAGTACATATACATCTCCAATTCTCACCCAAAAACTTAGGCCACTAATCCCACACACATCTCACTAAACACCCCAATCATCTCACTTAGAGAGTGACCCTAAATCAAAACCACCACTTCACTACCATTGACGCCCTGCCTAGGTTCTTCAATGCTCGAACAATTCTCAACAGATCCATACACAACTCATTCACTAATTTTCAAATCAATTGGAACTGCATATACCCAGTACACACTTGCTCTTCTACACTAAGACTTTTCCCAAAAATACATGTCAACACTCACTCTCCTCCACTAAGATAGATTGATTCACTAAGAATCCTCCCATAGGTTCTCTCTCTATCTACCTGTATCTTATATGAACCCAATGACCGTATGTTCCCATAAACTTGAACATGAAAACCGACCCATTCTCTTATGAATAATGTCCCCCTAAACCTATTCTCATGTGACTAACCCACTGACCATGCTTCTCACTACATGCCAGGCTCACCTAAATACCCAATGAATTTCACCCTTATCAAGGCTTATCTCACAATCACTCACCACATGGGTATCATTCCAAAGCCACAAGAAACTACCCATACTCAATCATCCTAAATCTGACCATCTAGGATTACCGCTCACCATCCCAACAAAAACCATACCAAAACCATGGGTTAGGTATCCTACCATTCCTACTCTCTAAAACCAAACTCGGTAATAAGATAACCTCCCATTCTATATATCATAACCATAGGAATGTCACTTATGCCTTTCTCAACAACCCACTCAGGGTTCCCACACAACTAACCTATTTAGTTAATCAGAATGCTTCCAAGAATATATATGGGAAAACACCATATAAGTTTTTTTTGAAACTTTAAGTAATGTAACCTCATACTCAAGGTAACCTATGCTCACCCTAGGATAATTCCTTCGGAATAAAATTTCTATATCGAACCCACTTGGATTCCATTACTGAGGCATCAAATGCATACACCAATCTATTAAGGGTATACATACATACCTTAATAAAGAGACTATATTTATATCACTATAGAATGTTATACACCATTATCCACATGAAATTCCATCATAGAATCCATTTTTGATTCAGTTAGGTATAATTTCACCAACAAGTTATATAGGAAAATGCCATATAAGTTTTTGAATTGTGATTTAATTATAAATTTTCTTTATTCATATATCATTTGTATTCTTTAATTCTCATGAAAATATATTATCCTATTTATCAATTTATATATTTGGTTTTTTATTATTGGTAAATTCTTTCTCATGATCTAGGATTCTACCTATTGAGTCACTTATAGCTTGGATTCCTGGGTTATTCCCTCACCCGCATCGTTGGGATATTATTTTTCCAGCATAGATCCACCACTTGTTCTCATGGATCGTGTGATTCATCAATAAGCTTTATTGAATGATTATATCTAGTCCACCCACGCATCCTGTGATTCTATTTTCCACCCCTAATATCTTAAAACTATCATGAACATCATTTCTCCTTCTCATAGGGTATTCATTTCACTTAATAAGTGAAACCCTTTCAGTACTCTCTCACATTCATTATTGATTTGAATTCCAAAATAAATCCTAAAGGTTGATTAGTGAAGAATATCAAAGTTATTCTAGATATACTTCTTCACATCATACTAGGTGGTGACCTTCATCCCCACTCTGTCATCATGGAGGATATTCAATATTGATTCTTGTTTTTGATAGGGATTCAAAGTTAATTTCCAATTATGATAATAAAAACATGATCATCAAAAAATACTATATAATATTCATATATTTTGAATCTTTAGTGATAAACTGATATCCAATAGTAATTTTTCTAGTTTTTGAGTTTCCCATTTCATCTTGTTACTATATTATTTCTTATTTATTATTTATCTTTGTGGATCTATTTATATATTACATTTCATTTATTTTGATATTAATAAAATTAATGAATCAATTGGTGTTATTTTCATCCACATAGGACCAAGATTGGTTTGAATCACATTAAACATCCATGATATTTACTAAATTAAGTATCTTTATTCATTTATGGTTTCTATAATCTAGAAACATCAAAAATGTTTCATTCTTGTGACTCTCATCATCATCACTTCACCCATTATTTGTTTACATGAACTCAGTAAAAAATAATCATATATCCAATGATCCTAGGTCATTCCTCAAGGTGTTCCACACAATTTCATCCCCAAAAATTGGTACTAGAGCCTCTATATAAACTATGTAATATACTAAGTACAAAATAGAGAATTTATATAGAAACAAAAACTTCAATATTTTTCAAATAAAGATGAGGAACCTTATTGTGTATTAGGTCTCACTGATTCCCTTAACAGACCAAAGAAACCTATTATTACTTGGTATGATGATAGACAGACCACTTCCACCTATTAATATGTCTATATAAATGTTCTTGTTAAGACCTATAGCTCCTAGTTATTACCCTTATGTGATAAATTCCAAAATTAAGTTTCATATGAATATTATATTACTAGTATTTGGTTTAAACTATAAAAAATTATATGATAGAATATTTATTTTTGCATTTATATAAAAAATCATAGAATATTTACATTCAAGATGCATCCCAGTATTCCTATCAGAGTGAATATTGATTAATTTAATAAAATTATGCTTGATTTTTATAATATTGATGTTACTTCTCATGATGAAGATCAAACCATTATTTTTATAATTTTTATAAATAATTCATATATCACACTTTTTTAGACTATGATGTGTGGTCATGAGTCCTTAACCCTTGAATAGGTAAAGTTAGCTTTACTTTATAAATAACTTTATAATAAACCTAAATTAGATTCGGATCAGAGAGCTTGCACACTAGGGGTGGAACAGATCACAAGAGTAAGAAGAAAGATAGTATCAAAGGAAATGGAAATAATCATAACCACAAACAATCTAGACATAATAAGTCTAAGTCTAATTCTAGGTAGGTAACCTATTATAAGTGTGGAAAGACTCATCACATTAAACTAAAATATCAAAAGCCTAAAAAAAATCAAAAATATAGTGAACCTATTAATCAATAGTAGTTTATAGATGTATGTTATGATTGTGTTAAATTCCTCAATGTTTCTAGGTATGGCCTCTAAAATGAGTGGGTATTAGAATCAGGTTATTCCTTCCACATGTGCCCTAATAGAGAGTCATTTTTTGAGTTAATTGAGAGAGAAGAAGGAGAGGTTATCCTTGGAACAATAATAGATGATAGGTCTAAGGTATAGGTTCTGTTTTGTTTGAACTTGATGGCCATTAATTTTTTACCTTACTCAATGTGAGTTTGGTTCCTAACCTATATAGAAATATTATTTCCCTAGGGGTTCTAGATTAAAAGAGTTTCACCTTTATATTATAATCAGTTTGTCTTAGAATCTCTAAAGGCTCTCGAATAGTCATAAAAGTTTCTCTGGTTAATGGGATTTATGTGTTAGATGATAAAAAACATTATAAGAAATTTAGAAACACATATATCACAAATAATGACACTACTATGCTATGGAATAGGAGGCTAGGTCATTTTAGATATAAGGGTATTGAGGGATTATGTAAACAAGGGTTCTTGAATAATATTTCAATCTATCTTTTGGTAAAGATTTTATTATGGGTAAATCTAAGAGATTAAGTTTTAATTGGTTATCTTTTAAGTACAATTATCCTCATGAATACATCCACTCTGATCTATGGGGACTTCTTAGGACTATGACATCCCAACCCTGGTGCCACATGTCAATGCCCTGAGCCAATTTTTCACATGACCCTAGGCGCACCTCCCCATACACCAGAGGCTACCGACTAGCAGTGAGGGTTTAATATGTAATGTGTGGAGACTATACCCTCTTTATAAAAATAGAACAATAGAGGAAATAAATAAATTGTATTAAAAAGATAATAAACTAAAACTAAGATAATACCATAATCAATAACCATCCAACATCACATGATGAATCCAAAAATAGGAAAAATGACCATAAACCAAAGTAGTAGATATGTCATGAAAAATAAGTGTCAAGTTTCAAATGAAAATCCAAAATAAAGACACACTGATAACTCCCAAGTGGGCCCCATCATCATTTCTAGTTCCCTCATCCATGCTCCATCCTGAATCCCAAATTAGCCATCTAACATAGGGATCTTTCCCTTATCCTTTCCTATAATCATGAATTCTATTTGGGTACCAATCTGACATCCCAAGTAGGGTGTGAGTAAAACTTAGTAGGCCACCAGCAACAACATCTAAAACAATATTCAGTCTATAACAATGTATACAGTTTTATAAAGAATAAGGTATAAAATATATAGTAAACGGTTTTCATATTTAATATTTTTAATTAACCACATATTCTCCTAGGTTCATGGTGACACTTGAACCAATCATACCCACTTCATCCCATGCCGGAGTATAAACCATATGTTATAAGAATACCACAACCCATTCATTCATGGGTTATCATTATCTATTTGATTTCAATTTCACATTCATACGATGGGGGCCTAGAGCAGTAGTCTCGAACCCCATGGGTGTTTCAAGAAGCAATCCCTATCCCACAACTCAATGATCAGATGAAAACAAATATATATATCATGGGGGCCTAGAGTTGCAGTCTATCACCCTATGGGTATTTTTAGAAGTAGTCTCTATCCCAAAACTCATTTTTCACATCATTCTCAGATATCACATAACATGGTTCCACATTTAAAACCCATTTAACATCCATTTCCATAACCCATTAGTCTACAAATTTCATAATCCCGTAAAATTATCATTTTAAGTGTATTATAATACCTCATGGATTTTCATTAAATTTTAGTCTCATAATCATAAACGGGTCAAATGGGATCCATAAAGGGTTTCACAATCTCAATGGAATCAATTAATTAAATCAATTTAGAAAGAAATTTCCCAATGTGGTAATTTAAATTTCACAAATTCATACACACATTTATAATCAATACTATGGGAGTTATCAATTATACAACCTACCTCAAGATCTTTTATGAAAACTTGCTAATCCATAACCCTCAATTTGATGTTTAATGATCAAAAACACAATGGCGTGGAAGATCTAGGATCAAATCCTAGGAACAATATCCAAAGAAACTACAACCCTCAAAACCTAGATCTAAACCCATTTCCAATAGAGTAAATCATCCATCCAAAAGAATAGATAAAGATGTGGGATAAAAATTAAACCAATGAGAAGAGATCACATACTATAATAGGGGTCAAAACCTTCCTTCAAATCTTCGATTCACACTATAGGGAGTTTTAGGAGACTTGGAGTCCTCCTGGGTGCCTCCAAAATCGAAGGAAAATAGGTTAGGCTGAGACAGGACAATTTGGGGTAAAAACCATGGGGTTTGGAAATTTTTATAAAAAAAAATAGTGGTTTAATTCCTAAATGCATAGTTTCTTGGGTGGAGGCACACGGTTTTCCATACCGTGCACCTTAATTGTGCGCCCTTGTTTAGGGGGTGCATGGTTATTCCTTGGTGGGTGAACTATTTGAAAAACTATTCACAAACCATGAAAACCCCCTCTTTCTAGGGTTCATGGTTTGGGGAGGGAAGTAATGTGGTTTGTTAAAATTGTATTCCACCTCTTGTGGCTCCAAAAAGGGGTGCACGGTTTCCTAGGGAAAACCGTACAGTTTTCCCTAATAGTGTGCCAACCGTGAACAACCCCATGAACTTCAAAATTTATCCAAATTTATCCAAAACATCCCCAAAGTAAAACACAACTAATATATTATTAAAAATGGTAAAAGAATACCTGAAAATGTGCATGAGGAATCTCTAGAAAGGTCAGGATCTTATAATCTTTTCACTATATAATAGCTCTTCCTTGAGCTACACTCCCAAGAATCTCTAAGATTTTGAGTTAAAAAGATAAGGCCACTGATCCCACATATATGTTTATCTCTCCCATGTTTCCTCTTGAACACATCCATACTACCATAGCACTCAGATCAATGTCATGGTCTTTCCCTGAAAAACCTTCTCACTGCAATCCACAATATGAATCAAATGCTCCTCAAAGGATGCATCAGCCTCAAGCTCAACGTCATCAACATTGATCCCATGAGAAGGATCAGGGTGATACTATCGAAGTTGTAACACATGAAAAACATTGTTCATAGCACTATAACTATGTGGAAGATCCAATTGATATTCCACCGATCTAATCCTATCCACAATCTCAAAAGTTCCAACAAACCTGGGTGTCAAATTTCCCTAACTATGAATCCTATGGTTACCCAATCTCATTGACACCCAAAGGAACACATGATCACCCACTAAAAACTCAAGGGTTTTATGATATTGATCGGTATATTACTTATTCCTACTCTAAACCATAGCCATACGTTTCTGAATTAACTAAACATGCTCTTATGTCTCCTACACAAGACTCATTCCCAAAACCTTAGACTCTCCTACCTCTATCCAACACAAAGGTGAACTACATAGCCTACTATAAAGTGCCTCATATGGTTCCATATGAATAGATGACTGATAATTTTTGTTATAGGAGAACTCAAAGAGTGTGATTCATGGTCTAAAACTATAATATGTGGTATCCCATGAAAACGTACTATCTCCTGAACATACATATCACCAAACTGATCCATGGTAAAAGTTTCCCATATAGGAAAGAAATGTGATACCTTTTTTAACTATTCCTCAATTACCCAAATAACATCATTATTATGAGGGATCCTTAGAATACCCACCACAAATGTCATGGTAACGTCATCCCACTTCCATTATAGAATAGGAAACAGCTGTAGTAAACCACAAGGTCTTTGATTCTCAAACTCACCTTCTGAAAGGTGTATCATTGTGTTACAAGACCTTCAATATTCATTTTCATGCTCAGACACCAATACTATCAATGCAGGTCTCGGTGAATTTTGGTCAAACCATGATTCACCATGCACTTCAAGGCATGAAACTCACGTATCAACTCCTCATGCATACACATAGGCACAACAACATGATTTTGGACATAGATGATCTCATCCTCATCTATAGTCCAATTGTAATGTGACTCCCCGCCTTTAAGGTTTTCCCTCAAGGCCAAACATTTTGGATCCTCGTACTTTCTCTCTTTAATCCAACTCATAATTTTTGACTCAACTAATAAGGATACAATTGTCATATCCTCCTAGTCTTCCTGAATCATAATATACATCTCATCCCTCAAGGTCATCATTTCCCACTTAGAACTATACTTCTAAACTACCTGATTCTATGTCTTACTGCTCAAATCATCAGCAACACTATTTAAATTCCCTAGTTTATATGATAGATCGAAGTCAAAATACTGCAAATAATCAACCCATCTCTACTGCCAGAGGTTCAAATATCACTGTGAGAATATGTACTTTAATCTTTTGTGATTGGTATACATAGTAAAATTTTCACCTAATAGGTAATGTATCTAACACTTTAATATATAAACTATCATAGCTAACTTGAGGTTGTGTGCAGGGTAATTTCATTCATGTGTCCACAACTACCATGACTCATACACCACAACTTGATCTCCCTGCATTAACACTACTCCAATTCTAATCATGGATGCATCAAAAAATATTTTATACTCCTCACCCATCTCAGGTAGGATCAAAATTGGTACAGTATTCAAACACTTATTTAACTCCTAGAAAGCATTCTCACATGCTTTAAACCATTTAAACATGATCACCTTCTTGGTAAAGAATTAAATTGGTGTATCCGGATGGGAAAAGTCATCCATGAACCTCCAACAATAACCCGCTAACTCCATAAAGCTTCAAATGTCAAAAAAATCTTGGGTTTCTCTCAAGAAACCACTAACTGCACCTTATTTGGGTCCACTGACACACCTTCCTCAGAGATGATGTGACCTAATAAATGCTCCCTATAGATCTAGAATTTATACTTAAATTTATTGGTGTATATTTGATGATCTCTCAGTATACTCAGGAAGATTTCAAGATGTTGGGAATGATCATTATGAGTCTTGGAGTACACCAATATGTCATCCATAAAAATAACCACAAACTAATCTAGGTATAGGTGAAATTTTTAGTTCATCAAGGCCCTAAACACATCAAAAGTGTTTTTTAGCCTAAATGATATCATCATGAACTCATATAGTCCATACCTACTTCTGAAAGCAGTTCATGGTATGTCATAAGTTCTAACTCTCAACTGATGATACCCTAATATCAAGTCAATCTTGGAGAACAAACAAGCTCCTCCAAACTGGTCAAAGAGATCATCAATATGTGGAATAATATATTGGTTCTTCTCTACAATATGGTTCAAATTCTTGTAATCAACACACAAAAATAACATCCCATTAGCCTTCTTAGCAAACAAAATTGAAGATCCCAAAGGTGACATACTTGGATAGATAAATCCAATATCCATTAACACTTCCATTTGAGTATTAAGTTCTTGAATCTCTATAAGGTGAAATATAAATGGTTTCAACTCCAATAATGAGCACAATTGTAAACTCAACATCCCTCTTAGGTGGAATCCCTGATAATTCCTTAGGAAATATGTCCTAGAACCAGTCGAATATGGGTGGAAAGACATCATACTTCACACCCCCATTATCCAGCAAAAGAATTGAAACCTAAGTGATGAGATCCACCAGATGATAATGAACCAACTCTACACAACCTACCTAGATATCCCACTCTCCATGATAAACATAATTGTTACCCTTATGAGACGTAAAGGTCACTCTCCTATGGTAACAATCGATGTGGGATTAGTATGATCCCAGCCAGTCCATACCCAAGATCAAGTAAGAACCTGACACTTTGAGTATATAAAGATACTAAAGGAAACAATACTCCCCAAGCTTGATAGAACACCCCTTACATAAACAGATGTACCTTGAATGTACTCTCAATAATGCGTTGATCATTATAACCCCACTCACAAACTCTACCATCAAAATCAAACTATTCACAAGTTGAGAAGATATAAAATAATGAGAGGAACTTGTATCAAAAAAATCACTAAAAATCATAGAATATACCAAAATAGTACCTATGACTATTGATGGTCCAGCCTTACTATCCATAAGTTCATGTTGAAGTGGATGCAACTGTCCAGTCCCTCTACCTTATTCTGCAGTCTGGGTCCCTTGAGCTGCACCACTCTACTGATACAAGAACTCTTTCCCTAAAGTACCACATCCATTTCCTCAACCTCCATGGCCAGAAGAACTCCAACTTATAGATTTATATGGGGTAGAATATCCCCTTCCAATACTATTATTTGTCCTAGATCCTTCATCATGACCCATCGGTCGAGGGTTTCTACAATATATCTATAAGTGGTCCATCCTTCCATAGGCTCAGAACTCCACTCATAGTCATAGAAACTAGATATGAATGTGACATAACCTACCCACTAGTGATAGTATACTTTCTTACTACTCTAAGTAACTGATCCTTCTCCCTGGATACTCTTTTTTCCATTTCCTTGGTTGGAATTCTCATATTTATGCTTCCTAATCTCAGAATACATACCTCTTAGTCATATAGAAAAAACCACCTGAATTTCACTAGGATCCTCCTTCGGGTTCCCCTTAGAAATGAAAGCCTAATTCACTACCTCATAAAATTTATTCATCCTAAAGTTATTAACCTAGGACTTAATCTCACATTTATGTACATTCTAAAAAAATTCTACAGTTTCCTCATATTCTGCCAACACTGGAACAAAGCAATGAAAGTCAATAAAGCATTCAGTATATTCCATCATGGATATACTACCCTATGTCAATTGAATAAACTCATCTTCCCTCTCCTTCCTAAGAATCTCTGGGTAAAATTGTTCTAGTAAATTCTCTTTAAATTCTTTCCATACCATGTTCTCCAGCTGCTCATATCGAGTCCGAATATCCCACCATTCCTTCATTGATCAACACAATATATAATATTCTAATTTGGCTCTCCTCTCTACAGGAGTCTCTAAATAGTCAAGAATTGTCTAGATAGACTCAATATAGAACTCATCTAGCTTAGGTCCACCCTCTCCAGTTAAGGTCATAGGGTGATGAAACTGGAACTCTCATTTCAGGTCAGACATATTCTACAAAACCCACCCTAAGTATCTATCCATGAACTATATAAAGAAAGAAAAGTTCTCATGGAACTTCTTTCTAGCTCCCTCACCCAGAATTATCAAATCCTCTAGTTCCACTAATGGAGAAAAATTTCTAGCCATGTCCTCCTGTCATCCTATTAATAAAATCAATCATGAAGGCATGTCTCTATAATGTCAAACACACATATTATGACCCATAATACATCATTATCACATTTATATAAGAGTGTTCCACATAATTATATAACAAATCATACCCCATATCCTGTCACACAGTCAAAACTGATGCACCATCACTTCCCTCAACCATCCCTCACCTGGATCATGGATTGCATTGGGTAAAACACTTTCATATTTCAAGTTTTTCATTAGTATCCATTTTATCCATTTCATATTTCCAATTTTAGTATCATTTCTAATTATTAACTTCTTATTAGGCACCATTTCATTTTTTAAAATACTCAAATAAGTAAAATCATTTTCATTACAACCACTTACCCAAAACCTTTTTTCCATGAATGCCTAAAGTGAAGCATGTCACATAAAATCCCAAGTTCCTAGAATGATTAATGTATAATAAACTTCCATTCTATACTGATCCATGAGTAAAATCTTATAAAACAATAAAATAACATCCAGTGATAACAAAAAACATCAATAACAAAAATCTTAACCCAGATACTTGGGTTTCCCCCCATACATGGTTTAGCTACTTCTGTGCATGAGATAATGACTAGGGCCCAACTCATTCTAGTCTTCTGTCTACCTTTCCCAAATAGTTATACAACTTAAAAGAAAATAAAACTCTTATGATACCACTTTTTGATATCCTAACTAGGGTGCCACATGTCGATACCCTGAGCCAGTTTTCCACAAGATCTCAAGAACACCTCCCTATATGTGAGAGGTTATCGACTAGAAGTGAGGGTATAATATGTAATGTGGGGAGACTATACCCTCTTTATTAAAGAATTATAATAGTGAAAATAAATAAATAGTATTAAAATGATAATAAATATCAACCAAGATAATACCATAATCAACAACCATCTAAAATCACATGATGAATTCAAAAACAAGAAAAATGACCATAAACCAAATAAGTATATATGTCATGACAAATAAGTGTCAAGTGTAAAATAAAAACCCAAAATAAAGACACCCTAAAAAATCCAAATTGGATACCAACATCATATCTGGTTCCCTCATACATGATCCATCTTGAATCCCCACTCAGCCATCTAACATAGGACTCTTTCCCTTATCATGTTATGTAAACATAAAGTCTATTCAGGTACTAATCAGATATCCTGAGTACGGTGTGAATAAAAATCAGTAGGCCACCACTAATGGTGTCTAAAACAATATCTATTCTATAATAATGTATGTAATTATAAATAGAATAAGGTAAAAAAGATAAATTAAATTGTTTTCACATTTAATATTCTTTAATTAACCACATATTCCCCTAGATTCATGGTGACACTCGAACCAATCATACCTAATTTATGCCATGTAGTAGTCTAAACCATATTCCATAGGAATACAACAATCCATTCATTCATGGGTTATCATTATTCACTTAATTCCAATTTCACATTCCTGCGATCAGGTCCTATAGCATCAGTCTGGAACCCCATGGGTATTTGGAGTAGTAGTTCATATCCCACAACTCAGTGATCACATGAAAATAAATATATATATCATAGGGGCATAGAGAATAATTCTGTAACCCCATGGGTATTTGGAGTAGTAGTCTCTATCTCATAACTCAATGTTCACATCATTATCAGATACCACATAACATGGTTCCACATTTAAAACCCATTTAAAAACCATTTCCATAACCCTTTATTAAACAAATTTCATAATCCCATAAAATCATTATTTTAAGTGTATTGGAACACCCCATAGGTTTCCATTTAAGTTTGGTATCTTATTCGTCAACGAGTCCAATGGGGTCTATGAAGGGTTTCACAATCTTAATGGAATCAATTAATTAAATCAATTTATAAAAAATAGACCAATGTGGAAATTGAAATTGAACAAATACATACACACATTTATAATAAAGACTATGGGAATTGGAAAATACACCACATACCTCAATATTTTTTATAAACACTTTTCAAGATGTAACCCTTATTTTGATGTTGAATGATCAAAAACACAATGGCACAGAAGATCTGTGATCAAATCCTAGGACCAAGATCCAAGAAACTAGACCCATCAAAACCTAGATCTAAACCCATTTCCAATAGAGGATATCATCCCTCCAAAATAAGAGAGAAATATAGGAGAGAGAAAGGAAACCAATGAGAAGAGATCACATACTAGAAGAGGGGTTTAAACCTTCCACTGTATCTTTAATTCACACTGCAAGGGGTTTTAGGAGCCTTGTAATCCTCTCAGGAGCCTCCAAAATTTAATAAAATATAGTTATTCCAAGATGAGATTATTTGGGGTAAAACATGGGGGTTTAATAATTTTTATTAAAAAAAATTGGGGGTTTAATTCTTACACATGTGGTTTCTTAGGTGGAAGCATGGATTTTAGAAACCATGCACCCTTACTTAGGGGGTGCACGGTTACTCCTAGGTGGGAACACAGTTTGAAAAATCATGCACCAACCATGAGAAACCCCTTTGTCCAAGGGTTCACAATTTGGGGAGGGAGGCCGCACAGTTTGTTCAAACTGTGCATCACCTCTTGTGGATCCAATAAGGGGCTCCCGGTTTCCTGGGGAAAACCATATGGTTTTCCCTAACCATGCACTAATCGTTCACAGCCCCATGGGCTTCCAAATTTCTCCAAATTCACAAAAAAAAACCCCAAAGTAAATCCCAACCAAGATATTATCAAGAAATGGGTAAAGAATTACCTAAAAATATGTATGATGCATCTTTAGAAAGGTCAGGATCTTACAAGGATTGTGTCCTAGAAATTTTGGATTTATATTATTAAAAATAAATTTGATGTGTTTGATATGTTTAAAACCTTAAAATCCTCTATTGAAAAACAAATTGGTATAAAGATTAAATTAATTAGAATAGATAATGGATTGGAATACTTTTCAACTAATTTTATATAATTTTGTAAATCTGAAGGCATTATTAGTCACCACACTATTAAGGACACTCCCCAATAGAATGGGTTTTCCAAGCGAATAAACCACACCATTTTGGAGAAGGTCTACAATATGCTTTCATGCTCAAGCCTGCCCAAATACTTTAGGGTGGAATATATAACTACTGAAACATATATCATTAACAAATTTCTTTTATTTTATAATAAATTTAAAACTCTAGAATAATTATGGAATAATAATCCTCCTTCATACAATCATTTGTGAGTATTTGGGTGTATAGCCTATTCCCATATTAAAAATTATAATATTGATACTAAATAATTTAAATACATATTCTTAGGTAATCCTAAATGGTTAAATTATATAAACTCTAGGTTGAAAAACCCAGTTATCAAAAGTAAATTGTTATCTGGGATGTTGTATTTCATGAAACTTTCTCTTCTAAGTATAATTCTTCCACTAAAAATGGTTGGAATGAACCTGAAACTGAGAGTTTTGATACTAGATAACTATCCCAAGTTGAGGTTTATATCAAACCCTATACACCTCATACTCAAATTGTGACCCAAACTCAGTCAGACTTAGATTCTGAGTTGTATAGTGATCCCTATAATGATTCAAATGACTATTATCTCACAAGAGATAAAGATATGAGAGTGATTAGGGATCCTACTCATTATTCCCATTCTAACATGGTATCTTTTTCATTTAACATTACCCAAGATCTTATTAATGTGGATACTAAAACTTATAAATAATATATTAATGATATATATTAAAAACATTTGATAATTACCATGAATGATGGAATGAATTCCATAAGAAAGAACCACACTTTTTACATTGTTGATAAACCAAAAAATGACAAAGTAATTGGTTTTAAGTGGATTTTAAATAGGAAAAAAGATAACACTTGAGATAATGAAATTAAATTTAAGTCTAGACTTATAACTAAGGGACTCCTTCAACAAAAGGGTATTGACTATTTAGAAATCTTTTCTCCTGTTGTGAAGCATTCATTAATTCAATTATTGCTTTATTTATCTTATTATCATGATCTTCATATTTTGAAACCTGATATTATAAATATTTTTTATCATGGTGATATTGATGAGAAACTGTATATTAAGCCTCCTGATGGTTACATGAATGAATTCAAACCCAATCAGTTATACTTGTTGAATAAATACTTATATGGTTTGAATAAACCCTCACGAAAATGATATTAAAAAATTGTTCCATTCATTCATGATAATCATTTTAATAGGGATACATGTGATTCATGTGAATATTATAAATCTTTCAATAACTCTATGTTTTATTTTCTTTTATATTTTGATGATATGTTAATCATATGTAAAGATATGAAACTCATCACTGTTGTTAAATAAAAATTTAATACTACCTTTGAAATGGAGGGCTTTGGTAATGCTAAAAAGATACTTGAAATGGAAATAGTTAGGGATAGAAGTAAGAAAATTCTTTACCTATCCCAATATGATTATGTTTTAAATATCCTCGAGAGATACATGTTTGAATCTTTTAAACATTTTTTGATACCACTTTTACAACACTTCAAACTATCATTAACTGAATGGCCCGAAGGCCTAAATTTTTATTGATTTTGGATAAACACCCTTTTAAGGGTAAAGGGGAAAAACCAAGACTTCAAGGAAATAGGGACATTAAAAAAATACACAAAAAATGAGGGTTGAAACCTAGAACAAGACTACATAGAATTACACCTTCCCATCATCAATGTCGATAAGGCATGCCTCCACTGGAGTATGGCTACTTAGCAAGTTGTCCCATGAAAAAATGCACAGGCCCGGTACCGATGGCAGTGCCATACCCTCTCAATCTTCCAAATCCAAATATTCATTCATGGAGAAAGTGACCAGATCTATCCTCATTTGAAGAAATTCCAAGTAGAATATATGGGTACCCCAACATACTGCAATCACAAGACCATGACACCACCATTAGAAACTATCCTGATCGAATCTCGATGCACTCCACAATACACCCTACCACCACTACCGTAGAGGACTAGAAGACATTATAAGAGACACAAATTCAATCCAATGTCACCTATGACTGGACAGCCTAAAATCGTGTCAAGGTAATGCCACCGATGAGAGGATATGGGTCTTCCTAAACTAGAATAATTTCTCTGAGCATGAATCAGCTTCACTCAGACCACTAAAGAACCCTCATCGGGTTCTAAAGCAGGCCAGACATGGTGAAAAGAAAATCAGCGTGAAGAGGTAGAGAAGAACCAGTGACGTCAAAGAAGTAACCCAAAAACTTCCAGTTTCAGAGTCAATCGAACGAATCTGAATCAACAAAGAATAAACACTACAAAAACTCATAGCAGTAGAGACCCAAAGCCTCCCCCTCTGAAGAACTGCAGATCGATGTTGCATCCCACTGGAAACCCACCAGAACCACTCATAGTGTCCCCAGATTGAGCCGGAAGCACTGATACGGAACCACCATTAGCACCGGATGATCCAAGCCTTCAGAATCGCGTCGAGATGTTTCTGATAGAAGGGGAACTGAACAAAACGTTGGAGCATGTCGAGACATCATTACAGATGTCGCCAAGGAGTGACGTCGAACCATACACTGTAGCACCACCAAACCATCAACACCAGGAATGGGAGCTGGAGAAATGAACCCTAAATCTCATATGTTCCACTCTAAAGCTATATCACACCCATACCAAACTAAGGCTAGAAGAATCCAAGCTGATCCAGGACAGAGGGGGAAGGGGGGATGAAGATGAAGAGAAACCCTAGCCACTGTAGGAGAGATGGAAGACACCACTTAGAGGCTCCATGTGTTAAAATTATCATTGACATAGTCAACTATAACCAAATTTTATGTTGATTACATAATAAATATCCCTTATACTTTTATAGGTGGTAGTGTCATGTATGAAATGATTCACACTAGACCAGATATTGAATATTATTTTTTCACCATTAGTAGGTTTTTAGATAACTCAAGAAAGCATCATTAACATGACTTATAATGGATTCTTATATACATTTCCTTTACATCATCTTTGTGTATCTTTTATTGAAGAAATTTCAATTCTAATGAACTAGTTATTGAATTTTTATATTCTGATTATCCAGTAAACATTAACACTCATAATTCCCTTACATACTATGTTTTTACTACATATAGAGGGACCATTTAATAGAAATATAATATATAGTTCATAGTGGCCCTATCAAGCACTTAGGTTGAGTATATTTCATTGAATAAGGTTATCAAAGAGGTAATTTGGCTAAACAGGTTAATTTATGAACTTTCCCTTTATAACTATGTTATTATAGTCCATAGTAATAGCCAATCTACTTAAAATTTTCTAAGAATTTATATTGTAATAGTAGGTCTAAACATATAGACATTAAACTAAATTTTATTAGAGAAATTATTGAAATTATAATAGTGTGTTTTAATAAGATACACGCAGATAATAATCTAGCTGATAGTTTGAATAAGGTTGTGACATTTTCCAAGTTTAATCACAACTTAAATATTCCAAACATGGTTCTAATTCAATATCATTAGGTACAAGAACATCGCTAATTTATTTATAAATGGTGGAGGTTTGTGAATTTTTATTTACTCATAAACTATATTCATTAATCTATTGTTTATATTGTTTAATTCTCATGAAATTAAATTGTTTTATTGATTAAATTGTATATTTGGTTTTATGCTTGTTTGGTTATTCATTCTCCCAAACTAATATTCTTATTTTTAGGACACTTGGGGCTTGTCTTCTTAGGTTGTTCCCTCACCCACATTTTTTTGCTGTTCTTTTTCCCACATGGATCTATTTCTTGTTCACATGGCTTGTGCGATCAGTTGATAATATTTATTAAATAGTATCATCTATGTCCTCCACAAATCTTGTGATTATTTGTAGCTACATCTCATTTGTTACAACTATCAAGCATATCCTTAATCCTTCCCTAGAATGAATTCATTTTACTTAGGTAGAAAATCCCTTTTAGTACTCTCTCACTTTCATGGTTGATTTTAAATCTAAAAGAAACCCTAGATGTTGATCGATGAAAAAGATCAGAGTTCTTTTTGAGTTGTTTTTGCACGTTGTCCTTAGTGGAAACCTTTTCCCATGTTCTATCATCATGGAGCAGAGACCATCATGGCGCTAGTTTCTAGTGTTGATTCAGAGTCTGTTTCTAGCGATGATCATAGACATGTGTGTACCAACAAATCCTGAATGATATCCCCTTATTCCAAAGCTTTAGTGATAGAATACCAGTCAGGGGTAAATTTTATGTTTTGTAAGTTTCCCATTTTAACTTGTCGATTCATTATTTATTGTTTTTTTAAAATTTTGTATATTTTTTTATCTCTTGTATTTTTTTTATTCTAAGCTTAATAAAATTCATGATTTTTTAGGTAATCATACCATGCACATAGGACCAAAACCAATATAAATCCTATTAAACAACTATGTTCTTTACTACTTTCAATTTCTTTATTCGTTTCTGGTTACTCTCATCTCGACTCGTCAAAACTTATTTATTATTGTGACTCTCATCTTCGTCACATTGTTCATTATCTATTTATGTGAACTCAGTAGAAACTAATTATCTATCTAGTGATCCTAGGTCATTCTTGGGGGTGTTCCGTGAAATTTTATCCCTAAAAAGGTTTTTTTAATACTTTAAACAAATGAACCCCCATCAAAAAAACCAATCACACACAAGAAAGAATGTGTCATGTGAATATTAATTTTATAATCATGATACATGAACATGGTATTATTACCGATGATTCAAGATCCAAAACTATAAATAACATCTTTCGTAAACCAATCATTTTCAATAAACATCTCATCCATAACAACACAAACTAAGAAAAACAATCTCATACACCTGGTAACCAGGACTTCCCAACAAAAAGGTGTTCATGGACCACCAATATAAGATCCATCATAAGCTCTGAGACATTCCTAGACCACTTATCTACCATCTCCCCAAATCATAAAACAAAAAAGAAATATCTGATACAATTTTCTGACACATATCCTAGAACCATCATCTGTGTTAGAGTGCCACATGTCCTTAAGCATGACTCCTAATAAAACACTATTTTATTGAATATTTTATTGATAATAAATGATATAATTTCCTCACATTGTGTTAAATATGTTTAATTATAAAGTATTTGGGATTAGATCATTCATTTTAATATTTGATGAAAATTCCAGTTTTACCCTTTATAGTTCACTGTAGTATTTCGAAGATACATATTTGTATATTTATTATTTGAATTTTAAATTTTGTAAAAGTTTTCATAACTTAATTATCTACAATATATATTCATGACACTAGAGCTAAAGAGTGCATTTGATTGTTTAAAATGGGTCATGAAGTCAAAGTTGGGCTGGACTCGCCAGAATGGAGAAGCTTCTGTATTTCGGCAATAACTCCTTCATATGGGTCTGGATTAAGCCCAAATTTGGAGAGGAGATAGAGGACCCATATAATCACATTTTATCCTTCTGTAAGGCCGTACAATTCACGCTTTTTTATGGGAAACTGGGCGGCTAAAGTTGGCATAAAATATTTGGCCGATATTTTCCATTCACACTTGAAACCACTTTGAACCTAGCCTCCCCACCACTATATAAATTGGTGTTTTTCTCATTTTGTGGGGTTGGTACGTGATTTGGGAAGTTTAGGTCAGAGTAGAAGTGGATCCAATCCAATTATCCAACCATTTCAATAAGGGTAGCTCTTGAAGCAAGGATCCCTTCGACGAAGCCTTCTTCTTCTCCTTCATGTTGTAATGATTTTGTTTGTGTAATAAACTTATTTGTTCTTATTTTATTTCTTCTCTTTTATTCTGTTTTGTTTAAATTTATTCTTCTCTTAATCTTCCTCTTTGGTCTGGAATTCTTGAGTAGAATCGTTATTGGGTTATACCCATTATAAACCTTTGCACATGAAAAACGCTTCTACGATGATTACGCCACCCATGGAAGAGTAGTATTTTAGTAATCGATCTATCTTATAACCTCTTCATTTAATTATTTTGAATAAATGAGATACTGTATTTCACATAATATTATCCATGAATTGTGTTTTTAAATTACAAGAATCTAAGCAAGCAATTAAACAATTAACACAAAAACACGCGAGGTTTGGATTTTGTGTAAATTGTGAGAGCGTAATCTTAATCGGTAATACAAGACCACACGGGATAAATTTGTAGAGTTCAAATATAATACATAAACACAATTCATCCTCATTTCTAGAATGGATATATTCTCTAATTCACCACTGACCATAAGTTATCCTTAGAACAATAATCAAAGCAGGGTGTTGCGATTGCGTGTTCCGAAGCTAGCCTAGGGTTTAAGTAATTTCATCTTTGTGGTTAAGTTAACTCTCGTAGGGTTCGAGGGATAAAAAATTATGGGATCATAATTAAGTGGATATTTATTTAAATGATAATGATTAATAAGTTAATGAAGAGGTAGATTTAGATCGATTACACCTTTTAAAATAGATTTCTAAAAAAACATCTTCTTGTTGTGTCATTTTAATCGAAATTCATTTCAAAACTAAAAACAAAAAAAAATATACAATATTCTTCCAGCAAACTTCTTCTAGATTCATAAAATATAAAAAAACACAATCCTTTAAATTAGTTTTTTTATTTTATTCATTTTATTTTATTTTTAGAATACCTTTAATAAGTGGTTAAATTCACTTCCTCCTTTGAGAGACGACCTTGGTCAGCCACTCTGCCGCACCTAAGTACCCCAAAATCACATTAATCATTTGAGGGCGCCCACCACAGTGCTCTTTCAAATTGGAGCCATTGCCGGGGAGGCAAGTAATTTATTCAACCATTTAAAGGTATTTCTTTAATTTTTCATTTTATTATTTTCTTCACCTCTCTCTTTCATCTTTCCCCTTTCTCAAGTTTTCATTTTTTTTTCATCCTCTTCTTTTCTTTTTGGACCATCAACTCAAACTTCTCATTTTTATTTTACTATGGTCCACTTTCTTTCTTTTCATTTTTATTTGGTTTATGACACAAACTAATCCCGAAGATCTCTTAGATCTTGACCCTGAGATTGAACGTAGTCTTAGGGCTCGAATCAGACATTCTCAGTCTACGGGAAGTTTCAATATTCAACCAGTTGGTGAATTCCTCTCTTCTGGAAACATTGGAATTGGAGGTTATTCAAATTAAAACATAAAAGAAGAACCAATGGCTGGAAATAATGGAAATGAACTTAATAGAACCATTCAAGAATTGGTTGCACCTGATATTAACTATCAACCGAATTTTATTGCATACCCGAATCTCGAATCAGACTTTGAGTTAAAATCTGGATTAATTCACCTTCTTCCAAAGTTTCATGGCTTATCTGGTGAGGATCCCAACAAACACCTTAAAGAATTTAATGTGGTTTTCTCAACTTTAAAACCAAGAAATGTTTCTGAAGATCAAATCAAATTAAGAGCATTCTCATTCTCACTTGATGGAGCTGCAAAAGATTGGATGTATTATTTACAACCCGAAGATGTAATTTGTTGGAACAAGTTGAAACGTCTTTTCTTGCAGAGATTTTTTCCATCATCAAGGACCACTTCCATTTGTAAGGAGATCTCAGGGATCAAGCAAGCACAAGGGGAGTCAATGTATAAGTATTGGGAGAGATTCAAGAAGTTGTGCGCAAGATGTCTGCATCACCAAATCAGTGAGCAACTCCTTATCCAATACTTCTACAAAGGACTCACACCCATGGAGAGGAGAATGGTGGATGCTACAGCTAGAGGAGCATTGGTGGACAAGACACCAGCATCCGCATGTGCATTTATCGACAAGATGGCCCAAAACTTCCAACAATTTGGTGATCGAGGTACACCACATATCAGGGAAGTACATCAGGTAAGTCCTTCTTCTCTTGAGAGTAATTTGATTGATACCAAGTTATAAGAATTGACAACTATGGTGAGGAAAATTTCTTTGGCACAAAATACATCTCTACCCCCTCCTTCAAGTCCTTGTGGCATTTTCACGGAGACAAGACACCCAACTGACTGTTTCCCACAACTACAGGAGACAGAGGATTTCACAGCAGTATTCCCAGGGAGACCATTTCAGCAATAACAACAACCATATCCCCAAAATAAGTTTGATTCATTTTCTCCAACATACAACCAAGGGTGGAAAGATCAACCGGACATAAGGTATGGCTCTGGACAACAATAAAGGCCACCCTTTTAACAAAACTTCCAGCAGCCTCCACCTTACCAGCAGGGTTTCCAACAACCCCAAAGGAGATTTGAAGCCCAAGCATTAGCAAGCCAGCAACAAGGGAATCCCCCACCCAAGGTAGATTCTAACACTGATGACCTTTTGAAGCAAATTGTTCTTAATCAACAGAATGAGCTAAAGAGTCAAGGTTCGGAGATGAGGGAGTTGAAGACTCAAATGAGCTAGATTGCCACCGCCCTCCATGAAAATGTAAGTAAGAATTCCGAAAATCTACCTTCCCAACCCACTCCAAATACAAAGGGGAATGTTAGTGCCATCACATTGAGAAGTGGGAATAAAATGAACGATACATCTGTACCTACCATTCCACCGGGATTCACCTCAATTCCAGAGCAGCCGCATTCCAAACCAACTGATGAGCAATCCAAGGAGAAAGATAAAGGTAAGAAAAAGATTGATGATGTTCCTCCTAAACCTCTTCCTTTTCCCAACAGGGTTGTCCAAACCAAGAAGATGGCTGGAGAAGCAATGAAAAAGGAGGTTTTTGACACATTCAAGTGTGTGGAGATCAGCATTCCTCTACTTGAATCCATTAAGCAAATCCCAAGGTATGACAAAATCTTAAAAGAACTCTGCTCCAATCGAAGAGGGCTCAAGGGAAATGAGAGGATCAACCTTGGAAGGAATGTCTCAGTACTCATTACACCAACTCTATAAATGCCAACAAAGCGCAAGGATCCCGAGACATTCACCATCCCATGTACCATAGGGGAGTTGCACTTCTCTGATGCTCTTTGTGATTTAGGAGATTCAATAAATGTGATGGCTCACTCTGTATTCTCTTCTTTACAGGTTGGTGAGTTGAAGCCGACAAGAGTAGTGATGCAGTTGGAGAATAGAGATACGGCATATCCAGTGGGAGTTCTTGAGGATGTACTTGTCCGGGTAAGAGACATGATCTTTCCAGCGGATTTCTATGTTCTTAACATGGAGTATGATCAGGTAAGTTCTCATTCCCCCATTATCTTAGGTAGGCCCTTCCTCAAAACTGAAAAAACTATCATAAATGTCAATGAGGGTACACTTTCCATGGAATTTGGGGATGAAGTTGTGATATTTAATGTTATGGATTCCATAAAGTACCCCTCAGAGGATCATTCTGCATTTGTTATCTCCCATTTTGAACCACCAAGTAAAAACACCATGGAATTGGATTGTCGTATGCTTAGGGAGATAATGAGTATTGGTTCTAGTTTGATGTCTAAGAGTACTTCTACACCCATTTTTAAGGAACAAGACTCTCTAAGATTTGATTTTGAAATGGAATCATATTCTGATTTTGATCATGTGAACTCTGATTATGACATGGATATAGAGTATGATGATGGATTTGATGCTTTATTCTCTGATTTTGATGATGTATATTCTGATACTGATGCTCTTTGTGCACATATTTCTGTTCCTTCAATGTCTTCATCCATACTACACCCTCCTTCATTAGAACTCAAGCCATTGCCACCAAATTTGAAATACTCATACTTGTTGAGTGGTGAGAGATTACCTGTTATCATTGCTAACAATCTCCCTTTTGAACATGAATAAAAGCTTTTGAATATTTTGAGGGAGAACATCAGGGAGATTGGGTGGACCTTGGCTGACATATCAGGTATTAGCCCCTCTATTTTCATGCATAGGATTCTCTTGGAGGATGGGGCTAAACCGGTGAGACAGCCACAAAGTAGACTCAATCCCACCCTCCTGGAAGTTGTTAAAAAAGAAGTTGAGAAATTGCTCGAGGCAGGTATAATCTTTCTCATTTCATATTCTCAGTGGGTAAGTCCAATTCAGTTTGTGCCTAAGAAGAGTGGTGTTACTATTGTTAAAAATGAGAAATATGAGTTAGTTCTAATGAGGGTACAAAACAGTTGTCGTGTGTGTATTGATTATAGGAAACTAAATCATTCCACTTGCAAGGACCATTTCCCCCTCCCATTTATTGATTAGATGATTGAGAGACTAGCTGGGAAGACACACTATTATTTCTTGGATGGATTTTCTGGATATTTTTAGGTTCCTATAGCTACGGAGGACCAGGAGAAGATGACATTCACCTGCCCATTCGGTACCTTTTCTTACCGAAGGATGCCATTTGAACTTTGCAATGCCCCAGGTACCTTCCAAAGATGCATGGTGAGTATTGTTTCTGATTTTATTGAGACTTGCATGGAGGTATTTATGGATGATTTTACAGTGTATGGGTCTTCATTTGATTAATGTCTAACTAGTTTGGGAAAGGTGTTGAATCGTTGTTTTGAGAAGAATATGGTCCTAAACTTTGAAAAGTGTCATTTTATGGTAGATCATGGCATTGTCTTAGGGCATGTAGTGTCAAAACATGGGATAGAGGTTGATAGATCTAAGGTAGACATTATTTCATCCTTACCATATCCTTCATGTGTGCGTGATGTTAGATCTTTCCTAGGGCATGTAGGATTTTATCGGCGCTTCATCAAAGATTTTAGTAAGATCGCTCTTCCTATGTCACGATTACTTTAAAAAGATTCTGATTTTTTGTTTGACGATTCTTGTAGGAATTCCTTTGATGATCTAAAGAAGTGTCTGACCACTCCACCTATTATACAGCCCCCACGGTGGTAGATTCCTTTTGAGCTTATGTGTGACGCATCCAACTTCGCAGTTGGAGCGGTCTTATCTCTGAGGGTGGAGGGGCGTTCACATGTGATCGCCTATGCATCGAGGACACTAGTGTTAGCCCAATAAAATTACATAACCACAGAAAAGGAGTTTCTTGCTGTCATATTTGCTTTAGATAAATTCCTTTCATATTTATTGGGCTCTAAAGTAGTTGTTTTTTCTAACCATGCATCTTTGAGGTACCTCCTAAAGAATCCAGATGCAAAGCCACGACTTATCTGTTGGATGATCCTTATTCAGGAATTTGATATTGAGATAAAGGACAAGAAGGGATCAGATAATTTGGTGGCAGACCACATGAGTAGGCATACTCACACACTAGAGGATGACACCTTGGACCAGGTACCACTTCGGGACACTTTCCCCGATGAGCATCTCTATACCATCTCAGGTGCGCATCCTTGGTATGTTGATTTAGTTAATTACATGGTTTCCTCTGAAATCCCTGCAAATTTAAAGAAACATCAAGTCCAAAAATTAAAAAGTGAGTCTAGGTTTTATGTGTGGGATGATCCTTACCTCTGGTGCATATGTAGTGACCAAGTCATTAGGAGGTGTGTTATCGATCATGAGTTTAAGTCTATTTTGCATTTCTGTCATACACTTGCTTGTGGTGGACACTTTGGACCCCAATAGATATCTAGGACGGTTTTGGACTCTGGATTATATTGGCCTAGATTATTCCATGATGCCCGTGTGTTTTGTAAGTCATTCTCTTGTTGCCAACACACTGGGAATATTTCTAGGAGACATGAGATGCCCCAACAACCCATACTATTCTATGAGATTTTTGATGTATGGGGAATTGATTTTATGGGTCCTTTTCCTAGTTAATTTGGATTTTTTTATATTTTGGTTGCTGTTGATTATGTGAGTAAATGGGTGGAGGATAAGGCCACTAGGACTGATGATTCTAATGTTGTTGTGGACTTTGTCAAAGTATGGATTTTTTGCAGGTTTGGAGTACCAAAGGCCATCATCAGTGACCAAGGGACACACTTTTGCAATAGGAATTTTGCTTCCCTCCTTCAAAAGTATGGGGTGACACACAAAACATCAACACCATACCACCCCCAAACAAATGGTCAGGTTGAGGTTTCAAATCGTGAGTTGAAACAAATTTTGGAGAAAACTGTGCAGCCAAATAGGAAGGATTGGAGAAAGCGCTTGGATGATGCATTGTGGGCTTATAGGACAGCATACAAGACACCCATTGGTATGTCCCCATTTAGGATTGTTTTTGGGAAAGCATGTCATCTCCCAGTGGAAGTCGAGCGTCGGGCATATTGGGCTATAAAGAAATGCAACATGGAATTGGCCCAAGATGGAATTCAAAGGAAGTTGCAAATTCAAGAGCTTGAGGAGATTCGACTGTCATCATATGAGAACTCAAGGCTCTACAAGGAAATATCAAAATAATATCATGACAAAATGATCCGACAAAGGGATTTTCATGTTGGAGAGAAAGTCCTTCTCTACAGTTCAAGACTGAAGTTGATGCTTGGTAAGTTGCGTTCCAGATGGTTAGGTCCTTATATTGTATCTAATGTTTTTCCTTATGGTGAAGTGGAGATCACACAAGAGTACACTGGAAGGAGCTTTACAGTCAATGGGCAATGTTTGAAGAGATACATTAAGGTACTTCCTACTGATGCATTGGATTTTATCACACTGCATGACTCCATCATCACTTGATCATATCAGGCTGTTCCTAACCCTTTCACTTTAATATTATTTTTCCTATTTAAAAATTCTACATTTCATGTTCATATATCATCTCATAGGTTCACATTGAGAACAATGCAATATTTTAAGTGTGGGAAAGGGAACCTTTTAGTTTAGTAATTTGAATTTTTTTTCCTATTTAAAAAAAACAAACAAAAAAATTGTGTGTTTTTTTCAAATTTTGTGTGTTTATTTTTTCGATTTTCTTTGTGTTTTTGAAATTTTTGATC
Organism: Viscum album; assembly: GCA_963277665.1. Lineage (NCBI taxonomy): Eukaryota > Viridiplantae > Streptophyta > Magnoliopsida > Santalales > Viscaceae > Viscum > Viscum album. Next base: position 1,913,099,393 of record OY728127.1, read on the forward strand.
TAAAATGATTCTCATCACAATTTTGAAATGCATATCAATGAGTGAAACAATTTATCCCATGAAACTGAGCTTAAATGAATGCTGAAAATGACTTTGTTTCAAGTTCAAATATTTAGTAATTTCATGAAAAGTACACCGAATTTTGAATCCCATGCCACATCTCACTGTCTTTATATTTGAAATCACTTTCCTGTTAGGCTTATGAACCATTGTTTTCATATTATTTACATTCACCTCACTTCTTGAGAGAACCAAACCATGCTTGATTTAACCAGAATTTGATTTATTCCTGTCAAAACGTGAGGGTTTGAGGTACTTATGTTTAAATGATTGAGGAATTTGTTTGGTATTAAAGCCCCTATTTCAAATAATCCTTTTTTATAATGGCCTACCTTGAATATTTAATCCTTGTAGCCCTTAGAAGCCATGCACATCCTGTTAGGTTAGCCTCATTACAAGCCAGTTTTCCCTATCCAACCAACTCTTGAAGTGAAATTGCATAATCTAGTTGAGCTTAAGTGTGGGGGCATCTATATTTTGTTGTGCCACCACATTCTGTGATACTTTGGGTGGAAAATTAAATTCTTAAGAGATGTGTTTGCTGCTGAATAAAGTCATTATATTGAAATCTTTTCCTTTTCTGGATCTTTCATGACAAGTGAAGTTGTGCCTTTTCTGGAGCTTCTAATTGAGGTGGAAGGTTGTGCCCATTTGGAGCTTTCAAGAAAATAATATTTGAGAAGATTGACATTTTTTATGCTGAAATGATGAATGGTGTAAACTTTTCATGACTTTTCATGATGATGGAGCTGAATTGATACTATGGGGATTGAGGAGAAGACCATATTTAAGTGAAAATTAGATTAATGCAATTTTGCTTCAAAAAAAGAATCAAGCCCTCCTCATTCAGCCTCAGAGTTTTTCACATCTTAATCCTACCAACTGAAATCCACAGAACAACCCTAAAAAGTCCTCATGATAAACATATGTCCTTGACTCACATCGGGTAGCGATGTAGGAATTTATCAAGCCTATTGTGACCCTTTTATGAGTTTGGATGAGAAATACACTGCAAAAAAAATTGATATTTGAGTGATGAGAGAAAATTCAAGAGAGGTAAGTGTTTTGTGCATGGGAGGATAAATAAAGTGGAAATATATTGAATGATATAAATGAAGAACTTGAAATAATGGTTTTTTATGAGGCATGATATCTTTTTTTCCTTGGTGTGTAATTGTTTGATCTCAATGATATGTGTTTTAAAATTGGTTTTGATTTGATATTAATGTTTACTTGATATGAGGTTTTGCTCAGGAGTGCAAAAGGGTAAGTGTGGGGGAGTTGATAAAACACTATTTTATTGAATATTTTATTGATAATAAATGATATAATTTCCTCACATTGTGTTAAATATGTTTAATTAGAAAGTATTTGGGATTAGATCATTCATTTGAATATTTGATGAAAATTCCAGATTTACCCTTTATAGTTCACTGTAGTATTTCAAAGATACATATTTGTATATTTATTATTTGAATTTGAACTTTTTTAACAGTGTTCCTAACTTAATTATCTACAACCTTTATTCATTACACTAGAGATAAAGAGTGCATTTGGTTGTTGAAAATGTGCCATGAAGTCAAAGTTGGGCTGGACTCTCCAGAATGGAGAATCTTCTATATTTCGGCCATATCTCCTTCATATATGCCTGGATTAAGCCCAAATTTTTAGAGGAAATAGAGGACCCATATCCACAAATTTTATCCTTCTGGAAGGCCGGCCAATTCACGCGTTTTGGTGGTAAAATTGGCGGTGAAATTTGGCATAAAATATTTGGTCGAGATTCCCCATTCACACTTGAAACCACTTTGAACCTAGCCTCCCCACCGCTCTATAAATTGGTGTTTTTATCATTTGGTGGGGTTGGTACGTGCTTTGTTAAGTTGAGGTCAGATGATAAGTGGATACACTCCAATTATCCAACCATTTCAATAAGGGTATCTCTTGTACTAAGGATCCCTTCGACGAAGCCTTCTTCTTCTCCTTCATGCTGTAATGATTTTGTTTGTGTAATAAACTTCTTTGTTCTTCTATTATTTCTTATATTTTATTATATTTTGTTTAAATTTCTTTTTCTCTTAATCTTCCTCTTTGGGCTTAAATTCTTGAGTATAAGCGTTATTGGGTTATACCCATTATAAACCTTTGCACATGCAAAACGCTTCTACGATGATTACGCCACCCATGGAAGAGTAGTCTTTTAGTAATCGATATATCTTCTACCATCTTCATTTAATTATTTTGAATCAATGATCTACTATAATTCACATAATATGATCCATGAATTGTTTTTTTAAATTACAAGAAACTAATCAAGCAATTTAACAGTTAACACAAAAACACGCGAGGTCGGGATTTTGTGTAAATTGTGAGAGCGTAATCTTAATCGGTAATACAAGACCACACGAGATAAATTTGTAGAGTTAAAATATAATCCCTAAACACAATTCATCCTCATTTCCAGAATGTATATGTGCTATAATTAACCACTGACCATAATCTATCCTTAGAACAACAATCAAAGTAGGGTGTTGTGATTGCGTGTTCCGAAGCTAGCCTAGGGTTTAAGTAATTTCATCTTTGTGGTTAAGTTAACTCTCATAGGGTTCGAGGGATAACAAATTATGGGATCATAATTAAGTGGATATTTATTTAAATGATAATGATTAATAAGTTAATGAAGAGGTATAGTTAGATTGATTACGCCTTTTAAAATAGATTTCTAAAAAAATATCTTCTAGTTGTGTCATTTTAATCGAAATTCATTTCAAAACTAAAAACAAAAAAAATATACAATCTTCTTACAGAAAACTTCTTCTAGATTCATAAACTATAAAAAAACCCAATCCTTTATATTAGTGTTTTTATTTTATTCTCTTTTATTTTATTTTTAGAATACCTTTAATAAGTTGTTAAATTCACTTCCTTCTTTGAGAGACGACCTTGGTCAGCCACTCTGCTGCACCTAAGTACCCCAAAATCACGTTAATCATTTGAGGGCACCCACGACAGCGCTCTTTCAAATTGGCACTATTGCTGAGGAGGCAAGTAATTTATTCAACCATTTAGAGGTATTTATTTTATTTTTCATTTTATTATTTTCTTCACCTCTCTCTTTCATCTTTCCCCTTTCTCAAGTTTTCATTTTTTTTCATCCTCTTCTTTTCTTTTTGGACCATCAACTCAAACTTCTCATTTTTATTTTACTATGGTCCACTTTATTTCTTTTAATTTTTATTTTATTTATGACACAAACTAATCCCGAAGATCTCTTAGATCTTGACCCTGAGATTGAACGTAGTCTTAGGGCTCGAATCAGACATTCTTAGTCTACGGGAAGTTTCAATATTCAACCAGTTTGTGAATTCCTCTCTTCTGGAAACATTGGAATTGGAAGTTATTCAAATTAAAACATAAAATAAGAACCAATGGATGGAAATAATGGAAATGAACTTAATAGAACCATTCGAGAATTGGCTGCACCTGATATTAACTATCAACCGAATTGTATTGCGTACCCGAATCTCGAATCAGACTTTGAGTTAAAATCTGGATTAATTCACCTTCTTCCAAAGGTTCATGGCTTATCTAGTAAGGATCCCAACAAACACCTTAAAGAATTTAATGTGGTTTTCTCAACTTTAAAACCAAGAAATGTTTCTGAAGATTAAATCAAATTAAGAGCATTCCCATTCTCACTTGATGGAGCTGCAAATGATTGGATGTATTATTTACAACCCGAAGATGTAACTTGTTGGAACAATTTGAAACGTCTTTTCTTGAAGAGATTTTTTCCAGCATCAAGGACCACTTCCATTCATAAGGAGATCTCGGGGATCAAGCAAGCATAAGGGGAGTCAATGTATGAGTATTGGGAGAGATTTAAGAAGTTGTGTGCAAGTTGTCCGCATCACCAAATCAGTGAGAAACTCCTCATCCAATACTTCTACGAAGGACTCACACCCATGGAGAGGAGCATGGTGGATGCTGCAGCTGGAGGAGCATTGGTGGACAAGACACCAGCAGCCGCACGTGCATTGATTGACAAGATGGCCCAAAACTCCCAACAATTTGGTGATCGAGGGACACCACATATCAGGAGAGTACATCAGGTAAGTCCTTCTTATCTTGAGAGTCATTTGATTGATACCAAGTTAGAAGAATTGACAACTATGGTGAGGCAAATTGATTTGGCACAAAAGACATATCTACCCCCTCCTTCAAGGCATTGTGGAATTTGCACTGAGACAAGCCACCCAACTGACTATTGCCCACAACTACAAGAGACAGAGGATTGCGCAGCAGTATTCCCAGGGAGACCATTTCAGCAGCAACAACAACCATATCCCCAAAAGAAGTTTGATTCATTTTCTCCAACATACAACCAAGGGTGGAAAGATCAACCGGGCATGAGGTATAGCTCTAGACAACAACAAATTCCACCCTTTAAACAAAACATCCAGCAGCCTCCGACTTACCAGCAGGGTTTCCAACAACCCCAAAGGAGATTTGAATCCCAAGAATCAGAAAGCCAGCAACAAGGGAATCCCCCACCCAAGGTAGGTTCTAACACTGATGACCTTTTGAATCAAATTGTTCTTAATCAACAGAATGAGCTAAAGAGTCAAGGTTAGGAGCTGAGGGAGTTGAAGACTCAAATGAGCCAGATTGTCATCATCCTCCATGAACTTATAAGTAAGAATTCCGGAAATCTACCTTCCCAACCCACTCCAAATCCAAAGGGAAATGTTAGTGCCATCACATTGAGAAGTGGGAAGCCTCAGAGTTTTTCACATCTTAATCCTACCAACCGAAAGCCACAGAACAACACTGAAAATTCCTCATGATAAACATATGTCCTTCACTCACATCGGGTAGAGATGTAGGAATTTATCAAGCCTATGGTTACCCTTTTATGAGTTTGTATGAGAAAGACATTGCAAAAAAAAATTAATATTCGAGTGATGAGAGAAAATTCAAGCGAGGTAAGTGTTTTGTGCATGGGAGGATGAATAAAGTGGAAATATATTGAATTATATAAATGAAGAACTTAAAATAATGGTTTTTTATGAGGCATTATATCTTTTGTTCCTTGGTGTGTAATTGTTTGATCTCAAGGATATGTGTTTTAAAATTGGTTTTGATTTGATATTAATGTTTACTTGATATGAGGTTTTGCTCAGGAGTGCAAAAGGGTAAGTGTGGGGGAGTTGATAAAACACTATTTTATTGAATATTTTATTGATAATAAATGATATAATTTCCTCACATTGTGTTAAATATGTTTAATTAGAAAGTATTTGGGATTAGATCATTCATTTGAATATTTGATGAAAATTCCAGTTTTATCCTTTATAGTTCACTGTAGTATTTCAAAGATACATATTTTTATATTTATTATTTGAATTTTAAATTTTGTAATAGTGTTCCTAACCTAATTATCTACAACATTTACTCAGGACACTAGAGCTAAAGAGTGCATTTCGTTATTGAAAATGGGTCATGAAGTCAAAGTTGGGATGGACTCGCCAGAATGGAGAAGATTATGTATTTCGACCATAACTAATTCATATAGGCCTGGATTAAGCCCAAATTTGGAGAGGAGATAAAGTACCCATATCCACACATTTTATCCTTCTGGAAGGCCGGCCAATTAACGTGTTTTTGTAGTCAAATGGGTGGTGAAAATTGGAATAAAATATTTGGCCGAGATTCCCCATTCACACTTGAAACCACTTTGAACCTAGCCTCTCCACCATTCTATAAATTGGTGTTTTTATCATTTTTTGGGGTTGGGACGTGATTTGGGAAGTTGAGGGCAGAGTAGAAGTGCATCCAATCCAATTCTCCAACCATTTCAATAAGGGTATCTCTTGAAGCAATGATCCCTTCGACGAAGCATTCTTCTTCTCCTTCATGTTGTAATGATTTTGTTTGTGTAATAAACTTCTTTGTTCTTCTTTTATTTCTTCTCTTTTATTCAGTTTTGTTTAAATTTCTTCTTCTCTTAATCTTCCTCTTTGGTCTGAAATTCTTTAGTAGAAACGTTATTGGGTTATACCCATTATAAACTTTTGCACATGAAAAACGCTTCTATGATGATTACGCCACCCATGGAAGAGTAGTCTTTTAGTAATCGATCTATCTTCTACCCTCTTCATTTAATTATTTTGAATCAATGAGCTACTATAATTAACATAATATGATCCATGAATTGTGTTTTTAAATTACAAGAAACTAAGCAATCAATTGAACAATTAACACAAAAACACGCGAGGTTGGGATTTTGTGTAAATTGTGAGAGCGTAATCTTAATCGGTAATACAAGACCACACGGGATAAATTTGTAGAGTTCAAATATAATCCCTAAACACAACTCATCCTCATTTCCAGAATGGATATGTGCTCTAATTAACCACTGACCATAATATATCCTTAGAACAACAATCAAAGTAGGGTGATGTAATTGCGTGTTCCGAAGCTAGCCTAGGGTTTAAATAATTTCATCTTTGTGGTTAAGTTAACTCTCATAGGGTTTGAGGGATAAAAAATTAGGGGATCATAATTAAGTGGATATTGATTTAAATTATAATTATTAATAAGTGAATGAAGAGGTAGAGTTAGATCGATTACGCATTTTAAAATAGATTTCTAAAAAAACATCTTCTTGTTGTGTCATTTTAATCGAAATTCATTTCAAAACTAAAAACAAAAAATATATACAATCTTCTTCCCGAAAACTTATTCTAGATTCATAAACTATAAAAAAAACCCAATCCTTTAAATTAGTGTTTTTATTTTATTCTCTTTTATTTTATTTTTAGAATACCTTTAATAATTTGTTAAATTCACTTCCTCCTTGAGAGACGACCTTGGTCAGCCACTCTGTTGCACCTAAGTACCCCAAAATCACATTAATCATTTGAGGGTGCCCACAAAAGTGCTCTTTCACCTCCCTATATGACAAAGGTTGCCAACTATTGACAAGGTCCTAATTTATACAATGGGAAGACTATGCCCATGAATTAGAGTCATACAACAATGGAAAAATAACTAAATCATACACAACATACAATCAGTGTACACAATATCAAATAAACGCATTGATGTAATAAATTACATGCAAAATTAATACAATCATATATCCATTGATCACTGATAAGTTCATTTATTGTATAAATTTTTGAAGAAAAATACATTTATTCTTGATGATTTTTATTGTTAATGCATTCTTATGCACCTGATGTTTTCTCTATGTTTTTCAGTATGCTATAAGTTATGGTAGATGAGAAAAAGAGTGGAAACAATCATGATATCCACTTAAAATATGGTTTTCCACAAGGAAGGATGATTATGGAGCACTTCTAGGGCACGAAACTAAATAACCGAGTAGAAACAAGGCTTTTAAAGTATAAAATTGACTTTACAAGTTGTATAATCACTACACATCATGAAATGATGCAATTTGTGAAAGAAATACAAGTTGTGAAGTGGAGGAAATCATTTTGGAAAGAATATCACTTATGTCACAATGTGATACATATGTGTCATAGTGTGACACATACCATGAATGCCTAGAAATATTGTAGGTCAAAAATTTCATACATTAGGTGAAACATTTACACGTTTTGTAATCACTACATGATGTTTAAAGGACAAGACAGCCTAAAAATAGCTAGATTTGACATATTTTGGGGTTTTAACATGTTTTATGACCTAGGACCCACTTATGACCTCTTTTGACCAGTCCTAAATGTCATTGATTTTTGTATGAGACTATATAGATCCTATAAATATATGGTCATGCTTCTATTATCTAAGATATCTAGAGACCAAATCTTGGAGTGAGAAGCTGCGCTATGAAGGGTACTCACTAGTTTCATCTCTTTTTTTCATTATTATTTCTTTTATTTCTATCCTTACCTCTTATTATATCGTCACTAGGATGAGGGGGTAAACCTTCCTTGTGCTAGGGTTATGTAGCCAAATGGGGAAGGTCTTTTTGGATTTATTCCTTTTTCTTTATTCATGTATTTGGATTGAATAATTTTATTTAATCAATTTACAATCCCTTTTTTTAATTTTATCATGACCATTGGTATTTGAATATTAATAGAACGTTATAAATTTCACAACTGATTGCCCAAAATAAAGTATTACCATTTTCAAATTTTGGGTAATCAGGTTTAAATATAGTATTGATACAAACTCAATTCAGCAAAACCCTAAATTATTATTTCAAGGTAAATAGGGGATTATTTCATTGAGGAGGGGATATCATGACTATTTGATCCACCTCATCTCAAATCTGATTCCAAACATGGATCAATCAAATTATTTTCAAAAATAAAATTCCAATTAAACCCTAAAACTATAAAACCATTGAATTCTTTCAAAAGATTATTTCAAACCAAAAAATCAATCTACTTTACCTTTGATTATTTATTTCTTAAAATTTTTTCCAAAACCCCAATCTAATTCTTTAACTCTTTCTTCAATTTAAATAAATCAAATCTTTTAAAAACCTAAATAAACTAATTCACCATATATGTGTGTTTGACCTTAAACTTTCCCAATATTGTATTTAATGTATCATAGTTTGAGTTTGATAAATTTTTATTTTTATTAGACCTATGGGAAATAACATTTGCCTTTAGTGAATGTCAAAACTAGCACCACTATTGGGGATGGTTACAAGTTAGTTTTTAGTTTTTTAATTTCATTTTTAATTTTTTTCTTTTTTTAATTCTTCTTTTTACATTGGGTATTTTATAATTAAATTCTCATATTGAAATCATTAATGTTCAACTATAACACTTAGGAAAAGAGAAAAGACATCATCGAGTCCACCCCCCATTCTGAACCAAGTCCAAAGAGTAAATTCACTGCGATTATGGTGGGTGATGAGAAAAATCAAGTTATTTTAGGAGTTTTATAAAGAGATATGGGGATGCATATGCTCATAGACTACAGTCATCCATCAAATATAGTATTGAAACTGAGCATCCAGGCACCACCCATTGTTGAAAACAACTTTATAATCAATGCTTAAATAATTTTAATGATCTCAAACAATGTGAAATTTACTATAATGTCACATAAAGATATAAATTCACATCTGTAAAGTTTCCTTGAGATTTTTGATTCATTACAATTCCAAAAAAATCAAGTGATGTGGTAATAAACTATCTTTTTTTATTTTCATTATGCGAGTGATCTTGAGATTAGATCCAAAGCCTGCCTACAGATTCCACCACTACATAGGATGATCTAGCTAGGAACTTTCTTAATCACTTATTTCCACCTTCTAAGTTAATGTATGTATGGTTAAATATTATAAATTTATTCTAATTTGAGGAATAATCACTATAATCTATATGGTAATGTCTTAAATATATGACTCATAAATTCCCCCATCATGATATAGATATATGGCTGCTAATAAAAACTTCTTATATGGGTTTTTCCCATAGAAATAGTTTGATTTTAGACATTGTATCTAGAGGATCATTGATGAATAAGTTTCACAAAGAGATATACATATTTTTGGGTGAAATGGAGAGAAATAGTTTCTAGTGTAAAGGAGAATGGATTCAATGAAAAGGTGTTCAAGAAATCAACAACAATGACTAGATGGTGGCATGGATGGAATCATTAACCAAGAAGATGTACAACATGATAGGACACCAAAAAAACACCAAAGTACATATATAGAAGATGAAAATTATTATAATTACAATTATGATAATCAATTTCAGAATTGACAAACTCAACAAAAACTAGGACAAGGATATCAAAAAATACCACAAGGGTACCAACAACAAGCACTGTAAGGGCCCACACTAACAAATCGGGTTCATACATTTGAGGAAACATTGGCTACATTCATGACCACAACCAGGTATGAAATCAAGGAAATAAAAGAAGAATCAGTTAACCAAAAGGCTAAATTATTAAATCTAGAGAATAAAGTTATCCAAATTGCTAACAATCTCAGAGAGAGACCCAAAGGAGTACTTCCAGGATGACCTGAAGTATTCCCCATGAAGATTTAAATTTTTTATTAATTAGAAGTGGCAAGAATATAAAATGAAGTGTTATAGAATTTATAATACAACAACTAGCGGGGTAAAGGAAAAAATAATTTGAAATAATAAGGAACAAGGAGCTGAAGAAGTTGAAGAAGCACCACCATAGTCCAAGTAAAGACTTCCTTTTCTATAATGAATGGTGCAAGTGAAGAACGAAAAAAAGGTAATTTTCTATAACACTAAAAAATTTCATATAAATATTCCTTTTACAGATTCTATCATGAACATGTTGAAATATACAAAATTCATAAAAGAGCTGGAAACCAATAAAAAGAAGCTGGAGGAAATTGGAACCATTCCACTCACATGAGAGTGTTTGGTGGTGGTATAAAAGGACCTTTATAAGAAGCAACATGATCTAGGTATCTTTTTTATTCCCATATTTATCAAATCTAAAAAATGTTTAAAATCTTTGAGTGAAATAGGTGAAAGTTTCAATATCATTTCATACGTGACTTTCAAGAGTTATGGACTAGAATTAATGAAGTCCACAAAATTACTTCTTCAATTAGATGATTTGACAATGAAATGCCCAAGAGTACTGATAGAAGAAATTCTGATAAAAGTTGATAATTTTTTCTTTCTTATGGACTTCTTAGTGTTGGATATATAAGATGATAAAAATTCACTCATTTTGGGGAGACCATTTTTAGCCACTGGGCATGCGCTGATCGATGTCCAAAGTGAAGAACTCTATCTGGGAGTTGGTTGTGATCAAGTAAGTTTCAATATCCACTGGGAAATGAATAAATGTGTTGTGAGAGAGAATAATGAGTTTGGAGTAGATGGATCACCCAAATTTAAGGGTGATTAAAAGTAAATAGGTACATGAAATAGATTTTATTATGAAAGAGTATTCTCAACTTAAAAACATTAAAAAGAAGAAAGAGAAATTGAAGCATCAGACCACTAAAACCATAGGAGTGACTGAATCCACCACATTTGAGAAAGGAAAATAGGTATGTATGGTACATGACCTTCCATTTAGTTCATCTAGATTGAGAAAGAGATAGTAGATCAGTCCAATAGTGATCAAGCAAGTACTTTAATCAAGAAGAATTAATCTTTTTAGAGAATAAGGAAAGGGGTTAACCTATATATACAGGAAATAACTAAGTCCATTCATAGACCCCAGTGAGTTACAGAATTTTCAATCATCTGTCATATGATACGAATCTAAAATAGGTAAGGTCGAGCTAATGATGGTAAACAAAAATGCTTTTGGGAGGTAACCTGGTATTTTTTGTATTTTTCTTTATTTTTTCTTTATGTATTCATGATCTCACTCCAAATGTATAAAAAATAATTGATTATGGAAAGTAATTTAACTTGTGTATTTTTATTCTTTTAGGGACATCAAGACCAAGTCCAAAATCAAGCAACAAAAAGTTCAAGAAGAATCAACAGGACAATTAAACGTTATGAGAGAAGTACATGGTCTGAACTAATACAGGAAAAACATGTATATAAACCTTTAAAGAATAATTCAAAAGGGGGGTAAGCATTTAAATCTTGAATTTTTATACTTTATTCCCCACATTCAACTATTTTAGAAATTTAACTTCCAATTTCATGCCTTCATTTGATTTTTTATTTAATAAAATAAACTAGGAGATATAAAATACCTAGGGTAATTACCATGCCATTAATTTAAATTTATTTATCAATAATTTGAATCAGAATAATGAGGAGAAGAATTATTATAGATGAGAATGTGGATTAGGATTTGATAAATCATGATTTGAGGAGAATTTTAACCATTGTAAATGTTTTTTTTTATATTTGGTTATGATTTTAATTTCTAATATGTGCATTAATTGATTTAATTATTCATGTGCATTACTATGAATAGTTGTCCCAACCATTCCTCTCATTCCCATTACATCCTATGAGACAATAATTTCTATTATTTCTGTAGTATATTTTTTTTGAAACTTGATAATGTTCCCTTATAGAACTTTATTTTCATCTTATCAAAGCTATGAATAAACAAAATTAATTTTAATATGATTGAGGTATCTTTTTTAGCCCTTATCCTAAGACCAACCTTACATTAATCCATTTTAAATACCATAAAATCCATGAACATCCTTGTTAGGGAAGAGTAATGTCATAATCTTATCTTATCCTTTCCTACATTACTTTAAATATTTTTCATTATTATCAAAAATAAGAGTAGGGGAGATGGATACTGATGGAATGGATGCATATTTTATAATGAATAAGTGTGGGGAGAAATTTCATGAGATTTGGGGAAGGCACATTCATTGTATTTTTTCACATCCTTTTTTAAAAGGGGGGTTGTGTCTAGGGAAATTAAAATATCACAATTTCTTGACTATTGATCTTATTATGACTATTACAAATAGTGTCATGAGGAGATCATTTGGGATTGGATGGTGGATGTAAGATTCTTCTCTAGCACAACTTTTAAAAATAATAATAATAATAATAATAAATGAGGGTGTTTTATTTATTTAATTTCATCTCTTTATAAGCTTAATTTTAGATACTAGGGTAATAGGAGACTTTCATTGAGCTGATTTTGATTATCATGCAAAGTACTTTAGTGACGACCCTCCTTTTTTGAGCCTTACTTGATTTACATCATTTACCTACCTGAACTAAGTCTCAGAGTCATTTGATCATAAATGGTGAATCCCTCGTGATTATTTATGATTTTTTATTTATGTGTTGGAGATGCTAGGTGTCTTGAAAGCCTTTGTTAAGTGACATGTTCTTGAGGTATGTGTATCACTCTATTCATGTATACCTTAATGATGAGTGGAAAAATTCACATGAGGTAAATTAAAAAGGGTATGAATATTAATAATGAATTGAAAAATTAAAATGGAAGAACAAAAATCCTTTTCTATTTTAAAAGACGAAAATTAAAATACATGGTAGATTTGTATACTATGAAAAACAAGGCATTGATAAATTTTCTACGTGTGATGCTTGAACATTTAAATTTCCATTCGATCAATTATTTTTATTAACATTGAATTTAAAGAATGTTAAGTTAAATTTCCTTGGTAGTATGTTGAGATTACATCCTTGAGGAAAAGTATGAATTCAAGTATGGGGGTTTGATAAGTGTATTAATTGTATGCATTTTCTATAATAAAATACATTGATTCTGATGATTCTTATTGTTAATTCATGCATGTTCACCTGATGTTTTCTTCATATTTTTCATGATTCTATAAGATTTGGGATATGAGAAAAGGGGGTAGAAATAATCATGATATCCACTTAAAATAATCTTTTCCATAAGGATGGATGATCATAGAGAACTTCCAGGGCATGTAATGGAATAACCAAAGTGAAATGAGGATTCTGGAGTAGAAAATTAACTTTACACATCTTATAATCAATACACATAATGAACCGATGAAAGTTGGGAAAGAAATACAAGTAATGAAGTATAGGAAATAAACTTGGAATAAATATCACTTGTGTAATGCCTTGACACACACCATGAATGCCCAGAAATCTTGAAGGTTGTGAATTATATATATATAGTGAAACATTTAAACATTGTGTAATCACTACATGATGTGTAAAGGTCAGGATAGCCCAAAAATAGACAATTTTGATGTATTTGGGGGTTTTTACATGTTTTATGACCTGGGACACACTTATGACCACCTTTTGACCCATCCTAAATTCCATTGATTTCTACATGATCCCGTCTGGAGTCTATAAATAGTGGGTTAGGCTGCTGTTGTCCAAGATATCTAGAGACCAAATCCTAGAACGAGAAGTTGTGTTTTGCAGGGTCCTCACCGATTTCGTATCTTTTTTTCATTATACTTTCTTTAATTTTTATCATTCCCTATTATTCTCTCATCACTAGGATGAGAGGATAAACTCACCTTGTATTAGGGTTATGTATCTAAAAGGGGAAGGTGTTATTGGATTCTTTTTCTTTTTCTTCATTCTTTTATTTGGATTTCCACAATTTATTCAATAAATTTCCAAAACATTTATTTTAATTTTATCATGGACATTTCTATTTTTTGAAAGGAACATTATAAATTGCACAACTGATTTCCCTAAATAAGGTACGACCATTTTTAAATTTAGGGTAATCAGGTTTAAATATGGTAACAAGAAAAACTTGATTCAGTGAAACCCTAAATTATCGAACCAAGGGAAATAGGGGATTATTGTGTTGAGGAGGGGATACCATGATCATTGGATCCAACTCATATCGAATACAACATCAAACATGGATTAATCAAATTATTTTCTAAAATCCAATTACACCTAAACCCTAAAACTAAAAAACCATATCACACTTTCAAAACCTGATTTTAAAACAAATAATAAATCTAATTCTATTTTTATTCTTTATTTATTCAAACTATTTCCAAAACCCCAATCTGAATATTCACCTATTTATTTAATTTAAATATATCAAATCTTTTGAAAACCTAAATAAACTAATTCACTGTCTTTGTGGGTTTGACCTCAAACTTTCCTAATACTATATATAAATTAGCATAGTTTGAGTTTTTTAAATTTTTATTTTTATTAGATATGAGGGAAATAACAAAGCCCTTTGGGTCCTATAAATCACTCATAGGTTCGATCACCTATATGAAATAAATAAAAGAAAAAAATAAAACACATGCACATTGGCCCTACTTTCATCCTCGGGCCTCACACAGCTAGTCTCTATAGACCCATCGAACTGCTCTAGCTTGATCCATTGTACATATTTTACTGAACCTAAAATAGACATATATTCATATTGAGCATTGAGGTGTCGTAGGGTGTGAGAAATACATATCATCAGGGTCTCACAAGGTACCCTAGTATACACCATCATATACATGTTTTCATGAGGAGTAAAATAAACATGTCACACTAGCTTCTTGGACACGGTGTTCTAAATAGGACACCACAACTCCCTGAGCTTTTAGGTCACTGTGTGTTAACCAGACTACCACAAAAATCAATCAAACCTGCTTCGATTCCATGCTAGAATACACTTTTCCCCTATTTATAAACCTAGAAGGTCATTATGTGTCAACCCAAACACCTCAATGCCTAAACCTACCTTCTTCGGACTAATCCAAAATATTGTCATCATATTGTCTCATGCTATCATAATTGATGCTAAGTATGTGCCAAATGAATAAAGGTAGGCATCATCCAATTCCTTGACCCACTACTCAAAGGGATGGGGTATAGTCATACGTCTACATCTCAACCCACTACCATGTCACTCAAGGGAGGGTCCATCATTCATGCCTCACGACATCCCATAAACCATCCCCTCATGGGCAGTCCACTACCATGACCCAAGCCTATCAAGGAAATTTCACATAATCACCCATAAACCCATGCCTTCTCACTCAATACATGGTTGTTCAGGCCTTCTCAATCAAGTAAATGTCCCCTTTCATAACCATTACCTTATCACTCATGGTATATCCTAACTCCATGCACACTAGAACTATATCTTACTCATGTAAGTTAATACAATTCCTATCTTAACTCATGGAAGGCTAGGACTTGGGATCCACTCCCCCATAAGCATATGTCACTTATCACAATCACACACATACACATGCAACGACACACATGGCCCGTAACCTGTCACATAGCTCACCATTTGATCCCAAGTTTATAGTCTTTCAAGACCTATCCCCTCCTCTAAGAACATCTCATCACCCCCATCAGGGAATCCACTAGGGTCCTCTAAACCCATCACATTCTTTTCCCATTAATAAAAACTCATGACCATCACCTATCAGTGAAAACATTACTCATTGGCTCATCTTAACCTAGAACTTACGGTCTGATCCAACCTTTCCAAAGTCCCTCATCACTCCTAGTCCCACTACCCAAGGTTAATCCCAAGATATAGTGCTCTAATCCCTTTATCATCATGATTCCAAGTCTTAAATGATTCCCATGACCTGAACCTATGTATTATCTCACACCTCCCAAGGGAAATCCATTAGCCCTTCTATCACACCCTGACCAGACATGACCCTATTATTTTATATATTTTTCATCTATTTTGGTTTCTCAAGTTTTACTAGGTGTTTTTGGAGGAATATTGGTTTTCATTCTAGGAATAGGGTGTCACACAGTTAGTGTACAGTTAATAGAAACCATGTTCCATCCCTTTTCAAACCATGTGGCCTAGACAGTTGGTTAGTCAAGGTCACATATCTAGGTGCATGTTCATTCCCATATCCCTTCAAATCATGAGGGATACATAGAAAAATTTTCCAACCCACATAGTTAGTCATACAACTGTGCGGCCTCTTCCAGGAATCTGTACAGATCCCTCCTTCTTTAGAAAGAGGCCATCACATGATTGCACATGTTCTATATGACCGTGCAGTCAAACCATGTGGTATACGATGTCACTTAAAAAGTGGTTATTTTCCAATTTTCTCATATTTATTTTAACCCAAATCCCCCTTTTTATTCTCCCATTCAATCCCCAGAACCTATGGGGATTCTCTCACACCTTTACCTTGGGTTCCTCTCCTCCTAAATGGTGAAATATTGGGGTTTATTTAATATTTGAGGTAGATATTGAAAGGTAATCCCTATTTTCTCCTCCTTCTTCCCTCTTCTTTTATTTTCTTCTTTTTCTTCTTCCTCATTGGGTTCCTATGACCTAGGGTTCATGTTACCTTATTTTTAAATTGGGGGTTTTGATATTTTAGGGTTATCATTGGTTCTTATTTATCCCTTGGGATTATTAGAAGTGATTTTGAGTTTCCATCACCATGTGAACCAAGATTTGAGGTAGGTTTCCCTATATTCAATATTTTAACTTAAATTACATGATTTCTTGGTGTTTTCAATGGGTGTTTTATTATTATATGAAATGTGTGATCTATATAATTATTTTGATCCTTGGAATTGGGTTCTCATTTGTTTTATAAAATTTTTATCTTGCCTTTATCATGGATTTCATTGGTTTCAAACATGTTTTCAAGATTTATTTTGGAATGTGAAGACATATTAATTGTTAAAATTATTTTTCAAATGGTTTTAATCATATAAAGTGAAATTTCTCAAAGGGTTTTTGGTCATTTGAATGGGTTTTATAGAAAGGGATTAATGGTTTGGTTTATTCTATAAGGAATACTTAGGGAGTTTCCAAACTATGACTTATATGTATATACACACACAGATATATATATATCTGTGTGTGTGTGTGTGTGTGTGTGTGAATATATGAGTACCTCCTTTGCACATATTCACTCATGAATAGTGGATTATGTGAATTGGGTAAAAAGTGTATTTATATACATATATATATATATATAAGAAGCTATGTGTATATTATATAAGTATGGGGTATGGTTTTGGAATTGCAGAAGATTTGGGAAATCATGGTTTCTAAAATAAAAGTGTTTCCTTGAAAATAATGAGGTCAAATTGACACTTTGACTTATTTTAGTAGAAATGGAAAACCCCTCTTAAGTCATGCCCCTTTTTTATGTGTGATTCATTATATGTTCTTGGTGGTAATACATATTACTTGGTTTTTAGAATTAAAATGGGGATGCACTTAAGGAGGGGGGCTTAGGTGATAAGTGGGTTATTGTTTTAGTGGAAAAATGTATCATATGTGTGTATATAATATCTTGGTAAAACTCGCCTCCATTTTATTGTCATTGGAATACTTGGGTAGTTAGGTGGGAAAACTAGGTATAATTGCTACACTATTTTAGATTACGTACTAGCTAGTGGCCCTGGGAAGATAACCTGACTTATTTTCGGATGTGCCCCTCAGTCAAGCCAGTTAGGGTTTCACTGATTATATGGGTAGTGATTATGGGTAAACATTACCAGTAGATATTGATTATGAGATAGTATTTTATCTTTTTATAGGATATCTTTATCATCTCCTAAGATCCCATGACACCTATTTTACACGTATGCTATTTTTTGTTGCATTCTGGTTTCTTTAAAAAATAACCTCTCTACTTTTTTTGATATTATGATTCCCATTTTAGCATTAGTTACTTTTGTAATGAACTAAACTGAATTGTTTTTATTTTATTTATTAGAAGACTATTTAAGGACAGGATGTGAAATTTTTTCCTTCTAAATAAAAACATACCATTTGATTTTAAAATAAACAGAAAACCCTACTTTAAATATTTTATTTTAAAACTAACAAGATTTAATTTCTCCATAAAAGCGAGGCATATGGGGTTGTTTATCATTGGAATCCCTATTGAGAATCTCAGTGATCACACCAACTTTATTTTTCATTTTTCAAATTCATGTTCTCTCAGTTATCGATCACTCATGGAGAGAATGTGGTTCTTTGGTTGGAGATGACCCGTGAGGTCACATAAAAGTATATTCCATTTTTATTTATTTTATACTACTAGTTGTTCCTTTATTATTGTTTATTTATTTCTTATATATGGTATAAATCATTCCCAATTGAGTATGTATGATGACCAAAACTATTTTCTAACCCGGGAGGATCAGGAACACCTTTCGGTCCTTATCATAGGCTAACTCGAGTGATCAGTTTGGGGTTGACCCAAGTTAGTTCATGAAAAAATGGTATTAGACCCTTTTTATTTAGAAATTTCTGGTATTTTGGATCTAGTATTATAATAATTCAAGTGTTAATTCATGATTAGGTTCTTAATCACCACATATTTGGAAGGATTCTTGAATTTCCAAGATGTCCCAAGGTGG
Organism: Viscum album; assembly: GCA_963277665.1. Lineage (NCBI taxonomy): Eukaryota > Viridiplantae > Streptophyta > Magnoliopsida > Santalales > Viscaceae > Viscum > Viscum album. The sequence continues at coordinate 1,913,118,247 of OY728127.1, forward strand.
TATTACCTCAAAATTAGGGCTTGAATCTCAGGTTTTTTCAAGGACCTTAGTTTTTTTTTAGAATTTCTAGTTGGATTTTATAATTTTATGGTTATATTAGAGTAATTAAAAGCTTTTTGTGGTTTTTTTACATTCAATAAAACCATGCACAAACCATGCAACTACCTTTGAAGACCTCTGATATTCTCACCCAGTTGGTGCACGGCCTACCAAACCATGCAGTCAAGCCATGTGTAGCAGTTGTTCCTTTTAGATTTTTGGATTTTTGATCGAGTATTTACATTGTTTTTTTTTGTTCTTGTTATTGGTTTGAGTTGGTTTTGGGGTGTTCACCTTAGGTTTTAAAATGGTAATTGGTTTATTGAAATTGGATTTTCACCATGAATACCTTGGGTTTTTTTAAAATGGAAAGTGTTTTAGATACCATTTTAGGATTTTGAAAGGTTTTGTAAAAATAGAATCATTTTAGAAAATTTTTTAGGGGGTTTTGAAAGGTTTTTTTAAATGTTAAATGGGTAGTAAATTGATAATTTGAAACTTAGGTTGAACGTTTTGTTTTGGAAATGAAGATGTATTGTTTTAACCTTTGGTATTCTTATGAATGCTCACATATATGGATGTTTGGGTGTGAAATTGGATGGTTATTGGTATATATAAAGAGGTTATTGAGCTATAATATGGATGTATATATATGTGAGGCTTCCTGGAATAGTAATGGTACGTGTTCAGTTTGTAAGGATTCTTTGTTTTCTGAAAATGGTTTTCAAAAATGAGGATTTAATGCTTTGTAAAATGGGTGTGGAGTGATTATGTCTTTCTATTGTTTGAAATTTCTTATTTACTCCTTGGATTTATTATATTGGATGTGATGTTGAAATGGTGTTTGATTCTAGATTTATGATTGGGATTGGGATGTGGAGTTTTGGTTTTATAACATGTTTTGATCTAATTAGGGTTCTTTTTTTAGGGTATTCCCCCACTAAGTCATAATAGATTATAAGAAACATATGCATGTGGTTATACCATCATGTGTATATGGTTAGTCGAGTCTTTCCCCAGTCATTTGGTTCATTATGGATATATATCTTGGTGTTCCTCAGTGTCATGAATTCATTCGGAAGTTTCAAGAGTCAGACCCTCCTCATTTCTTTGAGCATCTTGAGACTTGGAAATCCAAATAATGGTTGTGAATCATTGAGGAGATATTTATCCAATTTGATATACATGATCCTCTTAAGCTCTAGGTCACAATATTTATACTGGAAGGCATAGAATTGAAGTGGTGGAAGTCGATTTACCATTCCAAACCAAAAAAGTTCCACTCATGGGAAAGTTTCAAGGCCTCGTTTATCTGGTTGTATTTCCATAAAACCTTGAAGGTACTGATAAAAATGGATTTTTACCATCTCAGGAAAGGAAATTTAATAGTCTTGGAGTATGGTAGGAGTTTCACCAAGATGGTATCATATCTTTAAGAACTTTCTGAATATGGATCCCTAAAGGATTGATTCTTTTAAAAGTTCCTTTGACCAAAATTGTTTTAGGAAGTGTCATCCTTCCCTAACACTTATGAAGAAGCAGTATGGTGGGATGTTTAGATCAAGTCTAGTTTGGATAGAGAGATAGATATAGTCAATGTCTCTCTTATCCCTAGGAGAAATGGTGGTGGATCCAGCAAAATGAAAGGTAAGGGAAATATGTATGGCCTATTTGGAAGTGATGTGAAAAGGTCTTCATGTTTCTTCTCACCAAAATAATTCAGTAGTAAGTTGTGGGTATTCCATTAGTGTGGAAAGATGGGGTATAAAAAGTTTTCATGTCTAGAAGCACCAAATAACTTATGTACCTTTTGATGATTGGGTCATTTGCAATAGTTTTTCTAGGTTATCTCTAGGAAGAATCATGGAGCCAGATCTACCCCTTTAAATTACCCCCCCCCCCCCTCCCCCGACCCACCAGCCCATTTGGAGAAGCAAGGTACTGATGCAGACTCTATTTAGAGTTTATTTTGTTGTAAATTTTTTCTTGTTTTGTGATGTTGAGCATGGTGTTGTGGTATTTTTTTTGGAATGGGGGAAGATATTATATGTACTTTATAAATTCATGTTCTAAATGGAGATATATTTTTTAAAAATTATGAATCTTGTGGTTATGGAATAGCAATGTTCCATGTTTCTTATCTCAGCAATCATATATTTGTTTTTAGTTCCAATTTGTGAGATTGTTTCGATTTGAGGAACCAATGTTTAACCAGAACCCTAATATGGGGGGAGGCCACTATGGAAGGGATCTTGGTAAACTTAGTTTCCTAGCTCTCATGGTGGGACAATTATTTCACCCCAACCCGCATGACCCCGACCATGGTAACTGGTTGACTGAATTTATGGTTCATGTTGCAGATCCTTGTACAAATCTAGAATGAACCGTGATGAGATACTTTCATGATTTATAAGTTAAGGGTTTGGGTGTTCTGTGTTTTTAGAGTGTGTATGGAGTTTTGATTCCCTCAATATTTGTTCTTTAGTTTTGTAGTTTGGGTTATATAGTATCATTGGTTGTTTCCATGGATTTCTAGTTGATTCCTCAATTATATTCTTATTAGATTCTTTGATCCTCAAAACTTCGAGTGATGGGTGTAAATTAAATTTTTTCGGATTCTCGACCTTTTGGTTATTGAGGCCTCATTTGGTTGGAGTTATTCCTTTACTTGTGTCATGGTTGGTCAGATCTTTTGGGACTTTCTAGGGGTATAAAGTGTTAATTGTTGATATAATTTTCACACCCCAGCCCAACACAACCCTATTATTTTATTTATTTCTGATCTATTTTGGTTTCTCTGAGTTTTCCTGGGAATTTTTTGAGGAATGGTGATTTTTATGTCAGTAAGAGTGTGGTGAATGGTTGGAAAATGGTTAGTAGAAAGCATGCATTATCCCTTTCCAAATCATGTAGCCCCAATAGTGGTTTTTTCAAGGATTCACGTCTAGGAACACGATCATTCCCCATATCCCTTACAACCATGTGACCTAGATAGAATCACTATCCATCCCACATGACTAGCCACAAGACCATGTGGCCTCTTCTAGGAATCTGTGTAGCTCCCTAATCCTTTGGACTGAGGCCACCACACGATTGGTGCGCAGTCTAAAAGAATGTACAGCCAAACCATGTGGTCTTCCAGATCACTTAAAAAGTTGTAATTTACTAATTTTCCCTTCTAAAATTTTAACCCAAATACCCCTTTTTATTCCCCAATCCCATCCCCATCACCTGTGGGGATTCTCTCACACCTCTCCCTTGGGTTCCTCTCCTCCTCCATAGTGATATCTTGAGATTTATTCAAGATTTGAGGTGGATCTACAAAGGTAATCCCTACTTTCTCCTCCCCCTTCCCTATTCTTCCATTTTGTTTTTGTTCTTGTTCTTCTTCCACATTGGGTTCCTATGACCTAGAGTTCTTGTTTCCTTGTTTTTAAATTGGTCATTTTGATCTTTTAGGGTTCTCCTTGGTTCATTTTTTTCCCTTGGGATTATTATAAGTGATTTCAAGTTTCCATCACTATTCAAACCAAGATTAAGGTAGGTTTCACTATTTAAAAGATTTTAACTTTAATTAAATGATTTATTGGTGTTTTTAATGGGTGTTTTATTATGATATAAAATTTATATACTATGTAATTGTTGTGATCCTTATAATTGGGTTCTAATTTGTTTTCTAAACTTTTCCTCTAGCCTTTATCATGGATTGAATTAGTTTCAAACATGTTTTCAAGATTTTTTTTGGAATGGGAAGACATGTTAATTGTTTAAATGATTTTTCAAATGGTTTTAATCATAGAAAGTGAAATTTCCCAAAGGTTTTTTGGTCCTTTGACTTGGATTTATAGAAAGGGCCTAATGGTTTGGTTAAATCTCTAAGGAATCCTTGTGGAATTTCTAAACTATAACTTATATACATATACACACATAGGTATATATATATATATATATATATATATATATGAATATATGATTTCCTCCTTTGCACATATTCACTCATGAAGAGTGAATAATGTGCATTGGGTGAAAACGGTACTTACACACACACACACACACACACACATATATATATATATATAAGAATCTATGTGTGTATGCTATAAGTATGGGGTATAGTTTTGGAATTAGAGAAGCTTTGGGAAATCATGTTTTCTAAAGTAAAAGTGTTACCTTTAAAATAATGAGGCTCGATTGGCACATTTACTTGTTTTAATAAAAATGGAAAACCCCTCTTAATGCATGACCCTTGTTTATGTGTGATTCATGCTATGTTCTTGGTGGGAAAATTTATGCCTTGATTGTTTGAATTGAAATGGGAATGTACTTAAGGAGTGAGATCGAAGGTGAGAAGTGGGTTATTGTTTTAGTGTAAAAATGTATGATATGTGTGTATATGTTATCTTGGAAAAAAATAACCTTTATTTTATTGTCATGAGAAGACTTGGGAAGTTATGTGGGAGACCTAGGTACACTTTTAGCACTAGTTGATATTACACACTAGCTAGTGGACCTGATTAGATAGCTTGAATGCTTTTAAGATGTACCCCCCCCCCCCCCGGGTCGAGCCAGTGAGGGTGTCATTGAGTGTTTAGGAAGTGATTATGGATAACCGGTACCAGTAGAGATTCATTATGAGATGGTATTTTAGCTTTTTCCCAGTCTCTCTTGATCATCACCTGAGATACCATGACACTTTTTTTGCACGTATTCTATTTTCTACTCCATTCTAGTTTCTTTATAAGATAACCTCTATATTTTGTTTGTCACATTATGATAACCATTTTAGAATTGGTTAATTTTGTAATGAACTCAACTTAATTTTTTTTATTTTTTTTATTAAAATAATATTTAAGTATAGGATGTGAATTTTTTTCCTCCAAATGGAAACTTACTATTTTATTTTAAAAGAAATAGAAACCCCTAATTTAAATATTTTATTTTCAAACTAGTAAGATTTTGTTTCACCTTAAAGGTGAGGAATAGGGGGTTTTTTATCATTTGAATACATATTGAGAATATTAGTTGTCACACCTACTTTATTTATCATTTTTCAGCTTTAGGTTCTCTCAGTTTTGGATCACTCATGGAGAGAATGTGGTTCTTCAGTTGGAGGTAGCCTATGAGGTCGCATAGAGGTATGTTCTGTTTTTATTTCTTTTTCACTGAAAAATACTCATTTATTATTTTTTATTTATTTCTCATATATAGGCTAAATCATTCCCAACTAAGTATGTATAATGCTCAGAACTATTTGTTAGTCTAGGAGGATCTAGAATGCCTCTCGGGCTTTGTTGTGGGCTAGCTCGGGTAACCAGTTTGGGGTTGGTCTAGGTTGGGGGAAACCCCTATTTGGAACATCCTATCTAGTAATTAAGGACTCTACCCACTCATAGTTCTCATCAAGCCTCAAACCACCCTCGGGAGGGTGTCACTCATCAAGGCTAAGAAGTATAGTTGTCCTGCCTATCATAATTAAGCCTAAACCTCTCGCACCTTCCCGACTAGCCCTAAGGAAACCATCTTAGGATACTCATGTCACATCTCACACTCTGAGACCCACTCAAGGCCTCACTTCAACTCAATTAGAACTCTTTACCCTTAGATACATAGTTTTTGGGTGATCCCAACTCACCAAAGTGATAAAAAACATTTATTCCAAGCATAATAGGTCAAATTCCACCTTATCTATTTTCCTTGTCCACCCTAAATCCCTATCTATTTTATCCAAACTCATGAAACATGGATATAATAGTAAATCATAAATAAACATGAATTTTATTAAAAGGATCAACTACACCCTTTGAGGAGTTACCATCCAATCTAAGCTTCGCATCACCTCAAAAAAGCCTGGTTGTACCTCGTACAAGATCATACCATGACCCAAGCTTATATATCATGAAATATAGCATATATAATTAATTATAAGCAATTATAAGTAATTATTTAATTTAATTCAAGAGTTGATATAGTTGTAAAATCACTGTGTTCCACCATCACATCAAAACTATCTAAAATCCTAAGCTTTCATCCTCCCTGGACCTCCTCTAGACATTGTACATGAAATCCCCATATTGCGGAAAATTTCACCACACTCTGGTGAAATTGAAAAAATCCTATCCTGAATTGAGCCAAATTAGTTTTATCAAATAGAAATAGAAAACACAGGGAAACATAGGGAAAAAACTTACATAAAATCGCTACAAAAACCGACCAAGGTCTACCCCACATCAAGGGGGTTCAAAGAAATGGGAGATTCAACCAATTAAGTCCTCCCCTATGTTAATCTTTCCCAAAAACCCAAAGGGGGAGACCCTAAAATGGGATTTACCACTTCTTTAAAAAGATACATAGGCATGGTTCATGATGTGAACAATAGTTTAGATCATGAATCCTCCTCCAAACAGAGGGGTACTCCCTCTTCACAACACATTCACAGTGTGAACCATAGGTTCTTGATGTGAAATGTTTGAGGAAAAGGGGTTACTCCCCCCATAAAACCCCATTCATGATGTGAATGGTTGTAGGATACTAAAAATTTATCCTTTAATCACCCCAACTCTTCTCTGACTTCCACCAAAGCACCTGAACCACTAACCAGGTCTCATTCCATAGTTGAAGATGATGAATTAATGTTAACATAGAATAACCTCTAGTTATTTTTAATTTATTTTTTTACATTATTGTTCTAATAATTGACAATTACCTTTTTTCATATATACAAATCCATACAATCAGTTTTTCATTCTTTCAAATAGGAAGTACAAACATCTATTCATTTAAGAGGTATGTGATATGTAAGTCTGCATTAAAAGTGCGGTTTCATTTGCTTCAATATTGTTACACCTTCATCTGAGTTAGTTTTTTATCAACTATTATTGTAGAATTATAAAATTCTTGGTTTTTAGATTAACCCTATGCGATCGCACAAGGGGTATTATAGTTTTTTATAAGAGATATTTATCATTCTGCATGATGTTGTTGATTACCCATGACCATTGATTAGATTAAAATTTATATTTCCCAAACTACACTCAGATTCTAAGGCATAGTAAAGTGGAATTCTGGGGTTAATACCATAGGGACATCTTGTAGGAAAGTAACCCAGTAGTAATAACCTTTTGGTATAAGTCCTCATGATCTCTCTTAGGTTTGGGTTTTCTAAAAATAAGTATATTGGGATTAATTCAAACTAAAATTAAGGGTTCAAGGTCAATTTCATGGTATAAGAAAAATATAATCTTAAATATATCATGGGATAGGCCAATGGATTAGGATGAAAAGTGATGCACAGGTCACCAATTGATCTTGGTCTAACTAATTGGATCTTCCTAAGCTAGAAACTACTCTTTGGTCTAGAGATAGTTGAAAACCTATGTTCACAAATCATAGCTTCTAGGAAAAAAAGAATCACAGGCTATTGGTCCTAGCCTACTCAACTCCACTTAGGTCAATGATCCTTCATTTTTCACCTCTGATGGTCAAGGTGGTTTAAAAGTAATGATATTTAAAAAAAATAACCTAATTACTAGCCATATGGTTACCAAGTTTTGATTTTCAGATTCATTATGTTTAATTTCAATCTTACTCTTGACCCTTAACCTTAAGTGGATTAACTGCACATGACGGTATTAAAGGAAAGTAGGGAAATATGTGGTATGATTGAAATAACAAATAAATTATTAAAAATAAAAAAATCCATAATTTAAATCATGTAAAATAAATAAAAAAATAACTTTAATAAAGAAACAATTAAGAACGTATCAGAAATTAAAGTTGCATAGAAATTGGGATTGGATTTAGATGTCATGAAATAAAACAAGATATGAACGAGTATCAGAATGGAAAGAGGTAACAAATTAATGCTTAAAACAATAAAATAAATCAATAGAAAAAAATTGGAAAGAAAATTAGAAAGAAACAAATAATAATGGATAAAAATATTTTGGGCATCAGAGCTCTCTTTTGCACATCGAGGTCGCTACATATATATAAACCCTGACTAGTTCAAGATGTGTAACTAGATCACGTCATGAACATGATTTAAGTGACTTCTATATTGAGTCTTTCATAATTTTTAATTTTATTTCATGACCTATACTTCAAATCCATAATAATCTATGAATATTTTGGATCTCTGGATTTCATGGATTGAATATTCGGTGGAAATTAGGTTTTCAAAATTTGCACGTCATATATTAAGTTCACACCATGTATCTTCATTAGGTTTGAAATTTGAGTCTTTCAAAATGTGTAATATGGATTCATGTTGTGTACTTTTTTCATACCTTGTACTTTGGATTTACAGCTTTCAAATGACTGGAAGGTGGTCTGCTTAAAGATTACACTTCATGTACTTCAAATTCACAACATGTAATGATGAATTTTGTTGTTTTTCAGAATGTCTTACTTTGATTCTTGAATTCATAATTCTTATTAAAACACATAAAAACCCAGTGTATTATCAAATAAATAGTTATTAAACCTTAAATAAATGTATCCAAAATATTTATATGAATTTTTATTATCAAATTCTACCATACTTGAACAATTGATTTTCCTCAATAAAAAAGCATCTCAACTGGGATTCCAAATCAAACAATTTTTAAATAGGAAACATGCATTAAAACCATACAAATAAAACTAAGTGTAAGAAGAAAAAACAATTCCTCTAGAATCTATCTTGTAGATAAAATCATTCATGTCTCATTGTTAAGTTTTTTATTTATATTCTTTCTTACTTTAATTATAATTTCATACTTGTTCCTTATAATGTATATTCATATTGAAATTTACATCACAATAAATTTTCTATCATCACTCGAGGTAAAATAAAATTATATTTATTCTCATACCCTGAATAAATGTTCCTAACCATAGGCTTTCATTGGTTCTAACATCTACACTTTTTAAATAAAAATACAAAATTAATCATGAGGGATTAAGAAATAAGGTTCAAATGTCTCTAAGGTTGAGTTCATGTGGATATATGATAAAAATAATGCTCAAAAAGAAGCGTAATATCTAAAGTATAATTCATGATAATCATGAATAGTGTATTATAGAAACTCCTCCTGGAAAAAAATGTTTCCATGCTCCAAAAAACTCAAATTGGGTTCATGAATATGTTAAGAAAGTATAAATAATGTTCCTTGTTCCTTTTTATTTTTCATTTTATTTATTTTTTGAAAGTTGTTTCTAGGAAAGATCTCAAAACCATCACCTAACCACGTATTATCTAATATAATATTCATCGATCCAGTAATGGTGATTTTTTACCTTCCTAATACACAACCCTTTTTTGTATATATTTTTTTCAAATGAAGAGGGTAAGCATAGAAAATTCCAAAAGTAATCATGAAATATAAAAATATGATGAAAATTCCACTATACGTATCTTTAGTAATAACATCCTATGTATAGAAAAGATGATAAAACTCCCACACTTGTTCAAAATAATATCATGAAAAGTACCAAGAGTAGGGTAGGAAGGGGTAATAGGATTGAAATGGATCCATTCTAACAAGGTTGTTCATGGATACTATAGGCTAAAGAAGAATATATGTATAGGTGGGTCTCAAGATATCTATCTCAACAAATATTACCTCAATCATTAACAATGTATTTGTTCAATCATAGCCTCAATAAGATTCTAATTCAAGTTATGATAGGTTTACATGACCCAAGTATCTATCGAGAAATATGATGATACAAAAATATGACAATGTAGGTCTAGAATCCTCTTAGAAGTGGGAGTGTAAAAATTAACTAGAAATCAATCAGGGCATATTATCTAGTAATAATTAAATCAAAATCAATTACAAGAATTCATAATTAAAATTAAATTACTCAACTCAGAAAGCATGCTAAAATTCTGAACAGAAATAAAAATGTATTTCAAAAATATCCAATAAAACTTTATCTTTTATTTAAATGGGTATAATGAGATTTCAAATTAAATCAATCTTTAAATGATAAATGTGTCCTAGACTATTGAAAATAGGAAATAATAAAAGTTTATCAACAATAAATCTCAGTAAAGACTCCCTCTTACTTAAAATGATGTAGTGTCTACACTATTTTGGAAAGTGATATGGGAGAGATAGAAAGTATAACATAGATAGAAATTAAATGGTAATGATGAATTGAAAATAGGTGATTGAGAGATTCATGTAATGAAAGTGATTCCATGGTATAAATTATTGGACGGTGATAGGGAATTGTGCTACCTAAAAAAATTGTTAGAAAAAAAATACCTATACTAGATAAACCATTATTCTATAGGGGTTAAGAAATATGTAAGCAAAAATATGGGTAGGTTCACATGCACACAAACTATAATAGGAGAAGGTGGCTTAGATAGATGCATGAAACAACTATAATGAATTTTTGGACAACTGATAAACAAAAAATGCAACAAATTAAAGTAAGAGGTCCAAATAACACAATGAAAATATAGAAAACAAAAAATATGGGTTGCCTCCCTTAAATCACTAAAAATTATGTTTTCATCTATATGGATGGACAAGATAATTAGTTGTTGTTTTCCATTAGATCATATTTCCTCTATCTCCTATAGGAACTGGTGGTTGTATCGTCGAGATCATGAGGGTGCTTGGTGGGGTTAACCATATTAGAAATGGGTTACCCAAAATGATCATGTGGAAGTAATAAATTCCATGAAAATAAAGGAGGCTCCTTATGAGTATGGATATAGAGTAGAAGAACCTCTAGCTATCTTTTTATGTCTTTCAGATATTGACGCATGTCTTGGGGTGTCCATATAGTGGCCTACCAATCTCATCAATGACCATGGATTATGTATCTAATCTAAACATGTATAATATGAATACATAAATGAAAAATGAGATAAAGTAATTACATCATGCAATAAAAACTATATTTCATCCATATATATGATAAATGATGCATCATTGAAAATGAAATATAATGATAGTACAAAAATAGACACCTAGATATCGTGTACAATAAGGGAGGGGTACAAGGAAACAAATAAATAGTAGGGGAAGCCTCCCCAGTTACTACATCAAATGTCCCCTCCTGAATAGTGGGGTTATAGATCATCTTCCAAATATATCTCATCTATGGAGGTCGGGGATGGGTCATCGATCATCGTACGAGGTGTTGTAGTTTTATAAGTAGTCTCAGTCATGATAGGTGGTAGGGAGGTACTGATCTTTACTGGGGCTATACATATGCAAAATAGATCATACAAAGGCGCCTAAAATATATAATGAAGGGTGGGGACCTTTCCCCATTATGTCTGCTCCACTATGAAGTCCTTATGGGTAGCAAGGTTTATTAGCTTAGGAGGTAGGTTGATAGGGGTGGTTTATAGGGTGGAAATGGAGGTAGAGGCTAGATCTATTGTGGTTAGTGTGTGGGAAGATTCAGAGGATGGTGGTGGGAAGGGGTGGTGAAATGGGATGGATCGATGAATGGAATGTGGAGGTGGTGTAAAATATGTCTCTAGTTCTCCAAAAGGAATTGGAGAATAGACTATATGTTAGAGGGAATGTAGGAGTGGGTGAATATTTGCAAGGGGTGGTGGTGCGGTGGTGGTAGTGGGGGAAGTGGAAGAGGCAGGGGTAGGATGGGAAGGTGGGGTAGAGGGAGTGGTGGTGGGAGTAGGGGTAAGTGTGGGGGCTTGGTCAGGTGAGGTTGGGGCTGGGGTGGGATGAGTTGGTGCCTCAGCTAGATCCTCTAAGTACTCAGGGGACCACTGGTAGCACCCCTTGACCTTAATTAAGATCCCCATTTTGTGGAGAAAAATGAGGTCAATTGACTCCATATTCCCAATATATTAAAGTGTTTTATCTACATCAAATATATAGAGGTGACATGAAAGGTGAGTAATAAAGCTACCCCATGAGATTACCATGATCCTACCATGCCTGGGTCTCATATTATTGCATGAACTGGAGGGCCATGTTGACCGTTGGGCTACCCATGGATGAGGTAAGGATAAGCACCTAAAACTGAATAATATTGTCTTGAGCATCACCTATCTCAATCTATGCATGATCTAAATCCTAGTGGATAATCTAGAGAGAGGCACCTCATAGTTGGGTTCTCTTTACCATACAAGGGTCATGGATTCTCTATGGATCCTAGGAGATCAATTCCCAACTTCTAGCCACATCTTTCTTGGTTGGATCCAACTAATGGCCCTGGAAGATTTTGGTATTGGTCTTGGTATCTACACCAAGGATTTATTCACTTACTTAGTTATTATAGAGATGTGAATCTAGGATAGAAGTTCAAGGACCTCTTTAATGACATATATATGCTTAATAACGTTCACATACAAAGTCTTATTAGACCTTATTGGCTTGGACTGGAGATCGAACAATAGAATTTGATGCTCTGGTAGAGAAATGAAGGAACAGGTGTAGGTGATGGCATGGAGAATCACCCTAGGATGAGTTAAAAGTGGACTACGACTCATTCTAGATTGATGAAGTGATTGAACCAGATGTGGATGGTGAGGGAGTGGGATCTATGGGTGGTAGTGGAGGTGCAACGACCAGCTACTTGGGTGGAAAAGGATCGTCATCACATTGGGCCGAACGCTTCACAGTTTTGGTATGGGCCATGCCAAATGGGTGCAGTGGGTAGGGAGTGCTAGATGATTGGTGTAGGATAAAGTGGAGGAGGAGGAATGGAATGGTAGTGGAATTGGAGGAGGTGAAGGAGCTCGATGGTTGAAGGTGTAGAGCACAATAGGGAGGGGAGAATGACCGTTGGGTGTTCGAGGGGGGGTGGTGATCATGAACCTAGGGTTCGTGGATTTTAAATACATTATAATGAGTTCAAATTGTGTATTTGATACATGGTGTGAAAAACTCAGGATTTTTATTTTTCCCAGACCAAAACTTTTATGTCATGTATTTTTTTTGCACGGTATGAATATATTTTTTAGTTAAAGTTTAAAAACATTGAAGGTATACCTCTAAACCATCTCTAGTTTTATTTTACCTTCTTAATTTTTAGGAAATCTAATCTAAACTATTAAACCTATCTTGGGTTGCCTCCCAATTATTGATTCAATTATTGTTGAGAGCTAGACATGCATCCATTCAGATGAATTTAAAATTAAATTCACATCCATCATGGAATGGTTCTTGATAATAGAGGGTAATAATGGTGTATTAATACCCCTTGATAGATGTGTAGTGTAATTTATGTCTTTATGATCATTTTATTCATTTTCATCATGATTTAGGGTCTTTTTTCATCCTTACTTATCATAAATTCATATTTCTCTTTAGTGAGAGAGATGACTTGATAATAAAATGACTCTCCAATTTTCTTAGAAACTTTCACTAAATCAAAAACCATTTTTTCTTCATCAAATATAAAAATTAACCTTCCTTGGTTTACATCAATTAGAACATTCATTATGTTGAGAAAGGGTCTCCCTAGAAGTATGGGAACATCTCCTTCTTCCTCTATATCTAGGAAAAGGAAATCAGTAAGAAAAATGAATTTACCAACTTTGTCTAGGATGTCCTCAAGAAATTTTTTAGGGTTCTTGATTGAGAAGCCAGTAAGTTAGAGTGCCAATCTTGTTGGTTTTAATTATTTGATCACTATATTTTTTAAGACACTCATAGTCATGAGATTGATACTTGTTCCAATATCACACAAGGATCTTTTAAAATTTCATGTCCCTATAGTGCAAGGAATTGAGAAAATTATGGGGTCTTGTATTTTGGGTAGGATCTTATGTTGCACAACTATAGAGAATTATTAATTTAAGGAGATAACTCTAATGTATTCCATTTTATTTCTTCTGGAAATAAAGTCTTTAAAAAACGTGGAATAAGTGGGCATTTGTGTAATTTCTTCTACAAAGGTGATGTTGACGTGAATTTGTTTAAACATCTCGAGAAACTTTTTGTATCATACCACTATTTTAGCTTGTATCATACTCTATGTAAAGGGGAGAGGGGGTTTTTATAGTGGCAGTTCCATATATACTTCTTCTTTTTTAAAATACTCTTGAACTATATCTTTTTCAATTATCTCTACTTATAGATTTTTCTCTAGAAAATATTTATGTGTGTTATCCTCATCAAAATTGTTGATTCTTATCTCATGTTTTTTATATTATTTTAACTACTTTTACTCTTCACTATTTCATGGATGTTGAAATTCTAGCATCTTTCCACTTCTAATAATCACATCCTTAGCCTCCTCTCTCAGATGATTCTTAGTATTACCAAGAAGTGTACCCGGTAATATATCTGATCGGTTTTTTGATATTTTCTCAACTTAGTGCTCAAGGTTGCATATGGTATACTTTTGTTTTTCATTTCAGTCTCTAGGGTATTCATCCTATTATCTTATTTTTATATGAAGGTGGTAATAAGGTTCAAAATATTGGACTGAAAAGGGTTTCCTTATTTTGGTTCTCTTAGTGGAGCTTGTTGATACTGCTATTATTGAGCAGGTGGAAATTTTTGATCTCTTAGAAAATGTTGTTTTATATTTGTTATTGTATTTGAGGAGATAGAATTTTAGGTGGGTACCTAGGTGTTCCCTGATTCCATGGTGGAACTTGTACACTCCCCTACTGATATTAACCTCAGTTTGGTTGTTGCGGCTGTTGAGACGGCCTATGCTGATAATATTGTTGCTGGTACTTTTGGGGCTACCGGTACTGTTGATTTTGATGATTTTAATTAATGTAATTATAATATCAATTTTGAGGTTCCTCTATTATTTCCCTATAGTAATGATATGTGTGTGGTCCTCTGCACATTTCACAGTATTGGATCTCCATAATAGGGGTAAGAGGGAGCGATGGTGGAGCAGACAGCTAAAATGATTCAAGATTTTTCATCAAGAATTTAACCTAGGTTGATAGGTGGGTATTCTCCTCTAACTAATGGATTTTGTATTGGGGTGGTCCTTTATAAATTTTTCATATAATTTTATTATAGTAAATCTCTTCTGACAATTCTCTTCTGACTTTAGGTGTCTTGATCATGAGCCTGCCTTCAGTGGCGGTGTCTGCAACAGTGCATGCAGCCAGTTGGAGTCCCTGGTAAATGGTTTTCAATTTCTGCCACACATAGAGTACATGATGTGGGAACTTATGAGATAAATATTTGAAGTGATCCTAGACTTCCCAAGCTGATTCTCTATCTTCATGATTGAAATTTTGAATCTCATTTATGAGCTTCTAGTTTTGGATCATTGGGAAATATTTATCAAGATATTTATTTTCCAAATCATCCCAAGTCCTGATGGACTTAGGATATTGACCTTTAATCCAATACTTTTATTGATCACACAATGATAAGGAGAATACTCATAGTATGATGGTGTCAGATGATACACCCTAGTTTGAAAGGTGTCACAGATCCCTAGAAAATTTGAAATATGTTCATGGGGATCTTTGGTTTGAAGTCATTTAAACTACCTCATGTTCTGGATCATATGGATGACTCTAGTTTTGATCTCGAATGAGTTTTCTAAATAGAAAATCACACAATGCTGGGTGAAACACCACTAATGTAAAGAAATCCATAATCCATGATGGTATACTCCTGTAATGCTAGTCTCTCAACCTAAAGTTCATGTGGCACTTATTGAGCATTTTTGAGGTGTGGTAATGAAAGATTGTTTCATTATTCCATGATAAAATGGTAGTGTTAAAAAATAGATCTTTCGATTTTAGTATCGAAATTTTCCAATTCGGGTGCATCCAGGCTCCTAGAATGAGTCAGGGGACCCTGGCGCTTGCACTAAGCTGAAGAAAAGCGGATGGGGGTTCTAGTCAATGTGAAAAAAAATTATAAAAGGAAAATGGGAAAAGTAAAAAGGGGTGTGAAAGAAGGTAGGGGGTGAGGTAATCCTAGATTCATACAGAAGGTCATTATGCCTAATCATAGCTATCCTCAACAAAAGTGCCAAAAATTTATCAGCCCATGAAACATCATTGATTACATGCAGGCATTGATTAGATTGAAATTTTTATTTCACAAACTACACTCAACTACTAAGTTATATTAAAGTGGTATTCTGGTGTCGAACACATAAGGAAATCTTATAATCAAGAAACCTAAAATTAATAACCTTTTGGTATGAGTCCTTATAATCTCTCTTAGTTTTGGGTTTTCTAAAACTAAGTATATTGGGATTAATTTGAATCAAAAGGAAGGTTTTGGGGTTAATTTTAGGGTATAGGAAAAATATAGTCATAAATCTATCTTTGGATAGACCTGTGACTTAGGATGCAAAGTAATAAAAAGGTCACCAATTGATCTCAGTCCAACCAATTGAATCTTCCTATGTTGGAAACTACTCCTTGGTCCAGAGATAGTTGAAAATCTACATGAAGGAAGCTTAGATTCTATGCATAAAGAATCATAGGTTATTGTTCCTAGCCTTCTCAACTCCAACTAGGTCAAGGATTCTTTATTTTTCACCTCTAATGGTCAAGGTAGTCACAAAATAATGAGATTTAACAATTTTTTTAACTTAATTACTAACCATATAGTTGCTAATTTTTTATTCATATGTTCATTACATTTAAAGACACCCCTACTCTCAACCCCTAACCCTAAGTGGATTAACCGCACATAATGGTATTAAATGAAAGAAAGGAAACATATGGAATGATAAAAATAAAAAATAAACAATTAAAAATAAATAAATCCATAATTTAAATCATGTAAAATCAATTAAAAACTAACTTGAATGAAAAAAAACAATGAAGAATGTAGTAGTAATTTAAGTTGCACAAAAATTGGGATTGGATTCAGATGTTGGAACATAAAACAAGAAAAAAACAAGTCTCAAAATGGAAAGCAGTAAAAAAGTAATTTTTAAAACAATAAAAGAAATCAATAGAAACAAACTAGAAAGAAAATGAGAAATAAATGAAGAATAATAGAGAAAAATATCTTGGTCATCACATCTCTCTTTTTTGCATCAGGGTCTCTGCATATATATAGACCCTAACAGGTTCACAATATGTAATTGATTTATGTTGTGACCATGCTTTAAGTGACTTCTAGATCGAGGCTTTCACAGTGTGTAATTGAATTTCATGTCGTGTAATTAAGATCTACAATAATATCCTAATATTTTGGAACACCAGATTTCATGGCTTGAATCTTAGGTATAAATTAGGTTTTTTAACTTTTCACGTCATGTATTGAGTTCATGTTGAGTATCTTCATCAGATTTGAAATTTGATTCTTTCATGATGTGTAATATGGATTTACATCATATACTTGGTTCATGCTGTAAGATCCCAATTTTTTTATGAGTTAAGTAACCTTTTTATTTTAGTTTGATTCCTCAATTTTATATTAATAGAAACTCTTAATGATTTCATGGAGGAGACAACTGGGCTGCATGGTTAGAAAAATCGTACAGGGTTTTGTAGGGATCCAAAAAGTGGAGTTCATGGGTTGTGCATGGTTTTTCTAACCATGCACTACAGCCCAATCATGGTGTGATCCCTAGGCATAGGGGGATGCATGGGTAGATCACGGTTAGATAAATTGTGCTCACCAATCATGTAAGCCACGGAATTTGGACAATATTTAGTGCACGGTTGGTGTAAGGTTTGTCCAACCGTGTATCCAAACCTTATGTATCTTTAAAACTTGGTAAAATGACCATTTTTCCTTATTGTATATTTAACTCTCACCCCTCGGTTCCTTATCCATTTCTAAAAGACAACAACCCCTCCCCTCTCACGATTGGGAGCTCTCCTCAAGACTAGCCTAGGATTTGATCCTGTTTCTATGTTTGAAGTCTGATTTAAGATTTTTCTATCACATTGGATCACTATTGGTAAGATATCCAATACTTAGGCTCCTTTCCTCATTTTTCTTCCTCTCGATGAAGTTATTTTGGTGTGAGATTATATGCCCTATTTTCATGGCGTCCATTTATTTTTCCATTTCATTCTAATATATACCTAACTAAAGGCTAATATTGGATGAGTGTTATACCAAATGCTTAAGGTAGTTTCTTTGTAAATTTTCCCTAATCTTATGTTGTCTATTAGACTATTGTATTTTTTCCACACATCAAAATTTCTGGATGTTGTTTTTAAACTAAATTTTAAGAATTTAATTAATTATTTATTCTAGTATGGGTCACCCTTGTAGCACCTAATCATGGTTAAAGATTATCAACCTCAACCCAAGCCAACCATGTGGTGTGTTATTTTATCTAAAGTTACCAAATAGGATCTAGACCATTGAGAGGGTGGTGAATCAATGGTTCCTTTTAGTTTTTATAATAAATTTTCTTAAATTCTTTAGAAAAATTCCTTAACCTCTGAAACTTGTTAGAGTTATGATCCACTCAAAAATATATATCTCAACCTCACCTTTCATATGGAAAAAATATAAAGATGTTGTAGCTCACAATATTTACAAGGTTTGGTATGAATAACCACTCTTTTCCATGTTGGATAGTCCCACCAACATGGATTACTTTACTAACTTCTTTCCAAAATACAAATTTGTAAGAAACAAATAGTTCTATAACCCAGTATTCAACTTTTTTTTCTATATTTGGTTATACCCCAAAACTATTCTTTTTGTATTCACTTTCCTACAACTAGTTATACACCCCAGTAAACAAGCCTTTTCAATAACTGGTAAGAACTCACATCTAAAAGCTTATTTATTCTTATTTTATGATCCACTTCAAAAAGTTCTTCACTTACTCTACAATTAATCTAGATCAAATTCGTCTTTTTACAACCTTCAGGAACTTCAAAAATTCTTCTGAGAACTTTTTGGTCTTGAAACTTACTCCATATCTTCAAAAAATATGAATATAATCAATCAAAATTTCCAAAACTTCTATCTAGAAAACTTACTTAGAAAAATCAGTCTGATTCATCCTTCATGCAGTAACCTCAATCAGATGGTCTTCATCTGATTCAATATATTTTGTTTTGTATCTTCTTGTTCCTACTTCAAATTAATAGAAAATAAATCAGAAACTTAAAATTTATCCATTTGATGGAACTATATCTGATGTATCTCACCCTAGTAGATCTCACTCTGGTGGATCTCACTCTGATGGTGCTCACTTTGATGGAACTCTCTCTGATGGACCTCTCTTTGATGGACTCACTCTGATGGGATTTGCTCTAATGTTCTCAAATTCAACTAGAAACAAAACTTGTTTGGGATGTCAATCTGTCACAAAAATGTCAAATCGTTAGCTCTCTGAACATGTAAATAGTTACATAGTATGAATGCACTTCACACTCTATTTATAAGCATCTCAGAATGGAAAAGTTGGGGAAAGAAATTATTCTTCCCACTCAACCAAATATTCATATCTCTGAATTTCATGTGCATTTGAGCTTCATAATTGACTATTTTCACTCTTCTCAACACTTTTGGGTGGTTCTCAAATCTTCTTTAATATTATCAAAAATTCATACTTTTTTGAGTTTACAAACAATTCTCCAGTCTGATTAGTTGAGTCTGACCTTTAATTGTTTGGTGAATTTGATTATTCTTTATACCTCAGATTTATTCTGATGGACTTTCTTACTGAAACTATAAATAATAAACTTTCTCATGAAAATCTCATATGATGGATCAATATAACTTTATAACTTCATACTTTTCATCCTTTCATATTGATCCAATAATAAAACAACTTCAAAATATTTATGACAGCTTATTTTTCTAGAGGCTCTATCTACTCATCTACATTTTATCACTCTAATTATAGAATATATCTTAACCTTTATCTTTTCTCATCTATTGTCTAATGAATCAGTGTCAACAACTCTTCTAGTTTACAATCACCACCTTTGTTTCAACTGATAAGACTTAAGAAGTCAGATGTTTCTAGCATCCAATTGAACTCTTTCATATGATAGAACATAGAGGTCAATATATTATCGATGTGACTTCAAACCATAACTTTTATTTATCTCAATATTCATTTCTAGATCATTTTTCCTTTCTCATAAAAACTGATTCTAATGAATTAACCTTAGAACTCATCCAATATATCGATGTTTGCAACTCTATGAATGGATCAGTGTCATCACCTATCAAATGTGCCAGTATCTACAACTGTATGTATGAATTGGTGTATATATCATACTAATGGATTGGTCTCTCCTGATCATCACTTTTCAGATCCTTTAAAATAATAAAATTCTCATGTCTAGAGTTTTTAACAACTCCTAGATCTGGTGCTCCATGATCTGATGGATTGCATCTGGAACACTTCAGTGTTGGATACTCTGTAAACTCACACTTCTTTTTACTTATACTCACTCCTACTTGTATCATTACTTCTTCATGATTTGTGAAACTTTGAGAGAATATAAAATAATTACCATATTGTCTTTGACTAAAACATTTCTCCAATCTTCTTTGTTAGGAGATTTGTTCCGGAACCATGTTTCCCCTTTTTTTGCATCTGATCTACTGTGTCCAATGAAACTTCTTGATCAATATGATAGGGTATTCCTGGAAACCAAATCTCCACATTATTTTCAACTTCAAACACATTTTATCTATTGACAACAAATACAACCAAATCACAACTTGGGCCTAACAATCTCCCCCTTTGTGTTTTTTTCAATACTCACACAAAACTCACCCAAAAAACTTCATACATATTCATAATGAATATTTATAATCATATTTATTCCCAATATTTTCTTAATTGATCTTTCTTATTTCTCCCCCTCTTTTTCTTCAACTCATTTTCTTGATCCTCTTATTTTTCTTCTCCCCCTTATTAATGATCAAATTCAAAGGGGCCACTCATTATTCTTGAAAAAAATTATTCTGGATAAGAATAGTATCACAATAGTTTCTTAATAGAGAGCCTTTGATTAATAATACCTAAGTCTACAAGGGAGAACCTTATGTAGAAAACAAGATTGTATAATCAAGGTTATCAATGTTGTTCAAAACACAACTTCTCATGTAATAATTTTCTTATGTTCCTTTCATCATTCCCATATCTGGGGAAATTTGAGAAAAAATTGTTAAGATAAAAATAACCTACACCCATATCAACAAACATATCATAAAAATTCAAGTTTATAAATACAACACTCCCAAAATATCATTTTCAAAACCTCATTTATGTATTTTGAAAGATAAGTAAGAGACTTGATATCTCAGCTTCCTAACTTCAACTAATTTAATTTCATATAAGTTAGTAAAAATATACAAATATTTTTGGATTAAGGAGTAACCTCAATAGTTTATTAGAAGAAAAATTAGAACTGAGAGTCATCTCATAGTATTGACATTTTTTTTATTCTTCTTGTATTTTTCATTGGATTTTTTTTATTCTTTCTATTCATCCTTCTCAGATTTTA
The DNA here is from genome assembly GCA_963277665.1 of Viscum album. Lineage (NCBI taxonomy): Eukaryota > Viridiplantae > Streptophyta > Magnoliopsida > Santalales > Viscaceae > Viscum > Viscum album. The sequence goes on from OY728127.1 coordinate 1,913,139,653, forward strand.
TAACAAATTTCTTCTCATCTGTATAATATTCTGATGAGGCTATCAACTTATCATCAGCTTTGGTAACACTTTTGTTAAAATGAGTTTGTAACAACTTATTCATGTTTTCCTCTTGGTTTGAAAAGATATTCATATAATTTTTAGTAACATTCCCTTCTTTCTCACATCTCTTACATCTTTTTTGAAAATTAAAACCACAATTTGTTGATGTCTTTTTATCAACTTTTTTCTCATCTTTAAAAACCCTTTTGTTTCACTTTTATTAATATAATTTTTGTGATTCTTATAACTTTATATCCATGGATACTTTTTCTATCCAAATAACTAATCACTCTTTCTTTTCAGACTCAGCATGATTACTTTTCTCAACTTTCTTTAAGTACTCAAATTTCTTCAGCTTCTCATTTTTCCTTGTTGATGATTTAACATTATTCACCTTCTTAATTTCATTTTTTAGTTCCACAAATTTTTTAGAAAATGTTGGTCTTATTTAATCATCATAGCTTCCCCTTGATTCATACATATTTCCTAGTAGAGACATTTTTTACAAACATGAAAAATCTCTGTGTTCGAAAATTACACAACAACAATAGTGATATCTGAATCTTGATCTTTCGAACTGATAGTAAATTTTCTCAGAACTTTTTTTATATTGTTTCTTCATAAATAGTAGACCACATTTCTTAGGGAGATAATTACCTAAAGAATTCATCTCTTTCTTAGTAGATGATGATTTTTCATAAATATTCATTTTTGAACCTATAGAGTTAGTATAAATAGATATACATTGTGATTTTTTAGGAAAATAAAAAACCTTATTCTATGAACTTTTATTTTCATTATCTTTAGAATTTTTACCCTTTACCTCAACTAATTTTGTGAAATCTTCTCTCATCATTATTAACTCACTCTGTGTTGTAAGAAACATTGATTGTGTTTCTAAAAAATCTTTTTCTTTCTCATCTAAACTATATTTCAAAACATTTATTATATTTTCAAACTTATCTATCTTGAACTTCCTCTATTTACTTTCTTCAAAAAGTATATCTTTGAAAATGTTGAAATTTTCATCACCGACTGACTTTTCTTCAAAAAAATCAGTTTTCTTTCAATGTCACCAATATTCATCTTATGAGATATGATCAAATTGAGGTTAATTTACTCTTTATTGATTACATCACTATTCTCAAAATTTATATTTTTAACATCTTTCTTCAACTTCATTCTCTATTTCTTGAGTTGAGTATTCTGTTCAATTTTTTTCCAAAAAAAATTAATAATCCACTCAAATTTTTTAATTTCTTCACCATTAACATCATTACTTGATGAATCATTTCCATTTATAACTTTATAAATGATTTTTACTTGATGATCAGATTCATAACTAGATGAGGAATCATCCTTCTTTATTATGCTTAGATAACTTTTCTTCTTCCTATCATGAGGAATTTTTTCCTTATGTTTCTTCCACTTTTGTTTCCAAGACTTCTTATCATATTCTTCGGACTTATACTATTAAATCTTTATGATCTTATAAATATAAAACTTTCTCATCAGTTTATTAACAATAGTATAATCTTCCATATTCTCACCAAAACTTATGATGTTACTCACAATCTAATTTACTCTTATAAATTAATCATCGATGATTTTTTCATCATACATTTTCATATCTTCAAATATACTTATCTATATTTCTAACTTGGCTTCTTTAAATTTATCATTTCATTTGTAGATTCTTCTTAACTTATCTCATATTTTCTTAGTTATTGGAAACCCTGTAATCTTTTCATAAACATTTTCAGTAAGAGCCATCAACATGGAATTATAAGATTTCACATCGACTTCTAAACATCTCTTATCAGTAGATTTCATAGAAACTTCAGTAATATGATGAAATCCCACTATTTTTGCATTTCTAACTTCAAGGTTAAGATATGGAAGATAAGGTAACATCCTATTATTTTAGTTATGATAATTTTTTCCATTAAACACAATAACATCCCTATTTTTCACTGAATTGAAATTCTCCATTCTCATAGATGGATATTTCAAAGGTAACCTCCATCTGATAGTGATTGAAGTTACCAAATAGGTTTGATACCACTAAGAGGGGGTTGAATCAATGGTTCTTTATAATTTTTATAATAAATTTTCTTAACTTATTTTGAAAACTTTATTAACCTCTTAAACTTTTTAGAGTTATGATCCACTAAATAAAAATATCTCAACCTCACCTTTCATATGAAACAAATATAAAGATGAAGAAGCACATGATATTTACAAGGTTTAGTACAAAGACCTACTCCTTTCCATGTTGGATAGTCCCACCAACATGGATTCCTTTACTAACTTCTTTTCGGAATACAAAGGCATAAGTATAAAATGGTTCTACAACACAGTAGTCAACTTTTCTTTTATAGTTGGTTATACACCCTTGTATTAACTTTCCCACAATTGGTTATACACATCAACAAACAATCCTTTTCAGTAACTAGTAAGAACCCATAGTTATAAGCTTCTTTCTTTTTATTTTATGATCCACTTCAGAAAGTTTTTCACTTCCTCCACAAGTAATATATATCAACTTCAACTATGTAAAACCTTCAAGAACTTCAAAAATTCTCTTAATAACTTTTTGTTCTTGAAACTTCCTCTAGATATTCGAAAAATATGAATATGATCAATCACAATTTCCAAAACATAGGTCCAGAAAATTTACATAGAAAAAGTCGATCTGATTTGGCCTTTGTGTGGTAACATCTATCTATGGTCTCCATTCGATTAACTCCATCCTATTCTTATTTTCCTTTTTCCTACTTCAACTGTGTAGAAACTCAATTAGCTACTCAAAATTTCCCAGTCTTATGGAACTCCATCTGATGGAACTCTATCCAATGGATCTCACCTTGGTAGATCTCACTCTGGTGGATCTCACTCTGATGGTGCTCACTCTGATAGAAATCTCTCTGATGGACCTTGCTTTGGTGGAATCACTCTAATGGGATTCGCTCTGATTTTCTCAACTTCAACCTAAAAACAAACTCAATTAGGATCTCAATCTATCACAAAAATGTCAAATTACTATCTCTCTTTACGCGTTAATAGTTACATAGTACAAATTTACTTCTCCCTCTATTTGTAGGTGTCACAGATTGGTAGAGGGAAAACAAATTCTTCTTCCCACTTAACCAATTTTTCATATATTTGAATTCCATGTTCATTTTAGCTTCACCTTTGACTATATCCACTCTTCTCAACACTACTAGGTGGTTTTTATATATTCTTGAATCTTCTAAAAAATTCAGAATTCTTTGAGTTTATAAGAAATTATTCAATCTGCTCTTTTTTTATTGGGTGAATCTAATTGTTATTTTTTCCTTAGAGTCAGTCTGATAGAATTTCTTATAGAAACAATGTCCAATAGACTTTATCATGAAAATCTTGTCTGATGGATCAGTATATCTTCAAAACATCAAAACTCTGCATCCTTTCCTCTTGACCTAATAATAAAACAACTTCAAAAAATTTCTCACAACTTATTTATATGGAGGCTCTATCTACTCATATGGATTTGATTACTCTGATTATAGACTGTATCTCCCCCTTTGTCTTTGATCATCCCCTTTTTGATGAATCGATGTCAACAACTCTTCTGGTTTACAATCACCACCTATGGTTCAACTGATATGACTTGAGAAGTCAGATGTTATACATATAATTTAACTCTTACATCTAATGGAACACAGATTCCAATGTATTATTGGTGTGAATTCAAACCCTAAATTTTATTTCTCTCGATATTAATTTCTAGAGCATTCTTTCTTTCTCATAAAAACTGGGTATGATGAATCAGCATCAGGACCTGTCTAATGTATCGATGTCTGCAACTCTATGTGTGGATCATTGTCATCACTTGTCCAATGTACTGGTGACTACAACTCTATGTATGGATTGGTGTATATTTCATACTGATAGATCGGTATCTCCTGATAAACACTTTGTAGATCCTTTGAACTAAGAAAATTCTCATGTCCATAGTTTTTAACAACTCCTAGATTCAGTGCTCCTTGATTTTATGGATTGAGTCTAAAACACTTCAGTATTGGATACTCTAGAAACTCAAACTTCTCTTTACCTATGCTCACTCCTACGTGTAACATGACTTCTTCATGATTTGAAAAACTTTGAGAGAATATAAAATCACCATCATAATTTATTTGTCTGAAACCAATGTCTAATCTTCTGTGTCTAGATATATGTTCTAACCCTATTTCCCTTTGTTTTTCATCTAATCTACTACGTCTAATGAAACTTCCTGATCAGTCTGATAGGGTGTGTCCAAAAACCAAATATCCACCTTATTTTCAACTTCAAACAAATTTTATCTATTGACAACAAATACAATCAAAACAAAACTTGGGCCTAACATTATCTACCCTATGTTAAACCACCCCTTTGGGTGTTTGAGTTGTCCACCCTTATAGTGGGAGCCTCTATAAATTAAATGAGATAGTTGTATAGGATCGTTACTATTTTTCCATGATATTAAATGTTATTAAAATTATTAAATGGTTGATTAAATGATAATTGTAAATGGTTATGGACACTAACATAGCCCTTGACATGTTTTATTATTACCTGCTTGATGTTGGATGTGACAATACGGTATTGACTATTATAAAAGGTATAAAACCTATTGATTGAAGGTATGGGACCAAATATTATTAAAGGTGTGGAGCTTATTTATTTATAGGAAGGAACCAACTATTATTAAAGGTATGGTTCCTGTTGATTGATGATATGGCACCGACTATTATAAAAGGTATGGCACTTATTGATAAATGGTAAGCCAGCAACTATTATTAAAGGTATGAAACCTGTTGATTGATGGTAAGGCACTAAACTATTATAAATTTATGGAACCTATGATTATTAAGGTATGGTACTTGTACACTTTAGTATGGCACCAACTTATTAGAAAGGTATCGCACCTATGACATCACGATATGGCACCAGCTAGGGTATCGAGGTATGGAACTTGAAACCCTTGTGTATGATTATTTATGGTATAGAACTATTGATGAGGATTGAGGTATGGAACCTGAAACTTCTATATTAAAATATATGGATACAGTTTGCCTTAGTTATATGACTAGAGACCTCGCCTATGTAGGTCTATTATTCCTATCACATGTGGCATATGTTGAGATGGTTACTACCTATTGTTGACACATTATATATATTTATTCTCATATGTTATAACATTATTCTTATAAATATTGAGCCATGGAATTATTATATTTTTCTTACTTTACTGTTTAGCTATTATACCTGCACACAATTATGGTTTATACACACAGGACGGAATTGTTACAGACATCGTTGGTGGTGTCCTACTGATTTTATCTCACACCCTATACAGGTCACCAATAGTACCCAAGTAGATTATGTGGATATAGGTAGGGATAGGGTAAAGTGACCAGTTATTAATTCTTGATTGATTGTATCATGGGAGAATGGGAGCACAGGACCAAGCTATAGCTCTTGATGCTATTGGAGATAGCCTTTTAGGTCTTTTTGTTCATTTGATACATGTATTATATTGAATCCTTGTTGTCATGTTTTCCTATTTTATTTTATTAAATACATGAAATTACATCATTTTTATATGATATTGGATGTTACTATTTATTTATTGTTTATTACCTTTATCTAGATGTTTATCTTCTTCTTTTTTAGTTTCCATTTATTATGCATCCGCTATTTATTCAGTTATTACATTAATGTACTACTCTAATTGTGAGGGCATCGTCTCCCCAATATACCACCTCAGACCCTTGCTACTAGTTGGCATCCTTTGGAATATAGGGAGGTATACTTGATTCCATGTGACCTACCGGTTTGGGGCACTATTTATTGGCTTCCAGGTTGGGACATTACAAATTGGTATCAAAGGGGTTTCTTTATTTAACTTAATATTTTGGAATGGTGGAAAAGAGATTAAGACGTATCAAAATTTGGTAATGATCTTGTTCCTATGATTAGTTAACCCATATATAGGGAAAAATACAAATTACCAAGAATGGGACTTGATGTTCTGAATTATGTTTATTGTGGTTGATTTGATTCCACAATTGGGTGACACACATGTTATGTGATGTTGTTATTATTATGATGTTAGATTACATTTTGTCTTTGGCTTGATATGGAAAGGAATCATTGATCATGCATCATTTTGAGAACCTTATAGGAATAATATGTCATGCATTATGTCATTTCATGTAAGTTGCATTGCCTGAATTCATGACACCTGTTTTATGTGTCTTGAGTTATATATCCATTATGCAACTGACATTTATACAGGAAAAAGGAGATTAGATAATGGGTTATTAAATTGTATTCATCAACCTAAATGGTTTTTCCTATATATATTTATAATTCCACTTAAATTAACCAATTATCACATGTTTGAGTTATGTAACTAAGGTTACATTGATTGAAATGTTAATTGATTTGAAATACATGAATGCCATTTGTAATTTAAAGATTGTACATAACACTATAAATTGGGAATGATGATTCGTTTAATAAAATCATCTTATATTACCTATTACATTTTTCTATTGAATGTAAAGTTTTGGATTTAGTTATATGAACTGCCAATTGAAATTTATAAATCATGTACTTGTATAAATTGAGAATGGTACTTTAGATAACTGGTCTATTATCTAAATTCAAGAATTGATAAATCTTAAATTCTATTAAGGTCTCTGTTAAATGGGGAGATAATTGAAAATTAAAGGGTGTTTTCCTCTATAACTTTTAATTGACAGTCCATATACTAGGACCCTTATAGTTAAAAAAAGAGCTTGACCCAGACCCTACCTTATTAGTGGGAAGTAGGCAGTGTCTCTTGTATTCTTTATAATCATTCCTATCACCTAGATCTGGCTTTCTGTGCAGGCATAGGGGTGAAAATTTTTATAGTAAGGCTTGTACCTATCCTAATATTGTATATGTGATCTTATTTGTTATCATAAACCTATATGAGGTGTGTTCATATCATTTTTAGAGATATTCCAACATGAAATCCTCATGTCGTGTGCTAGGAGGGTAGTGATGACCATGATCCATAGGTGGTGGGATCTCAACCACCAGTGTTACCTCCAGTAGTGCCACCTAAGGCATCTCCTTCTATTATCAATGCAGGAAATGATGCTTGGTTTCGATGGGAATTTATGTGGATTATAAAAACTATATAGGGAGATCTATGACCTTCCCTTTATGTGAGAGAGTTGACATGGGAGTTTCAGCAACAACATCCACCTACTTTTTCAAGGGATGGTGGCCCCCAGGCTGTAGAGTTATAGATTGTGATTGTATTATTTATCTTAGAGAACCTTGAGACACCACCTAAGATGATATTTAATCTTTCTACATATATGATTTAGGGATCTACCAAACATTGGTGGGACATTATAAACCAGGATGGTTAGCACTGAGAATTGATTTAGAGGGATTTCTAATCTAGATTCTATGAATAAGTTTTCCTTAAGACCTTGAGGGATGATTTTTTTAGGGAGTTCATGATCATGTAGAAGGGTTCTATGTTTGTTATGGATTATTCATCTTGTTTTAAATAGATTTGTAACTTTATTCCTATCTATACCACTGATGAGCCAATGAAAGCAATACATTTTGAGGATGGTCTCGGGAATCCTATTCTTTCTTGGATGAATGTTTTTTGGTTGACTACCATGTCTAAAATGGAGAATTTAACTCTTATTATTGAATGTAACCTAAGGGAATTTGGAGGTCCATGTCATAGTGGATCATCTTATCGACCCAATAGTGTAGTATTTGGTGGCAAGAATAATCACTTTAAAACCTCTCATGAGGGAAGTTCTATTCAGAGTGAATGTACTAGAATTTTTGTAGTTTATCATTAGTACGGGAAGTAGGGGAACATGAAACCTCAGTGTTAGAGGGACTCGGTTGAGTAATGGTCCTATAGTAGGATGGTCCATTTATAGTGGTTTTGTAGAATCTTCCCTGCAGTGGCTAGTGAGAGAGGATAAAAATAGACTGTGGGTCCTAGAGTAGTTTCAGCTCTATGTCGAGCAGGGAGCTAGAGTAATGTCGACTAGTTAGGTCAAGGAGGTGGTTATGGATAGGGAAGTCATACACCAGTTTCATAGCATCGGAAGAGTGGACCTAATTAAGGTAGTCATGTTTTATCTCAGTACTGTGGAACATGCTAGTTTTATGCAGTGTAACATGTGACGGGGAGCATATTCGCATACCTTCTACAGTTTGAGGTATGATTTCGGTAGCATCTACCTTGGTAGGTTATTTTTTGACATAATGTATTTTAATTCTTTTATCTATGTGGATATCATAGAAATATTCACACTCAATATTTATTATTTTTATGGGGATATCACCCTTGACACCCATTTGATTACACATTCTGAGAGTGTATGCCAATTTAGGGAGTGACCCCTTGAGATAAGCGGATATCATTTCCTATAGAACTTATTCATCCTCAAGATGCTTGGTTTTTATGTTGTTCTCAAGATGGACTGGTTAGTTCTTTATCATTACTATGTGTATTGTTATCACTAGAGGGTTTCGTTTACATCACCATAGGGTGGTACTTATATTCATAAGGGTGAATGGGATGTCTAAGAAGGTATATTTGGACCAGAGCATCATGGGTTGAGTGGTGTGACATCCCAATTACTAGACTTTATATGAATAATCAAGGTTTACATCAGGCTATTTTCCCTCATATGGTATATTATTTTAGAGATGTTTTCCTTGATGAATTTTCTGGTTTACCTCACAAGAGAGAGGTTTATTTCTCTATTGAGCTAGTTCCAGGAGCTACACCAATATCCATTCCTCCTTATTGGATAGCCACTACTGAGTTTTAGGAGCTAAATATAAATCTAGAGGACTTAGAAACTAAGGGTTTTATATGGACCATTACTTCTATCAGGGGTTTATCGATCCTTTTCACCAAGAAGTCGGATAAAACCCTTAGGTTTTGTGTGGATTACCAGACATTTAATTAGCTAACTATGAAGAACTGATATCCCTTGCCTCTTATAGATGAACTCTTTGATTATCTTTAAGGAGCTATAGTTTTCTCAAATTTTGATTTGAGGTCAGACTATCACTGGGTCTATTTTATACTTTCTGGAAGACCACATACAGTGCTCCATAATAGGTATGGTCTTTGTAATTATTTGGTTATGTCATTAGGTCTTACAAATGAACTTGATATTTTCATATATGTGATGAATCAGGTTTTCCACCCGTTTTTATATCCATTCATGGTCGCCTTCATAGATGACATCTTAGTGTATTCTTGTACTTAACACAACCATTCCAAATATATTTAGATCATTCTAAATACACTAAGATATCACCATATCTATGCTAATATAAGTAAATGACACTTTTGGATCAATAAAGTCCAATTCCTATGTTATATTATCTCAGAGGAAGGAGTATCAATTGACCCGGAGAAGGTGAGAGTTATAGTTACCCGGGAGAAAACCAAGATATTTTTTGAAAAACATAGTTTCTTGGGGATAGCTGGTTATTACAGGCACGTCATATAAGACGTTTCAATCCTATAATAACCTCTTAAGGTCTTGACTGAGAAGGGTTCGAATTTCTTATGGCCAAAATCATGTGAGATGTCCTTTCAGGATATGAAAGGGATATTGACTTCAGTGTCAATCTAGATTCTTCCATATCCAAGAATAAGTTAAACAATCTATTATAATGCATCATGTATTGTGCTAGGATTATTTCTTATATAGGAGTATCAATTCATTGCATATGGGTCATGGTATTCGATACCTCATGAGCATAATTAATCGACGCACGATCTTGATTTGGCAGCCAGTGTTCATGACTTGTGTTGTTGGAGGAATTACCTGCTGGGAAAGCATTTTTTGGTGTTTAAGGACCACAAAAAGCCTCAGGTATTTTTTTCACATAGTGTGAATTGAACCTTAGGAAAAGAAGTTGGGTTGAATACCTACATTCCTTCAATTTTGATCTTACCTATACGCCTAGGAAGAGAAATTTTGTGGTAGATTCTCTGAGCCAAAGGAATCAGAAATAATTAGTTTTGGAGGCTAGTAGCGAGTGGTAGATTAAGGATCTATTTTATGATATACACTTGGAGGTTCAGGACCATCATGGATAGTTTGTACTTGAATTTTTATCAGTGAAATCTTCACTTATAGAGAGATTGAAGATGATGAAGTTATCAAATCCTGAGGGATTAGTCCTAAGGGAGAGTGGTTTAGGTAAGGATCAGCAATCATGTTAAGTCATTGATAAGGATGAGGTCTTGTGCATCCATGGATGTGTTTGGGTTCCTATATACATTTGGGAGGAGTTGATGCAAGAGTCTCATACTTATTCTTGGGAAGTAAATATTGGTGTTACCAAGATGTATCGTGATCTACATCTCTAGTACTGGTGGCCTAGTATGAAAAGGGAGATAGCTAGTTTTGTTACTAGGTGTTCCACCAGTCAGTAGATGAAGGTAGAACACCAACAACCGGTAGGGATTTTATATCCGTTACCCATTCATAATTGAAAATGGGATGATATCATGATGGATTTTGTTACTGGTTTATTGAGATCCCCTCAAGGCAATGATGCAACATGGGTGATCGTCGACAGGCTCATGAAGGTTACTCATTTCTTACCTATAAGAGAGACCTTCTTAGTGGATGATCTTGATAGATTGTATTTTTTTTTGAGATTATGTACCTATATGGGGTCCCTCACACTATTATTTCAAATAGGGATTCTCATTTCATGTTGAGGTTCTAATAGTGGTTATAGAGATCTTTGAGCATACAAGTGCTTTTGAACACATCTTTTCATCCCCATACTAATGGTTAGTAAGAACAGATGATGAAAATTTTATAGGACATGCTCCAAATATGAATCCTTGATTTTTGAGGTTATTGGGATAAACATACCTCTTGTCGAGTTATCCTGCAATAATAGCTTTCAACTGATGATACAGATGTCTCCCTATGAGTCTTTATATGGTAGGTCATGTCATTCACCATTGTGTTAGTTAGAGGTGGGTGAGGCAACACTACTTAGACCACATCTCATTCAAAAGACTTTAGAGTAGGTTAATCTAATCAAGAAGTGGATGTCTACAGCTCAGTCTAGGAAGAAATCATACACCGATCATTGTCCTAAACCACTAGAGTTTGAGGTTGGAAGTTAGTTTTTCTTATGTATTTTACCTAGACTGTGGAATTGATGGTATAGATGGTAAGGGGAGATTTCAACTCATTTTGTTGGACCTTTTGAGGTTGTGTATAGTTAAACCAATAGCCTATCAGTTTTATTTACCCCAGAGGCATCAGGATATGCATGACATCTTCCATGTTTCGCAAATTCACCAGTAATATCCAAATCTGTCACATATCTTTCATCCTAATGAGGTTAAGTTGTAGGTAGATGCATACTTTGAGTATAATCCTATGTATATTGTGGATTGGATCATTAAGTCTCTATAAGTAATGTTAGTTCCTATGGTATGGGTTCTTTGGTAGTAAAACCACATACAAAACAAGACCTGGGAGATAGAGGCTGACATACATTATCAGTGGTTAGAATTATTCTCATATGATAATTTAACATCCATAGAAGAGAAATTTGAGGATGAATTTATTTAAGTGGGGAATTCTGTAAGATCCCAATTTTTCTATGAGTTACAGAACCTTTTTATTTCAGTTTTATTCCTAGATTTTATCTTAATATAAATGTATAATGAGTTTACGGAGGTACTAGGGGTGTATGGGGAATTTTCAGATCCCAAAGCCCTAAGTTTTGGAGGAAAAACTAGGCTACACAGTTAGTATAAACCATGTAGTCCAGTCTGCACACTTAGACAAACTATGTGGGGTTCTGCAGGGCTTCATGAAGGGGAGTTCATAGGGTGCTCATAGTTTTTCTAACTGTGTACTACAGCCTATGTGGGTGTGATCCCTAGGAATAGGGGGATGCATGAGTAGAGCATGGTTTGATAAACCATGATACCCAATTGTGTGGGCTACTATATTTGGACAGTAGCAGGCATATGGTTGGCGCATGGTTTGGCTAACCATGTGGCCAAACTGTGTGTCTCTTTAAAACTTGGTAAAATGACCATTTTTCCTTATTTTATATTTAACTCTCACCACTCTTTTCCTTCTCCATTTCTAGTGGACAACAACTCATCCCCTCTCTGAATTGGGAGCTCTCCTCAAGCCTAGCCTGGGCTTTGATAATATTTCTCCATCCAATTCCTGATTCAAGATTCTCCTGTCACATTGGATCACCAATGGTAATCTCTCTAATCCTTAGTCTCCTTTTGTTGTTTGTATTCCTCTGGATGAAGTTATTTTGGTGCGAGATCATATTCCCTATTTTTAGTATGTTCATCTATTTTACTATTTTATTTTAATTTGAACCTAACTACTATTGGATGAATGTTCTACCACAGGCATAAGGTAGGTGATTTATACCTTTTCCCTAAGGGTTTTTTTCTATTTTACTATTGTTGTTGTGTCATACAATGGACTTTCCAGATGTTTCTTCTAAACTAAATGATAGGACTTAAATTAATTATTTCTTCTATTATGGGTCACCCTTGTAGAACCTAATCATGGTTGGGTATTATCAACCTTATCCCCAGACACCCACATGTGTGTTATTTTATCTTCCCTATGTTAAACCACCCCTTCTGGTGTGTGAGATCGCTACCCTTATAGTGAGAGACTCTATAAATTAAATGAGTTGGTTGGAGAGGATCATGACTCCTTTAACATGCTATTAAATGTTATTAAAATGATTAAATGGTTGATTAAATGATAATTATAAATGGGTATGGACACTAACATAGCCCTTTCCATATTATTATTATTGCATGCTTGATGTTGGATGTGACAGTATGGCACTAACTATTATAAAAGGTATGGCACCTATTGATTGACAGTATGGCACCAACTATTATTAAAGGTTTGTCACCTATTGATTAACACTAAGATACTGACTATAATTAAAGGTATGACACCTATTGATAAACTGTATATCATCAACTATTATAAAAGTTATGGCACCCATTGATTAACAGTAAGGCACCGACTATTATTAAAGTTATGGAACCTATTGATTGACGGTAAGGCTCCAACCTATTAACAAGGTATAGCACCTATGAGGATTTTTTTAATTGGTTTTTATTTTTATTTTTTATAAAAGGGATAGGGTTCCCTATTTTTTTAAAAATGTAACCCAAGAAGTATGAACCCCATTCATGCTTCTTCAATCCATCAAAGAAGTGTGAACAGGGTTCACACTTCTACCCCTAATATAAGAACACTAACCCCAGTATCCTGGAGCTGGTGACTTACTTTATTACATTGGTATAGTTACAAGGAATCACATCCTAAAGGACCAATCATTTTATCAGTTTTGAAAACCATATTACATACATGATTTTACATTACAAAATGAAAGGAAAACAATATAGAAACTCCATTGATAACACCCAATATCTCTTAGATTAACCCTAAAAGTTACTCATAATATACCTCTTAGAATCCTAGGGAAGAATAAACATATGAAAAAGGTGAGATAAAATGTTCAATAAGGGTAATAAATATAGTGGAAGCTATAACATAAACATAATCTTGAGCATAATATGGTAGGAATAAGATCTGAATAAATAGTGTCACATAAATAATCACATGAAACTTCACCATAGATATTCTACTAGTTGAATAATCACATGATTTATCAATTACTAATATCTTAATGAGGGAATTAATATTTCATAAATCATAAAGCTATCATCGAGGCCTCAACCAAGAATTACAAAATTAAATGGTTAAGGCCTCATCCAAAATCCATTTCTATTTTATCTCATGAGACCTACCAATGCATCGAGGGGCTATAGTGGGCCTCGCCCATCACATACTAAGTCCAATAAATTCCTCATATATCGAATAAAATGATATATTTAAATAAAATTTTCCTGTACCAATTTGAAGTATCATATATGAAATTACTCTAATAAAATCATTGAGAAATTCTTGAGGAAAATTATCTTTAAATATTCCAAAGTGTCCCATACCACCTTGAAACATTAAAATATTAATCTCTTTTCATGTTAAATGAAACATATAATATCATTAAAATAATATAATTCATCATATATCATATAAAATGTTAGTATATACACCACAAAAAATTAAATAGTGGTGAATAAGGCATATATCTCATAGAATTAAAAGTGAGATGAGAAAACCCCTTTTTTACTTTGGAAAGAAGAGTTCTTTTGGAAAATCATTTGTATTTGTCATAAAATAATATTTTAAACATGTATATCTCAGAAAATAAAAGGTAAGGAAGTTGAAATTGTATTTTATGCATAAATTATTTCCTACTAAAGTGAAATCATGTAAAAAGAGTTTTTAATAAACTTTATAAATAAAACATTTTAGTACGGTTTAAAGAAAATATTAAAGAAATTTTAAAGTGGAAAGGAATGTTTGTTTTCATAAAACCAGAAATGAACCAATATAGTTTTTCATGATAAAATTATTGATTTTATAAAAAATAGTAGATTAAAATATATTTTTTAGTGCACTTGAAAATGGGTAAGAAATCAGGAAGCTCCCTTGAATTGGGCTAGTTTATTGGGAAGAATTGAGAAGGGAATACTTTTGAAACATGTATATCCCCATAAAATAAATATGATATAATATGGATATATGATTTTGGAACATATACACAGAATTTATAAGAAATATAAAAAAATAATCATTACATTTGAGTAAATATAGAGAAAGAGTAACCCAAAGGAAAAACAGGGGTTCGGGTAGAATCTCTTACCACTTTGTAATCAATCAATCATATGCCCCAAAATTAATAATAATCAATTGATACATTGAATACCATGAAAATAAATAGATTCATGATATACTACATCAAAGGTAATTATACATACACCACACACAACAAGTAGTGTAGAGTAAGGCATATCTCATAGAAATGAAAGTGAGTTGAGAAAACCCTTACCTTATGTCTGAATGTGTTATGCACTTGACCTTAACATCCTATATAATCAAATTAAATCCATTAATTAATTAATTAACAACCTTATATAAATTTATTTTATTTATTATAATTTTATTAAGTTCGTTTATGGCATTTTTGATGAGTTATAAATACAATTTTATTGCTCTAGAGCATTCTTTTTCTTGGTTTTCACAACCGGTATTCTTATATATGAGTATGGAAGTTCATGTGGAATGGGTATAATTATCCAGAATTGGAATTAAATATTACTAATGAGAATCCATAAGTGTAAATTGTTATATATATATATATATATATCATATGGTTATATGGTATGAGGATGAATCATTAGATAAGACATTTAGTGATAATTGTTTAGATTATTACGGCGGTATTCTGATCACCATGAACTAGTTTTGTCATATGAATTAGTATTATATATATATATATACTGGTTAAAAACATTAAATAGGTTATAATACATATATTATAGTCTGGTTTAATCTTAAAAATGGTATCATGACTAGCATTGAAGAAGAAATTGAAGAACAAAAGTTTGTCATCCACGAAAGTTGTAAATCAGCACCTCTCGAACGATGATTTTGTTTTTAAAATAAAAGAAAAAGAGTAAGGATATTGATGATGGTTCTTCCATTAAATGATATAATTATAGTATAGAAATGATACTGGATTTATCATGCTCATTTGGATAGAGGAGGTGAGGATATAATAATAAAATAAAGAACTTGAAAAAAAAGGAAAAGGAAGAGGATTTTACCTCTTGAATACTCTTCCATAAGAATATCATTAAGGGGATTGATTTTGGTATTTTTATGAGACCAAGATATTCTGGTCATGGGGGAGGATATTTGGAAGATGATTTTTGTTGGACTCCTCATGTATTAATCATGTTTTAATGATCACAAATCTCTTTAATAATCACAAATCTCTTTAATAATCACAAATCTCTTTAATAATCACAAATCTCTTTAATAATCCCAAATCTCACTAAAGATCATAAATATTATTCAATCGTGTGTATTTATGTTTTAAATTCACTCATGCTTTATAATGGTTATGATCAATCCAATTTATGCATATTTTTGTTTAAGTCTGAATACTGTTATTTGCCTAAGTACAAGACACAGTTAGCCAGGCACCGTGAGCAAGACACCGTGAAGCCAGACACAGTTAGCCAGACACCGTAAGCCAAGACACCGTGAAGACAATACACCGTGACCAAGACACCGTGACCAATACACCGTGAATACAAGATACCATGACACTCAGACTGTGACTCTCAGACCGTGACACTCAAACACCATGAAGGAGACACCATTTTCTCAACTTACTGTGACACTGTTTCTTAAACTATTTTGTCATCTTTAAATTTAATGTTTAACGGTCATATTTTATGCCTTTAATACACTAACATAATTAATGTTTATTTGTAGACATATTACGAGGTACGAGGCATGAAGCACATGGATCCTGTTAGATAAATCTCATGCATTCGAAGATAAAGAGTAGAGAGTGCCCAACGACAATAGAGCGCGATACTAAACAGAAAACAAGCGTGTGAGCACGACCATGAAGAACACTTTGCAAGATTTTCAAAGAAATCATTTTCACATGCATTCAATACCTCTCTGCTGAAGAACAAATGAAGTACACTGGAATTCATAGAACATCTTCACATTTTCAAAGCTCGTGAAGAACACAAGATAAATTACGACACTTTGTTTTTCAAGACAAAAACCAGAGAAGGACTCATAAGCATTTCTGCTAAATCGAAGGAGTCCAAAGCTGTAATTCAAATCACTAGAGCATTCTAAACTCATATCTACTCTCTATTAGTGATTCTTTTACTTACCTTTTGAGCAGTGTGTATACTTTGTATATTCCATACACACACTGACTCTTGTGCTAAACTGGAGGATTTATAAATCCTTACACCAAACTCTCTATTTATTTTTACCCACGAAAACTGTGGAAGAGGTCCCTGTGTGACCTGGACAGTCTGTGTACTATTTTTAACCCCGATCCAGGGTGTGGATCAAAGTTTATTTATATAAACTTCTTGGTGGCAGGTGATCACCAAGTGGAGTGGATTAGGTCTCGGCTTGAGACTAAACCACTTGTTTTATATCCACTATGATATTTGAATTTAGTCTTATCTATTTTACTCCTTTATTGCAAAATCTAGAAAACTCTAATTTCACTTTGATAGTTAGTCTCAGAAAGAAGTTACAACTGATTTGTCTTAGTAGGATAACTTCAAAAGTAATATTAATAATACATATTAAGATTACTGAGAACTAATCAATCTTCTAAGAAGTTGTTTAAATAGTCACTCAATTCACCCCTCCCCTCTTGAGTGAATTACTCCGACCAACATTTGGTATCAGAGGAAGGTTTATTAGGACTCTGTGTAATCTTACTCAACTGTGATTATAGTTGTACTTTAAAGATCTGTAAATTTATGTTAATTCTAAATTTATATATCTTTTAAAGTAATTTGTTCATATGGATAATAGATTGGAAGGTGATGCAACCAACAAACCACTATTCTTTAATGGAACCAACTATGCTCAATGGAAAATTAAAATGAAAATGCATCTAGAGAGTATGAGCTTTGAAATTTGGTCATCCATTATAGATGAATACAAACTTCATGTGACTGATAGAATTACATGGGATGAACCTACAAAACTTGCTTACAATAACAATTGCAAAGCCATGAATGCTCTGTACTGTTCCTTAGGAGATGAAGAATTTAATAGGATTTATGCTTGTAAAACTGCCCATGAAATTTGGGATACCTTGTTTGTATCACATGAAGGCACATCTAGTGTAAAGGAAATGAGACTTAATACTTATACTATAAAATATGATAATTTCAAGATAAAACCCGATGAGCCTATTTCTGACATGTGTCTTAGGTTCAATGAGATTTTCAACACAATTATTTCTCTTGGAAGAGAAGTCACTGCCAAAGAACAGATCATGATAATTATTAGGTGTTTACCTGACAGATGGAGGGGAACCTCTGTCTCAATTAGAGAATCATGTGACATCACCAAGCTACCTATAAAAGAACTCATTGGGAAACTGATGATGTATGAGGAAGAGCTGAAAGTCAACAAAGAATAGGAGGATGAACTAAAGAATAAATCTATAGCATTCAAGACCACCTTCTCAAAGCACAAAGACAAAGGGAAACTGGAAAATCCTATAGAAAGTTACACCACTGAACAATCATCACCTAACAGTGATGAGGAGATGGCTCAATTGGACAGAAGATTCAAACAATTTTATAAAAAGAAGAACTTTTTTAGAAAGCCTAACTTCAAGGGAAAGTATGATCAAAAAGGAAACTGGAAAAAGGCCTAGAAAAGAAGTGACAAAGCTGATGAAATTGTATGCTATGAATGTAAACGCAAGGGACATATAAAGGCTGACTGTCCAAAGCTCAAATATAAGAAGAATTATGAGGATAAGGACAAGAAGTAAAAAAAGGCAATAAAAGAAACTCGGAGTGCCTCTGAGGATAGTTCAAGTGACTCAGAGACATCACATGATGAATAGGCTAACAAATCCCATATGTGTTTTATGAAAAACACATCTGAGGTAACACTGAAATCTTCTATGCATAATTCATACTATTATGAAGAGGAAAGTGACTCAGAAAACATGACTAATAAAGAAATGTTTGAATATTTTAACATTCTTGAAGAGATATGCAATGAATTAAAAGATAAATATAAATCACTGAAGAAACAGCATGCTCTCACTGTAAATGTTAAGTCTGAACTTACTACTAAAAAGGAGAAAAATGCTCAACTGCTCAAAGAAAACAATGAATTAAAAATGTCTAATGAGCAATTAAAAAGTGACTTAGAAAAGTTTACTAATGGGAAAAATACCCTTACTCAAATGCTAGGAAAACAAATTGCCCCTAAATACAATACTATCATTGGTTATCAACCTGGTAAAAGAAACCTTGGTAGAATGAATTTTGTTTCAAAATCTAGGACATATAATTTTATTCCCATTTTTGGACACAACTCATCTAGCTCGAGTCATGATACATACTCTACTATTTTAAGTTTTTGTGGACTAAATACAGTTTGTTTTTCAAATACTTTACATAATTCTTATAGGAAACCTATGAGACAAATATGGGTTCCTAAGTCACTTATTACTAATGTTACTGGACCCAAACAAGTATGGGTACCAAAATCTGTCTTTACTTGATCATGTTATAGGAAATCTGCTTAAAGAGCTCCTGCAAGAATTTATGGTACTTGGACAGTGGATGTTCAAGGCACATGACAGGAGACTACTCATGCTTCAAGAATTTGATAAAAGTAGATGGGGGACATGTCACATTTGGTGACAATGCCAAAGGGAAGATCATTGGCTTAATCCATATTGGTAACTCTGATTCGATTTTAATTTCTAAAGTATTGTTTGTTAATGTCTTAAAATATAATCTTCTTAGTATCTCACAATTATGTGATGATGGATATCATATTAAATTTGAAAATGATGCATGTAATGTCTTTAATTATAAAGATGAATTAGTATTTTCTGCATCAAGGAATGAGAATGTTTATTCTGTTAATTTAGATTCCTTAACTTCTCAAAATGTTTCATGCTTAATTGTATTTCATAAAGAATCTTGGCTCTGACATAGGAGACTAGACACTGTAATGTTCACTCCCTTAGAAAGATAACTAGAAAAGGTCTAGTTAAATACTTACCCAAACTTGAGTTTCCAAATGACAAAGTGTGTAATCCTTGTCAAAAGGGAAAACAACACAAAATCTCTTTCAAATCAAAGAAATAAGTTTCTACTTCTCAACCACTTGAATTGGTTCACATGGATTTGTTTAGACCATCTAGAGTTTCTAGTTTAAATGGGAAGCACTATGTTTATGTTCTAGTAGATGATTTCTCTAGATATACCTGGACCTTTTTCATGGATCAAAAAAGTGAAGTCTGCTCTTATTTTACTAAGTATTCCAAGACTGTAGAAAACCTTAGTGGCCTTAAAATTAAATCTTTAAGAAGTGATCATGGCCGTGAGTTTGAAAATCAAGAGTTTGAATCCTTTTGCTCACAAAATGGTTATAGTCACAATTTCTCTACCCCTAGAACACCTCAGAAAAATGGTGTTGTATAAAGAAGAAATAGAACCTTGCAATAAATTTCTAGAACAATGCTTAGTGAATATGACTTACCTGTTTACTTTTGGGCTGAAGCTGTTAATATAGCATGCTACATAATCAATAGAGTTTTAATTAGAACAATTCTCAAAAAGACCCCATATGAACTCTGGAACAATAGGAATCCTAAGGTTGATTACTTTAGAGTTTTTGGTTGCAAAGTCTTTATTCTCAACACTAAGGATAATCTTGACAAATTTGCATCCAAAAGTGATGAAGGAATTTTTTTAGGTTGCTCAATATTAAGTAAAGCTTATAGAGTATTAAATAAAAGAACTAAATGTGTGGAAGAATCTATTCATATCAAGTTTGATGAAATAGATACACATGATCCTAGAACCATCCTAGAAAATTTGGAAGATGATGTATCAAATCTAAACATCAACTCAAAATCCTCAAATTCCTCTGTGAAAGAATCTATGAAAACATCCAATTATGGAAATTCTCTTCAATCGAGTCATAATGAACTAGAATCTATTGATGAACCTAAAATAACTAGTCCCTCTTTTTCTAGAAAGGTTAGAACCCTTAGAAACCATTTCTTAGATGTTGTGGTAGGAGACTTAGAGAAAGGAACACAAACTAGATCTTCTCTTAGAAATTAGGTTGAACATCAAGCCTTCTTGTCACAACTTGAACCTAAAAACATTGATGATGACATCAACGATGAATTTTGGGTAATGGCTATGCAAGAAGAACTTAATCAGTTTGAAAGAAACAAAGTTTGGAAACTTGTTGAAAGACCCAAGGACACCTTCATCATAGGCACTAAATGGTTGTTTATAAATAAGGTAGATGAAGCTCAAAATATAGTTAGGAACAAGGCTAGATTAGTTGCACAAGGCTACAGTCAAGAAGAAGAAATTGAATATGAGGAGTCCTTTTCTCCAGTAGCCAGACTTGAAGCCATCAGAATTCTACTTGCTTATGTTGCACATCTTAATTTCAAACTATATCAAATGGATGTTAAGAGTGCATTCTTAAATGGGTATATAGCTGAGGATGTATTTGTTGAAAAACCCCCTGGATTTGCAAATCCTCATTTTCCCAATCATATTTTCAAACTATCAAAATATTTATATGGTTTAAAACAAGCTCCAAGAGCTTGGTATAACAGATTAAGTACTTTTCTTATTTCCAAAGGTTTTACAAAAGGAATAGTTGATCCTACTCACTTTATAAAACAAATTTTTAATGATGTTTTAGTTTTTTAAATCTATGTATATGATATTATTTTTTGATATTCAAAAAATTAATTATGTATTGATTTTTCTAAAATGATGCAAAACGAATTTGAAATGAGTTTAATGGGTGAACTAAAATTCTTTCTTGGATTTCAAATCTTTCAAAATAATGATGTAATTGTTTTAACTCAAAGTAAATACACTAAAGATATTATAAAACATTTTGGATTGGATAGCACTAAAAGTAGTGACACTCCCATGAGTACCACCTATATGTTGGATCTTGATGAAGATGGAAAATATGTTGATCAAAACACTTATAGAGGAGTGATTGGAAGTTTACTCTACTTAAATTCTAGTCGTCTTGACATTATGTTTATTGTGTGTATGTGTTCTCATTTTCAAGAAAATCCTAAAGAATCTCATTTAAATGTTGTAAAGAGAATTTTCAAATACCTCAAACATACACCCAATCTAGGATTGTTCTATCCTAAAGGACAATCATTTGAACTAGTTAGTTATTCTGATGCTGACTTCGGTGGATGTAAGTTAGATAGAAAGAGCACATTTAGAACATGTCACCTTTTAGGCAAGTCACTAGTATCATGGTGTAGTAAGAAACAGAATTTTGTTGCATTATCTACTGCAGAAGCTGAATACATAGCTGCTGGCAGTTTTTGTGCACAAATTTTGTGGATGAAACACACGTTACTAGATTATGGATATCAATTCAGACATGTACCAATAAATTGTGACAACACAAGTTCTATTAACATCTCAAAAAATCATGTTTCACATTCTAGGACAAAACATATTGATGTAAGACATCACTTTTTGAGAGATCATTATCAAAAAGGTGATATTACCTTGGAATTCATTGGTACTGAATATCAACTTGTTGATATATTCACTAAACCATTAAATTTTAAGAGAATAGACTACATCATACATAACCTTGTCATGATAAATCTCAAAAAGATATCTTACTTGTCTTACTATTTCAATATTTTACTATGTTTTACTTTACTGTTTCATGATTACGGTTTCTAAGTTACTGTATCTCATGTTTACGGTCTCACCGTTAGCACTTAGTACTCACGGTCTGACATTTACTGTCTCACCGTAACATGCACTGACAAGTTCACTCACTATGTCACTGTGACGTTCGCTCACTATCTCATCGTGACGACCACTTGTTGTAACACCGTAACGACTGATCACTGTCTCACCGTAACAACCCTTCACTGTCTCACCGTGAAAATTATTTATGAATTTCTTTAAACCCATATCGCGGTAATTTTTATTTCACCTCTTTTACTTTCCCGCGTTTTTGTTTTTGTGATGATTGGCATTCCCAAATGATAAAACAAAGAGTTTCACTCGGTTCTTCACCCGGACCTTCTCCTACTCACTCGATTTGAACCCTTTCAACCTTGAAAACCTCTTTATCTCTCACAACCTTCATTGGATTCCAAGAATGAAGTGACCATCTTCATCTACACCTAAGAAGCGCAGCTCGAAGAAAAAGAAGATAGCGCCTAAGCTGACACCCGAAGGACCATTGAATCTGAACCTGGTAAATCAAAGTGTTGTTCTTGAGAAAGAAATTTGCCCCGAATGGCTCTTGTCTAGCAAATATCTAGTCCTAAAAGTTTTAAGAGAACAAGGCTGGTTAGAATGGTTCTCAAAGGAGAATAGACCCATTTATCCAAGGTTAGTTGCTCAGTTCTACCAGTACGCACAGTTTTCTTTTGACTCTAGTGAACGTTTTGTTGTGAGGAGCTGGATTAATGGCCAAATATGTTCCTTCTCATCGAGGTTATGGGCTTCATGCCTTAGGATACCTCACGAAGGAATTTGTGATGATTATAAGAGAGAACCCCCACCTACAACTGATTTCTTTGACCTCAAAGATGCTCTGAAAACCCTAACCAGGAATGGAACCAAGAGAAGGGCCATAGCTGCTGAACTTGATGGGGAAACAAGGCTATTGTTTAAGTTTGTTCAAAATCTGGTTAGTCTGAGGAAAGGTGACTTTACTGTATTAAAGTACCAAGATGTGTTCTTGATTCATCTTATAAAGAATGGATAAAAAATAAACTTGTGCAAGTACATCATTCACCATATGTGTGAATTGATCAAGGTTACATCCAAATCCACCTCTCTATTCTACTCTCAGCTGATTTCAGCCATGCTTGTTGCCAAAGGAGAAGTTGGACCCAATGAAGAAGTGATTGTGGATTACGAGTACTATCTCTCTAAACCCATCATCATAAGAATGAAAATAATCTGGAACCCTTGGAAAAAGGAGTGGGTGGAAGACAATGATAAAATTTATGAGAAGTTTAATCCTGTGGATTATCCATCAAGGCCAAAGGACATTACTGATCTTGGTTTGGAACTAGATAAACTTGGTGAATATTTAGAAGAAGAGGAAGAAGAAGCTGAAGTACCTCATATGGAAGAATTTGTTGTTGAGGAAGAAAGGATTATTATTCCTCCTGTTGTTCTTGAAGAATAACCTCCTGAAAGAGAAGCAGTTGTCACAGAAACTCAGAAGCAAGCCATGGAAGAGGCTGTAGTAGAAGAACTCCCTACTGTGGAAGAAACAAATCTGGAACAACTCCCTATTATGGAAGAATCAAATCTAGAATAACTCCTAGAGTAACAACCTCTTCCTGAGATAATACCCTCTGTTGAAGAGAGGAAGGAGATAGCCTTTTAGTTGGATAGACAGGAGATGATTGAGGAACTCAGAGATGAACCTATGAATTTAGAACTAGCTCCTGAGTCTCTAGATCCTGAAAAGGAAGCATCTGTTAAGGGGGAGGAAACCCAAAATCTTGAGACTGATGAAGCACCACATCCAGCTAATTCTAGTCTTGTGGACACTCAGTACAAATTTCCTAGCTTTTATGATGTGAGTGAATCTCAGCAAGTTACTGCCACTGGGCTTGATCTTTCCTCACTGTTTCAGTTGAATTCAGTTTCTATCTTTGTCCCTGAGAAGGAACCATAACCTAAACCTACCCCTGTACCAATTCCTTCACCTGAACCTCTACCTGAACATCTGTCCTTTGTCAGTAAGAATGATTTGAAGGATTCTGGAGACACTATCTTGTCTGGATTTGAGAAGCTTTTGAATTCCCAACCTCGTGTTGTGACAAATCTGAGTGAGAGAGATTCCTCACAGATTTTGGAGAAGATTATTTGGAATATCCAACCTAAAATTATCCATGAAATTCAAGAAGTTCTAGTTGAAAATAAATTGCTTAGTAGTGAAGTCTCAACCCTGAGAAGCATGGTTGAAGATATGAAGAAAGAACTGCATTCCAGATCGTAGCTTGTTGCTACCTCTCTAGAACCTTCTGTGTCTCAAATATCTCGAGATGTTGTGTCTCAAATTCACCCTTACCTATTATACTTTGATGAAAAGATTGAAAAAAGGAACAAAAAGTTGTTGAAAGAAATGAGAGAGCTTGTGGTGAACCTAAATAAACTCACTGATGAATACACCGACTATCTTCAAAAGGTACCGAATCAGCTCAAGTCTCTCACCACAGCCGTCAAAGATTCTCATACCTCTGGTAAATCCTCTACACCTGCCTTGGACACTTCTTTGCTCAGATCTATAGTCCAAGAAGAGATTCAGACTGCTTTAAGTAGCTTCAATGTGACTTCTTTCTCTGAAGTTATCAAGAACAGTGATAGAGTTCTTGACCTTGTGAAAATTCATTCCAAGATTGCCAATGATGCCCAACAGGAGATTGATAAGAAAGTGGATTTCTATTTCAACCAAATTTTCTCTAAGACTGATATGACCAACCACTTCAAATACCTTATAGAGAATCTGAGAATTCATCCTGTAACCCAAGCCTTCAAAAACCAAGTCCAGAAGCTAACGAGTTTACCAAATTGTTGGACAAGTTCATGGAAAACAAAGATGAATTTGAAAAGGCCATGCAATATGGTTGGGAAATCATTGAAAACTTCATCAAACTTCTAAGATCGTATCTCCATGTCTAGAGTATAGTAATTGTTGCTCCAACGGCTGCTCCTCTCAGACCTGGACTACCTACTTTTACCTCTGCCTTACCCTTAACTACCATGTCTGTTGGACAAGATCTTAGTCAAATAAGGCTTGTCATTCTTGACCAGCAACGACCTAGATCTTCCACTACTCCTACATTGTCTCCCTCAGTCTTAGAAGGTCTCCCTTTACCTTATCTATCTACCGCCTCTTTGCCTTCTTATATATCAACCACTGCCCATATGGCTTCCTCTTCTGCTGCTTATAAAGGCAAAGAGAAGGCCAATCCCTGAAGAAGACCAGTGCTTGCTACTTTTTGATGGGGATGTCATTCATTTTTGTACTTCTACTTTATGATGTACTACACTCTGCTTATTTTTAAATGGAATGTTCACTATTTTCCATCTCTTATTTCAACTTTTTGATAATCCCAACAGGGGGAGAAAAAGTTATATGTCGTTCTGTATGTTATTTTCTCTATAGCTACATCTAATTTCCACTTTAACTGTGTATGATTTGTGATCATCAAAAAGGGGGATATTGTTGGACTCCCCATGTATTAATCATGTTTTAATGATCACAAATCTCTTTAATAATCACAAATCTCTTTAATAATCACAAATCTCTTTAATAATCACAAATCTCTTTAATAATCCCAAATCTCATTAATGATCATAAATATTATTCAATAATGTGTATTTATGTTTTAAATTCACTCATGCTTTATAATGGTTATGGTCAATCCAATTTATGCATATTTTTGTTTAAGTTTGAATACTGTTATTTGCCTAAGTACAAGACACAGTTAGCCAGGCACCGTGAGCAAGACACCGTGAAGCCAGACACAATTATCCAAACACCGTAACGATCAGACACTGTAAGCCAAGACATCGTGAAGACAAGTCACCGTGACTGAGACATCGTGACCTAGACACCGTGAAGACAAGACACAGTGACACTCAGACCATCATTCTCAGACTGTGACACTCAGACACCATGAAGGAGACGCCATTTTCTCAACTTATTGTGACACTGTTTCTTAAACTATTTTGTCGTCTTTCAATTTAATGTTTAATAGTCATATTTGATACCTTTAATACACTGACATAATTAATGTTTCTTTGTAGACATAGTATGAGGTACAAGGAATGAATCACATGGATCCTACCGGCTAAATCTCATGCATTCGAAGATAAAGATTAGAGAGTTCCCAATGACAATAGAGCATGATAATGAATAGAAAACAAGCGTGTGAGCATGACCACGAAGAACACTTTGCAATATTTTCAAAGAAAGAATTTTCACATGCATGCAATCCCTCTCTGATGAAGAACATAAGAAGTACACTAGAATCCAGAGAACATCGTCACATTGTCAAATCTCATGAAGAACACAAGCCGAATTACGACACTCTGTTTTTCAAGACAAAAACCAGAGAAGGACTCAGAAGCACTTCTGCTAAATCGAAGGAGTCCAGAGCTACAATTCAAATCACTAGAGCATTATAAACTCATATCTACTCTCTCTTAGTGATTCTTTTACTTAACTTTTGAGAAGTGTGTATACTCTGTATATTCTATACACACACTGACTCATGTGCTAAACTGAAGGATTTCTAAATCCTTACACCAAACTCTCTATTTATTTTTACCCACGACAACTATGGAAGAGGCCCCTGTGTGGCCTGGTTATTTTTTTTTTACCCATGAAAACTATGGAAGAGGTCCCTGTGTGACCTGAATAGTCTGTGTATTGTTGTTAACCCTGATCCATGGTGTGGATAAAAGTTTATTTATATAAAATTCTTGGTGGCAGGTGATCACAAAGTAGAGTGGATTAGGTCTCGGCTTGAGACTGAACCACTTGTTTTATATCTACTGTGCTATTTGAATTTAGTCTTCTCTGTTTTACTGCTTTATTGCATAATCCAAAAAACTCTAATTTCACTTTGATAGTTAGTCTTGGAAAGAAGTTACAACTGATTTGTATTAGTAGGATAACTTCAAAAGTAATATTAATAATACATATTAAGATTACTAAGAACTAATCAATCTTCTAAGAAGTTTTTTAAACAGTCAAACTCTTATAACAGTATAACCTTGATTAGCTAGGTTGTATCTATTACTGGGGAAAACCATTTCCTTTAAAATAATATTTTTTTGTAATAGAAATTTTTATAGTCACTCAATTTACCCCTCCCCTATTGAGTGAACTAATCCGACCAACAATTTGGTATAAATTTTATAAGTCTCAAAGCTTGGAAGGTGTGAGGAGAATAGGAGGTGAGGGGTGATTTTTATAGTGGAGGAGAGGGGTAATTTCTCATTATTTTATTCATTATTTTATTATTTTTCTCAAGAAAAGAAATAGTATTGATTATTTTAACTAAATAAAGTAATAATTTCATGTGATTTTGAACCAACCATGACTCAAGGACTAGTATATTTATATTATAATGTATTTATACTATAAATTACCATATTTTACTATTCACTAAAAATTCAAGTATTTTAAAAAAATATCAAAAATTCACCCTAACCATTTTTTGATGTGTAGAATTCAAAAATAAAATCCATTTTATGAAAATAACTTTCTAAATATGAGAAATTTAATTTTTAATTAAAATCATAATTTACTTGAAAATATATAGTTTTTAAAGTTAAAAATGATTTCATAACACCCTAAAAATTTAACAAAGATCTTATTAGATTGTCCTAAAATCATAGGACAATAAAATATTTATTTATCAATAAATTTTATGAAAATGAATTTTTTTTAAATATTTATTACTCACAAAAATACCAATACTTAATTATTAATTTTTAAAATATTCACTTACTTGTACTAGATATATTTATATCATACTTTCATTTATAATGTTCCTAAATTTTATTTATACTCTCATAGATGAGGTTATTATTCATTTGGTTGGTTTATTATTCATAAGGGTCATATTACTATTCACAAGGGTATATTACTATTCTAAAGGGTCAAGTTACTATTCAACAAAAAAAATTAAGTTGATTCTATCATACTCTAAATATCTTATTGAGCGCAACTATGTGTTTCCGTTCTTTAAAATTCAAATCATGAAACAGGAAAAATTATGTTTAATGGCTAGGTTATAACTATCTTATTTAAATAATTATAATAACAAAGTGTTGTTTTACAGAGACTCAGTGTTGTTTTCATTACATTCTATATTAAATTTATTTTCAAATCTTTGGGATGTTACATTCTCCCCTCCTTCAATAAATTTCATCCTCATAATTTAAAATTTCACTTTGAAATAGAGATAAAAAAGGATGATACTAGAAAATACCTTTTTGGATAACCCACATCAGAAAAGAAGGTACTAGGATAACATTTTTTGTTTCAAGATCCTTTCCCTAAATTTGATAAATTATTTCACTCTATAATAATGTAAGGAAATATGATTAATTGATACATTTCTATAAACATGATCTTATCCTTTGGTTGTGCCTTTAATAATTCCAACTTCATTTGATGGCACAAGTTGTATCATAGGGTAAAATAATCTCTAAAATCTTGTCTAAATATTAAATTTAACATTTCATAAATGGTTAAATTTTCCAAAATATCATGATCCAACACTTTATAAATAAGGCCACTGAATTTCCATAATGAACTTATTAAACAACATGAAGTGCCTCTTAATCATCACATACAAACATGTGAGTAAAGTCTGCTTGTATTTTCTTGAAGCATGGTAATAACTTGAATTACCATAAAACCTTATTGAATACACTCATGCTTCATTATTAATTTTTTAAAACATATGAATTTGGATATATTCCTTAATTCAAAAAATTTGTAGACTCTACCACCATGTTGACAGTCCATTATTTAGATCTCGTATAGTAAGTGTTATCTTATTTAGGTTATCCAAATCAATCATCTCTTTATTCCAAAATAGATATATCAGTGTTAGAAACATATTAAGGGTTGTATTTCCCTCAAACATATATTTTTTCAAAAGTTTAACTTTCTAATGAGTCACTTTTCCTTGGTACCACTCATCGTACAACCTCAAATCCTTAATGATATAGTATTTCAGTACAATCCTTATGTATTACATAATTCTTATAATAAGTAAATAATTAATAAAAATACTCAATTAACATAATTCTTGAATCCAAACATAAACAAATTAATCATTACACTTCATCTATGGTAGCAGAATAATCTTAACCATGATCTATTTTCTTCGTTTGGTGTATATTCCTTTGACACATGGGACATTGATTTGAGTAGTGTTAAATATATTTATAGTTGAAGCATTTTATATTGGAAAAAAATTTCTTACCCTTGAGATCATAAGAATAGTGTTTTTTCTCTCCACACATGTAATAAACTCATGTTCCTTTTAAACATATACCAAGGTTTTTCCTTCCACGATTATCACATGTGGGAAAATACTTTTTCCCTTATTCCCTTTATCTATATTTTTCCCAGTTGTCCTATTATTATCGTGCTTCCTTTCAAATCCATAATACTTATAAAAACTCTTTATCCTTCTTTTTAGGACATGATATTATCTCTTTATATGATTAGAATGTTTGAGAAGCTAGTTCCCTTTGAAATACTGGCTTAAACTCATTAAAGAAATGATCATTCTTACTCTTTAGATTATATTCATTTATGTGGTTCCCATTCCTTCCAGTAGGCACCATTTCTAAAAAATTTCATATACTATATTAGATCATAAAATTATGAAACATAATTTATAATCCCAATACTAGTGTAATACATAACATAAATTGAAAATTTTATGCATAGCTAATCTCATAATCATAAACATGGTTTCTTTTAGGATATGTTTATATTTAAATCCTTTATAATGGTTTGTAAAGAAAATTTGAATTATCCTAAGCATATCCCCTAAGAGTGTTAAACTAGGTGCGCAATAAGGCCCATTTTCGTGTACCAGGTTACCTCGAGTCAGGCTCGGGACACCTCGTTGGAGTTTTTACCCCTAGGTACATCTGTGTCAGAACTACATCCACTTATAGTATCCAGATATAGATGTATTGCTAGGAAGTTCCACATAATTTCTACCTTACCAAAATTATAATATGTTCTTTTATTCTTATCCTAAAATTCTATCTTAGGGTTATGTTCCATAATCTATGTTTTCTAAATCTAGTTTACAAGGTTGCTTCTAAACAAACTCTGATACTAACTATAAGGACCCCGACCCCAATATCCTAGAGATGGTGCCTTACTTTATTACATTGGTATGATTATGAAAAATCACATCCTGAAGGACCAATAAGTTTAGCAGTTTTGTAAACTAGATTACATACATGGACTTTACATTACAAAATAAAATTGAAACAATATATAAACTCCATTGATAACACTGAAGATATCTTAGATTAACCCTGAAAGTCACTCATAATATACCTATAGAAATCATAGAGAAAAAGAAACATATTAAAGAGATGATATTAGATGCTCAGTAAGGGTAATAAATAAATTGAAATTTATAACATAAACATAATATTGAGTATAATATGGTATGAATAAAAGCTGAATAAATAGTTTTGTATAAATAATAACATGAAACTTAACAATGAATATTTTATTAGTCAAATAATCACATGATTTATCAATTAATAATATCATAATGAGGTAATTCATATTTTGGACATCATAAACCTATCATCAAGGCCTCATCCAAGACTTCTAAAAATAAATGGTTAAGGCCTCAGCCAAAATCTATTTTTGTTTTGTCTTATGAGACCTACTGATGCATCAAGGGGATATAGCAGGCCCCTCCCATCACATACTAAGTCCAATACATTCCTCATATGTTGAATAAAATGATGTATTTAAATAAAATTGTCCCATATAACTTTTAAGTATCATATCTGAAATTACTCTAATAAAATCATTGAGAAATTCTTGAGTAAAATAATCTTTAAACATTCCAAAGTGTCTCATACCACCTTGAAACATTTAAATATTAATCTATTTTTACATTAAATGAAACATATAATATCATAAAAATAATATAATTCATCATATATCATATAAAAGGGCATTATATACACCACACACAAGGAAATAGTGGTGAACAAGTCATATATCTCATAGAAGTAAAAGTAAGATGAGAAAAACACTTTTTACTTTGGAAAAAAGAGTTATTTTGGAAAATAATTTGTATTTGTCATCAAATAATATTTTAAACATGTATATATTATAAAATAAAATTTGAGGACATTTAAATTGTATTTTAGGAATAAATTATGTTCTAATTAAGTGAAATCATGTAAAAATAGTTTTTAAGAAACTTTAGAAATAAAACATTTTAGTATGATTTAAGGAAAATATTAAAGAGATTTTAAAGTGGAAAGGAATGTTTGTTTTCATAAAACCATAAATGAACCAGTATAGTTTTAATTTTTAAAGTATTTATTTTATAAAAATAAAATTGTATTAAAATAGATTTTGGAGTGCACTTGAAAACAGGTAAGAAATCAAAAAGTTCCCTTGAATCGGGATTGTTTATCAGGAAGAATTGAGAAGGGAACCTTTTTAAAACATGTATATCCCCATCAAATAAGTATGATATGATCTGAATATATGATTTTGGAACATGTTTACATAATTTATAAGAAATATAAAAAATAAATAAGCATTTCATTTGAGTAAATATGTAGAAAGAGTAACCCGAAGGAAAAACGGGGGTTCAAGTATAATCTCTTACCACTTTGTAAACAGTCAAATCATATGCCCCAAAATTAATAATAATACATTGATATATTTAATAACATAAAAATAAATATATTCATGATATGATACATCAAAGGGAAGTATACATACACCACACATAATAATTAGTGTCGAGTAAGTCATATATCATGGAAATTAAAGTGATTTGAGAAAACCCTTACCTTATGTCTGAATATGTTCTACACTTGAAATTAACATCTTGGATAATCAAATTAAATCCATTAATTAATTAATTAATTAACTTAAATAAATTAATTTTATTTATTATAATTTTATTAAGTTCATTTATGGTCTTTTTGATGAGTTATAAGAAAAAAAGTTATTGCTTGTGAGTGTTTATTTTCTTAGTTTTCATGACCAGTATTATTATATATGAGTATGGAAGTTCATGTGGAATGGTTATAATTATCCAGAATTTGAATTACATGTTATTAATGAGAATAAATAATTTTAAATGGTTATATATATATCATATGGTTATATGGTATGAGTATGATTCATTAGATAAGACATTTAGTGATAATATTTTAGATTATTACGGCGGTATTTCGATCACCAAAAACTAGTTTTGTCATATGAATTAGTATTATGTGTATATAATGGTTTTAAAACATTAAATAGGTTATAATATATATATTATATTCTAGTTTAACCATAAAAATTGTACCATGACTAGCCTTGAAGAATAAATTGAAGAATGAAAGTTCATCATCCATGAAAGTTGTAAATTGGCACCTCTCGGACGATGATTTTGTTTTTAAAATAAAAGAGAGAGAGTAAGGAGATTGACGATGGTTATTCAATTAACATGATATAATTCTATTATATAAATGATACTGGAGTTATAATTCTCATTTGTATAGATGAGTGAGGAGGGAATAATAAAATAAAGAACTTGAAAAGAAAATAAAAGGAAAAAGAAGAGGATTTTACCTCTTGAATACTCCTCCTTAAGAATATACTTAAGGGGATTTATTTTGGTATTTTGATTAGACAAAGATATTCTGTTCATGGGGAAGGATCTTGGGGAGGATATTGGGCATAAATTTTACAAGGATCAAATCTTGGAAGGTGTGATGAGAAGAGGGGGTGAGGGGTATTTTTTATAGTGGATGAGAGGGGTAATTTCTCATTATTTTATTCATTATTTTACCATTTTTTTAAAGACAAGAAATAGTATTGATTCTTATGAATAAATAGATTAATAGGTTCATTTTATTTCAAACCAAGGGTTATTAAATTGTAACGACCCGAAATTTTGAATAAATATTGTTTCCTAATTTTATGTGTTATTTTATTTTATTTTTATACTCAACAAAAATGTTTCATTTGATAACATGAGTATAATTAAAATGAGACTGTTGGGTTTTGACTGTTATATGACCATTGGTCAATATGACTGCTGTAAACTAAACGTTTCGATTATTGTCTCTAAATACAAGTAATCTTGGTTAATTATTATAGAAAGAAGATTCGATGGCCTCACCCAGTAGTCTTGGACCGATCGAAGCCCATCTAACAGAACTTGGGAAGGAGGTAGCACCACTGGGCTTTGCTCTGGACCAAACCCAAGCCGAACTTCATCGTGTGAAGCTAGAACGGAATCACCTTTGCGAGAAGTTCAAACTTATAGAAATTACTACTCATGCGATGTTGGCCGAGTCTCCCTCAGATTCTCTCACCTTAGCACACCTTACACTTAGGTCTTATGCTGGTGTGATAAGGGGCTATGTAAGGAGACCGTAACTGCCTTGTGTAATCCTTTGTTTTAAATAAAAATTGGGATTTCTTCTTATGATTAAGTTTATGAATTTTCAAATGATCGGATAAATATAGTATGCATATTTTTGATGAATTTTAGAAAAAGGATATTTTAAAAAATGTTTATGTAAACCTTAAATAATTAAAAATGTGTAATGATTTTCAAAAAATGGTCTTCTACAATTATGTTCAGTATGAAATTTAGAGTCTAATAATATCAACTTAATTTTTGATGAATAGTAAATTATGAATAGTGATTTTATTCTTGGGATTAGTAATGTGACCAAATGGATTAGTAATCTCACTTAAATAAAGTATTAATATAATCTAGGCACCTTGATTAAGTAATGTGATTCAATAAAATGGTTAAATAACGGTTTCATAAATTATTATTCAAGTATTAGTTTTTTTCGGGTGAATAGTGTTTTTTAATTAAAAATATTTAGAAAATTATTTTTATAAAATGGATTTCATTTTTGAACTCAGAGAATCAATATTATGTTAAGGTAATTTTTGGGGATTTTTCTGAAAAAAATGAATTTTCGGTGAATAGTGTATTTATTTAAAAAATAAATTAAAAATATTTAGAAAATTATTTTTATAAAATGGAGTTCATTTTTGAAATCAGAGCATTGATATTTGGTTAAGGTGAAATTTTGAGATTTTTCTGAGAAAGTTGAATTTTCAGTGAATAGTAAAAATACCGTTTTAGGGTTTCGGTATGTTTAATGACATCATAACTATGTCGTGATGATTTCATGAGATATTTTAAGGGTTTTCCGAACAAAGGTGATGAATTATTGTATTGGGGGCCCCATGTGGCCTAACTTCATGGGAAATATCATGGGAGAGCACATGGTTTTGAGAAAACCACTTTTGAGGTGTCCCTTGGCCATTAATGCCTTGTCCCCTCACTTTCCCTATAAATACCAAGCCATTCTCTCATCCTTTGGACTCCAAAATCATTCTCAACGAAGTTATGGTCTCCTTACCTCCCAAGGAGTCCTCCCAAGGTGCCCTCAATCCTCTCAAGGTCCCAACCTTTAAGTTTTAAGAGTTAAGTTTAAGGTAAGGGATCTGACCCCTCTCTTTCTTTTCAAGTGATCTCTTTTATGTCATTTATTTTATGCTCCATGTTCTTATGTTGGAGTAGGTTCTTTTATATTCATTATAATTTCCTTTTTATGTTCATATGATGAGATACCCCCTCTTACTCTCATCATTTCGTTTTAAGAATGTTTAAGTGGCGTCGTTAGGTTGCCGAATTTTTAAGGGATTCTTTCACCCTTCTCATTTTCAAGTTCTATTTTCTTGTCAAGTCTTTACAGTTCCTTTTCATTATGTTGGGGTATGATATCTATATCTATCATACTGATCATTTATTTTCATATGATGAGAGACCCTTTTTGATCTCGTAAATTCATTTTTTGTTGAAGTTTAAGTGGCGTCGTTAGGCTGCCGAATTTTTAAGGGATTCTTTCACCCTTCTCATTTTCAAGTTCTATTTTCTTGTCAAGTCTTTCAAGTTCCTTTTCATTATATTGGGGTATGATATATATATCTATGATACTGATAATTTATGTTCATATGATGATAGACCCTTTTTGATCTCATCAATTCATTTTTTTTTTGAAGTTTAAGTGGCGTCGTTAGGCTGCCGAATTTTTAAGGGATTCTTTCACCCTTCTCATTTTCAAGTTCTATTTTCTTGTCAAGTATTTCAAGTTACTTTATGTTGGGGGTATGATATCTATATTTATCATACTGATAATTTATGTTCATATGATGAGATACCCTTTTTGATCTCGTCAATTCATTTTTTGTTGAAGTTTAAGTGGCGCTGTTAGGCTGCCGAATTTTTAAGGGATTCTTTCACCCTTCTCATTTTCAAGTTCTATTTTCTTGTCAAGTCTTTCAAGTTACTTTATGTTGGGGGTATGATCTCTATATTTATCATACTGATCATTTATGTTCATATGATGATATACCCTTTTTGATCTCATCAATTCATTTTTTGTTGAAGTTTAAGTGGCGCCGTTAGGCCACCGAATTTTTAAGGGATTCGTTCACCCTTCTCTTTTTCAAGTTATATTTACTAGTCAAGTCTTTTAGGTTCCTTTTCATTATGTTGGGGTATGATATCTATTTCTATAATACTGATCATTTATTTTCATATGATGAGAGACCCTATTTGATCTCTTCAATCCATTTTTGGAGGTTTTAAGTGACGCCGTTAGGCTGCTGAATTCTCATAAGAGAAATCTATTTTTTTGTCTTCCTTTCAAGTTATTCATTTCATATGGTATATCATTAAAATTTCATTACCATGTTCTTAAATACTTTATATTTTGTTCCCCTACTGTTTTATGTATCATTTTTGAGTGGGTGACCCATGTCCCCTCTCTTTTCAATGTTTTCTAAAACCATGTATCATAGCCGTTATGTTGCATAATTTTCGTCTCAAAATGCCTCTCTCTTTTTATCAAAATTATTTTATGTTATTAAGTGAATACTCAAAGATATTTATTCTATAGGTGTATTCACATATATATCAAAATGTTCTATTTTAAATTCTTGGATTTACATACATGAAACCCTCTTTCCTTTTTCCGTGGGTTTAAAGTGACATAAAGATCATGTCTTAAAAGAAGTTTTTAAAAGGTTATGATTATGAAATGAAACCCATTTATTTTATGATCTATGGGTTATTTATGAAATTTTGATGATGATATATGTGGATCACATGATAATAAAGACATGTCAAGGGTGCACCCAGATAGCACTCCAATGCATTGGGTAAAGACTTAATCTCTAGAGATGACCATTTAGACTGATACCTTGGTGAATAACCTTGGTAATTTTTAATGACACCTTGGGGATAGACCTTGGTGAAATGAAATGATTGTCAATATTAAATGTTGTAGCCACATCTTCAAGTTTTGAAAAAATTTATTTTATTATGATATATCTCATGATTTCTTTCTCATGCCTTAAAGTTCTTTTCATGACCTTATTGAAGTATCTCAAGTTCATATGTAAAATATTTCTCTTGTTTCCCTTACTGGGCCTTTTGCTCACCCTTTCTTTTGATGTATGTCCCCAGGTTATGAGATGAAGTAATGAACCTAGGATGAACATGAGGAGAAGCCTTTCAAGTATTTAAGAAGAATGTTTTATGTTTTCATGTTTTAAGTTCCTGGTTTCCAAGACACTAAACCTTAAAGATCCTCAGCTTTGTGTAATGTAATGAATTTTTATGTTATTTAAAGGCGGGATGTTATATACATCATCTATAACTCAGGGAATAGTTTATTTATCTTATAATGTATTTATACTATAAATTGATGTATTTTACTATTCACTAAAAATTCAAGTATTTCAGAAAAATTCCAAAAATTCACCATAATCCTTTTTCAAAATTTAGAATTCAAAAATGAGCTCCATTTTATGAAAATAATTTTCTAATTATGAAAAATTTAATTTTTAATTAAAATCATCATTTACTTGAAAAATGTAGTTTTTAAAGTTAAAACTAATTTTATAACACCCTGAAATTTTAGCAAAGGTCTTGTTAGATTATCCTAAAATCATAGGAAAATAAAATATTTATTTATGAATACATTTTATGAAAATGAATTTTCTTTTAAATATTTATTACTTACAAAAATACCAACACTTAATTATTAATTTTTAAAATATTCACTTACTTATACTATGATATAATTATATCATACTTTCATTTATAAGGTTCCTAAATTTTATTTATACTTAATGGATGAGGTTACTATTCATTTGGCTGATTTACTATTCATAAGGGTCATATTACTATTCATAAGGGTACATTACTATTCCAAAGGGTCAAGTTACTATTCACTAAAAAAATAATTTGATCTCATTAGACTATAAATATCTTACTGAATGAAACCTTGTATGTCCATTTTTCAAAATTCAAATCACAAAAAGTGGAAAAAATGTGTTTAATGACTAGGTTATAATTATCTTGTTTAAATAATTATAATAACAAAATGTTTTTTTCATAGATATTCAATATTGTGTGCATTACATTCCATATTAAATTTATTTTCAAATCCTTATAGTGTTATACCTACCTCCAAATAAGAATGAACCATGTTCATGCTTCTTTGGCACAGTGAAGGAAGCTTGAACCCGGTTCATGATTCCTTCTTGGAATGAAAAAAAGGATGCATGAACGGGGTTCACATATCTGTATGACCATTTCTTATAAAAGGTATTCCTCCCCCTCCCCTAAAAATCTCATTCTTCTCCTCTGGTATTTGTTGCGAAGCTCTGCAAGATTTCTTTCTCAACGTATATTTGTGGATTTTTTAAAAAGGAAAAATTTCTATTTTAAATTTTTATTGTATAAAAGATATTTATTTTGTGTGTATGATTTATTTATTTGATATTTATCAATGTATGAATGTATAAATGTATAAATTAGTGTTTTTTGTATGATTTAAGTTATATATAATGTTTATAAAATTTAAATAAGGTGTTGATAAAATTTAAATGTTATGTATAAAATGTAATTTATATTTAGAGAAATAATATTTTTTTTAAAATGTATATATTCTATAGACAAGGGTGGTAATTAAATATATATGTTATTAAAATATATTAATTATATTAAGTACCATATTTACATTTATTAAAATATATATGTAATGATATTTTTATTAATAGTATAAAAAAGTTTATTATAAGTAATAATTTTTAATTATATTGAGTATAAATAATTATTCTTCCAAGTAATAAAGTATAAAATATAATTACTTATATTTTGAAAAGTATAAAAATAACAAAAATATTATATATACATATACAATTTTATAAAATTGAAAATAACACAAGTGTATAGTAATTATATTACTTTTAATTAAATTTAATAAATTTTATTATTAAATATATATATACATACATACATTGAAAAGTTAAAATTTTGGAAATCAGTTGTAGATATTTATTATATATTAAATATAGTTATAAGTAAAGTTATATAATATCTATAATATAATAAGTATACCAAAAACCATGTTAATAGTATTGTGTGATGACTGATCTTGAGATGACTGACCAATGCATAATTGAAATTTCATGTATTTTTGTGTATGTGGTTAAATAATTTGAATTAATTGCATTTTTTCTATGTTGATTACATGTGAGTCATCCCTCTCTAATTATGTAAGGTCTTGTGTGTCCTCTAAAAAAATTTATGTATTCCATACCCCTAGACCCCCTCACTTACATGTGAGTAACTTTATAATAAAAAGGCATTCGACAATAGGTGTTCTACAAGAGGTGTTACATAAGAGGTGTTCAACAAGAGGCATTTTTATTTAAAAGAAGATGGGTGGTTGCTAAAATATGTGATAATAGAGACTCTAGGAGTTCACCCCTAGATTTTGGTTAGTTTATCAGATAATGATAAACTAATCCATATAATAAGTCTCAAGGTCAATTCATGGTTATTTATTCATAAGTAATTATAATTTATGAAGCATTTGATGATATGGTATTAAAATATATGGCGTTTTATTAAATTTTATTTGGTAATAATATCACTATAAATATACTTCAACAATGGGTTTATTTATATCAATCAAGTTTTTAGTTATAGTTTATCATATGTAACAGTGAAAAATCTTCATGACATTCTAATTATAAATAGATGTATATATATATATATATATTATTTATTAAATATAGTACATAAAGGGACAAGATTTAGAACATAATAAATATATCAAAGAAACATGTTAGCAATATAGAATGTTTAATGATCTTCAGATGACCGTATAATGTATGATTGAAATTGCATATTTATTTTTTTGTATTTGATTATTTAATTTATAATAATTGGATGATCATGATATGACTAACCAATGTATGATTGAAAATGCATGTCATGTTTTTTTCAATAATATAATATTTAATAATTTCATCTTTTTTACCTTGTTGATGACCTACATTTCATCCCTCTCCCTAAGTAAGTAAGGACCTGAATGTCTACTTAAAAAAGGTTATGTATCTAAAACCCCTAGACCCCCTCACTTGTATGTGAGTATCATTGTAATAAAAGGGTGTTCATCAAGAACTGTTGTTGTTTGAAGCTGGATTTTTACACCATTTTTTAGAAGAGATTGATGGTAGCTGAAATTTGAGCTATTAGACGCACAAGGATCCCCCTTAGGTTTTTGTTGGTTTATCAAATAATGATAAACCAATCTATATAAAAATTCTCAAGATCAAGTTAATTATTCAATAATAACCATTTTAAATAATTTAAATTTTTCATGCAGTATATAATATTTTATTAATTATTTTTTCTAATTAATCATGTTTGCACAAATATATTGCAATGGTGAGGTAATTTATACTGAGCAGGTTTTTAGTTGTAGTTTTTCACTTAAAAAGGTGGAAAATCTGCATGATTGTGTGACATTGTATGAAGTTCACAATAAG
Source organism: Viscum album (assembly GCA_963277665.1). Lineage (NCBI taxonomy): Eukaryota > Viridiplantae > Streptophyta > Magnoliopsida > Santalales > Viscaceae > Viscum > Viscum album. The sequence goes on from OY728127.1 coordinate 1,913,180,218, forward strand.
ATTCGTAGTCGGTTAAAATTGAGGTATGATCAGTCAATTAATTCAATAACATATCGACATCTTTAATATCCTAAACGTTCATGGCACATTGAGTACCCTCTGGTCAATGATGAGGATTGGATTGATGTGTCTTTGTTATTCAGGAAACAGTTTAGTAATGGTCTAATGGAATGGTATGTGGTGATTTCTGATATTGATGTGGTTCAATATAATACTACAAACCATGTTTTGTGAGCTCTGTAGAATTTGGTCCTTCACAAAACTATTATTCATTGACTCCTCATATGACTCCTATGATATAACCAAATTATGAAGAAGATGATCAGAATTTGGAAGGAAATATAGGGGGCATCCCTTTATGTATTTTTTATATAGTTAATAAAAGTTTATCTAAGGATGAAGAATATTTTGAGGCATCAAGAGATGATGTGGATGATGGTGATGTGGGGAATGAACCTTATGAGGTTCCTATGATATATAGGCATCCATGACAGGGTGATATGGGGAATAAACCTTCTGAGGTTCCTATGATAAACAGGCATCCACATCATCCACCAGTTAGTGTTAATCATCCATCAGTATTGAGTTCTTTGGTTGAAGGAATTTCATGTGAACAAAATTTTGATTGGGATTTCATTACACCAACTTATGAATTCCCTATCATTATAGGGAATAGATCTACATCAACTAATAACTTCATCTATGTTGTTCATGAGTTTGAAAGTAAACTTTCCATGAAAATGTGATAAAAAAATACCACATAGAATAGTATTTCACATTTATGGTTAATGATTCAAAGAAAACAAAATATCTCATTCAATGTGAAAAATATGGGTCAGGATGTAAATTCCAATTAAGGGAAATATATGATAAATTTTTTGCATGTTGGAATATTACCAAATTAGAAGTCTCACACACTTGTCTGCATCTAAGCTTGTCACAGGATCACTCTTCACTTGATATAGAATTGATATCAACTGTTATTTTAGAGATGATATAAACATGTTAGGATGTTCACATTTCCCTTGTTTGATAATTAATTCAATAGTTATTTAACTATAATATATCCTTTAATAAATCTTAGAATGAAAAACATAAGGCAATTGTAAAAGTGTATGGTGATTGGGATGAATCTTATGAAATGTTTCCACAACTTATGGAATTTTTGTCTCTTAATAATCAGATTATTTATCATTTGGAAATCGTTGAGTATGTGTCCCCCAATCACCAAGTTGATCGATCAAAGGTGAAGTTCAATATAATTTTTTGGGAATTCGGGCCATGAATTTCTACTTTTCCGTATTGTAAACAATTCATTCAGGTCAATGGCACTTTCATTTATGGAAAGTATGCATGTTTTCTAATTAATATTTCCACATGGGATGGTAATCATGATCCTCTACCACTTGCATTCTCTATTTTTGAAAAGGATGATTTTGAATCCTAGATTTGGTTTTTAGCATGTATACGCATTAATATCACACAAAACTAGAGATTGTGCCTGATATCTGATTGCTATAAAGTGATTATATAGGTTGTAAATAGTTAGAGAGTTTCATGGAGAGAGTTGAATACTTATCATTGATATTTCATTAGACATATTACAAGTAATGTGCATAATCATTTTAGATATGAGGCAATAAATAAGACGATCCTAAAGTTGGGTATGTTTTTCTAGAATTAATTTTTTTGAAAGAAAATTTAATATCCTTTTTAATACATTATTCTCTTATGGTTTCGACATATGATCCCCAATAAGAAATGTTTTATTGACATCCTGAAGATATTCGAAGGTCTAATGAATATGTGTATGAATATATGATGTATATTTCGAAGGAGAAGTGTTCATTAGCATATGATGATGGTAGGAGATATGGCCATATAACCACTAATATAGTGGATCATATAAATATGGTCCTCAAGGGTGTGTCCAAACTGCTGATCATAGGGTTAGTGAAAGAGAAATTTTATAGGTGTGTGTAATACTTTGTTGAATGGTCCCAAAAATGCTATTAGAGGATGGAAAATGGAATGTGTTTTACTCAGCATTTCCAAAGTGACATTGATCAGATACTACATGAAGAATCAAGATGGATTGTTCTAGAATTTAATTGGGAAAAGGAATATTTCAGGTAAGAGAGTGATACGACCAGGCTACATACACCAGTGGTCGAGTGCTTGTGTTCATATTGGATAACAAGTATTGTGATTGTAGCAACTTCCAGGCATTGAGATATCCCTATGCACATGTTGTTGAAGCTTGTGATTCAATAAACATATCATGAGAACCTTATGTTGACCCGGTGTATCACACGAGCACTCTGGTTAACTATTATAGTGAATCTTGGATACCTTTTGGTGACTTTTATTCTATCTCATTGCTTGCTGATCAGCCGACTATCATCCCTGATATTTCCAGGTTTCATAATTTGGTTTTGTTTTCATTTATGTTTTTTTTAATTTATATCAGTTTTTAAATTATTGTCTTGATATTACCAGGTTGCACCCCCAAGGAAGACCAAAGTCTACTCAAATCATAAATGATATGGATTGGCCTTGGAAATGGGAAGGGGGATATGTTTTAGCATTTTTCATGCAGAAGGACATACTCATAATAGATTTTCCTGAGTGTCAAGACAAATCTCCACTTCCCTTCATCCATGATCGACTATGTATTTTGTCATCAATGTGTATATTTTGTTTCATATTCATACGTTTCAGTAATGAATCATTTTATTTCTGACTTGTTTCAACTTTGGTTTGTTTAATTTATGGATTCTATTAGAAATATTTTTTTGATACTATAACTATTAAAAAATAAACAGATAGTGAAAATGAATATATCATGCAGCCACATGTTCTATGTGGTTTTTTCATCACTACTTATTTATATAAAAAATTAGAATAAATTAAACATCCTTGGAGATCAATAAAACAATAAATGCATAGACTAAACCAACATCACCAGACATATATTTTTTTTACCTCTTCCTCATCATAATGATGAATTATATGTGTTAATTGTCTACCTTATTTTTCTTGTTGTAGTTTTTAAAAAAATAAGTTTACAATTTTAATTAAATTCAGTATAAAAAATTAATGATGATATCATTTTTCAGATGGAAGGTCCTATATTGCTCACATCCTAGGATGATCATGTTTTATTGTTGGTTTTAGAGGTACGTTTGGTGCCTCCTTTGAGTGTACAGAGATCTCATCATTTCCATCATGTTGCACCACCTCCTGTTATCATCCCCCATCATCATCGTGATATTTTTTATGGTGTAGAGATGTGAGACTTAACCTTTTTCAACCATCATATCATTGGTTCACTCGTAGAGAGATAGAGTCTAGGGTCACATATATTCCATTTTACAGAGGGGGAGATAACTATTACACTATAGGATGTGTCCATTATGTTAGACCTCCCCATCGACGGTGCATCTGTGACAGGCCAAGTCAGAGAAGATTGGTTTGATCTTGTTCATATATTATTGGGAATTTAGGTCAATGTAGATGGAAGTTCTGTCTTCAGTAGTAGATTATGCATGCCCTAGTTAGACCATCACTTCGCACATCTAATAGAGGATGCTGACGAGATCATTGTGTTGTGATTTGCACGTGCTTTTATTTTGAGACTGGTCGATGGCACAATTTTTGTTGATCACTCCACTAAATTTATACATCTGATGTATTTACCTTTACTAGAGGATTTGGACCAGGTAGACTGGTATAGATTGGGGTTTTCTTGTCTTTCATATAGAAACAGGGTACTATGCAGTGAATGTCACATCAATAAGATGCAGATCATAGGATGCGTTATTCTTCTAAAAATGTGGATATGCGAACACATCCCTTGATTAGATCCACATACTCATGTGCCATTGCCAGCAGATATTGTAGCAGAGTCTCCGCATGGATGATGGTATGTTATTCCTTCCTTCTAATGTCTAAATTAATTGTATAACTTTATATTATGAAATTTAACTATAATAATGTTATCTATGGGTGGAGTCAGGCACATCATCATTCAGATATAGCCAGATATGATGTCCATGCCTACAGAATTATGTTGGATAGTTTTCAGCTAGATGATGTAAGTAGTTATTATTTATATTGTTAAATCTTTATTATTTACTTTACATCTCTTCATTTATTAATTGATCTTTCATTTTTTATTTCAGATTACATGGATTTAATATACTGATGATATCATCTAAAGTCTTCTATAGTATTGTATGGTGATGATTTCTACCAGATCTTGCATAGTTTCATTGATTCATATTCATATTGTCGAGTGGCATCAAACTAATAGAGTTATGAGACAGTTTGGATTCCTTCAGCCTGTTTCGGATTCGCCCAGTCAGTTACCTTTACTTAATTCTCTGAAGATATCAAGGAATAGAGACTTTTATTAGATAAGGTATCATGTAGGATATATTGATCTATGGGACAAATGACATGAGTCCCAATTATGAGGGGTGGGGATAGTACGTATGCCTTTATTGGATTATATGGATTATGCATCCTGGTACTGCAGGTCCCCAGAAATATTTATTACATGACACGGATAGGGATTTCATGAGTTGGTAATCATTCTTTCTTCCACTATTGAACAGGTTTTTTATTAACATTACTTAATAGTAGAATTTTTTTTCACAGGATTCTTGTATCACTCATCTCATTTACATCTCTAATCCAGTAGAGGGAGGTGCATTTGACCAGACATATTTTCACAGAGCTATAACAAAGTTTATTCCTTCTATGGATGATATTTATCATGGAATTTTCTTTCATCCACCACATGATTTTGAGGCTGTTGAGACTGATATAGATGTACTAGGGGTGATGAACCTGTTATGGATGTTGATGTTGCATAGGAGGAGGGTGTTCATCATGATCATCCAGATGCTCCTCCAGCTTCTCATTTATAGCTAGAGGAAGATATAGATATTGAATAGTCTGATCTAGTTGATTTATTAGGCCCTAATTTACAAACATCAAAAATATAGAATCCATCTTCTTTATATGTTTCCAGGAGTTCCAACTCGCATCCACTATCCTTATAGGTAGGATAGGGTACATGCAATGAAATTCTACATCCACCACCTATCACACAAAATGATGTGGAGGTGGATAATGATGATGATATACAGGAGTATCATATGCTAGAGCAAATACATAGGCATACACGGTGTGGACACATCCAATATATGCCTAGTTTTGGGACATAGGAGAATCCATCCCATAGACATAGATTAGATTGATATTAAATTGATGATACATGTTATATGTGCCTTACTATTATCATTTATAGAGTTTTGTTGTTTTTTTTCAATGAGTGTCTTACTGTTATCAAATTATCTATCAAAATAAATAATTACTATTTTCTATTCATATTAAAACTTAGTATTATTATCTATATATGTATAATAAATAATATTATTAAATTCATGATTAAATATTAATAATATTAATTATTTTGAATTTAATAAATATTATTACTATTTAATAATTAATTTAAGATGATTATTTACTATATATAATATGGATTATAATACTACATATTAATATAAGTGGGTACCTACTTGATATTCTTATCTAAATTTCAAGAGTACTAATTAGTCAGTCTTCTTGATTGATTGTAGCATGGTTCCACATGGGTTGGATCACATCATCATTGGTGTTATAGTTACATAGTTAAAAATGATTGAAAAGCACATTCCCCCTAAATTTATGGATCAAATTCAAAGCTACAGATTCAATGATAGGTATTACTGCATTTGGATACTAGAAAGAATTGGAGACCTCATCTCTAAGCTCTATCATGACTACTTATGTAGCTTCTCTGATTTTCCTCATAAATGGATTTGTAATTTTAAGAATAGTTTTATTCTTCCCTCAAGGAATTTCCTCCTTTATAAGGTTTTGAATGATCAAATTTCTACTGATGATTGACTAATTATGATAGGTATACAACTTCCTTCAATTTTCCTCCTCTGTATGAAGACACCGGATTGTTGTGATCATATTTTCCTTCATTGTGAATTTACTGATAAGGTATGAAATTTTATTTTTATTCACTTATTATATGAACCTATGTTTGGTGATGACATTCATACCTTCATGAGCGTTTTTTCCAATTTTTCTCTAAGTTAGTAAATTCATAACCTTTTCATGGTTACGGTAGCTGTGAGATTTTTCTATATTTGGAAGGATCCGAATTAAATATTATTTGATGATTAGTATATGAATTTTTAGGTAATTAATGCACTTATTTGTAGAGATATCCAACTATCCTCTAAAAATATAATAGGGTCTATGAATAACTATTTTAAAGACTTTATTATTTTACATTTTCTTGGAGTTTCATATATTCCAAGGAAACCAATTCAACACAAATACATTCGATGGATTTCTCATATTTATCCATTCATTAAATTTAATATTGATGGTATAACATTGGGATCTCTAGAATCAGATAGTTATTGTGGTATTTTTAGGGATTGTAGAGGGTTTCACTAAGGGATCCTTCTCCTATTTTCTTGGCTCTCCCTGTACTTTTTGAGGTAAAAACATAGGTTGTTATTTATGTTATGAGACATGTGTGGGATTAAGGTTGGGCCATGAGTCCTCTATATCAAGAAATTCAGGTATGGGGTTATCACTTCCTTGATCCTGATGAGGTGCGGGTCCCCATACTATAGTCGGAGTCAGTACTCCCCCGCATGATGGAGTGTGGGACCTTTACCTATAGAAGTTGATAATCCTCCATGAGATAGGGTGTTAGTACTCTATACTTTATGTATACATTAATTTAATTTATATACACCTTTACACATTAATTCACATCTATATTTTTATAGAATGCTTCCATTTACATGTTTATGTATCTAACATTCTTTGTAACATTTATATTTTAACATTATTTATATCATTGTTTATGTATTAGGCATTATATGTTCATTTTTATGGGGATTTTATCATTCTTTTATCATCATTTTTATGTGTTTCTAATGTATTTTGTTCACTATAGTATGATTTTTTTCATTATATATTTGTTTCCATTAACTAAGAGTATGTTTTTCACTGTTAATATATTGAATCCGTTGTATATATGATTTCAGTTAGTATGTTATGTTCAATATTTATTCACGATTAGCATGTTGTGTTCATTGTTAGTATGTTGTGTTCGCTATTAATATGTGTTGGGAATGTATTTTCTCAAAAATACTCTATAATTTATGATGATTTTCATGTTCACAAATACTCTTGTTTGTTTTCTAATGAATTTTTGTTGAGTGAGTTCTACAAGAATTTATATTCTATTTTAAGGAATTTAGTGTTACAAGAATGAATCTAGAAACACTATTTTCAACCCTGTGTTGTGTTGAGTAGTGAAATGCTTGCGTATGGTATCAACCCTATGTCATGCTAAAATAGTTTGCATTTAGATCAACATCCTTACATTCAGATAATCATTAAACATATAGATCAAAAACTATATATTGGAGTTTGTATTTAATTTTCATACCCTATGTGCAGAAAAGTTGAACATATGGTTAATTAATGATACATTCGGGATTTTATGCTGACAAGGAAAAACATATGGATTATCATCCCTATGTTACGCAAAGGAACCCTATGATGTGAAAAGGAACCCTACACTATACAAAGGAACCCTAAACTACACAAAGGAACCCAACACTATGCAAAGGAACCCTACACTATGAAAAATAACCCTAAGATATGCAAAGGAAACTCTGCACTATGCATATCAACCCTATGTTGTATTATCAATAGTAAAGTTTTTCAAACCGCATTTTCAATCCAAGATTTTTGAAATGGTAAAGTCAGAATTAAAGACTGGTTCAAGGATCATTTTGATTGTTTCAAAGAACCATGTTTATTGGAGAAAATCACTCCTATTTTTAAGGAATTTATGACTTCCCTCGACATTTTGAATTTGAATTTCTATGATCAATCGGGCTATTATTTTGGATCTAGAATACCGAAGCAAGTTTTCTATTATATATATTATTTCAGAGTATTTATTCCAAAATATATGTGTGTGTGATAAGCGATTCACATATGTGACTATATTATTGAAATTATATTTTATAGTGTTGTTGTAATAAATTATCGTTTCTAAAAGAATCTACACTTTGGAGATATACATGTTCAATAATTTACAACTGTAAGATCACTACTTCTATTTAATTTTCCATTTTATTGAAGATATTTTTTGTAATGATGATTGCTTTAGACTATTTAATTCTTGAATATATTATTTTCTAAAGAAGAAGAATATCCATCAATTGTTATTTTCTTGCTGCTACAATTATAAAGATCAACCTAAACCTTTCAAATCAAACTCTTTTGATTTATTAGAGTTTCAACTACTTGTACTCAGTCATGGCGGAGTATCAGCTTCTCAATCTAATTTGTGAATAACTGGTTCTCTATTAAAGAACCAGAAGACTTTTTTTTAGTATTTTTGTAAAGGTTTCAATTTCCTGCACTTAGTTTTGGATTATTGGTCTTTTGATAAGAGGATTGTTCTAGTAAAATTTACCAAGCTCACAGAGAGAGTGATTGGTAGAGTGGACTAGGGGATATTTATGCCTTGAACCGCCATAAAAATTTATGTTCTTTATTTTTATTTATCCACTATATATTTTCATACAGAAGAAAAATATTACATATCTATATAAATCACAGTGGGTGAAAAAATCCATAATTGTGGAAGATTTTTGAAAAGACACAATTCACCCCCCCCCCCTCTTGTGTTACTTTGTATATTCTGACCTAAAAATATGTTGTTTTCACTGCATATTGAATCCAATGTGTATGTGTTTCTATTCACTTTCATTATATTGTATTCATTGTTAGTATTTTCATTGTTAATATGTTTTTTTCTACTACATATGTGTTTCCATTCATTGTTAGTATGATGAATCCACTGTATATGTGTTTTAATTATATATATGTTTCCATTAAATGTTAGTAATTTTTATTCACTATTAGAATATTAACTCAATATATATTATTTTTATGCCCTAATAACATATGTATATGATTCATATGATATAATTTACTAAAACCAACATTGTAGGATAAGTTCATGCATCTTCTAATTATGCATGACTTCAAGTGCATGCAGGAGACTTTCATTTGCAGCTAAGGTGGTCTTTATCAAGCGTAAATTGAAGAGTCAAGGATGGATCACACATCACTTCATGTATGCATTATTTATGTTAATCATTATTATTATTTCTGATTCTATAAAGGATAGTTTAAGCATATATATGGGTTTGATTTCATTTCCTTTATTCATATTTTGAACCCCTAAAACCCAAAAAATGGTATTAGAGATGTCTTCCTTGGAGTGGAAGGTACGAATTATGTTAAGTTGTTAACGTAATGTGCATCACTACTGTTGGAAAATAGAGTATCATGTTTTCAAGTACATATTCATACATTTTTTAATAGTTTTAATGTACAAACTCATTAAATAGTTACAAAATTTTAATGAATTTCTTATATTAGTAAATCTTCTGAATATTATTCTTTTTTGGTTCAATTATATTGAACTCCAGTTTCAAACAAACCTTAGTTATCATTATGTTCTGTAATTAATGCATATTATATGGAATTTGTTACATATTTTAGTCAGTAGTATGTGATTTTGAAATATCCATTTTCATGTTTTTTTCCTATAGTTTTATTCATTAAGACATTTCAAGTTGCCTTTCCAGGAGGAAAAATTTGTACATTATAAAATTTTCATAAAATTTTTTTCTATGAGTTTATTGGCAGTATACAAAGGCAATTGGCCATAGAGGGAATATTTTTGGTGTCTTGAAGAATCACTGAGGGAAGAGTATTCCTACTTCAGGATGTTTTTTTAGATTAGGTAATCATTACTTTCTCATTTGGGTTTTTAATTGCATCCATCCATTCCTAGATTCATTGTTTTGAGTGGAGATTCATGGTATGATATCATAATATCAAATCTACTTCTTTACATTTGAGTTAGATTCTATTATTGTACATTATGAAATTTCTAACCATATTATGTTTCATCTACTGAAATTTTTAATTTTTTTTACCAGGTTCAACTGCTTTGATAAATTCACAATTATGATGCACCTCAAACTGGATTCTCCTACTTTCAAATGGATGTTGCATGATTTTTTTCTCCTATTTTGTACAAATAAAAAAAATATTGTTTTAAATAGTTAAAAACTACTATTTAAATTATGTTTTCTTTTACAAAAATATCCATATTGGATTTAGTAGTAAATTTTTCCATAACAATTGTTGTCAATTCTGTTGATTCTATTGTTTGAATTATTTTTAATCCATGTCTATATGAGATGATTGGTACTCTAAATTTCTATATTTTATTTTCAAAATTTTAGAGCTGGTTTAATAGGTTTTATTTGTATTTAAAGTTACTCAATCTGGAAAAACTAATTATTTACATAAAGATTGTATTTTCTTACAGTAAGTTTCTTTCTCTTTATACATTGCAAGTGTCTAAACTTTAAATAATTATGAGTGTATGTATTTGAATTTGTAATTAATTAATTATGTTGTGCAAATTCATGGGTTGCGTATTAGTTAATTATAAAATAGTAATAATATCATTAAATACGACTAAATATCAATTAAATATTCATAAATATTCATAAATATCAATAAATATTACTAGATATTACTAAATGTTAATAAATATTCATAAATATTAATATTTACTTATATTTAATAATATTTATTAATATTTATGAATATTTATTTAATGGATATCTATTATTCATGAATATTTATTAATAATTATTAACATTTATTAATATTTAATAAATATTTATTTATATTCATTAATATTTAATTAATATTTATATTCTTAATAATAGGGTTTCACCCTCATCCTATTAAAAAAATTATTAAAATTTATGAATATTAATTTAACATTTACTATTATTTAATTGATATTTATTAATAATCATAAATATTTATTAATTTTTACTTAAAGTTTATTATTTTATAATTAATATTTATAAATATTGAAAAATATTTTATTGATATTTGTTAGTATTTGTTAGTATTTTATTTATATTTTTTATTATTTAATTAATATGTATTAATATTTATTTATATTTATTGAAATATTGATGATTTTTTAATTAATATGTATTTATATTTAATTATTATTTATAAATATTGATGATTTTTTTAATTAAAAATTTTTTAGGAAGCGTGAACAGGGTTCAGGCTTCCTTCATAAAATTCACATAGGAAGCATGAACCCCGTCCACGCTTCCTAGCAAGGGGAGAAGTGTGAATGGGGTTCACGCTTCATAGTTCCCCTTTTTAAAAATACCAGGAACCCTGTCCCTTTGATAAAAAAAATAAAACCCCATTAAAAAAATCACCCCACCTATGATTATTAAGGTATGGTACATCTACACTTTGGTGTGGCACTGAATTATTAGAAAGGTATGGCACCTATGACATCACGATATGTCACCGGATTGGGTACCGAGGTATGGTACCTGTGACCCCTATGTATGATTATTTACGTAATGGAACTGTTAATGAGGATCAAGGTATGGCACCTACGACTTCTATATACATTTACATATTCGGATATAGGTCACCCTAGTTATACGCCTAGGGACCTAGCCCATGTAGGTTTGTTATTCCAATCACATGTGGTTTATACAGAGCTGGTTACTACCTATTGTTGACACTTTATATATATTGATTCTCATTTTTTATAGCCTACTTATTCTACAGCTTGATCCATGGACTTATTATATTTGTCTTACTTTATTGCTTGCCTATTATGCCTGCACACAGTTATGGTTTACATACACAGGTTGGAATTCTTACAGACACCATTGGTGGTGGCCTGCTGAGTTTATATCACGCCCTATCTGGGCTGTCAATGGTACCGAGGTAGATTATGTGGATACAGGTAGGGACAAGGGAAATCACCCAGTTTTTTATACTTGATTAATTATAGCATGGGAGAGTGGGAACACAAGATTGATCTATGGCTTGTGATTCTATTATGAATAGCCTTTCTGGTATTTTTGTTATTTTGATACATGTATTATACCACATGCCTATTGTCATGCCTGTCTATTTACTTTCGTTAGATGCATGACAATATATCATTTTTATATGATATAGATGTTACTATTGATGGATTATTTATTACCTTTGTCTGGATCTTTATATTCCGCTAATTTAGTTTCCATTTATTATAAATATTCTATTTATTCAGTTATTACACTGGTGTGCTACTCTGATTATGAGGGAATGGTATCTCCACTGCACCACCTCAGACCCTCGTTGCTAGTCGACAGCCTCTGGTGTATTGAGAGGTGCGCTTGAGGCCATGTGATCCATCGGCTCGAGGTACTATTTAGTGGATTCTGGGTCTGGATGTTACATATGCCTTATACTTTGGATACACAACATGGAAACAGTTGGCAGGTGGTCTGCTTGAGGAGTACATGTCGTGTACTTCAGATTCATGATGTGTAATGATGAATTTTGTTTTTTTTTTCAACATGTACTCATTTTATTCTTGAATTCTTAATTCCTATGAAAACACATCAAAACCTAGTTTATTATCAAATAAAGCATGGTTAAACTTTAGATAAATGTGTCCAAAATATGTATATGAATTCAGATTATCAGATATCATATCGTATGTTGTTGGTCATGATTCAGTTTACGGAAGATCAGAACCAGACATTGAGTTATCCACTATTGCTTGCACACCAAAATTTATTTATATAAATATATATTATTATTAAAAATTAATAATAATTATTAATATAAATTACTCGAGTTTATGATATCTTATCACAAGTACCCAAACTCTACATGAACCTGAAGCATAGAATAATTTTATTACCCGAACCAAGTTAAAACCCAATTTGAGTATACTCAAACCCCATTTAATCAAGTTGGGTATCACAACCTCATTCACATTAATTTGGAATGCACCATTATTTTTGAAATAAATTTTTAAAAATCCTTATTTTATGGATTTTGGGTTATTATCCCCTCCCATTCTCAAAAGTGAGAGCAACGATATTAAATTTTTGAAATAAAGAAATCAAAATACTTTTACATAAACAATGTGTCCCATGCAAAATTTACCAAAATAATGATGTGTGGGGAAACTATGAAGGTGCATCCTTGGACTGGGTATTCATGTTTAAAAAAGAACTAAAAAAAACTAAACAACATTAAAATTTTATTTTTTAAATAAAACAACATTAATTTATTTTTTAAAAAAAATCAAATATCCAAGTTAGTTAAATTTTAAATACTCATACTATTTATTCTAAAACAAGACAACATGAACATAAAATATTCAAGGTATTTAAAGTACACCAACATTAAAAAAATTAAAATTTTAATCAACTAATTTATTTTAAATATTCAAGGTATTTAAATTTTATAAATATAAAATATTTCAATTCAATATTCAAATTGTTTATTTCAAATTTTTAATTTAGGTTATTTTAGAATGAATAAATTGAATAAAAAAATTAAACAACATGAATAGTTTTAAAAAAATTAAATAAATAACTTGAATTAAAAAAAATTCTACTCATTTAAATCAAGTTCATTTTTCAAAAAAAATATAAAATGAATAATTAAAATTAGATAAATAACTTTAATTTTTTTTATTTAAATGTTTTAAAGATATTTTAAATATTTTAAATATATTGAGTAAAAATTAAATAACATTAAGTTGTTTATTTAAAATATATTAAATAAAAAAATTAATTCAATTTTTTTAAAGAATTCAGGATATTTTTTAAAAAAATAAATTATTTAAAATAAATAAATAAAATAAACAAATAAAATAAACAAGTTTAAATAATTTGAAGATTTCATTCAAGTTATCTATAAAAAATTTAAATTATATACGAAACTTCAATTTGTATTTATTTGAAATTATTAAAATATTTTAAACTATTTCAATAAAATGAATAAAAAATAAATAATATTAAGTTTTCTTTAAAATAATTTAAATTAATTAAATAAATTTAATGATTGAAAAAAATCATGTTATTTTTTAAAAAATCAGATTATTATAAAATATTAAAAATATTTTAAATTTATTTGAAATAATTAACTTTAATTAAAAAATTTAAATAATTTGAACATTTTATTCATGTTATATTTTAAAATAAATTAAAATAACTTGAATACTTAAAGTTATATAAGAAACTTCAATTTTTATTTATTTTTTTCAAATAATATTTTCATTTTTTAAAAAAATTGAATAAAAATTAAATAACATTAATTTTTTTAATGAAAATATTCTAAATCAACAACTTAATTCAGTGTTATTAAAAAACAAAGTTATTTTCTAAAAAAATGAAATTATTTTAAAATATTAAAAATTTATTTTTTTCTAAATAAATAACTTGAATTAAATTTTTTGAATAATTTTAAAATTATATTCAATTTATTTTTAAATATATATATATATATATGATAATTTGGATGATTAAAATTATATGAACAACTTCAATTTTAATTTATTTAATTTTTTAAAAAAAATAATTGTTTAAATATATGAAGTAAAAATTAAATAGCATTAAGTTGTTTGTTTAAATTAATTTAAATAAATTAATTAATTAAATTTTTTAAATTTTTTGAAAAATTCATGTTATTTTTTAAAAAATAATTTTTTTTTAAAATATTATAAAAAATAAAAAAAATTGAATTAAAAAGGTTAATATTTTTATTATTTTATTCAAGTTATTTTTAAAAAAAATAATAAAATTTGAATAATTTTAAATTATATACACAGATTTAATTTTTATTTATTTAAATGTTTTTTTAAATATTTTAAATATTTTAAATAAATTGAATAAAAATTAAATAACATTGAATTAATATTTTTATTTAAAATATTTTCAATAAAAAACTTAATGTTATTTAAATTATTTTAAAATATTTTAAAATATTTAAATAAATAAATTTTGAAGTTTTTTATATATTTTTAATGATTCAAATTATTTTAATTTTTTTGAAATAACTTGAATAAAATGTTCAAATTATTTATGTAAAAAAAATTAACTATTCATGTGATTTAATTTTTTCATTCAAGTTATTCATTCTAAAATAACCTGAGTAAAAAATTTAAAATAAATAATTTATATTTATAAAATTTAAAAACCTTGAATATTTTAAATAAATTAGTTGATTAAGAATTTAATTTTTTTAATGTTGTTATATTTTAAATAGCTTAAATATTTTAAGTTAATATTGTATTATTTTAAAATAAATAGTATGATTATTTAAAATTTAACTAACTTGGATATTTAGTTTTTTTAAAATGAATTAATTTTGTTTTATTTTCAAAATAAATTTTTAATATTT
This sequence comes from Viscum album, assembly GCA_963277665.1. Lineage (NCBI taxonomy): Eukaryota > Viridiplantae > Streptophyta > Magnoliopsida > Santalales > Viscaceae > Viscum > Viscum album. The sequence continues at coordinate 1,913,195,644 of OY728127.1, forward strand.
TTTAGGGTTTTTTTAAGTTTTTTTAAGTTTTTTTAAACATGTAAGAACGTTCTATGGTTGTTTTATCATAAATGTGTGGCCTAAGATCCTGCCTTTCAAATGAATGTACTATAAAGGTGCATCCCTCAGACACACCTTCCTTCATTTAAATAAAAACATTATTTTGGTAAAAACATTTACTTTTACATCTACTTACTATAATTAACTCAAGTTTTCTTTTATACATACGTTTCTTTCATATAGTTTCTTTTCCCTACAAATCCTACTCTCCCAATTTTGCATCGGGTTTCATCCTTCTCTCCGTTATCATCATTTTCCTCCTTATCTTTGCTCCTACCTTCACCTCACTATTTCCACCACCCTAGCCTCTAGCTCCCCAGCTACCTGCCTCCCCTCTTTCCCAGCTACCCACCTCCACCTCTGCCTTCACCTCTTAACCTCTGCCTCTACCTTCTGGCCACCCGCCTTTGCTTCTGTCTTCACCTCCAAACATCCACCTCTTCCTTCTAACCACTTCCATGTCACCTCCTTCCTGCATTTGACTACCCAACTACATGCTTCTAGCTCCACCTATGCCCCCTCCCCCATGCCTACCCACCACCAATTTATATTATTCCTATGTTTCTAGTAACAATTATTTAGAAAAATTTTTATTTCTTAAATCATTTGATAACTCTTATCAATTTCTTCTTTAGATGGGTTAGGTTTAATTAAAATATAATATGTTCCTATAATTTCCCAAATATTAGAGAAGACTGGTATGAATTTCTTCTTCATCCATCATTAGGTTATACCTATGTTCTATATTTGATAATATTGGTTCTGGGCATAGAATAATCTTGCGGAGGTGGTAGATATATTAAAATTTACTTTAATAATCGTTCCCCAAAACCAAGAGTGAGGATCTTGCATATCAAATTTATAATTAATTTTTTTAATATTTGAAAAAATAAATATCTGGACTTAGGAACTTTCTTCGTTAGTGAATATTTATTGTCCAAAAAGACCCTTTCAGGTTACCTTTGTTGTGATATGGGGATCCAAGGATAGAATCCCTCTAGTGGTGATCCACACATGCCCCTATGATCTCTGAGCAACACCACTCGGTCTTTGGGTGCTAGCGTGGTGACTCGAATGTCTTGAATTATTCGTTCTTGATCGTTTGTTCTTTGGTCTTGAAGAAATATCTCTTACACTTCTCATTCTTGAGAGGGAGATAGGAGGAGGATTTGAGAGAGAATTTGTTGTTCACAACAATTCTCTATTCTCAATTTTTGGAAGCACCACACAATAGACATATCCATATATTTATAGAGTTAGGATTTAAGTTAAAATATTATTTAATTGCATACTGACCATTAAATAACATTTATTACCTTTAATAAACTCCATTACATATAATAATAATTATATTATTATTATTTTGTGGTGCATGTCAACTTGTGCAATAACAAATATTATGTAACGGTCATGTTAATTAATATTTTTCACTGGACTTGGTCTTGGTTTGTTCAAACTCGTCTATAATTTATTGAACAACCGAATAAATATTTTATTCATAAATAAATATTTTATTCACAATCTAGCGAATAAATATTTATTAAAATATTTTATTTACAAGAATAAAAATAAATATTGATTTAATTTCTACGGTCAATATAACTTGAATAAAATTATTCCTCAAACTTGATAATAGTATTTATTCCATTAATTAAAATCAAATAGAATTTAATTGAGATCAACGAAAACATTAGTGTGTGACCCTTTAGGATTTTTTCTTGTTGGCATTAGGTGGGCTTGCCTAAAGTCTAAGATTACTATATAGAAATGGGTTAAGGAACCCAATAGAAATAACTTAATGTCACAATGCTAATAGCCACATACAGACACTCATTGTGTAATATAATCCCTTTGTCACAATATCTTATCAAGAAGGTTTCACATCCGTGTCACCAACCTATATTCTTGATATGTCTTTCTTTGACTATATAAAATAAACACATCATTACACCATGGCCATGGAATTTAATGAAATAGTTTTATTCCAATCAAAGGATTGAGATGTCAACTTCCATAAAGATGGAAGGGAAAAATAATTTCTCGACTTATTCATTAATGACATGTCACTCGTGACACACCCAATGTATCTAACTTCTCTATGAACTATTATCATCATGGTTTAAGAAATACATCTAAGTATGCAAGTTGTAACATGCATTAATAATAATATTAAATTATAAGGATCATCACACATGCTCGTAGATAGGAATATTTGATGACACCAAAACATGTATAATTCCTACCAATGGTTCTGCTCTCATAATCTTCCGTCTTAGAGATTACCAAGTGTGAACTTCATGAGAATAAGTCTCATATGATTATGAGTAATTTCACCTGACATTCTATGTATTATGTGTCCCATCATAGAATTTTATCCAACGGTTGAACATTATTTTATAATATTATCATATCACGTCAATCTTCTCATCATAGTGGGGAACTTCTATGACCTTATCAATGTGATGTATACTCTAGGACATTATTACATTAGAATCATGTATAATAACAAACAATATGTAATAATAAGTTTTATTAATATTAAATACATTGAATATACATGTAATCAAAGTACAAAAAGTGGTCCTAAGGCACCAACTCCAACAAAATCCCACTTGAACTAGAGAAAACTATCTACGACCTTCAGTCTGATATACCTCACATGATAGTCATGTTTCTACTGAGTCAAGGCTTTAGTCAAGGTTTTTCCACATTTTCTTCTATGGAAATAATTCTCACTTCAACTTTAACTCTCTAAGAAAAATCCCTCAAGAGATGATAATTTTAAAGTATGTGCTTCATCTGCTGATGTGACCTTGACTCTTTTTCAAGAGACACCACTACAGTATTATCACAATAGAGTGTGGTAGGATCTTTGCTACTAGATACCAGATCTGGATCTTGGATGAAGTTATGCATTCATACTGCTTCTTTATCTACCTCAAAACCTATAATATACTCAGACTCTACTGTAGAATCTGCAACCACAACCTAATTTGAGCTCTTCTAGCTCACAACACCTCCATTAAAAGTGAATATGTATCATGTTTGTGACTTCATGTCATCTTGATCAGTTTGGAAACTAGAATCTGCATATCCTCTTATTACTAGTTCCTTATATCCTTCATGAACCAAGAACATATCCTTAATATGCCTCAAATACTTAAGTATAGTCCTAACTATCATCTAATGGCAATCACCTGGATCAGATTGACATCTTCCTACTACAATTATTACATAGATGATATCTAGCCTAGTATATAGCATAACATACATGACTAACCCAATCATTGATGTGTATGGAATCCTTTTTATTATACTTCTTTACTCATGTGTCTGAGGACATATTTTCCTAGAAAGATGAATGTCATGTGATGCTGGCAACAATCACCTATTGAATTGTTTCATACTGAATCTCGTCAGTACCTTGTCAATGTATGTACTTTGATTTAGGCTAAGCAACCTCTTAGATATATCATGATGGATCTTGATCCCAATAATATATATTTCCATGCCCAACTCCTTCATAAAGAATGATTTATTCAACCATGCCTTAACAGACTATAAGACTATTATTTCATTTCTAATGAGTAATATGTCATCAACATATACTATTAAGAAAATGAATGCACTCCCACTAAACCGTTTATAGATACATGGATCACATTCATTATTTATGAAATAAAATTTCGTTATGGCCTCATAAAAATAAGTGTTCCAAGACCTGGATTCTTAATTTAATCTATAAATGGATCTTTGCAAATTTTATACCTTTTGGAATCCTTTGGAGTCACAAACCCTTCAAGTTGTGTCATATAGACATCTTCCTAAAGTTTTCTATTAAAGAAGGTTATTTTGACATCCATTTTCCAAATCTCATAATCATGTAAAGTCACAATGGAAAGTAGAATTATGATGGATTTCAGCATTGAAATTGGTGAAAAAGGTTTCATCGTAGTCAATGCATTGACACTATTTAAACTTTTTTACAACTAGTCACACCTTATAGGTATTTAATTTTCCTTTCATGTCCAGTTTCTTCTTGAATACCCATTTTCAACCAATGGGATTTACATCTATTGGAGGGTCTACCAAAATATAGACTTGGTTTTGGTACATGGAATCCATTTCAAAATTCATAGATTCTTTCCACTTGACAACATCTGTATCACTTATTATTGCCTTGTAGGTTAGAGGATCATTATTATTAACTAATAATGATTCATCATCTTTGGTGACTATAAAACCATATTGTTATGTTTCTCTAGCCTCTCTAGTACTCCTACGTGGTAATTGTATCTCTGAAAAAATTTCTTCTTCCACGGGGCTTTGTAGAATTTTTTCCTATTCTAACTCTTATGTATCTTGATCCTAGACTTCATTGAATTCTATCTCACTCCCACTATCTCTTTTAGAGATAAGATCCTTTTCAAGAAATTCAAGAAGTATATCAACCACAACCTTTTTATCTAAAGTATTGTATAGGTAGTATCCCTTTGTTTCTTTAGGATATCCTATAAAGATACACTTTGTGCCTCATGGTGCAAACTTATTACCTGAATAGGCCTTAAAAAATGCTTCATAACCCCACACATTTAAGTAAGACAACACAATTTTCTTTCCATTCTATAATTGGTAAGGTGTGTTGTTTATTGCTTTATTTTCTACTTAGTTTAGTATGTATGCTATTGTTTGTAATGTGTATCCCTAAAATGATAAATAGAAGACCCACATGACTCGTCATTGATCTCACCATATCCAACAAGGTTCGTTTCTGACTTTCACTTACAACATTCCATTGAGGTTTATAAGGAGTATTGAGTTGATATAAAATCTCAAACTCCCATAAATAATCAATGAAGTATTTATTAAGATATTATCCACCACATTATGAGGAAATTTCTTAATCTTATTACCAATCCGGTTCTTAACTTCATTCTTGTATTCCTCAAATTTATCAAAAGAATATAACTTATACCTCATTAAGTATACATATCCATATCTACTAAAATCATCAGTAAACGTTATGAAGTATGAGTACCCACCCCTTGATTCAACAGGAAATGTCTCACACATATCGGTATGAACTAATTCAAGAATCTCTTTATCCCTTTCACCTTTCCTACTAAATGGTTCTTTGGTCATTCTTCCTTATAAACATGAATGACATACACTAAGTGGTATTAATTTAAAAGAATCTAAATATCCATCTTGATGTAATTTATTCAAGAACTTTTTATTTACATGACCTAGCTAATGATTCCAAAGTTGGGTGTGGTATGAGTCATGTGAAGTAACTTCATTATTGATTACCATTATTTGGTTTGTGTAATCCAACACATAAATACCATTATTTAAATGTTCCTTACCATAATAAAATAAGAAAAATTTATTCCTAAATTTTAAAATAAATCCATTCTTATCAATTTTGGATATATAAATAATGTTTTTGGTAATTGAAGGCACATAATAACAACCCTTTAAAACCAAGATCATTTTGATTGGAAACGTGAGGTGGCAGTCCCCAATAGCTACAATAGTAAGTTTAGCTTCATTAGCTAATTGAATATACACCTCTCCTCATTCAATCTTTATTAATTTAATTGGTTCCATTATTTGAATACATATTTGAGCACCACAAGATATATCTAATATCAAATTTTTAGAAACAAATAATTTTCACTCTATAAAAAATGCACCAGAAGCTTCCCCTTGCTTCTTTGGTTGGGTGCAGTTTTTCTTCCAATGGACCTTCTTGCCACATGAAAAATAGACAGCATCTTATTCGCTTGCCTACCTCTTGATCTTCCTCTTCTTGAATGGTCATGAAGAAGCTTTGGGATTAAAGCTATTTGCTTTACCTTTTTGTTTGTTCACCATAAGTACGAAAGGTTTTTCACACTTAGTATCATTGTCTACTTGGAAAAGAAGAGTAAAAAGATCTGGTAGATACATCTCAATGTTTTTTATATTAAAATTCACAACAAAACTAGAGAATCTCTAAGGGAGTGATTCCAGAATGAGTTCAGTGCCCAATTCTTTGGGGAGTTTAAACCCTATAACCTATAAGCGCTCAATGTATCCAATGAGCTTAACTATGTGAGGCCCAGATGGGGAACCCTCTAAAATATTTCTCTAAAATAGCACTTTTGAAATCTCAAATTGTTCCTTTTTATCTCTCTCCTGGTAAAGACCATGGAGATTCTCAAGCATTCTATATGCATCCATGTTTTTGTGAGACTTCATTAGTTCACTAGACATCGATGAAAGCATCAAACATTGAACATCTACCACATCGCTAAAATGTTTTTCATAGATAAGGAACTCTTTATCACTCTCCTTTTTAGTAGGAAAATCAAGAATTAAGGATTCTAGCATGTAAGATTTCCATTCATGGAGTATCACAACCCAAAGTAATCTAAACCACTCATAAAATTTATTGCTGGTTATGAGGTTATCTTTCTCCAATATTTATCACAAGGAAAGTGTAGATAATGAACTTTTCATTTTATTATACAATTAAAAATATCATATTATTATCACTTTTCTTTATTAAAAAATAAGTGAGATATAATAAATTAATTTTTATTTATTTATTTATTAAATCTCCCACAATTTTATCAAGTCTCAATAGCCCTCATCATTAAACTCAGAATTTCTAGTTGTTATAACATTCTAGTGGAAAGGATCCCCATTACTTTTCTTAATGATCCAGACTTTGGCCATGAAAACATAATAAAGTAATTAGGTAGGTGGTCTTACCAACTATGGACGTGTAGCTCCTTGATCCATTAAGTGGATTCCCCTATCCTGAAATCTTGACTTGGATTTCCTCAACACTTTTCTTCAAATTTGTATTGACTAGAATTTGGTCGTTAAACTCAATACAATTTCAGTTAAGTCAACCCAAAACTCTCATGAGAATTCCCTGATAAAAGTAAGTGTTTAGACATTGTCCATGTACTACACTTAGTTATATGGTTTCATTCTCAATCAAGTAATGCAAGGATTAATATGGCTTTATATTTAATTGAGGGATTTTAATTTATTATGAATAAATTTTATCTTATTTTATCCTTCACACATCTTGTTAATATTAAGTGGATGTTACTTAATTAATTAAATATATTGAATAAAAAAACTGTATAATTCATTTATTTAATTTCCATATCTGCATATTAATTCATTTATTTATGTGATCACGACCTTTTATCCATAAAATAAATAATTTCATAGATAGAAAAAAAATTAAATGACATGTTCATGAGCTTTATTTAATGGTTGATTTAATGAGTGTACATTAAATCAACCTTTGACATAGGGGAAATAACTCCTATTGACAGTCATGACATTAGTTACAACATTACACTTGTCCACCTATGTATCACCTAGGTTGGCATCATTATGGTTCCTTATTGAACCACCTCTACTTACCTTAAGATGCTCCATTAATTATAAATATTTATTACTAACATGCATGTTAGGGGAACCAAAGGATTGGTTATAGGGGATTACATAAATATCTTTGGACACATAGGTCCTACATAATAATGGAGGGTGGGATGACTCTCTAGCCATCATTTAATTTAATATCAAATAATTGTAAATTCATGTAATAATTTAAATTAAAACACCCAACACATATGCAGATCTTGGTCAAGCTCATGAATGGTCATACATGCAATAAATATGCAAAATTAAATGGCTATCATTCATTTCATTATTCATTATTTTATTATTTAAGATAAACGCACTTTCATTAATTAATTAATTATATTTTATATTAATGATCATCCTATATTATTTGTAGATACTCATCATTAATGGAATTTATGTAAAATAAATCACATAACCAATAATGACATATTAATTACAAAAAATAAATTTAGCATTTAAAATTATTTAAAACCATTATTAAATTTCTAAACACAAAACAATGTTCCAATCAATAAAATAAGGTTTTAATGCTATAATTTTCAAATTTAATGTAATTTTAATTTTTTCCATTAAAGGGAGACTACACGGTGTGTACATGCAGTTACATGCCATGTACCTCAGTTTCCATGTATCCAAATCACGCTATTGAGGCTTTGGTATGTTAACTCAGCCAGACTACATGGCATGTACATGTCAGCTACACACCATGTATCCTCTTGTCATGTGCCATGGTTTTCCCAGTCAACACATGGTTTGCAATAAAAGTAACATGTGTAATTAATTGCTCGACGCATCTAGATACAATGTTTATGGGTATACAGCGTGTGCTCCAACCGCACGCTGTTTAACCCAATTTTACCAGCCAAATATTTGGAACTTCTTGATGGCATCTCTGGTCATTCTTTATTTGTTCTTAAACCTTTAAAAAATGAAACACTAAATGAACATGTTTAATATGTTTGATAACATGTTAATTCAAATCAGATTAAATAATGAATAGCATGAAATGAAAATATAACCACGGTTTTAGATAAATTAACAATCAAATAAATAATTATAAATTTAAATTTGATTGCTTTGATATCACTTATTGGTTCCAGGAATAGTAGAATATTTCAAAGTTGGTTGATATGTTAATATTTATTTTAATAATCATTTACCAAAACCAAGATCGGGGATCTTTCACATCAAATTTATAATTAATTTATTTAATATTTGAAAAAATAAATACCTGGGCTTAGGAAATTTCTTTGTTGGTGAATTTTGATTGTCTAAAATGACCCTTTCATATTACCATTGATATGCTATGAGTATCCAAGGATAGAATTCCTCTAGCATTGATCCCCATGTGCTCTTATAATATCCAAGAAACACCACTCTATCTCCAAGTGCTAGAACAGTGAGTCAAATGTATTGCATTATTTGTTCTTGATCACTCATTCTTTGGTCTTTAATCTCTCTTTCACTTTTTGTTCTTTAGAGGGAGAGAGGATGAGGAGTTGAGAGAAAATTCATTGTACACAACAATTCTCTATTCTCAATTTTTGGATGCACTACACAATATACATAAAAATCTATTTATAGAGTTAGGATTTAAGTTAAAATATTATTTAATTGCATACCATCCATTAAATAACATTTATTACCTTTAATAAAGCACATACCACATAATAATTATTATTATATTATTATTATTTTGTGGTGTGCGTCAACTTACGCAATAACAAATTTTATATAATGGTCTTATTAATTAATATTTGTCATGAGACTCGGTCTTGGTCTATTCAAAATCATCTAGAATTTATTGAACTACCGAAAAAATATTTTACTCATAAATAAATATTTTATTCTCAATCTAGAAAATAAATATTTATTAAAATATTCAATAAATAAAATAAATATTTTATTCAGAAGATAGTGAATAAAAATTTATTTAATTTATGCGATCAATATAACTTGAATAAAATTATTCCTCTTACTTGAGAATAATATTTATTCCATTAATTAAACTCAAATAGAATTTAATCAAGATAAAAAAAACACTTAGTGTGTGACCCTCTAGGATTCATTCTCATTGGCATTAGATGGGTTTGCCTAAATTCCAAGATTACTATCTAGCGACAGGTTAAGGCACCCAAGAGAAAGAACTTAATGTCGCAAAATCAAAAACTATGTGTGAATGCTCATTGTGTAATATAACCCCCTTATCACAATATATCATCAAGAAGATTGTACATACGTGTCACCAACCTATATGCTTGATATGGCTTTCTTTGACTATCTGAAATAAAAATATCCTTACACCATGACCATAGAATTTAATGTGATGTTTCTATTCCATTCAAAGGGTAAAGATATCAGCTTTTATAAAGATGGAAGGGAAGAATCCTTCCTCAATTTATTCATTAATGAAATTTCACTTGTGACACACCCAACATATCAAATTTTTCCATAAACTATTATTATCATGGTTTACAAAATACATCTAAGTACACGAGTTGTAAAATGTATTAATAATAATCTTAAAGTATAAGGAATATCACACACACTCATAGATATGAATATATAATGACACCAAAACATGTGGAATTCATACCAGCAGGTCTGTTCTCATAATATCATATCTTGGAGATTACCATGTGTGAAATTCATAAGAAGAAGTCTCATCTACTTTCGAGTACTCTCACCTGACAGTCTTTGTACTATGAGTCCCATCATTGTATGTTATCCAACTACAAAACATTATTTGAGAATATCATCATAGCACATAAAGGTTCTCATCATAGTGTAGAACTTTTACTACCTTATCAATGCGATGTATACGCTAGTAAATTATTACATTAGAGTCATGCCTAACAGAAAACAATGTGTAATAATAAGTTTTATTAATATTCAATACATTGAATATACATGTAATCAAAGTACAAATAGTTAGTCCTGGGACACCAACTTCAACAGATAACCCTTTATTTCTTTAGGTAGGTTAGGTTTTATATTTCATATAATATTTCATAATAGTGTATTAACTATTATATGTCTCATACAATGAAATAATCTATTTATCCATCTTTGATACCAAGTGGAGAAGTTATGTCATATCTTGCACATAATTTAGCTACAATATTATGAGAAGTTCAATAAATTCCAGAAGCTAATAAACCTAACATGTTTGAGGTATCAAAGTTGGAGTAGGTAAAATTATTTTTAAATTTTTAGGTTATATGAATATATAAATGGTATTGTTTTATTTTTCCTTTTATTTTTCATTTTACTGAAATACGTTAAATATGTTACTAAAATATATGTCATTAATATATTTTTAAAATCCTTTATAATTTTTTAGACTGTTTTATATAATTAATTTTGGATAGATTAAATGGGGGAGAAATAATCATAAATTCAAAGGGTGTTACCAAGATTGAATATGTTTTATATCTATTTATACCATTCAGAACATAAATGTTACACTAATTACTATATCAATATGTTTACCTAACTGATTTTATGACTAGAAAGGGTTCTCATGCGACAAGAAGGATGTTATTTTTCTATGGTTTATAGTTAATAATGACATGGTTTTATGATATATAATGACTACTATGTCAATCTATTTACCTTATTCAAAGGGTTATTTCTAAAAAAAATAACTTTTAAATCATCTTTTCTTGACATTCATTCATATACTTGATTTTATTTTATCTTACTATTAATTTTTTTAACTATTTTAGATAGTAACTAATTGATAGTTCATTTTATTTTTTCTAATATTAATTATTTTCATCACATTCAATGTTCTAATTTGAATTCATTAATGCACTGCTAAAAAATCAATATATGTTTCTTATTACATTATGTTCCCTAAAACTTTTTGAAAACCATTATGTTTCTGATTTTTCTAGTTTCATTATTCAATAATGAATTCAATGTATTCATTCTTGATCTTGTATTCTATTTTTTTGATAATGTGTATCATTAATTATGATTTCTATGAATTAAATTTAATACATGTAACTTGATTGTATATTTCATTGTAATCTTCAATGATTTTTTGTATTTTGATAATGGTTTATAGGTGGTTGTTTTCCAATTAATGCATGGGCATAAAAACACTGTATTCTTTACATCTTATGAAAACTAGTTAAACACTTGAGTAAACTTTATATTTTACACTATATTAGTTCAAATAAATATAAATTTCAAGGAAAGATGTCCACATTCAACTCATGGTGAAAATAACACCACTTATATTTTACTCAGGCAAAATAAACATTAACTTATGTAAGAAATAACGGTAGTTGTATAATCTTAGATCATCATATTTAATATTATATCATTTGTTTACTATTTCTAAGAGCATGTCTATAATGCAACAATAATGTAAAATATTCAGACAACTGGCTTGAGTTATACATCTTCAACTGGAATACCAATGGTATGTACAAATACTCTACACTCTATTTATTTCCTTTAAACCATTAATCTATTTTCTAACTATACAAAAAATTAATAAAGGATTAAGAAGATTATTTGGAAACCTAATTTCACTTATATTGAATTAATTTCTATCTGATAAGTTTTATTGGTTTGTTTTTTTTCTGTTCATTGCATATTGATTTATTTAGTATCATCATTTTAAATTTATAAAATAATTATCCTTTAAAATTTAGATTCAAAATATTTATGAATATTGTTTTATAGAAGCATCAAAACTGTTTTATGAATATGTGTTTATGCATATGGTTTTTTTATTTTCTAAACTATATTATTTCTAATTACATGGGTATGAACCTATTTTTATAATAAATTATTTCTATATTCATTTCCATGAAAGTAATATAGGTAATTCATATATTAAATAAGTGCATACTTATATGAACTTATTTCTATATGAGATTATATGTGTATGCATATTCTATACGCATAGAGGAAAATGTTGTTATTATTGTTAAAGTGGGTGCCCTAGACCCAACTTGAAACGTACTTTTCGATCATCATATCATGTATATAGTGATTTATGAATGATATATTTTTACTATAATAATGTTGATATTTTTACATCCACTATTTACATGGTAATTTCCATAAATTATCTATCGTATAAACAGGATATAGCAATTCCAAACTATAATGAGAACCTATACATACTATGAAAGTAATCTTAAACATATGTCTTATGGTTTAGATACATAATAATGACTGGACACATATGATGTTTGACTATCAAGTAATGTAGGTTCATAATAATTGAGTCTTCTTCTCATGAAGTTTTCAATTAGTGATCTCAAGTATACGAGATCATGAGGACAGGTCTGCCAATAGGAACACCACATGTTTTGAGTATCATTGGGGGTTCCTATCTATGAGCATGTGTATTGGTCTCTCAATTTGAGATCATTATCAATGTATATCATTTGATCATGTACTTTAATTCAAGACAAAAACCATGGAATTTATGTCATAGAGAGGTAGAATGTGTTGGGTGTATCATTAGTGACATGACATTGGTTGAATGGTCAAGATAGAATTTGTTGCTTCTGAAAGGAAGAGATATCTTGGGCCCAATTGACTAGGATGGTAATACCTTCATTTAATCCATGATCATGGTAGTATAAGGTAAGTTCATCCATTTAGGTAATGAAAAATAAATCAAGAAAGGATAATGACACAAAGTGTGCATCCTACTTCATGAGATATCACGAGACAAAGAGATTACATTATATAGTGTGTGTTCATAAGTGGTTATTGTTATTATGACTATACCTTATCTCCTTATGGGACTTGGTGGGTTTCTATAGTCTGCTCCAAGTATATGAGTAGTACTCGCTGCTATTGAGATAAGGGTCGAGAGGGTCACATACAAAGCATATTTAGAATCCTGACTAATTCTAGTGAATTGGAGATTGAGACATGGTGGGACATATAGTAGATGTATGAGTTTAAACTATCACATGGGAATAAATAAATTCAATATTATTCATATTTGGAATAATATATATTGAATTTATTTACTTATTATATTCATGAGTTATTTAGTGAATATTAAGGAAAATATTTTTTTAATGAATATAAAATATTTAAAATTTGAGGTTCATTAAATATTTATGTGGGAGAAATGAGTTGAATTAATGACTCATATACCATCACATAAAATTATTTTAATGTTAAAATTATGTTATAATTTAATTATGAAGTTTTCGGCATGTTTTCATGGTTATACATATTATTTTTGGGCATTAAATGAAGGGTTATCATATTAAAGGGATTAAGTGAAATTTTAACAAGTTTTAGCCTAACTATAAATACCAAAATAAGCCCAAATTTGTGGGAATATTCATTCCTAAAAATTTGAGAGGTTCTCTCAGCTCCCTCTCAAGTTCTAGAGGGAGTGACGGAGTTTTAGGGAATCTCAATCCAATATCTCCCACCTAGATTGAAGAGTTAACGATCCTACGATCATTTAAACATTGATAGTGCCTTCGATTATCTATACTAGCACCTGAAGAATGAAGATCGATGATCGAGCAAGCTTTTGGAATGTGTATGGATAATATAGAGGGATCCAACCTCAATTCCATTGAGCGATGATCTCCAATGATGTGTGTAACACATTTCCACCTAAAATTATAGGAGGTACAATTTTGATTTATTTTTGTGCTTAAATTAAATTACACAAGCTCCTCGGGTTATAATCGGGTTGAGTTTATGTCATAGATGATGTTATAACATCAATCGCAACATTAAAATTTTAAATTCCCAATTTTTCAAGCTTCTACTACACACTTGATTCCAATAATTGGTATCAAAGTGAATGCATATTTGTTGAAACCGTGGAAAAAATTAAGTTTTCATTAAATTTATGTAGAGGGTGTTGATATGATCTCATCACCACACACAATGACTCAATCCAACCTCGGATGACCAAGTTTCAGCCATCTAAAGATTTAAATCAGATTGAAATTGATGTTTAAAGATTTAAAAATTTAATAGAATATTTATATGTATGTTATATTTTTACCCAGAAGTGGTCATCGATGGAGGTTTCTGATGAACCCCAGTATTCCATTCATATTCGGGTGGTTGGAATAATGTTTTCTGATATGGATTTTTATTCCATATAATTGTGGAATTTTGTTTTTAAAAATTTTCAAGCCTATTGGATAGGTTTTTTAAATATTTTAAACAAGAAAAAAACAATCAAACAAAATGGGTGGGGTGGCATAGGTCTAGTGGGACCCACAAAAAAACATTAAGAGAGGGTGTCATAGTTCCACACCAATCCAAAAAAATCAATTTTGGGGGTGGTTCAAGTTTCTCTTTTGATTTCAACTGGTAGCCCTATTGAAGGGGAAACATGTAAAGAGACTCATACCACTGGCATGGGTGGAGTTAAAAAAATTTAAAATTTTATATAACCTAGGAGGCATTATGATGCCACCCCCATCTCACACCAGCCCCGCACAACCCACATGGTAGTCACTATTGATCAAACCGGACCGGGCCAGGTCGGGTCCTACCTAACCTGCCTAGCCCAACCTAGGCCTAGAAAAGTCCTGAAACCCCATTGGGTTTCTGGACTACCTGGGGTTCAGGAAAAAAATTTAAATTTTCAAAAATTAAGTTAAAATTTTTGGAATAAAAATAAATTTAATTTGGGACCAAGAAACATATATTACTGAAATTAAAATTATAATAAATCATTTTAATTCATTTTAATTCATTTTAATTTCTTTCAGTATAAATTTATTGCAAAATTAATTTTCATTACACATTTAATTTTCGTGTTGAATTATCATGAGTGGTGACCAGCCAATGTATGTCTGAGTTTTATTTATTAATTAATTATTTCATACAGTTGGTGTTTGTAGTAATTAATTAATTAATTAGACGATTTGTGCATCGTCTGCCTTTCTCATTATATGTATGAGGTTTTGTGTGTTTAAAAGAGTTTTATTACATGTGTCTTATGAATTTATGAGATCCTCTAACCTACATGTGAGTATTTATGTATTATGATGAAGATAAATGAAATGTGGACCTCACCGATATGAGATGAAGTTCCAGATAAGATGTAAATTCATCGAGTGGGGTGGGCACCATGACATGAGTCAGACACGAATCAGGTAATTAACCATAGGTTCATGATTAATTTATTTACCCTCAATGTATCAACTAGTAATAAACTCTCCCAATCAGTCATTTTATTTATTTATTTATTTATTCATGGTTTATTATTATTATTTTAATTTTCATGTGTACGTGATCACATAGAATAATAAACAAGCATGCATAAATAAAATAAACATGCATGGTAAATATTTTTTTTATTTATATAATTGTAAATATGTGAGCATATTCACATCATATAATCAAATGTAAATATAAATTGATTACATTCTCTAAGAAAAATAAAATCTCTCAAAGAAATATTAAGTCTTAACACCTTCCGTCACTTAAATTTGGACAAAACTAGGTGCAACAGGTGCTCATCTTCCCTAGTTGAGGGTTTTTCCTACTACCTGATAGTTATTATAAAATCAATGGGTTGACTTAAATAAATTTAGTACCAAATTAATAATCATAACTATCTTGTTAAAACTTTAGAGAAAAGCATTGAGTAATTCAAGGTTATCCTTTGTAGGAGATGAGACTTCACTCAAAAAATCAATAAGCCATGAGTCAATGTTGTTTGTCATACATAATCCTACCTTGAGACTCTACAAGTAGTTGTGTAGTAATATCTTGGACTATGAGGTTAGATTTTAAGGATTCTTGTCACTAGAATACTCAAGATACAAGGCATCCCAAATCTAATAGTTGAAGGCTGCTATGGTTTAATAAAATAGTGGGATACATTTAATATAATGAATCTATAATGTCTAATTACTGGTAATTATGATAAAAGTACTAAATTTATAGTGTTTATTTTTATATAATATGGCATGTAATACCACAAATACATTGTGATCGATATTGGACAAAGAACATGTCCTCACCGGCACAAATTTCCAAGAGTGGTATAGATGCTTGTGCATAATACTACAATATGAAAGGAAATTATATGTTCTAGAGTCCCAACTTCCTAATTAGCCTCCTCAGGAAGTAAATGAGGATGAGGAAAATACTTGCAATATACTCATGAATGATGCATTTTATGTTTATATCATAATGCTAACATCAATTCACAAAGAGTTGCAAATGAAATATAAGGACATGGATGGTTATATTGTGTTGTCTCATCTATGAGAAGTCTGCGAGGAGAAATTAAAGTGATAAATTAATGATATTATGATAAAATTGATCATTTATATATTGATATATGTAACTCAATTTGTTCCATATGTATATAGGATGATAGAGAACATTGAATGACTAAAAGAATTGGGATTCAAGTTGAATCAAGAACTTATAGTTCATCTCATTATCTAATCCTTACTATCTGGTTTCTCTATTTTTTTAGAGTTATAAAATGAATAGTTTATATAAAACACTTCAATATCTATAGGTAAAGTTTCACTAAGAATATGATAATTTAAATAAGTATAAATATTTAATTATTAAGGTGAATAATAAGAAATACAAGGCGAAAAAGCTAGCTACAAGTACACCGCTAAAGGCACATTTACAACATCCTTCTAAGAAACCAAAGATAAATAGGGAGATAACTGAACAAGAGAATATTTTATTCACGTGTGGAAAGATAGGTCACTGGAATAGAAACTGCAATAAATTGAAAAAGAATCAAGAACAAGCTTTTACTTCATGTATATTCATCATTAAATTTAATATTTCATTTATACTTCTTGGGTATTAAATATAATATGTACTTACATATTTTTTCTAAATAAAGGGACCAAGGAATTTGATAAAAATTTATAAAATTAAATATGTGTTCTTCAAGTGTCTTAGAAACAATGATGCCTACATTATTGGAGATAAGCACACAATTTTATTTCCAAAATAATAGTTCTTGTGAAACTATAATTTTGTGTTGAATGTAACCAAAGAATTTATAAATTAATGATTGTTTATGGTATTTCATACACAACCAATAGTTTAAAAATACATGAATCATTGTCAATACATGATGAATATAAAATGTAAGACTATAATACCTAGTTATGGAAAGATGATTCTTTGTCTAGTAAAACTAAAATTACTTGTCAAGGATATACCCAGTATGGTATTTAGACTCTTTTGAAGATAAAGACCTTGGGTATTATCAACACATTTACTTATTTATTTTTGGACAAGTAAACCATTAGAAATAAAGGTAAACCATAAAAATTTTAGAATTAGTTCAGCTAGAGAGCATGAACTATTCCAAGGTGAATATAGAGGTAAATTATTATAATTATTGAGATTACTTTAAGAGTTTTAAGTAATGAAAGGGTGAATTAAGAAACATGCATGGTTAAAATATATGAGTTTCTTCTATCCCATATGTTAAAGAATATCTCAACCACGCATTCATAGATCATTATAAATATAGAGTGTATTTATTCCTAAACACACATTTCCTTATACACATCAAGGATATAATGTTAAAAAGGAGTATCGATCATGAATATTACATGAAAACGTTGATCATTAAAATGTATTGTGGAGTAATTACTAAATTCACATTTTCTTATACACATCAAAGTCACTATGTTGTTAAAAGGAGCATGATTATTTGGAATAGGAACAAGTTCCACAAGAGCTTGTGGAAAAGGAATGTTCTAGAGAAACATATTTTATAGGAAGGTAAAAACCATAATAGTGGATTTATATTCACCATGAAAGATGATAAAATATTCATTGAGAATAATTATTCCTATAAGGAAGTAGAAAATTAAAATCATCTATGATTGACAATATTATATGAATTTAGGTAAATGGATTTTAGGTACCAAAATCAAGTCTATATTTTTGTATTTTCTCTAATTGATGTGAAGTAATTAGTGGATATTTAATAGAAACTATAAATGGTCGATAAAATCATTGTATCAATAAGGCTTGATTGGTTATAACAAATCAATATACTTAAATCCATTTGAATTCCACTTTTCATAGTAACTTTCGATGGTCATTATATTGGTAATTGGATGTCAAGACCATCTTTTGTTGGAGTTAGTGCCCTATAACCAACTTTTGTGTACTTTATGATAACCTTTATTTATTTGTTTGAATATTAATAAAATCCTTATCACATAATGATTATTCTTCTTCATAACATAGTATGTGATAATGTCCTAAGAGTAGTTATCTTACTAAAAGGTTATAGAAGTTCCCCACAATGTTGAGAACCTAGAAGTGTCATGATAATATTATTAAATATATTTTATATATCTAGATGAAATAATTTAAGGGACACAAATGATACAGGATATTAGGGGTGGAGACTCATAAGAATTTGAAGCACTTTATCATGGTGTACCCCCTTGGTAATATCCAGTGTAGGATATTATGAGAACGATACCCACTAGTAGGAAATCCACATTTATCTGTGTCATTGGATGTTCCTATATATGTATATGTATATTGATACTTAGACTTTAATATTTTTATTAATGATTATTATAAGTCACGTACTTTTATATATTGATGAAAACCATGACTACATATGTTCATGGTGAGATAGGATGCGTTGGGTGCATTACGAGTAATATTTCATTAATGAATAATGTGAGAAAGGATTTTTATATTCTGTTATTTAAAAGAAGTTGATATCACATGCACTTTGATTGAAATTATATAGCCTAAATAATTCCATATCCATGGTGTTCTATAGGTAAGTTTGATTTCTGTAAATTCAAATAAAGATACATCAAGTACATAGGTTGATGGCACCAACATGCAACCTGCTTGATTAGAGATATCTTGATAAAGAGGTTATATTACTCAATAATAATTCATATGAGGTATTGTGTCATTGTGGGATTAACTTATTTCTCTATAGGTGACTTGACGTGTTTCTAAATGATAACCTTGGAATTTAGGTTATTTCACCTAATTCCACTGAGAAAGAGGCCTAGATGGTCACACACTAAGTATATCCAAAATCTTAGTTAAATGATATTATTATTTAACAAGTTGGATAAATATTATTCCCACACATACTTTAATAATTTTTCAGGTTTTTTTATTACATATATTCCTTCACTAGTTATTCAAGAGAATATTATGTGATAAGAATATTTAATAAATATTTATTTACTATTTAGTTAATATAATATTTATTTATTTATTGGTGAATAATACAGTGATATTTATTTATTAAATAAATAGTCATTATTCAAGGCCCGATAAATATTGTGGATGAATGGAAGACCAATTTTAAAGGTCCAGTAAGAAATAATATATATTGAATATTATTTTAATAAATAATATTTAATTAAATTCTTGATTTTATCATGTTTCAAGAAATGATAATATTATTATTATTATAGACACGGGGTTTTATAGAGATTACAGAAATAATAAGGGCACATGTGCAATTATTATTTTTTAGCTCTAGTGATATATAAACCCAATTATATTATTTTCTTAATATAGTCAAATAATTTTGTGTTATGTACAACAATATCCAGAGAGAATACTCTCAAATACCTAGAGATCTCTCTCTTTAAGAACTCTCTCAAGAATGGAGGGTGATCCTCCTCCACCACCACTCTGAAATCTAGAGAGATTGAAGATAACCCTTCCTTGATGCGATTCTTGGGATGATCAAATGTGAATGACACAAGCATTAGGATCTTTCATGCTAGCACCCAGATATTCCTACGATGATGTTTGAAGGTTTGTGGAACATGTGTGGGCCACCGCTAGAGGGAATATATTCTTGATTCCTACAACAAAATTATAGTATGATGCAGAGATTTTTTTAGATCCATCAATGAAGAAATAATTTATCACAAGGTAATTCTTTAATTTCTTAAATTAATAATAAATAATATGTGATGATCATGTGCTTTGGTTTTGTAATTTATCCATTGTCTATATTATTTGATTTAATTCTGTTGATCGTGGCATTTATCATCATGTAAATCTTGGATTAATCATCGATCATGATAAAAAAATCAAAGTTGGTTATGCCACATTCGATGCTTCTACTGTACCTAGAACCTACAAGTGGTATAATAGTGGTCGCATAATAAATTATAATTATTTAAATATCATTGATTAATTTGTGAATTTTTCATTAGTTTTCAATTCCAATGTAATTGCTCTTTAATTCAAATTTTCATATCTATTGCATTCCTCTTCATTTCTCAAAAAATTAATCAAATTGATTAATTTTATGAATGAAATAAATTTGAATATCTCATTCGGAGGTGCCGAGGAGTCTGTCCATACAACACAAGAGTACACACCATGTAACCCGGAGGTACACGTCGTGTACTAGTTTTTAATGCACCCTGGATTAATTCAAAATTTATTCAATCCATGCAAATTTATTACACACTATGTAGAGACCCAAAGATTGACGTACATGTACATTACATTACTTTTTCGGAATACTTAATATATAACAAAAACAAACACACAAGGACCGTAATAATTTAGTGTCTTTGGAAACTCGGTATATAATCTTCTAATCATGGTGAAAGATCTTCAACATCTCTCATAAATATCTTCCCCTTTTTTTCTTACCTAAAACCTTTCTTTAAATCCTGGGGAAAAGAAAACATATAAAGGGTGAGCTCAAATGCTCAGTAAGGGTAAGCATGTAGAAAATAAAACAAATTATATACATTTGAACTTAAAAAAATGAGCATAATGTTTAAACATCAAAATCTTGAGAAATGACATAAAACATGGCAGTACGTAAGGCATAGATTATAAAGAAACATTAATCATGATAAAATAGAATGGGAATAAAACATGTAATTGTGGAAACCATTAAGAACAAGATATTATTTCCATAGTAGCCAAGGCATTGCTGTCAAGACCATCTTAGTGGACAAAGTCCCTTTCTGAATCGAGTTCACTCCTCGTTCTTGTCCTATATCACTAAACCGGATTAACTTACCGTTCCAGCCATGTCTATATCATGAGATATAAATCATTACCCAATGCATTGGAGGGATATATAGGTCACATCCATCTCATAATGAAATCATTCTTACGTGTACCACAATATAAACATAAATCATTCATCATAACCCAAAGAATAAAATGGGTTTCCTAAACATCATTCCATCATAACATAATCCATATAAAACAAATGGATATCATTTCATCATAAGAAAAGTGAAACCATGTAAATCATAGATACATTATACTTGAAACATACACATATGAAATAATTCTATCTTATATGGAAAATGGTTTTGATAAAACACTTAAAATGAATTCTTGAGGAAAATATCATTTCTTCTTCAAAATCATTTTCTTTTCACAAAATGCCATGAAATTTTAAAAGAAAAGGATTTTTTAAAAACAGTCATTAAATATTGTAGAGTAAGCTTCATGAAAATAATGCTTTATGAAACCATAAAAATCCGTTCATGTCGTATAAGTAAAAAAACATTCTTCTCGTACTTTTGCCGGAAAAGTCAAAAAAGTACCTCGTATGGTAAACAAAAGAAAGATTCCTTACATACCATGTAGTAAAATTAAAAAATTGGTAAAAAGGACTTTAAACATACATGAAACCATTTCTATAAAACAGGTACATGTATGATAAATATAACCCCAGTAAATACTTATGAATAACAATCTCAGATAAGAACGAGATTGGAATAGTTATCCCTTACCTTAGGTCTGATATGCTTCGTATGTATCCGAACATCCTGTATAATGATTTAAATAATTTCATTGACTTATTAAAGAATAATATTCATTATTATGATATCATATATGGTTTACTTATGACTTTATATTACCCGTTCTTTTGTAAATTCCATGTTAAAGCAGCGTTTTGGGTAAAATCGTTTTATTTATCGTACGTGTTTGGGCTTGTTGTTCTTGATATTATTATTAATTATATCTTGATTTAATTACTTAAAGAATGTAAATAATGATTTATATATCATATATATATTCAGTACATATATATATATATAATAGATAGATAAATGAAATGAAATACACCGTTCATGGAGACGGTAGGTCGTACGTACGCATGAATGTTGTTTTCCTTTCCTTATTGACTTGAATGGAAGTAAGTAGATGACATATATATATACATAAATCCAGTAGCTTTATCATGTCATATATTTCATTATTATTCATTATATATACTTTATAATCATTCTTGAATGGTTAACATGGAGAATGAATCTCATCACGTCGTGGAGACGGTAATCCGTACGTACGCACGAGCGATGATATCGTTCCCATAATTATTGAATTTAATTGGAGTGGATGATATAATATCACAGAATCAGTATGATGTTATAATAACTATATATATTTATTCTTCACACCATTATACTCATCCAAGTAAGGTGGTGGTGGAAAAACAGATTACACCACGGCGTGGAGACGGTATTCTGTACGTACGCACGCGCGGTGATTTCATTTTCCATAGGATGGATAGAAGGTGAAACGGGGTTGTTTCATATTTATAATAACATATAATTATATTATTGATACTAATTTTATTACTTTATAATGAAAAAACTAAATAATAATAAGTTGAAGAAGAAAGAAAACTTGAAAGAATCGGTAGGAGAGATTACCTCTTCTTCGACGCACCTATTTTAAGATTCCTCTTAAGGCACTAGAGTTGGTCTTTTGAGGAGACAATAACCTCTATAATTTTTCTAGGGAAGTTTATAATGGAAATTATCAGGGGTTTTCTAAGCTTGAAAGCTCAAAATTATGTAAAGTGAAGAGGGAGGAGGTGCCCTTTTATAAGGGAGGAGAGGGGCACCTTAGGAAAAACTTAAAATATTATTTTATAATAAAGTAATATTCGGTTTTTAATAGCTCCAAATTGATTTATTTCTAAGATAAGGTGGGTATTTGTCTAAATCATCTCAACCAATAGGTTTTATACAAGTTTAGGTTACTATTTTAACCTTATCATTTAGATTTAACTCTAAGTTAAATAATTTAACTTTTACCGTGTCTTTTTGTTTTTTTTACACTATATGGTTAATAAACTTACTATAACAATCCAAAAAACCCCAAGTGGTTCATTATTAATATATATAACCTTATCTAAGTAATTTTTATGAACCTTATATTTTTAGGAATAAAATAACAATTAATAATATAATATTTGTTTTAAAAGCTATTTTATGTCAATTTTGACACTATTTGGTAATTGATTTTTTTGAAAATCATAACAGCATTATTAGTTCTAAAAAAGTTAATTAAATCAATACTAATATGTCATATTAACCTATAAAATTATTTTAATTCATAAAAAGTCTAAAATTACATTTATTTGGGTATTTATAACATCAATTATGTTAGTATTTCATTAATAAGGTAATTACTGCATCATCATTGTGTCATAAATAAATTAATTTATTTAAAGTCTAAAAATTATAAATAAACTACCATTATGTAGGAAATATTTTTATATTTCTAATGAATATTTATAGTCGAATATATCTTATGTATAACCCTATATTAAAAATGTTTTAGTTATTAAACATTGATTTTAACTCTTTTAACTCTTCTTTAAATAAAATAATAATAAGTGTCATAATCTAATCAAAGTGGACCTAAAGGGTAATATTTTATTCCTAAGATTGTTTTTGGTCGAATTAAACTTTTAAAATAGAATTAGGACATGTGTTAGGGTAATAATAATATCATTTTTACCCTTAATTACCCTATTTACTTTTAACCGTGGCAAATAAAAGTAAAAAGTTATTATTCATCAAAAAATTATTTTTATCTTATTGAACCACATTTTACTCCTTGATATTAACCATGTCTCTCATATTTTCTGAATTAAACTCACAAAAGTGGTAAAATTAAGTTTTATGTACAAGTGTAAATGCTCTTAGGAGGTGGGTAAAAGACGGAGAAAAGTTCAAAAAAAAATATCTAAAATTATTATAAATGTAACGCCCCGACCCCAGTTACCCAGAGTCGGTGCATTATTACATAACATTTGCATGATCACAAGAAAGATCAAATCTCGAAAGACCGATTGGTTTAGTAGCCTTGGAAACACTAGATATATTCATAAGTTTTACATTACATCATAAAATTAAAAACTACTACAACAACATAATGTCTCAATAATCCACACTCATATCCCCACATAATATCCCTGCAGGTCATTCATAATTTACTTCTTCACTTCCTGGGAAAAATAAAACATAGAAAATGGGTGAGCTCAAATGCCCAGTAAGGATAACAATATAGCGGAAACTTTCATAAATAAGAATAAACTTTTAAGGCAATGTATAACTAAAACAAAATCCTTTCAAACATGAACTTTCAACATGGTATGGCATAAATAAAATTAAATAATTCCATTTACTTATTCACATGGATATTCTACTAATAGAATAATCACATGCAAAAATCAATAACCACTTTCATAATGTTGGAATGCATAATGCCAGACTATCATAACCACATAGTCAAGGCCTCGTGCCAAGACTACAAATAAGATTTTGTCAAGGCCTTGTGCCAAGACACTAGTTTGTCTCATGAGACCTAACGATGCATCGAGGAGCTATAGCGGGCTCCACCCGTCACATATTAAGTCCAATGCATTCCCATATGAAAAGGTTTAAACATAACATAAACATTCGCATTAAAACTAGCATACGAAATGTCAATACTTTCACCATAAACCATGAATGGTATAAAAATAGCACATCCACAGTCAAACATATCACAAAACCTTCAATAAAATATAGAAGTTTTGTATCATAATAAATCAACTTCAAATAATCTTAAAATCCATCAAAGGATGTTGACATAGATGAAATCAAAATTCTTTTTAAAGAAATATCTCTTTTTATTTTGAAATAATTTAAGATCCATATAAAATAAAACATTTTCTTTGAAAATATTCTTATAAGATTGTAAGGGAAGCTTTGAAGATTTTATAACGGCGGAAAATAGCCGCACCCGCCATATAAGTTAAAAAAAACATTCTTACCTTAATTCTGTCGAAAAGGTTAAAAAGGACCTTGTTTTGAAAACAACGGAAAGATTCCTTTATAAACCTCTTATAAAAAGTAAAACAAGGGTATAAATGACTTTAACCTATATTCTTGTAAATAATAAATATGTTTTGAAATACATTTAGAAGAAACATGGATGTGGATGATAAAGAAATCCCAGTAGATTATTACGTATAAACAACCTCGGATAATGAAGAGATTGTGAAATAAACCTTACCTTGTACTTTTCCTTGGTTGGGGTAGGTTAACCTCCTGTATAATGGTGAAATAATTTTTATTAAATTATACAAGAATCATATATATTAATATGATATCATATATGATCTTTTAATATTGATTTGTTAATAATATCTTAGAATTATCGTCGTTTCGGGTGTTAACTTACTCATTTTCTTTTATATGTTTTGTTACATAAGCCATGTTTGTTGTATCTTATTCATATTCAGAATGATATCAAGTCCTTAAACATCATTTTTAAATCATCAAATGATAATTATACTTGAATGGATACGATGGAGAATGAATCTCATCGCGTTCGTGGAGACGGTAGTCCGTACGTACGCACGAGCGACAATATCATTCTTTTGATATTAAAATAATATATAAATGGATGGTATATCATATATACAGAATAATTAACATGTTATATTTATTATTTACATGAGTTACACATCATTATTATACCCATCCAAATAATATTATATTGAATAACAATTACACCACGACGTGGAGACGGTAAGCCGTACGTACGCACGTATGGTGACATGTTATTCAAAGGGTGGATAGAATACTGAATATGGTTGTACCATATTTATAATAACATCACAGTATATGTGAGATACTGGAGTTATTATTTTAGAATGGTAAGAACAAAGGAAGAATAAGTGGAAGAAGAAATGAACTTGGAGAAGGGTGGTGAAATCATTACCTCTTCTTCGGGTTCTTCCTTTTGATTTGATCAAAAGGGCTCCTTAGGTTGGCTTTCTGATCAAACTAAGGCCTCTAGGTTGTAGTGAGGGATGTTGGGAGAGTATTTGGGCAGAGTTTGGCCGAACCAAAAGGCTTTGAAGGTGTGAAGAAATGATAAAAAGGAGTGCCCTTTTATAAGAGGGGTGAGGGGCACCTTTGAAAAAGCTAGAGATATTTGTTTATAATAAATTCATAATCGGTTTCCAATGGCTCCAAAGTTGACTATTCAAAGGTTAAGGTGGGGATGGGTCGAAAAAAACTCAACCAATATAATTTAGACAGGTTTGTGTACTTATATTAACCTTATCTTTAAGTATTAACTTTAAGTTAATTAGTTTCACTTTTACAATGTCTCTTTGTATTTTTATATAATATGGTTAATAAACTTACTACATACATCCAAGCGACCCCCAAGTGGTCCATTAATGATGAACCTATCATGATATAAGTCTCTTTGTCGAGCCTTAGATTTTTAGGAATTTAATATCAATTAATAATATAATATTTGTTTTAAGAACTCTTTTATGTCAATTTTGACACTATTCAATAGTTGATTTTTGTAAAACTCATAACAGATTGATTACTTCGAACAAAGTCAATTAAATCAATCCTAATATATCATATTATCCTAGAAAATTAGTTTAATTCATTAAAAGTTTCATATTATATTTATTTGGGTATTTATAATATCAATTATTTTATTTTTTCACTATTATAGTAATTACTGCATCATCGTTGTGTCATAAATAAAATAAATTATTTAATGTCTAAAAATTATAAATAAAATATCATTATGTATTAAATATTTTTATCTTTCTAATGAATATTTATAATCTAAAATCCAACATATATAACCCTATGTTACAATTGTTTTTCTAAAAGATATATGCTTGTGTCATTTTTGTATTCATTTTAACTTAATTAAAATAAAGTGTCATTATCACTTACAAGTGGATCCATGGGGTCCCAAAATCGACCCAAAGATGCCCATGGTCGACCATGTATCAACAAATAGGGTTAAGACACGTTTTAGGGTAATTTAGTATTATTATAATATTATTTTTTAACCCTTATTTACCGGATTTACCCTTAACCATGGTAAATAAAATATTTACCGCAGTAATTATTCAAAATGTCTAAAAATAAAAGTTACCTATTTACACAATTTGAACATCCTGATTACAAATATGGAATCCATTTTCCTAAATTCAAAACACAGAAGTGGAATAAATTAATTTAAAATTAATTCCCGCTGTCAAAACAAAAAGCGTGTTTTTAAGAGATAATAACTATCAAAAGATTGACACTTGTTTATGTTCGGTTTAATTGTAAAATTATGTCCAATGACAAACATTATATTAAATGGTAAAAATATTTTCTAAATATACTTTAAAACCACTCAAATTCATAATTTATCACTATTAATTATTTTTATTAAAAAAGTTGTTTTTAATTAAAATTTAGTAATTTTCACTATTCATCAAAATATGAAAGTTATCCGAAATGTACCAAAATTTCACCTTAGGCTAAATTCGATATTCCGAATCCAAAAATGAAGTCCATTTTAAAATATAAAATATATGTAATTTCAAAAAGTAGGTATTACTATTCATAACGGCTAGTTTGATTGGTTATGGTGTGTGTTAAAACTCAAGGTTGCGTACAACACACGCTACTGTATTATTCAAAGAAAGTGTACCGTGGAAGCTTGGGATGTTTCATTTTAAATTTTTGATGTCCCCATTTAGTAAAAAAGTTTAAAATATTGTATTTAAAAAGGTTTCACTATTAAAAGTTGATAAAAGTGCAATACTGAAAATGAATTTGTTCTTGCATTATATCTAAGAAACTCATAATATGGATTCTAAAATTATAAGGATTATATAAAGTTTAAAATTTAGATAATACTATTCATATCCTCTTTTGAATGGCTTTTTTTTGTAAGTCATGGTGTGATTGAACTCGGTGTTGCGTGTAGTGCAAGTTATTGAATTATTTTGAAGAAATAACACACTATGAAATCTTGGGGTGTTACATTCTCCCCTCCTTCAATAAATTGCGTCCTCGCAATTTGAAATTGTTCTTCGAAAATAAAAGGTTGAAAATAGAAAATATATTTGTGGGAAAACCCACATCGTAAATTGGGTTACTGAAATTTAGTCTTAATATGAGGAAAAGAGAAATGAAAGGGTCACCACCAAATTATGATCTCGATTAGGAGAACATTGGTGGCAATTAGAGACATATAATTGGAGGAAAAACGTAAATATTTATAGGTAGTGATTGAGGTCATCAATCACAAACAAGTATAAAATTGAGGTCCTTAAATTCATCAATCTATGATGATTTGAAATACCATCGGTTCAACAAAACATAGGGTATTAGGATAACACATTTTTGACATTTCAAAATATCTTAGTTGAAATCCCACATCGAAAAATGAATTAATGAGGCCTCTATTTAAAATAAAGAGTCGAAAGTATGAAGATTACCGAAAATAACACATACTAGGGTTCCATGTAGGAAAATATGGATATGGAAGAAAAATCTAACCATAAATTATCTGATGGAGAGTGGTAGAGAACATGGCTATGAAAAGGCCAACAATCCCAAAGCCATAAGTTAGTGATGATTTAAGGTACCATCTAGGAAAAAAAATTTGTTCTAAGTTTCTTTTCTTAATATTGAGGAATTTATTTATGAGATTGGCTAAGATCATAAGGAGATATACTTACTTTATAATTAGAGTTTTATCCATTAATAAATTTCTACCACAAACTCATCTTTCACTCTAAAAGATAATAGAATGTAAAAAAAATTCTATTTACACTATTCGTATAGGGTTCCAAAATAAATGAATTTATAATTCATCTACCAGATCTTTTAAAAAAACTACATTATTTAATCCAGGACATCTCGTGGGCCAGTGGTAGGTGATACACCCTTGTCGCCCTTCGGTTGCGGGTTCAAGTCTCGCAGCCTTACCGGACGCGACGGGTTGTCGCCCGACCTCCGGGTTGTCCTTTTATGGCAATCCAAAATAATCCAAACTAGAACTATCCAAAATACTTATGTCCAAACTCACAGTCCAACATTTATAAGGAAGGTAAACATAATATAGATCCTTTTTACCCCGTAATAGCATATGAATACCTTCATCATGTATTACCATATTTCTTATTGATTACATTCATGCTCCCTTATTCCATATAGAATGCTGGATATACTTCATTAATCCAAAAATGTTTTAAACCCCAACAATGATGGAATATACAAATCATTAATCAGTTCCAAGGTAGTCAAGAATATCCAATATAATTTATCCAAAACAATCACATATTATTCCAAAATCACTACCTCAGTATCAGAACTATATTATGATTTATCATTCTCATATATTTTCCAAAAATTTATCCTGCTATTGAGTCACTTTTCTTTGTTCCACACAATCTCAAGTCCTTAATTAAATAGTACTGCAGTACAATCCTTATATACTCCATAATTATTATAACAAGTACATTGTTGATACAACACTCAATTGACATAATCAACATAAGAACTTTAATCATTCCTCTTCATCTGTGGTAGTATCATAACTTGATTATTATCCAATAACATCATTTGCGGCATAGTCTGATGACTGGGACATAGGTTCACGTAGTGTCCAAACTCCTTGCAAATGAAGCATTGTACATTTAAAACCATTTTCTTACCCTTGCAGTCACGTACTTTGTGCCCTTTTCCTCCACACTTATAACAAACTCCCATTCCTTTCAGGCAAGTTCCTGGGTGTTTCTTTCCACAGTTACCACATATGGGAAAATTCTTCTTTTCCCTCTTCCCTTTATCCATCTTTCTCTCTTCCATCCTTTTCTTCTCTTGCTTCCCTTCAAATCTATAGGACTTAGTAAAATCTTTACTTATCTTATCAACACATGATATTATTTCTTCATATGATGATAAAACATGGGAGACTATTTCTCTTATAAATTTTGGCTTAAGACCATGAAAGATATGATCCTTCTTTCTCTTTGGATCATGTGCATTGCTGGAGTTCTCATTCCTTCTACTGGGCGCCATTTCTAAACAATGGCATACACTAGATTAGTTTATGAATAACAATACCTAATCCCAAACTTGTAAGACACATAACATAGATTAAATAGTATATGGATATAATCCATAGTCATAAAAATTTCTCCTTTGAGGAAGTAAATACACATAAACCCTTCATAATGGTTTGTAAAGAAAATGAGAATTATCCTAAGCATATCCCCCGGGAGTGTCGTAACCAAGAGTGCAGCAAGGCCCGTTGTCGTGCACCAGTTCCCGTTCGAGTCTAGCTCAAAGCGGTGTTTTCAGGTTTTACCCCTAGGTACATCTGTGCCAGAGCCGCCTCTACCTGCTCGTATCCAGACAGGGATGTATTGCTCGGAAAACTCACAAAATCTCTACAATACCAAAATTCTAGGAAGTTCTTCTATACTAATCCTAAAAGTTCATCTTAGGTCTACGTGCTCTAATCAGAGTTTATCTAAATCTAGCTTCCAAGGTTTGTACTAAACTTCCTCTGATACCAACTGTAATGCCCCGACCCTAGTTACCCAGAGTCGGTGCATTATTACATAACATTGGCATGATCACAAGAAAGATCAAATCTCGAAAGACCGATTGGTTTAGTAGCCTTGGAAACACTAGATATATTCATAAGTTTTACATTACATCATAAAATTAAAAACTACTACAACAACATAATGTCTCAATAATTCACACTCATATCCCCACATAATATCCCTACAGGTCATTCATAATTTACTTCTTCACTTCCTGGGAAAAATAAAACATAGAAAAGGGGTGAGATCAAATGCCCAGTAAGGATAACAATATAGCGGAAACTTTCATAAATAAGAATAAACTTTTAAGGCAATGTATAACTAAAAAAAAAGCCTTTCAAACATGAACTTTCAACATGGTATGGCATAAATAAAATGAAATAATGCCATTTACTTATTCACATGTATATTCTACTAATCGAATAATCACATGAAAAAATCAATAACCACTTTCATAATGTTGGAATGCATAATGCCAGACTATCATAACCACATAGTCAAGGCCTCGTGCCAAGACTACAAATAAGATTTTATCAAGGCCTTGTGCCAAGACACTAGTTTGTCTCATGAGACCTACCGATGCATCGAGGAGCTATAGCGGGCTCCACCCGTCACATATTAAGTCCAATGCATTCCCATATGAAAAGGTTTAAACATAACATAAACATTCGCATTAAAACTAGCATACGAAATGTCAATACTTTCACCATAAACCATGAATGGTATAAAAATATCACATCCACAGTCAAACATATCACAAAACCTTCAATACAATATAGAAGTTTTGTATCATAATAAATCAACTTCAAATAATCTTAAAATCCATCAAAGGATGTTGACATAGATGAAATCAAAATTATTTTTAAAGAAATATCTCTTTTTATTTTGAAATAATTTAAGATCCATATAAAATAAAACATTTTCTTTGAAAATATTCTTATAAGCTTGTAAGGGAAGCTTTGAAGATTTTATAACGGCGGAAAATATCCGCACCCGTCGTATAAGTTAAAAAAAACATTCTTACCTTAATTCTGTCGAAAAGGTTAAAAAGGACCTTGTTTTGAAAACGACGGAAAGATTCCTTTATAAACCTCTTATAAAAAGTCAAACAAGGGTATAAATGACTTTAACCCATATTCTTGTAAATAATAAATATGCTTTGAAATACATTTCGAAGAAACATGGATGTGGATGATAAAGAAATCTCAGTAGATTATTACGTATAAACAACCTCGGATAATGAAGAGATTGTGAAATAACCCTTACCTTGTACTTTTCCTTGGTTGGGGTAGGTTAAACTCCTGTATAATGGTGAAATAATTGTTATTAAATTATACAAGAATCATATATATTAATATGATATCATATATGATCTTTTAACATTGATTTGTTAATAATATCTTAGAATTATCGTCGTTTCGGGTGTTAACTTACTCATTTTCTTTTATATGTTTTGTTACATAAGCCATGTTTGTTGTATCTTATTCATATTCATAATGATATCAATTCCTGAAACATCATTTTTAAATCATCAAATGATAATTATACTTGAATGGATACGATGGAGAATGAATCTCATCATGTTCGTGGAGACGGTAGTCCGTACGTACGCACGAGCGACAATATCATTCTTTTGATATTAAAATAATATATAAATGGATGGTATATCATATATACAGAATCATTAACATGTTATATTTATTATTTACATGATTTACACATCATTATTATACCCATCCAAATAATATTATATTGAATAACAATTACACCACGATGTGGAGACGGTAAGCCGTACGTACGCACGTATGGTGACATGTTATTCAAAGGGTGGATAGAATACTGAATATGGTTGTACCATATTTATAATAACATCACAGTATATGTGAGATACTGGAGTTATTATTTTAGAATGGTAAGAACAAAGGAAGAATAAGTGGAAGAAGAAATGAACTTGGAGAAGGGTGGTGAAATCATTACCTCTTCTTCGGGTTCTTCCTTTTGATTTGATCAAAAGGGCTCCTTAGGTTGGATTTCTGATCAAACTAAGGCCTCTAGGTTGTATTGAGGGATGTTGGGAGAGTATTTGGGCAGAGTTTGGCAGAACCAAAAGGCTTTGAAGGTGTGAAGAAATGAGAAGGAGGAGTGCCCTTTTATAAGAGGGGTGAGGGGCACCTTTGGAAAAGCTAGAGATATTTGTTTATAATAAATTCATAATCGGTTTCCAATGGCTCCAAAGTTGACTATTCAAAGGTTAAGGTGGGGATGGGTCGAAAAAAACTCAACCAATATAATTTAGACAGGTTTGTGTACTTATATTAACCTTATCTTTAAGTATTAACTTTAATTTAATTAGTTTCACTTTTACAATGTCTCTTTGTATTTTTATATAATATAGTTAATAAACTTACTACATACATCCAAGCGACCCCCAAGTGGTCCATTAATGATGAACCTATCATTATATAAGTCTCTTGGCCGAACCTTAGATTTTTAGGAATTTAATATCAATTAATAATATAATATTTGTTTTAAGAACTCTTTTATGTCAATTTTAACACTATTCAATAGTTGATTTTTGTGAAACTCATAACAGATTGATTACTTCGAACAAAGTCAATTAAATCAATACTAATATATCATATTATCCTAGAAAATTAGTTTAATTCATTAAAAGTTTCATATTATATTTATTTGGGTATTTATAATATCAATTATTTTATTTTTGCACTATTATAGTAATTACTGCATCATCGTTGTGTCATAAATAAAATAAATTATTTAATGTATAAAAATTATAAATAAAATATCATTATGTAGGAAATATTTTTATCTTTCTAATGAATATTTATAATCTAAAATCCAACATATATAACCCTATGTAACAATTGTTTTTCTAAAAGATATATGCTTGAGTCATTTTTGTATTCATTTTAACTTAATTAAAATAAAGTGTCATTATCACTTACAAGTGGATCCATGGGGTCCCAAAATCGACCCAAAGATGCCCATGGTCGAACATGTATCAACCAATAGGGTTAAGATACGTTTTAGGGTAATTTAGTATTATTATAATATTATTTTTTAACCCTTATTTACCGGATTTACCCTTAACCATGGTAAATAAAATATTTACCGCAGTAATTATTCAAAATGTCTAAAAATAAAAGTTACCTATTTACACAATTTGAACATCCTGATTCCAAATATGGAATCCATTTTCCTAAATTCAAAACAAAGAAGTGGCAGAAATTAATTTAAAATTAATTCCCGCTGTCAAAACAAAAAGCGTGTTTTTAAGAGATAATAACTATCAAAAGATTGACACTTGTTTATGTTCGGTTTAATTGTAAAATTATGTCCAATGACAAACATTATATTAAATGGTAAAAATATTTTCTAAATATACTTTAAAACCACTCAAATTCATAATTTATCACTATTAATTATTTTGATTAAAAAAGTTGTTTTTAATTAAAATTTAGTAATTTTCACTATTCATCAAAATATGAAAGTTATCCGAAATGTACCAAAATTTCACCTTAGGCTAAATTCGATATTCCGAATCCAAAAATGAAGTCCATTTTAAAATATAAAATATATGTAATTTCAAAAAGTAGGTATTACTATTCATAACGGCTAGTTTGATTGGTTGTGGTGTGTGTTAAAACTCAAGGTTGCGTACAACACACGCTACTGTATTATTCAAAGAAAGTGTACCGTGGAAGCTTGGGATGTTTCATTTTAAATTTTTTATGTCCCAATTTCGTCAAAAAGTTTAAAATATTGTATTTAAAAAGGGTTCACTATTAAAAGTTGATAAAAGTGCAATACTGAAAATGAATTTGTTCTTGCATTATATCTAAGAAACTCATAATATGGATTCTAAAATTATAAGGATTATATAAAGTTTAAAATTTAGATAATACTATTCATAACCTCTTTTGAATGGATTTTTTTTTGTAAGTCATGGTGTGATTGAACTCGGTGTTGCGTGTAGTGCAAGTTATTGAATTATTTTGAAGAAATAACACACTATGAAATCTTGGGGTGTTACAATAAAATGACTCCAATGAATTACATTGAACTTATATAAGTATTATGTAACTATTTTGTCCTAAAATAAATTTAAATAAAATAAATGATTATTTAAATAAAAAGTCGGTTTTAACCAATAACTCAGTGATTTCACTATTCATCAAAAATTGAAAGTTTTCAGAAAAATACCAAAATTTCACCCAAGGATAATTTCGATATTCCGAATCCAAAAATGAAGTCCATTTTGAAAGATTAAATTTATAAAAA
The DNA here is from genome assembly GCA_963277665.1 of Viscum album. Taxonomy (NCBI): domain Eukaryota; kingdom Viridiplantae; phylum Streptophyta; class Magnoliopsida; order Santalales; family Viscaceae; genus Viscum; species Viscum album. The sequence continues at coordinate 1,913,231,108 of OY728127.1, forward strand.
ATTTAAAAAGTGGGTATTACTATTCATAACGGCTAGTTTATATAATATTTTAATAACATATTGTTGTTTAGTGAAACTCAGTATTGCGTACAACACACGTTATCGTGGAAGGTCGCGATTGCGTGTAAAGCAACCCAAGTCAGAGTTGCGTGTAGTGCAAGATTCCTTTTTTGTTGTGTATCATAGAATCCAACCATATTTCATTTATACATTAAATATATATACACATATATATACTCAATGTTGCAAACTTAAAATTTTGTGTAACACGATCCAAGAATAGTGTTGCGTATACTGCAAGCTAATACGGTGTTGCATATTGTGCAAGATAGTCTTGGTGTAGTATACAACACAAGACATCAAATAAATTAAAAATAATACTTCTCATAAAATCTCGGGGTGTTACACACGGTGAATTTAATTACACACCACATATTGACTGGGTCAGCATGGAGCATGATCATCCAGAGTACACACCATGTAACTTCTGCATATGACGTACAGTCCTTTAGTCATAGATGGACCGTTTATCTTATTACATGGACTACATGAGTGGTATCCATGTAACTCAGAGACCACATGTTGTGTATCCCATGTACACATTGTGTACTCTATTATTTTTCATAGCATGGTTACACACCGAGTCCCTAGGCGTGTGCTACAGATAGACGGTGAGAATAATACACGCCATGTAGCTTCAATATACACATCGTGTACATTTACCAAATTATGAAGAATTGAAAATTAATTTATTATATAGTTAAAAACTTAAAAACATGATTTATGTATGTTCATTAAGTTTATAGTATACACTATGTGATAGGTTTTATATATATAAATGTCTAATTGATTTTTTATGTAATGTTTGGATCTACATATCATGTATAAGTCGTAATGTAGTTATTAATCTGTGTGTATTGAATCATAACATACTACGTAAATACCATATTTTATGTGTGATCATTAATTTGATATTAAAATCCATGAAATTACATGATAAGTTATGTATTCTACATTTCATAAGAGTAAATAGTATATGAGTATAATATATGTTGGGTAGTTCGGATGGGTAATCACAATGTTTCCTATGAGGTACATTTTTGTACATAGTTAATTTTAAATAAATTTATTTAATTTGTTTAAAATTATGATGGATGAGAATCTCAAAAAAATAGATGCAAATTAAGATAAAATAATTGATTAATTAAATAAGATGATTAATTTATTCGAGCATGATTTATCTTAAATAAGAATAATTAGAATTGAATGCTAATTTTATTAAATTCATAAGTCATTACATGAATGTGGATGATCATAAGCATATAACAGACCTTTATATATGATTGGTTTCTTTTAATTTATTACTAAACTAAATAGTTTTCCTGCATGGCATCCCTCCTCTCATTATGTAAGGGTCTATGTTCCCATGGTTTCTTTTATATAAACCTATTAACCAATCTTTTAGTTTCCCTTACCCATGTGTGAGTAAAAACATATGTAATGGATGGAGATCCCAATCTACTGGAGGCAGTTCAACTATATATCCTAGGTGAAACCAATCCAATATGGATACATAAGTAGACAGGTGTAAAGATGCAACATGAACCATAAATGGTTCAAGGTGTTTTTCCCATAGGTCAATAATTAGTTTATCATCCTCTAGATAAACTAAATATTAGTAAAACCACATGATCATACCACTTTATTATTTTATTTCTGTTAAGTTTCATGGTTATTTCATTATGGATGTTTTTTCACAATCATATGATTTAATGAATTAACAATCATGCAAGATAGAACTAAAATAAACAAACTTATATGTTAAAATTATCTAAGACATGGTTAATCACTTAATTAAATACAATTAATATTAATAATAATTTAATAAAGATAATAATTGGAAATTTATACATAAAGATAAAATCCATCAATTATATATATTAAGTTGGTATAGAATTCCACTACTTCAGTGAAAATTGAATCATAGTTCAAAGTACTTAACCAACCAAAGTTAGGGTGATTTTAATTGTCGGGGAATTCTAACTTGAAGTTTTGGGTTTAATTAACTTAGTTCACATCAGAGGTTGACTAATAAAGCAAGACTTGGTGTAACTGAGAGAAAAAGGTTGAGTAAATCAAATTTATTGATTTTAGGATTGAGAATTACACTCAATAGATTAAGGAATTGTGAGTTAATGTAGTTGGAATATGTAATGCCAATATAAAACCCTTCAAATGGATTGACCAGGAAAATTCAGGGTGACGAGAATGGGAATATGGATCCTTGACACTAGAATTTCTAAGAAACGGGATATTCTGAAGCCAATGGTGAGGGCTATTGGGTTTTGATAAAATAGTGGGAGACTGATAAATATTTTATTTATTTATTTTTCAAAATTTTATCAAAAAATTTACTAAAACTCTACTCATATTATTTTTAGATTTGGGAATAAAAATGACTTCAAACATATCACTATGATCCATACTTGATAAGGATAACCTTCTCACCCGCACAAATTTTTAAGAGTGGAAAAGGCATTTAGGCATTATCCTATACCATGAAAAGAAATTGTATGTGCTAGAATAACCTATTCCTAATTCACCTAGTAAAGAAGATATTGAGGAAGAGTTATCTCTCTATGAGAAACATTTGAATGATTCCACAAAATTTCAGCGTTTCATGTTATCATCTATGACCAATGAGCTTCTTAAGTAATATGAGGGCATGGATGCGTATAGCATGATGTATCACCTTTGATATCTCTATCAAGATAAGGTGAGACAAGATAGATACAAGATATCTAATGCTCTATTTATAACTAATATTGGAGGGTCAATGCCAACTGGACCTCATATAGTCAAGTTTATTGGCTACATTGAATGCCTATATATCTTAGAGATTAAATTCCTAGATGAGTTTCACAAGGATCTCATACTTTCCTCACTACCAAAGTCCTTCTCTAGTTTTATTATTAATTATAACATGAGAAATAATGGTAGGAGTCTTTCAGAACTTCTCACTCTGATTCTCCAAGTAGACAAGGACACGAGGCATGACAAACCCATGGTCCTTATAATGAATAAGAAAAGGAAGAAAAAGGTGAAGGGGCCTAGGACTCATAATGAGTCTAAATCTCCCAAGAACCATCCTTAAAAGAAGAGAAAGGTCTATAGGTAGGTCAAGGAAAAGGAAGAATTATTTTTTGCATGTGAAAAACAAGGCCACTAGAAGAGGAATTGCACCCAAAAGTAAGGGGAAGCTAAAGGTGTGTTTGTTATCAAGTGTAATCTTTCAATATCTACACATTGTGTATTAGATACAGATTGTGGTGCTCACATCTATATTCAAATGAAGGAACCAAGTAGATTCTAAAATATTGATAAAGAAGTGGTGGATTTGTGAGTTGTTAATGGTGTGAGGTTGGATGCTCTATCCATCTATGACTACCACCATTCATTACCAATATGAATGATATTAGTTTTAAGGGGTTGTTATTATGTATTAGTTGTTACCAATAACATAATTTCTATATCATGACTAGATGCATATGGTTTTATTTTCAAATTTGGAAATAAAATTTGTTTCTTTTATAAAGAAAATATATGTTATGGTATGATGTATTTAAATAATAGTCTTTATATATTAAATTACGAAAACAAATTATTGGAAATAGATAATGAATCATGTTCACATGAATCATATAACACCCAATTATGGAATCACCATTTTGGTCATGTAAATGAGAATTGTTTGAAAAAACTCTATCAAGATGGTTATTTAGGTTCTTTTTGTAATGACCCGCATTTTGAACCGAACTAAAACCCGAAGGAATTTAAACTTTTTCGATTACTGAATGGGTCGTTTTTAAAACCGAGATTCAGAACGGAATTCTAAGAGTTGGAATGCGTTTTTGTTTTGTTTTTGGGCGTGAGAAAAGGCCCGTTAAGTTTCTCGGGTGGCCCGATAGGTTTCGGAAGTGCCGGACCCATGTTCTTAAAGAGCTGCAAAGGGCCCACGGTTGGCGCACGGGTTGACCAAACTGTGCAGCCCAAACTGTACGGCCTAAATAAAGTGGGCAGTGGCTTGTGCACGGGCTTCACATGGTTTCCCAAATCTTGCGCCTAGCCCGTGCAATGGGTGTCTTGGATGCAATGGCTTGCACATGGGCTGCGCACGGTTTCCCAAACCGTGTGCCTAGCCCGTGTGAGGGATTCCCTTTGGGTAGAGGGGACCACACAGTCGGCGCACGGTTTGGCTAACCGTGTGGCCCAAACCATGCGGTGCTTTGTTTTTAAATAATTTAATTATTTTTAAATTATAAAATAAAATAAAATAAAAACTTAAAAACTAATCTCTCCCTCACCCTCACTCAACCCGCACGACATAGGGAGGGGATCCCCTTGATCCACGCGCGACACCCCCTTAGATCCCTCCTCCAAGCTTCGATCTCCAGCCGTTTTCTTGAGGTTTCTTCATCGAATCTATATGGTAAGCTTCTCTCTCGTTTCTCCTCCTTTCTTCCAGCCATATTTCGGCCTATCCGCCGACCTGAGGAATTCGGTCGAACCCTAGGTATTGGGGGTTTCTTGATTCTTGTTTTCTCTTCATGCTAGGGTTGTGAAAAGGTTGTCTTGGGACCCTTGGGTTCGAGTTTGGGCATCCATCGCCGAAGGCGAGGTGGATACGGGCTGTTTTGGTTGTTGGCTTTGGTTCGAGGTAAGGGTTTTACCCGTGGCTTGTTTTCACAGCTTCTAATCTAATGCCTTGGTTGTTCTAAAGGGTCCTGGTATGTTTTTCTTATTGCGTTGGTGGGTTCGGGTTGGTTTCACTTTTCTGGATCTTAGGCAGCTCTTAGTTAGAAATCTCCAAGAACCTGAGTGGACGGATGGATCCACCTGGAGGTATGGTCCCTCTCCTTGACTTTAAATTTAAGTAAAGTAATAGTGAGTTTAGTATTGCACTGTCTTAGCATTTTAATTATGCAAGTTTAGTTCTGATTAAATGCTTCTGTGAAAAACGTATGAATTATAGTAATAAGATAAAAGAGGTTGTTTGGTAACTAAACTCACGATTTAATAATAAAACCCCTCAATCAGAGGTGCGTTGTCTTCAAGATAAAAAGTAGTGATAGACTTTTTATGCTTGCCTGCTGGATTGTTGTGGTGCCTCTTTGATGCTTTGTATGTGAACTTGCCTTGTTGAGACAAATAGAATGATATGATTATGATACTTATGTTTGGATCAATTTTCCATGTTAGGAAAATTGAGTATGATGATAACCATAGTGGGATGACTTAAGACTAGATGATATGTTTCCTCTAGAAGGTATCAAAGGGTTAAAGAATGATAAACGTATCCTTTAAGATGGAATGGTGAAACTAGGAAGGAACGGACTAGGGTGGTATGACCATGCCTTGGAATAACTTAATGAGCACGGCTTATGTTAGTAAAATGAATATGCGAATATCTTGATTTAGATACTTAAGATGGGTTTCCTTAAGTATGAATGTGAATGTGTTCTCTTATGTGTATGTGGTATGATTCTTTTAATGCTTATGATGTAATTCCATAAGCAGTATACTATAGACATGTTTATATTGTGAGTGTGCACATGCTGATGCCACATAATGAATTATAATAAAGGTGAGCACATGTTGATTCCACCTAGTGATAAATACGTGTCTAGGTGGGAGGCAGGTATACCCCATGCCAGAGTAATGAATGTATGGAAGGGAGGAATTCTTACCCCTTTCCAGTTAATTTAGGGATGAGAGGAATTCTTACCTCGTGCCCACTATTTCTCTATACGTGTATGGAAGGGAGGAATTCTTAACCCTTTCCAGTTAATTTAGGGATGAGAGGAATTCTTACCTCGTGCCCACTATTTCTCTATACGTGTATGGAATGGAGGCATTCTTACCCCTTGCTAGTTAATTTAGGGATGAGAGGCATTCTTACCTCGTGCCCGCTATTCTCTATTAATGGGTGGGAGGCATTCTTACCCCACGCCATATATAATATAAATACATTTATATATATAGTGAAATGATCATGTTACTTTACCGGCAATGAGCCGAAGTTGGTATAACCTTCAGGTGTCCCTTAGGAACCTGGATGGGTGTTATTTACTTATGTAATTCTGCTTACTCATTTATCCATACCTGCTCAATGTTTAATTATTATACACTGTCTGGATTGGGTTTAACATCGGTGGTGTCGGCCTACTGAGATTTATATCTCACACCCTACTCAGGCCGCCATTGCACTGGGGTACCCGAGTAGACCTTCTTGTTTGTAGGACCTAGGTTTTATGTTATGTTGGTTGTACCTGAGGAGTTAGGAGTAAAGGACCAAGCGGGAGCTTGGGATGCTCAGGAGATTCTCCGTCGGGCATTGCTGTCTTTTCTTTTTTTATTGTTTTTAAATCATGTTGTATTGATTCCTGATTTCATAAATGTATCATCATCTATACACGCATGCATTCTAAACTGGCGTTTGCCGCCTTTTATAAAAATGGTTATTACCTGTCTTTTGTTTCTGGTTTTCAATTGTTTACTGCTTCTTCCATTGAATAGTATTTACTCTGATAATATTGTTGTGTTACTCTGATATGAGGGTATAGTCTCCCCACTATCACCTCCTGATACCCTCACTGCTAGTCGGCAGCCTCTGGCATACGGGGAGACGCGCTTGAGGCCATGTGACCTACCGGTCCGACCACCGGTTAGATGGTAAGCCGGGTCAGGACGTTACAAAGTGGTATCAGAGGTGATTCTTTTCTTTTTCCTTACTATTTTGGGTTGGTAGACATGAGACTAGGAAAGTGTCGGTGCTTGGCTAATAGTCGTGCTTGGGACCGATCACCCCACGTACGGGAAATGACCAAGTGGCCAGGGCTAGGAATTGTTGTTCATGTTGTCTGCCATTAAAGTTGATATGATTTCACCTTGAGTGACTGTTGTATTTTATGCTGCTTATAGTTTATGAAATTCCTTGAATTTTACCCTTGGCCTGATATGGCAAGGAAACTGCATTTCATGCATCATTATAGGCACATAGGGATTAACATGTCATGCATAGTGTCATGCCATGTAGTTGCATTTTAGGTTTCTTGTTGATTCGAATTGTGTGCCTTGATTTCATTCCATGACCTGTATTTATTAGCAAGCCTATTTAGATATCATGTTTCGGTGATAATATGTCATGTTGCATGTCTTGCTTACGTGTCGTGTTTCTTTGTTATAACATGCCTCGATGTTATCTTCTTGTAGTGACATGATTTGTTTTATATATGTAATTGATGTCATGAGTTGAATCTGGTGGTTGCGAATATGACGGGAGCTAGTTTTCAGTTGTAAGGTGTATGGGCGCCTTATAACTGGGAAAAGGTAATCTGTGTATTCGAACTACTATAAAAGGTTGCTAAGATTAAAATACTAAAGTAAATTGGTTTTGATTAAAATGGGGAGCCAAATGCCAATTCATAAATTGTATGGGCGCTTTATAGGTTGGAAGATGGCCACCCATATACTTAGTCCATTGTATGTGAGCATGTTAAATTCTGGGTTGGAATCTAGTTTTGATAAAAAGGGGAGTCAATTTTCAATCCATGAAGTGTATGGGTGCTTCATGAATTGGGAAATGGAAACCCATATTAAATGTAAAGGCTTACTGTATTGTGAAATGATTAAATGGAAAATGTTTCCTAATTTCGAAATTGAAAGGTTTTGGATAACTGTTAAATGTGCAACTGGACTCGAGTAGGTCAGTTAAAAAGTGTTGTATGAGATAACCCAGTTTGGGGTGTTTGAAATTTAAAAAGGAATTGAGTAACTGCTTTGGGTTTCTTTTTGAAGAACCCAAGATGGATAGAATGGGACCCTAGTAGGTCGCCCCTTTTGTTTAAATGGTTTTGTTTTGCTCTTTTGATTGATAAAGATAGGATGTCTATGAATGTTTAATGTTTTAAAAGGAAGTTTTTTTGAAACTTATCGGTTTCCTTTTGTGTGCAGTTAAAACTTTGAAATGGTTAAAGTTTAAACAAGATAAAATTTTAAGGGCTTGGTAATAGAACCTGTGGTGGTGCATTGAGACCCTAGTGTAAGGGGTAGTTTTGAGATTCTCGTCAAGTTTCCTTGGAATGGGACCGTAGGTGTTTCTGTAGGAGTTATTTTCTTTAGTGGTGGCTTGATGTTTGGATTTTGAGCCTAGAGACTTTGTTTCACGTGACCCGGCGTTAGGGTCGATGTTTGATCTTTTTAAGGGGCTATCCCATGGTTGGTATCACCCTTAGAGTTTTAATTCCTTTCTTGTACCGTGGGTTTTTAGATGTTTGGTATTGTTTGGGCATCGTTTTCCCTTGCAGGACTTTCAGTTTCCAATGACTCCCTTGTTCGGACAGGTGGTCATGCTTCTTTTGATCTTGTTATGAGAGTGAGCATTGGGTAATGCTATGTAGACATGCTTTGGGCATGGTTGGTTGTTGGTTGGTTGTTTGACTCCTTAGGTAATGGACGATTGGGTATGTTGTCGGCTATGTAAACGGTCGTATAGGGAAAAACAACGTTCGGCTAAATTTTTTGTCTGTTTCAATGTAGTAATCGTGGCTCGGAGGAGCGACACACGTCCATTTAAACGTTATGAACTAGTTTGCTTATGAGAATCTGGTATTTTTTTCTTTTGGTGACACCGACGCTTCTAAGGTGGGAAGCATCGTGTCGGTTTAGTGAAGTGTGTTCTTCTGGGTAGAAGGAACACATCAAGAAGGACCATTTGGGAATGGTTGGGTTTGTTTGAATGCCTTTGAGGCTTTCAGGTGTCATTATGCATCGATGCATGCTCGGAAGCATGGCTTTGATCTGGTTGGCCGTGTATGAAACCCCTTTTGAGAAACACCGTTGGTCATGGAGGACTTTGGTGGTAAATTGTGAATGATCACGGAATGCCTTGCGTGGGAAAAAGGCATTGTGATTGGTTTAGAAATCTTGATGTGTCGGCAGGTGAATCCGAGTTCCTTCCTTGAAGTCGACCAGTTGAGGTTCAACTGTTCTTTCCAGTAGTCTGGTATGATTAACTAGAATCCGTTCAAACCTCTTAGTGTATTATTTTTAGCGACGAGCATGTCCCATATCTTTTCCTCGTCCAAGATGCACTAAGAGAGCGTCAGTCTTATCTGTGTTAATGCTTTGAAGCTGTTGGGCTTGATCGGATGGTTCTCTTTCAGCATTGCATGTGGGATGCGTGGATTCTTGTGTGGTTTGATCTTGGAAACATCATCAAAAGTCGGGTGTAGGATTCAGTGAACGTGTTCATGCTAAACGTAAGGTGCCTTGGAGAAAGGCATTGTGGTTCTGTTTGAAATACGTCGGTCGTTTAGGCCGAGCGTTCTTGTAAATTGTCAGCTGGAGATGGCTTGACTCGGGGTTCTTGTTTAATGTTTGCAGTCGGTGACATGCCATTCTCTGGCACGTCGTCAGGTAGAGGCGATTGCAGTTTGTGTCGTCCAGTGCCTAATATGAACAACTGGATCGACTCGGGCCTTGAGGTTGATGGGGAATCAATCGTTTGATCTGTTTCAAATCACGCTAGGAGAATCGTGGGAATGCTTGGGGCATGCTTTGAAAGTTAATTCCAATGGTGGTCCGAACCTTAGTTTGGAGTTGGTTGCTTAACGTAAAAAAAATCTAAGGTGGGAAGTACCTATGGCTTGATGCTTGGAGAGACGACGACGGGTTCATGTCTCTGGGTATATGGGCTCAGGAAGAGCTGTCTTGGTGTTTTGTTTGGGAAACGAGCATTGGCTCGAGTTTTGGTGGCTTAAGCGTCGTATGGTTTAATGGATGCTTAAGGGTGTGTTGGACATTTTTGAATGCAACGTGACCATTTGAAAGAAGCTTCATGACCCTTGTAGGTTGGGTGATGCGTATGTTGTTCCTGAAGGATTCTCGGGGACGATAAGTTCTAAGGTGGGAAGGTTGTAATGACCCGCATTTTGAACCGGACTCAAACCCGAAGGAATTTGAAATTTTTTGATTACTGAATGGGTCATTTTTAAAACCGAGCTTCTAAACAGAATTATGAGAGTTGGAACACGTTTTTGTTTTGTTTTTGGGCGTGAGCGAAGGCCCGTTAAGTTTCTCGGGTGGCCCGAGAGGTTTCGGAAGCTCCAGACCCATGTTCTTAAAGAGTTGCAGAGGGCGCACAGTTGGCACACGGGTTGACCAAACCGTGCAGTCCAAACCGTGCGGCCTAAATCAGGTGGGAAGTGGATTGCACACGGGCTGCACACGATTTCTCAAACCATGTGCCTAGCCCGTGCGAGGGATTCCCTTTGGGCAGAGGGGACCACACGGTCGGCACACGGTTTGGCTAACCGTGCGGCCCAAACCGTGCGGTGCTTTGTTTTTAAATAATTTAATTAGTTTTAAATTAGAAAATAAAATAAAATAAAAACTTAAAAACTAATCTCTCCCTCACCCTCACTTAACTCGCACGATACAAGGAGGGGCTCCCCATGAGCCGCGTGCGACACCCCCTCGGCTCCCTCCTCCAAGCTTCGATCTCCATCCATTTTCTTTAGGTTTCTTTGTTGAATCTCTATAGTAAGCTTCTCTCTCGTTTCTCCTCCTTTCTTCTAGCCATATTTCGGCTTATCCGCCGACCCGCGGAATTCGGCCAAACCCTAGGTATTGGGGGTTTCTTGATTCTTGTTTTTCTTTCGTGCTAGGGTTGTGCCAAGGTTGTCTTAGGACCCTTGGGTTCGAGTTTGGGCATCTTCCACCGAAGGTGAAGCGGATACGGGTGGTTTTGGTTTCCAGCTTTGGTTTGAGGTAAGGGTTTTACCTGTGGCTTGTTTTCGCAGCTTTTAATCTAATGCCCTAGTTGTTCTAAAGGGTCCTGGTATGTTTTTCTTAGTGCGTTGGTGGGTTCAGGTTGGTTTCGCTTTGCCGGAGCTTAGGCGGATCTTAGTTAGAAAGCGCCAAGAGCCGGAGTGGATGGATGGATCCACCTAGAGGTAGGGTCCCTCTCCTTGACATTAAATTTAAGAAAAGTAATAGTGAGTTTAGTATTGCACTGCCTTAGCATTTTAATTATGCAAGTTTAGTTCCAATTAAATGCTTCTGTGCAAACCATGTGAATTTCAGTAATAATATAAAATAGGTTTCTTGGTAACTAAACTCATGATTTAATAATAAAACCCCTCAATCTGAGGTGTGTTGTCTTCAAGATAAAAAGTAGCGATAGACTTTTTATGCTTGCCTGCTGGATTGTTGTGGTGCCTCTTTGATGCTTTGTATGTGAACTTGCCTTGTTGAGACAAATAGAATGATATGACTATGATACTTGTGTTTGGATCAATTTTCCATGTTAGGAAAATTGAGTATGATGATAACCATAGTGGGATGACTTAAGACTAGATGATATGTTACCTATATAAGGTATCAAAGGGTTAAATAATGATAAACATATCCTTTAAGATGGAATGGTGAAACTAGGAAGGAACAGACTAGGGTGGTACGACCACGCCTTGGAATAACGTAATGAGCACGACTTATGTTAGTAAAATGAATATCTGAATATCTTGATTTAGATACTTAAGATGGGTTTCCTTAAGTATGAATGTGAATGTGTTCGCTTATATGTATGTGGTATGATTCTTTGAATGATTATGTGGTAATGCCATAAGCAGTATACTATAGACATGTTTGTATTGTGAGTGTGCACATGTTGATGCCACATAATGAAGTATAATAAAGGTGAGCACATGCTGAGGCCACCTAGTGATAAATACGTGTCTGGGTGGGAGGCAGTTATACCCCATGCCAGAGTAATGAATGTATGGAAGGGAGGCATTCTTACCCCTTTCTGGTTAATTTAGGGATGAGGGGCATTCTTACCTCGTGCCCACTATTTCTCTATACGTGTTTGGAAGGGAGGAATTCTTACCCCTTTCCAGTTAATTTAGGGATGAGAGGAATTCTTACCTCATGCCCACTATTTCTCTTTATGTGTATGGAAGGGGGCATTCTTACCCCTTTCCAGTTAATTTAGGGGCGAGAGGCATTCTTACCCCGTGCTAGCTATTCTCTATTAATGGGTGGGAGGCATTCTTACCCCACACCATCTATATTCTAAATTCATTTATATATATATATATATATATGGTGACATGATCAGGTTACTTTACCGGTAACGAGTTGAAGCTGGTATAACCGTCAGGTGTCCCTTGGGAACCTGGACGGGTGTTATTTACATATTTAATTTTACTTACTCATTTCTCCATACCTGCTCATTGTTTAATTATTATACATTGTATGGATTGGGTTTGACAATAGTGGTGCCGGCCTACTGAGATTTATATCTCACACCCTACTCAGGCCGCCATTGTACTGGGGTACCCGAGTAGACCTTCTTGTTTGCAGGACCTAGGTTTTATGCTGTGCTGGTTGTACCTGAGGAGTTAGGAGCAAAGGACCAAGTGGGATCTTGGGATGCTCAGGAGATTCATCATCGGGCGTTGCTGTATTTTATTTTTTTATTGTTTGTAAAGCATGCTGTATTGATTCCTGCTTTCATAAATGTATCATTATCTATACATTAATGCATTGTAAACTGGCATTTACTGCCTTTTATAAAAATGGTTATTACCTGTATTTTGTTTCTTCTTTTCAATTGTTTACTACTTTCGCCATTGAATTTTATTTACTCTAATAATATCGTTGTGTTTCTTTAATATGAGGGTATAGTCTCCCCACTATCAACTCCCGAGACCCTCGCTGCTAGTCGGCAGTCTTTGGCGTACGGGGAGACGCGCTTAAGGCCATGTGACCTACCGGTCTAGCCACCGGTTTGATGGTAAGCCAAGCCAGGACATTACACTTTTGAGCTAAAACCACTTAAAAGATGTCATGCTTATTTAAAAGACAAATGAACAATCCACTTTTTGGTGGATAGGGTGAAAGGGACATAGATATTTTAGTATTGGTACATATTGATGTGTGTGGACCATTTCTATTAGAAGCTAGAGGTGGGTATTCTTACTTCATAATTTTTACTGATGACTTGAGTAAATATGGGTATGTCTACTTGATGAGGTATAAGACTGCGTACTTTGAGAAATTAAAATAATTAAATATTGAATTATAGAATCAATTTGGAAAGAATATAATGAATATTTCATTGAATTTAGGTAGTGAATATCTTAACCAAGAGTTTATAAACTTTCTACAAGATCTTGGGATCCTCTATCAACTCACTCCACCATACACACCATAGTGGAATAGTGTTAGTGAAAGGAGGAATCATACCCTGCTAGATATGATAAGGTCGATAATGAGTCATACTGATCTTCCATTATCCTTTTGGGGATATGCATTAAAAATTGCAGCATATACACTAAACCAAGTACCAATTAAAGTGGAAAATAGAATTCCCTTCAAGTTATAGAGTGGAAAGAAACTTGTTCTGTCTCATACACATGTATGGGGTTGCGAGGCATTTTTTAAGGCCTTCTTAGGCAACAAACTAGCACCTCAAGGCACAAAGTGTATCTTTATAGGGTATCCTAATGAACTAAAGGGATACTACCTATACAACCCCTCATACAAGAAAGTGATTATCAAAATACAATCCTTCTTTATTGAGAGGGAGCACGTCCTTAAAAAGGATAGTGGGAGAAATATTGACTTTTATGAAGTTTATGTTCAAGATACACAATATTTTGTACAAGAACAGATTCCATAGGTCCCTATGAAATAAGTAGTTCCTGAAAAAATAAGTAAAATCACTATAGTGGTAAGAAAACTAAAGATATATAGTTTTCTAGTCACCAAAGATGGTGACTCATTATTGGTTGACAATGATGAACCTCTATCCTATAGAGATGAAGTAGAGAGATCAGAAGATACAGTATGTAAAGAATCCATGAATTATGAAATGGATTCCATGTATCTGAATCAAGATTGGGTTCTAGTTGATGCACCAATTGATGTAAATTCTATAGGTTGAAAATGGTTATTTGAAAGAAAACTAGACATGGAAGTTAAAGTAAATACCTATAATTAAAGGATAATGGATAAAGGTTTTAAACAGTATCAAGGAATTGATTATGATGAAAAAAATTCACTAGTTTCCATGTTTAGATTTATCAGAATTATGATTTCTATAGAATATTACCATGGCTATGAAATTTTACAGATGGATGTCAAAATAGTTTTACTTAATGGGAACCTTCAGAAAGATGTCTAAATGAAAAAAAAATAGAAGGTTTTGTGACTCCAAGTGATGCCAAAAGGATATTCAAGTTTCATAGATCCATTTATGGATTGAAGTAAGAATCTAATTCATTGAACATTCAGTTAGATGAAGCTATAAAATAATTTGTTTTCATTGAAATGAATGTCATCCATGTGTTTACAAGAGGTTTAGTGGTAATTCATTCATTATTCTAGTATTATATGTTGATGACATATTACTTATTGGAAGTGACATACTAGTGTTACAGACTGTTAAGGACTAGTTAAACAATTGTGTCTACATGAAGGACTTAGGTGAATCAAACTATATTCTAGGGATAAAGATCATTTCTGATAGATCCGAGTAGCTTCTTGGACTAATTCAAAGTACATACATTGACCAAATACTGGAGAGATTTAGTATGAAATAATTCAAGAGGGGATTATTTTCAGTGTCACGTGGTATACATATTTCTAAGAAAATGTTACCTCAAACACAAAATAAGAAATAGATAATGATTAATATCCCATATGCTTCAAAAATAGGATCGATCATGTATGTCATGTTATGTACTAGACTTGATGTTGCCTATTCATTAACCATGGTAGGAAGATAAAAGGATGGTCCAGGAGAAAAACATCAGTATGCTATTAAGGATATCCTTTAAGTATCTGAGAATAAATAAGGATATGTTCCTAGTGCATGGAGGAGATGATGAGTTATTTATTAGGGGTTATATTGATGTTAGTTTTCAAACATATTAGAATGATCTAAAGTCACAGTCAAGATATTTATTTTATCCCAACGAAGGATTTTTGGGCAGGAAGAGCTCAAAATAGCCAGTTTTCATCGATTATATAGTGGAGTATGAGTATTTAGAGGCTTATGATGTGGCCAAGGAAGATGTTTGGATCTGAAACTTTGTCTAGTATCTTGATGTGTTACCTAGAAAAAAGACCCCATAATAGTTTATTATGATAATACTATAGTGGTGGCTCTTGAAAAATAGTCAAGGTCACACCAATAGACAAAGCACATACTCTGGAAGTATCACCTCTTGAGATTTTTTTTCATATGGGTGAAGTTACAGTAAGTAGAGTTCTAATAGAATAAAATGTGGAAGAACCCTTGACTAAAGGCCCATCTTAGCAGAAGCATGAGTATCATGTGAGAGCTAGCGGACTAAAGGTTGTTGGTAGTTGGGTCCAGTGAAAGTGGGAGTCTATTAGAGTTGGTGCCATATAACCAGCTTCTATGTACTTTATGAAAACCTCCATTCATTGTTTTGAATATTAATAAACTTATTATTACAACATGATTGTTCTTATGTATAACATAATATGTGATACTCTTCTAATAGTAGTTGTCATACTGAAAGGTCGTAACAGTTCTCCACTATAATGAGAACCTAGAAGTTCCATGAAAGTATTCTCAAATATATGTTCTATAACCAGATGATATCATTTTAGGGACGCAAATGATACAGACTATTAGGGGTGGAGACTCATATGACTTTGAGGCACCTTCTCATGGTGTACTCCCTTGGTAATATCTATTGTGGGATATTATGATAATGAGACCTTCCTGTAGGAAATCCACATTTATATGGTTCATTGGATGTTCCTATATGAAGATGTGTGTATCGATCCTTAGACTTTAATATTATTATTAATGATTATTATAAGTCATGAACTTTGATGTATTGAAGAAAATCATGATGACATATATTTGCAGCGAGGAAGGATATGTTGGGTGCATCATGAGTAATATTTCATTAATGAATGATGCAAGAAATGATTTGTCCTTTATGTTCTTTAACAAAAGTTTATATCTCATGGCCTTTTATAGAAATGATATAGTATAAATAAATCAATGTCCATGGTATTCTATAGATAAGTTTGATTTTTGTAAATTCAAAGAAAGAGACATCGAATACATAGGTTTATAGCGCCTTCATGAAACCTACTTGATTAGAGATATCACAATAAATGTATTATATTACACAATAAGTATTCATATGAGGTATTATGTTGTTATGGCATTAAATTAATTCTCTATTGGTGTTTTAGCGTGTTTATAGATACTAACATTGGACTTAAGGTTGTTTCACCTAATTCCACTAAGAAAGAGGCCTAGAGGATCACACATATAGTGTATCCAAAATCTCAGTTAAATAATAATATTATTTAACAAGTTGAATAGATATTATTCCTACACATTGTTTAATAATTATTTATCTTTGATTGATTACATATATTCCTTTACTAGTTATTTGAGAGAATATTATGTGAGCAAAATATTTAATAAATATTTATTCTCTATTTAGTGAATATAATATTTATTTATTTATTAGTGAATAATGTAGTGATATTTATTTATTAAATAAATAGTCATTATTCAAGGCCTGATAAATATTGTGTAGTAATGGTGGACCAAGTTTAATGGCCCGGTGAGAAATAATATATATTGAATATTATTTGAATAAATAATATTTAATTTAATTCGTAAGTTTAGCATGTATCAAGAAATATTATTATTATTATTATTATTATTATTATAGACATGGGGTTCCATAGGGATTATATAAATATTAAGGGCTCATGTGAACTTATTATTTTCTAACCCTAGTGGCATATAAATCCAATTATATTATTTTCTTAATAGATATAGTTCATTTTGTGTTGTGTATAATGGGATCCAAAGAGAATATTCTCAAATACCTAAAGATATCTCTCTCTAAGAAAGCTCTCAATAATTTATAGAAATCCTCCTCCACCACCAATCTCAATTCTAGAGAGATCAAAGAGAACCCTTCCTTGAAACGGTTCTTAGGGCGATTAAGGGTGAACAATGAAAGCATTATGATATGTTATGATAGCACCTAGATATTCCTATGATGACATTCATAGGTTCGTGGAACACATGTGGATCTCCACTGGAGGAAATCTACTCTTGATTCCTACAACACAATGATGGTATTATGTAGAGATGTTGTCATATCCATCAAGAAAAAAATAATTTATCACAAGGTAATTCTATAATTTCTTAAATTAATTATAAATAATATGTGATGATCATGCGTTTTGGTTCCAGTATTTATCCATTTTCAATATTATTTAATTAAATTCCATTTATTATGACATTTATTATCATGTAAATCTTAGATTAATCATCAATCATGACAAAAAGAAAATTTGGGCATGCCCCATCTGATGCTTCTGCTACGCTCAGAACCTACACCTTTCTTGGAAGGTGTCTATACAATGAAACTAGAAAGTATTAGTGAAACCATAGAATATCAGTATGTAATTCAAGTTCTATAGATCCATTTATGGATTAATGAAAGCATTGTTATCAGAGAAAATTTTTTTGGAATGAAATTATATCGATTTTCTACAAGTTTTTAGTGGGAGTATTGTTGTTTTCCAAGTAAAATATATTGATAACATATGGAAAATAATTGCTTAGTCTTATAGTTAGTTAAGACTAGAATGAAAGTAACTCTCCAAATATTTAATTAAAGTAGCAAACTAAGTTACAAGGAATTATTTCTACTAAGTTAGATATAATGGGTTTCTTAGACCAAGTCAAAGTACATATTCTTACAAGGTATTGAAAAATACAAGTTAGAAATTCTATAGAGAATTGTTAACAAGACACATGACATAAATCTCTCCAAGAAGATATGTATAAGACATTGGAGGATATTAAAGTGGTGATTAGAATTTAATAAGTTCAAATAATGGATCTATCACTTATTCCATGTTATATAATAGATATGATATTGCCAACATAAGTTTTATATAAGGTGAATATCAGTAAAATCCAGGAGAACTGCATGGCAAGAAATCAGAACTATATAATTGTACTTGAGAGAGTACAAAGGATATGTTATAGGTACTTGGAGAGGAAGGGGAACTAGTTATAAGGGTACAAAAACTAGTATTCCTTTGAATCAATATGATCTAATATCATAGTTATACTAAGGTAATGAGCAAGTGAAGCTCATTCAAGCTAGTGGTATCTATATCTACAAATATCGAGTACATTGTGGCTTCTAATGCAGTTGAAGAAGTAGTGTAAAATATGTAATGATTTTTTCCAGTTATTATAATTACACCTAGTAAGTAAAGTTTTATCATAATATAAATTATGATAATACTACTATTGGTACTATCCAATATGTAAAGTTTTTATAGTGGACAAAAGGAATATACTTGGGGATATCATCTCTTGAGGAGTCTTACTCAAGGAGGTGAAGTCACGAATAATAGAGTAACCACACAATGGATACGTGGTAGGCCTAATGACTAAATCCATATCTTAGTATAAGCATGATCTTATCATGTTAGATCCAATAAAGACAGTTGACAAGTTGGATCTAGTACAAGTGGGGTGTTATTAAACTGGGTTCCCTAGACTCAACTTGAATGGTACATTTTGATTACCATATCATGTATATAGTGATTTATGCATGATATATTCTCACCATAATAGTGTTTATATTTATTAATACACTATTTACATGGTAATTTATATATATTATTTGTCATATCAATAGGTTATAGCAGTTCTCAACTATAATGAGAATCTCAAGATACTATGATAGTAATCTTAAACGTATGTTATATGGTCTAGATACATCATACCGACTGAACATAGATGATGTTTGACTATCAAGTGTTTGGGTATGATAAGCATTTAGAATTATTCTCGTGAAGTTTGTACTTAGTGATATCAAGTATAAGAGATTGTGAGGACTGGCCTTCCAATAGGAACATCACATGTTTCAGATGTCATTGGTTGTTCCTATTTATGAGCATGTGTATTGGCCTCTTGACTTGAGATTATTATCAATGTATATCATTTGATCACATGATTTGATTCAAGATGAAAACTATGGAGTTTATTGTGTTTCAAGGTATCTTGTGTTGGGTGTGCCATTAGTGGTGTGACTTTGGTTGAATTATTAAGATAGAATTTGTCACTTCTGAAAGGAAGAGATACCTTGAGGCCAGTTGACTAGGATGGTAATACCTCTCTTGAATCCATGACTATGGTGGTATAAGGTAAATCCATCCGGTAAGTTCAACAAACAATAAATAAAAAAATGATGATGAAATAAAGTGTCCATCCCGCTTTATGAGATATCACAAGATAAAGAGATTACATTACACGATGTGTGTTCGTAGGAAGTTTCCATTGATATGAATATAACTTGTCTCCTTGAGGAACTTTATGATTTGTTATACTCTGATCATGGTCTATGATTAGTATTCACTACTATCGAGATAAGGTCATAGAGGGTTACACACAAAACATATTTAGAAGCTTGACCAATTCTAGTGAATTGGAGATTATGACATGGTGGGGCCCCCAGATGATGTCTGAGTTTAAACTATCACATGATAATAAATAAATTCAATATTATTCATATTTGGAATAATATATATTTAATTTATTTACTTATTATAGTCGTGAGTTTTTAGTGAATATTAAGAAAAATATTTTTCAAATGAATATTTAATATTCAATATTCAATTTTTGTTAAATATTTATGTGGGAGAAAAGAGTTGAGTAAATGCCTCATATGTTATCATGTAACATTATTTTAATGTTACAAGTATGTGATAATTTACTTATGACATTTGCAATACATTTTCAAGGTTATAAGTATAATTTTGATCATTAAATTAAGGGTTATATTATTAAAGGGATTAAGTGAACTTTTAATAAGTTTTAACCTAACTATAAATGGAATAATAATACCAAATTCATGGGAATATTCATTGACATGAATTTTAGATTTTCTCTCACCTCTCTATCAAGTTATAGAGGGAGAGAGAGACAGAGGTTCAGGGTATCTCGATCCAATTTCTCCCACCCAGATCAAAGAGTTAATGATCCCACAATCATTTCAACATTGATAGAGACTTAAATTCTATTTAATAGCACCCAGAGATAAAATATTGATGATATAAAAAGTTTTTGGAACATGTTTCAAAGATCTAGAGGGATTTAAATTCAGTTCCTTTAAGCAATGATCTCTAATGATGTGTGTAAAACATTTCTACCCAAAATCAGAAGAGGTGATGTTTTGATTTATTTTTGTTCTTAAATTAAATTATGTGAGATCCTCAGGTTGTAACCAGGCTGCATTTATGATGATGACGATGTTATGATATCGATCACAACATTAAAATTTTAATTACCCGGTTTTTCTAGCTTTTGTTGCATGCTCATTTCCAATAGCTACAACTTATGAACTAGAAGCGTTGATCCTTTTGTAAAATTGGAAAATTATCAAATATTTTTGTTTCAAAATAAACTACAACCAATGTGGCATATAATATTTTATTTTTAGTTTTACATTGTCATTGTATTCTTGGATGTGTGGTTTTCAAGATTAATCATTGAGTTACTTGTTAGTTCCTTCTAGGACTAGAGGACAAAAATAAAGTTCATTTTTATTACCCCACCCAACATTATTTATTCCCTTTTCAGGTTTTATGTCACTCATAACTTTTCCTCTTCTAATTTCATTGATATTCCTTTTCAATCACTTATCATGCTTCATTTCTCACTGATTTTTCTTTTAGGTACATAGTTACTGAACAACTTCCAGCCCTGTATGATGAAAATGAGATGAAGATAAATATTTATTGGTAGGGGATTCCATCAAGGAGTTAATAATTAAACCAACAAACAATCATTTATTTTTTTCAATTTCATTACATTTTTGGATGTGTGGTTTTCAAGATTAATCATTGAGTCACTTATTAGTTCCTTCCTAGCCTAGTGGACAAAAATAAAGTTAGTTTTTTTTCACCCCATCCAACACTATTTATTCCCTTTTCAGGTTTGATGTCACTCATAACTTTTTCTTTCCTATTTTCATTAACATTCCTTTCCATTTACTTATCATGCATCATTTCTCCCCATTTTTTATTTTAGGTGCATAGTTACAGAAAAATTTATAGTCATGTACGATGGAAATGAGATGAAGATAAATAATTCATGGTAGGGGATGCAATCAAGGATTTAATAATAAAAATAGTTTTAGAGACCATATTTTCCCTATTAATTCTTTGGAATATTTCATAGATATATTTTTGGAGCCAGATGCTAAGACAACATGTGGTTCTGAGGCCTGGTGTGTCTGGAATTAATTTTATAAAAATATTAAATATATTTCATATTACGTGCAAATGGTTTCTTAAAAAAAATGGGATAACTCTTAAACAGAATCTTGAATCAAAAATCCAAGACCATGGTTGAATTTGGAATGTGATGTTTACCCTAGATGCGACCTAAAATAGGTCGGCATGGGATGTTCGAATAAAAGTGGTCATGGGCGGGTGTGCTTCATTAAATAAATAATTAAATTTATTTATTTAATTAAATTAGCCTAAACATATCTCCTCTATAAATTCTTTATTATTAAGGATTTCTAGGGTTATCCACATAACCCTCGGACCATTGACAGGAGCGTTCTTCCACCTTCATTGGAAAATAGAAATTAGACGACGAAGAATCTCTGGTAGTGATGAAAAATGGACCCATGGCCTGAAAACTTCATGGGTATGGGGTGGATATGAGGCAGGTAAGGCCTAAAAATTCTGACTGTTGAGAGTGAGGTCTAATGCGGGTTGATCCAGCATGGATGTGGTCTAACCTGTGGTCCTGATTTAAAAAAAAATATTTTTTTACAACATATGGTTCTTTAACATTTTAGTTTTTTTAATAAAAAACATTATTAAACCATGAAATATGATTTCTCACCATGATGGTCATATTAATTCACCATTCATTCACATGTGAATTTTAAATAGGTCTATATTTATTGTTTTAATATGATATTATAATATTTATATAGTAACTATTAACCATATTCACGTGGTGTGTCATACCACCTCTTGAAAAATGGAACCCATCTCCCCTACATATGGTTTCAATTCTAAAAGAGTTATTATGATCATAATATTTTTTGGTAGATTTAATTTTTTTATTATTTAATTTTATTTTTTTATTAAGAAAATAGTAAAGGGTCTCATGGGAACCCTAATAGAATCCTATGAAACTGGTCATTACCTGGAGTGTCGTCTTCATTCACAGTTCCATCCGTTCACATCACCACACAACCAACATCATCATTCATCACCCCTCACCAATCACTCACCTAATTTGCATAGTAATAGTTCAGCACTACATCTGCATCATCGTATGCCACCATTAACCCATAAAAATATGTTCTGTTGCATCCATTAAGACTCTAGATATTGTTAATCCATACTTCTCCCCACAAGCACCATTAAGAATGAGAAAAAACATACAATATTTAAATGATTACAAATAGTATATTTTTTTAAAATGCAGGCAATCCCACAGGCTACCTGTGGGATTATTTAAGGTGGGGAGGGCTTGAAATTTTTTATTCGCGTTATATACGGGTTTTACGAACAAACCCATGCAGGTTCAAACCCGCACAGACTTGGTCCACCCTACCCCGACCCACCCATTTTGCATTACTAACCTCCAGATCTAGGAAGATCAACATATAATGAATGAAATGAATCCTATTTTTCATTGATGATCATTTTCTTTATCAATGAATGATATATTTTCTAGGTAGGACTCATCAATTTGTGGATTCTTCCCCAATTGATTAAATTGTTTGAGCATGATCAAATATGTCTTTTGATTTGTGTCAACTAAATTCCTTTTCATGTGCCTATGCACTGATTTTTAATTAGTTTACTCATTTATTTCTCTCCTTGGATATCACTGATTATGTTCTTTGGCTAAGAACACTTGGACAACGATTGTACGCCTTTGTTTTGGAGATTTTATCATAATGATTCTTTGTGTTCTTCATTGATTGGCCTATGGGGTATTGTTTTGACATTTCCAGGCAGGACTGCGACCGATTGGATCCCCTAATTCAAGGAAGATTTTCATTTGATATATGGAACAATGAATTAGGGATGGATTTAAGTGATGTGTGGGATATGGGTGATTCAACTATGGATTTGTTGATCTGGTGAGGCAGCGGGGAGCATCGTGGGTGTTGGCGTGCATAAAGCTTCATATAGTTGAATCATGAATTCAATTTCTAGCCACCTAATGGTTATAAATGATGAATGGAGGCCTCTTCCATAGCTTTTGGGAGTCTCATAGGTGAGATATGAGGAGGTGAGGCCAGATCTGAAACACCGAAAGCATATCTAAATTTCTACAAAAAACCTGACTTCACAACATGTATTGTGATGAAAACATGTTGTGTAGCATCCCTTTGGTTACAGCACTTGGGTTTTATAAAATTTTAGTATCAAAATCCATGTGGCTATCCCACATGTCGTGTGACCCTCCCTGAGTAGACAGGTCGTATGACAAGAGCACACGGGCAGGTCCCCGTACGGGTGAACACGTCGTGTATTGGAGTATGCAAACATGACCAAAGATACACAGACACAATCGGGAGCATGGGAAATACCCAAGGTGGATAAGGCATGAAATCATGAGAAACTTCAAAAAAAACACCCCAATTTGAACAAAATAATCCACCTATATAAGAAAACAATTCTTATGTGAGTAATACTAAAAATAAATAAATAAAACATAAATATGAAACAATAAATTAATTCCATGGATAATGATTTTACTGTGTAAACATCAAGTTTACCACTGTGATTAAGTAGAGGAAACATAACTACTCTTCCTGCAAAGATAGTGGAGGGAACTTGAAGGAAAGTGATAAATTCTAACACTGTAGAGGTGAAGGGGTTTTGAGGAAGAAAAATTTTGTGGAAGTTTTGGTGAAAAAAGGCATGAAATATGGACATAAATCTTTTAAAATAAATGAACTCTATAAGGAATAATGAAAATTAAATAATATTTTCATTATATAATTTTTCAGTAAAATATAGAAATTATATTGTAACATTACCTCTATATCTTCCCAAAGGGTTTCTATTGCTATAGTCTATTCTTCAACAGGATTGGTAACATCATCATGTGCAGAAGAAATTTTCTGTATGAGAAGTAAAATATTTAATTTAGATAATGTTAATACAGTAGATAATAGATAATATTATGAGGAAAAACATAGTATGTTAAAAAATAATTTTACCTTCTCATTTAACTCTCTTTATTTTTTAAAGGTTTTAGATATTTAGATCCTCTATCAGGAATCAAAAACCCATATTTGTGGTCCCCTCTAACATACATGACATTATCTACATTGGGACTAACATGAATTGATTGTGATCTTCCAATTAAAGGTTCATCCTCGATTGAATTTTCATCTGACCTGACATTTGTTTTAGTCACCAACAGGACAATCGACCAATTCTTGTTTGTTGGATCTGAGACATAAAATACTTGAACGACTTGTGATTCCATTATGAATGGATCATCTTTTTCCCCTTCCACACTGAAATTCACCTTCATAAATCCCATTTCATCAACTCTCACTCCACTCCTATTATAAACCCATTTTCATAGGAAAATAGGCACTTGAAAAATTGTATAATATAACTCATATATATGTTTGATAATGCCAAAATATGACATATTTTCATAAATTGGATTTCTATCCTTGAAACCAGATATGTACATTACTTCTACCACAAACGTAACACCACTATTTTGCATCATATTGTAGTCATCGTGTTCTTTTGTATAAAATGTATAACCATTTATTTCAAAACTATTTTAAGATATAACATTTGAATTTGGTCCCCTAGCTATCCATCGAATTCATTCAGCAATTGAATTCATGTTTTCAGATAACTCCTTATAAATTTGATCTCAGAACCATCCTATAAACTATTGATTATATGTATTTGATATCCATACTTCATACCTTGATGGATTCAAATCTATAAGAATTTCTTTATGGGATTCGACATATGGATCAACATCTTTACTATTATATAAAATGCAAAGGTTCACTTTCTCACGCTCTGTAACATCCCGGTTCCGGGTGCCACTCAACGGGTGCCCCGAACCCGGTTTGCCACATGACCTCAAGCACATTTCCCCAAACGCCAGAGGCTGCCGACTAGCAGCGAGGGCCCAGGTCTGATAGTGAGGAAACTATGCCCTCATTTGTCAAAGTGTAGCACAGCGGAATAATAAAAACATACAACAACAGCAGAAGCAACAAACCATACACATTTAAAATAAACAACTGCAGTAAAAGATAACCAACAGTTCTATAGATGATGATGCAACATGTCTCAAGTTCTAAGAAAATAGCCAGAACATGATACACAACAATACAGTACAATACAATACAGAGTACATCAAAACAAAACAAAATAGCCGGTAGCATCGTGAGCCAAGCTCGGTCCCATGCTTCCCTACTTCTCAGCAGCAATCAAGTACCTATATAGGGACCCTTGCCCTTATCCACACCTGCAGAAATGTAATCTGTTTGGGCCGAAGACATGACCCAAACAGGGTGTGAGAAATAAATCCCAGTAGGCACCCACCAAAGGCCCATGCCCAACTATGTGAAAAGATGCAACAACATTGTGCAGTAGTAAAATGCAATAAACTAAGCAGTACTCAAAAGTAACTAACTTTACTAGTTATATTGTCATTTTATTATTCTTTTTAACATTCAATTTAAGATATCACCATAATGAATATTCTAAGTAAAACATCCAGAGTCCTCAGACACATAAACCCTTACCCTAAGGTAAAGAGAATCCAAACATAGGAATATACCCACAGGCATATCGAATATTTCCCACAGGAGTACAAGGTGTCGCCCACAGGCACAGAATCAACTGCCCATAGGCACGGAAGAAGTTTCTCACATGCTAAGTAGTACATTGCCCACAGGCTAATCACAACACTTCCATTAGGAAAAACAAGTAATCGGGCCATGCCCAATATGTAACAAGCAATATACATGCAACACAAAATTCAATTCCTCTCAAGGCAATTCTACAATAATTATTATAAAGGCATACCCTCGGGTATCCTAGCCAAATGGCTAAACAGAGGAACGCACCCCCGGGGTGGTCCTAGATCTAAGCAGCAATCCCAAACAGCAGTTTATTATCACATTTAAATTACCTATAAAATTCTAGGTATTTAATTTAACAAGGCCTCATCCATACGACACCCCATTCATGGGCGCGTATCTCAACAGTACACAAAACGCACAACAGTTGGAATTTAAACACCAAGCCACCTACCTTAAACACCCAAGAACGGTATACCCGAACGACACCTTCTGAAACATCCAAGAATGTCGTAGATATGAGGTAAAATAATTCTCATTCAACCTCAAATAACTTCCATTGGATGAAGAATTGGAAAGAACTATGCAATGATATGGGAGAGCTTACCCGTGGGGTTCCAACGTGATTGACGGAAGCATAAACGGATTCTCGATGCTCGATCTGGAGGTCCACGAAGGTTCGGTAGTCCTCTCCTGAGCTCCTGTCTGGTTCTAAGCCAATCCTATGAACAGGGTTGGCTACTGCCCATTTTAAGTGAAAAAAACAAAGTACACGGTGTGTACTTTTTACTACATGGCGTGTACTCCCCTCATTTAACTGTTCCTATGGCGGCACCACCAAACTATTCATCTGTCGACATGAGTACACGGCGTGTATTCCCGACTACATGGAGTGTATTATCGCCCAGCTGGCGGCTGCTCCCACTGCCTTACTGTTTTGTCTACCGACTGACTACACGGCGTGTAAAGGACCACTACACGGCGTGTAGTCGGTTTTTACACCCTTAGTCACCAACAAGGCTACACACCCTGTGTACTCATACCACACGGTCAAAGTACACGGTGTGTGGAAAAGTACATGGAATGTAGTCCCAAAATTTAGGATTTTCCCCCATTTTCCTTATTTTCTCAAAAACACTTAAGGAAAGAAGAAAAGAAGAAACTCGTACCTAAATAATAAGAAACGGGTTCTTACAAACTTCCCCCCTTAAAGCAATTCATCCCTGAATTTCCCTTACAAGGGTGGTGAAGATATAGCCATGAACAACTTCGGCCACTAAGTGCATATGTCGGTCTCCCGCTCCCAGGTTTTGTCCTGCACTCGGCCATGCTGCCATAGCACCCGTACGAGAGGAACTGACCGGCCTCAGAGAACCTTCGTGCTCCTATCAATGATACGAATCAAATGCTCCTCAAAGGACACATATATTTCAAGCTCAACCTCCTTGGGATGAAAGACGTGGGACGGGTCTGAATGATAGCGACGCAATTGAGATACATGGAAGACGCCGTGCATGGCTTGGTACCTTTGTGGTAACTGCAACCGATAGGCAACCAACCCGACTCTCTCTAGAATCTCAAATGGCCCCACATAACTCGGTGAAAGTTTACCCTGTCTCCTAATCCGCCTGTGTCCCAACCTTAGTGAAACACGCAAGAAAACCTGATCCCTGACCACGAACTCCAAGGGTCGTCTGCGGCGATCAGCATAAGATTTCTGACGAGACTGTGCGGTAGCCATCTACTTCTAAATCAATTGGACCTGCTCAGAAGTCTCCTGCATGAGACGTGGTCCCAGTAAAGCTGCCTCACCTGCCTCTAACCAGCACAAGGGTGATCGGCATAGCCTACCATATAAAGCCTCATAAGGTTCCATCTCAATAGTTTCCTGAAAACTATTATTATAGGAAAACTCGACTAGGGGTATATGCTTCTCCCAAGAGCCCCCAAAGTCTAGGACGCATGTACGCAGCATGTCCTCTAGCACCTATATCGTATGCTCTGACTGACCATCAGTCTGAGGGTGGTAAGATGTGCTCAGAAGCACCTGTGTACCCAGTGCCCTCTGAAAACTCTTCCAGAAAAGAGACATAAAACGGGCGTCCCTATCTGAGATGATAGAACGAGGGACCCCATGAAGACGTACGACCTCTCGGATATAAAACTTCTTGAGATCGTCCACACCGAAGGTCTCCATGATCGGAAAAAAGTGAGCTACCTTAGTGAGTCTATCCACAACAACCCACACAGCATCATTGCCTCGAGGTGACCTCGGCAACCCAGTCATGAAGTGCATCGCGACATCATCCCATTTCCACTCCGGGATGGGTAACTACTGTAATAGTCTGAATGGCCTCTGATGCTCCGCCTTCACCTGCTGACAAGTGGAACACCTCGTAACAAAACCAGCTACATCCATTTTCATTCCCGGTCACCAGTACTGACGTCTTAGGTCTCGGTACATCTTGGTAACCCCGGGATGAACTGCCCAAGCTGAAGCATGAAACTCCCGCATCAGATCCTCACGTATATCCCCTAGAACCCACACTCATCCATGGAAATGAAATACTTCATCATCGCCTATCGTCCAACCAGGAAAAGGGTCATCACTGGTCACTGACTCCCGTAGGACTAGGCCTTCTGAATCAGATAGTTGTCTCATCCTCACTCTATCCATTAGGATAGAAGTCACAGTTAAAGATGAAAGATAGGTCTGCCCCTGACTGTCGTGCACCTCCAAATGCATCTCAGAGAACAAATTCATAAGTTGTCATTCACCACTAGCCTCTTGCACTGCCTGTATCTGAGTCTTCATTCTCAGTGCATCAGCTACTGCATTACCTTTACCATGTGTATAGGCAAACTCAAAATCGAAGGACTGAAGGTATTCAACCCACCTTCGCTGTCTCAGGTTCAAGTCACGCTGAGTAAAGATATACTTGAGACTTTTGTGGTCGGTGAAAACCACAAAATGCTCTCCCAAGAGATAATGTCTCCAACAGCGTAACGCATGAACAACTGCAGCCAACTCAAGATCATGTGTCGGGTAATTCCTCTCATGTGGCCTCAACTACCGAGACCCGTACGCAACTACTCGATCGCCCTGCATCAACATAGCTCCTAGTCCAATACCTGATGCATCATAGTAAACTGTATAGATCTTCCCCTGCTCTGGGAGTATCAGGATCAATGCTGATGTCAACTTTCCCTTCATCTCCTGGAAGGATGTCTCGCAATCTTCTGACCAAATGAACTTCACACCCTTCTTAGTCAAACCCGTAAACAGTGCTGCTAAGAAAGAGAAGTCTTGTATGAAGCGTCTGTAGTAACCAGCCAGCCCCAAGAAACTCTATATCTCAAACACGTTCTTGGGATGCTCCCAGGAAACTACTGCTCTCACCTTATTTGGGTCTACTACAACTCCTTCCTCTGAGATGATATGACCTAGGAAGTGAATCTGGTCCATCCAAAAGTGGCACTTTGAGATATTAGCATATAGTTGATGCTCTCTCAGTGTACTCAATACGATCTCAAGATGGGTGGCATGGTCGTGTCAAGTGTGAGAGTACGCCAAGATATCATCCATGAATACTACCACAAAAGAATCCAGATAAGGATGGAACACACGATTCATCAGAGCCATGAAAACTGCTGGTGCGTTCGTGAGTCCGAATGGCATAACCGTATACTCGTATAGACCATACATACTCCTGAAAGCTGTGAGAGGTATATCAGATGGTCTAATGCGCAGCTGATGATATCTTGATATCAAGTCAATCTTAAAGAACACTCGTTCTCCATGAAGTTGGTCAAAAAGATCATCAATCCTTGGCAAGGGATATCGGTTCTTAACCTTCAACTGTTTCAGCTTCTGATAATCCACACAGAGTCTGAGAGTATCGTCCGCCTTTTTCACAAAAAGGACAGGAGAACCCCAAGGAGAAGTATTGGGTCGGATAAAACTCTTTTCCTGTAACTCCCCTAACTGTCTCTTGAGCTCCTGCAACTCCAGTGTAGCCATCCTATAAGGAGGAATGGACACTGGTGCTGCTCCTAGCACAAGCTCGATAGAGAAATCCACCCCTCGCTCCGGAGGAAGACCTGAAAAGTCGTTCGAGAAGACATCCCTGAAACGATCAACCACTAGAGGGAAATACTTCTGACAAGTACCATGATCATCCATATATAAGATCACAATCTGGGTTGTGACTCCACCTCGCCCACGATGCTCTGGTCCAGCTCGACTCGCCTGAACATCCCATTCGCCCTTGTATAGAAACTCTCCGCCCTCTGGTGATGTGAAACTCACCCTGTGACAATAGCAATCCATAAAGGATCGAAAGGGAACCAACCAGTCCATCCCAAGAATTACATCATAGCTCGTCATCTCAAATACATAGAGGTCCCAAAGGAAGTGACACCCACCAACCTCAAGGGGAAACTCCTTACACTAACTCACACCATCCGTTCTAGTTCCCAACGGAGTGTCTAACGTCATAACAGCAGAAGAAGAAGAAACACAGAGCCTAAGGCTCTCCAAAATGGGTACAGATATGAAACTATGTGTAGCGCCTGTATCAAAAAGCACTGTAGATAAAATAGAAGCTACTAGAATAGTACCTCTGATAGTAAAAGGTCTGGGATCCTACTCCTGATGGGCATGTTGCACTGCATATGCCCGCCCAGTGTCGTGGCCCCGCGACACAGCCTAGCTACCCTGAGTTGTCCCGCCCTGCTGCCTATGAGATCCTGGTGTCTGGCTACCACGGCCACGTCCACCATCCATGCATGTAAGACCTGATGTATTCCAGTTCCCCAACTGGTAAGAAGTTGCTGGTCTTGGCCCCGCATGCGGAGTTTGTACAGAACCCCTCTCACTAGCCACTGGTGGAAACGCCCTGCAAAAGCATTATAGATGACCCATCCTGCCACAAGCTCGGTACTCCACTGGGTCTCGTGGACACTGAGTTATCTTGTTCCCTTACTTACCACACTGGTAGCACATGACTTGGCCACCTGAAACATTATTCTGACTAGTACCGCCACCCTGAGATAAGTCCATCTGTCTCTTCCTCTTACCAGTAGAAATAGTACCAGAAATTGATATTGAACTACCCTGGCCCACACCACTAGCTTCTCGCAGGTTCCTCTCTATAATCAGCGCCTGTTTCACAATATAATGTACTGAAGGAAACCTAAAAACATTCACCAGTGCTCGGATGTCATATCGAAGACCATCCTCAAAGCGTCTGGCTCTCAGCGTCTCATCTCCCACCAGAACGGGTGCAAAACGTTGAAGCTCGGTGAAGTGAGAAGAATAATCCATCATCGACATATCACTCTGCTATAGATTTATAAACTCTCGAGCTTGATCTACCCTCATCATCTCTGGGAAGAAGAATTCATAGAAGGCTATCTGGAAATATTCCCACGCCATGTCTCTGTGATGTTCTGACTGGGTGGTAACATCCCACCACCTATTGGTGGAATCACGCAGTATATAAGTTGCGAGCTTGACTCTCCACCCTGGAGGCATCTCAAGATGCTCGAAAATAGTCTACATTGACCCCATCCAAGACTCCACAACATGTGGTCCTCCATCCCCTGAAAACGTAGGCAGATGCTACTACTAGAAGATACGAGTAAGCTCGTCCATAGATGTGGTAGCCGGCGATGCTCCCTGAAAGGTCTACATGAACCACATAAAGCCTTCAAGGAACTGCGCCTCCGCTCCTATGTCTGGTATTAAGGCTGGCACTACATCTGGATCTGCTGGAGGATCAACTAGTAGCCCATGGCCCACCATCTTCGGAGTATATTCGTTGCTGCTTTCCTGGCGAACAACGCGTGAACGTCTCGGCGGCATGACACTACAAGGTCAAATGCACACCTTATATCAAGATTATCACAGTTTGAAAATGAAGGAACCAAAAGGGAAATAGGAGGAAGAAGGCATTCAAAATTTCACAACAAGACTACATGGCGTGTATACTGACTACACAGCGTGTACCTGACTTTTCTTCCCCTGCCCGGGTCCTTCTACATGGCCAAGCCACACGGCTTCCATTAAACAAAACTAAATGGCGTGTATATAATCTACACGGCGTGTATGGTGTAATTTTCCAACTGCCCATGTCATTTGTGACACGGCCGTCTACTCGGCTTGATACTACACGGTGTGTTACACCCGCACACGGCATGTACACTACCCCGTCTTCCCTGCCACACGGCTAAGTCCACACGGTCTATCACTGGTCAAGACTACACGGCGTGTCCCACAGGTACATGGCGTGTACTATACAAGCTTCGTTGACCCGTGTTGTTCGTTACACGGCCGGATACACAGCTCCAACTACACAGCATGTTCAATATACACATGGTGTGTACATGAAAGGATTACACCGACCCGTGTTGTTAGTTACATGGCCGGATCCCATGTCAGACTACATAGCATGTTCCACAGTGGACACGGCGTGTATATATTAAGGTCTCCCATGTCTGTGTTGTTAGTTATACGGGCGGACTCCAGGTCAACACTACACGGCGTGTACTTACGGTACACGGCGTGTTCGCCCCAAGCAATTCCCTTCCCCGTGTCCCCGCCCACACGGAAAGTGACTACACGGCGTGTACTCAAAAAGTTTTATTTTCTTCCCGAACAGAAGAACATACACGGCGTGTTTAAGGTACTACACAGTGTGTATACTGGGTTTCTGGATAGTATGCCTCATAAACTTCTCTGGAACCCAGAAAATACTGAAAAACGATACCTAAGTTCCAAATTCTGATCCGTGAGGGCCCATACTCCCCGCGAATCAAAGTTTGGAATCTTATATGTGTTATAACCGGATAAACATCCAATGATCCACCAAATTTCGGTAAATGAGGGCCCATACTCCCCAAAAACCAAAGTTTGGCGTCTATTCTATAAACAGGATCACACAATAATACCCTATCAAACAGCATGTATCTATCCAAGCAGCTATCACAACAGTATTCTTTTTCTAGCACAACATCTATCACAACAACATGCAATTTCTAATGCACCTACATGGCATGGAAACTATGCATGGAATGTGATTTCTAGCATGTGTATAACTGATGCATGATATGGAATGACCTCATCTCATCGGGTTGCAACTAAATAGAACCCATGAATAAAATATAAATAGCACAATACAAGTGCGTCACCATTCAGTGAAAATCAATTCAACTGTAAAATTGAAAAATCAGTAAAATAGACACATGAGGTAAATTGGATTTTCCCTATACATGGGTTAGCTACGCCCGGGCACAGCTTATTACCAACTACCGTTCTTGTCCTATCCTTGACTAAGGCTCAAAATAGTAAGTCAAAGAAAAGAACCCCCTTTGATACCACTTTGTAACGTCCCAGTTCCAGGTGCTACTCAACGGGTGCCCCAAACCCGGTTCGCCATGTGACCTCAAGCGCATTTCCCCAAACGCCAGAGGTTGCCGACTAGCAGCGAGGGCCCAGGTCTGATAGTGGGGAAACTATGTCCTCATTTGTCAAAGTGTAGTGCAGCGGAATAATAAAAACATACAACAACAGCAGAAGCAACAAACCATACACATTTAAAATAAACAACTACAGTAAAAGATAACCAACAGTTCTATAGATGATGATGCACCATGTATCAAGTTCTAAGAAAATAGCCATAACATGTTACACAACAATACAGTACAGTACAATACAGAGTACAGCAAAACAAAACAAAACAGTCAGTAGTATCGCGAGCCAAGCTCGGTCCCATGCTTCCCTACTCCTCAGCAGCAATCAAGTACCTATATAGGGACCATTGCCCTTATCCACACCTACAGAAATGTAATCTGTTTGGGCTGAAGACATGACCCAAACAGGGTGTGAGAAATAAATCTCAGTAGGCACCCACCAAAGGCCCATACCCAACTGTGTGAAAAGATGGAACAACAGTGTGGAGTAGTAAAATGCAATAAACTAAGCAGTACTCAAAAGTAACTAACTTTACTAGTTATATTGCCATTTTATTATTCTTTTTAACATTCAATTTAATATATCACCACAATGAATATTCTAAGTAAAACAGCCAGAGTCCTCAGACACATAAACCCTTACCCTCAGGTAAAGAGAATCCAAACACAGGAATATGCCCACAGGCATATCGAATATTGCCCACAGGCGTACGAGGTGTCACCCACAGGCACAGAATCAACTTCCCACAGGCACGGAAGAAGTTACCCACAGGCTAAGTAGTACATTGCCCACAGGCTAATCACAACACTAACCTCAGGCTAAACAAGTAATCGGGCCATGCCCAATATGTAAAAAGCAATATACATGCAACACAAAATGCAATTCCTCTCAAGGAAATTCTACAATCATTATTATAAAGGCATACCCTCAAGTATCCTGGCCAAACGGCTAAACAGAGGAATGCACCCCCGGGGTGGTCCTGGATCCAAGCAGTGATCCCAAACAGCAGTTTATTATCACATTTAAATTACCTATACAATTATAGGTATTTAATTCAACAAGTCCTCAGTGATACGACACCCCATTCATGGGCGTGTATCTCAACGGTACACAAAATGCACAACAGTTGGAATTTAAACACCAAGTCACCTACCTTAAACACCCAAGAACGGTATACCCGAACGACGCCTTCTGAAACGTCCAAGAATGTCGTAGATCTAAGGTAAAATAATTCTCATTCAACCTCAAATAACTTCCATTAGAGGAAGAATTGTCAAGAACTACGCAAGGATATTGGAGAGATTACCTGTGGGGTTCCAACGTGATCGATGGAAGCGGAAACGGATTCCCGATGCTCGATCTGGAGGTCCACGAAGGTTCGGACATCCTCTCCTGAGCTCTCGTCCAGTTCTAAACCAATCCTGTGAACAGGGTTGGCTACTTCCCATTTTAAGCGAAAAAAACAAAGTACATGGCGTGTACTTTTGACTACACGGTGTGTACTCCCCTCATTTAACTGTTCCTCTAGCGGCACCGCCAAACTGTTCATCTGTCGACATGAGTACACGGTGTGTATTCCCAACTACACGGCGTGTACTATCTCCCAGATGGCGGCTTCTCCCACCGCCTTACTGTTTCATCTGCTGATTGACTACACGGTGTGTAAAGGACCACTACACGGCATGTAGTCGGTTTTTACACCCTTAGTCGCCAACAAGGCTACACACCCTATGTACTCATCCCACACGGCCAAAGTACATGGTGTGTGGAAAAGTACATGGCGTGTAGTCCCAAAATTTATAATTTTCCCCCATTTTCATTATTTTCTCAAAAACACTTAAGAAAAGGAGAAAAGAAGAAACTCGTACCTCAAGAATAAGAATCGGGTTCTTACACGCTCTGTCAAGGTAATTTTAATAACATCTCTTTCAGAAATCCCTTCACCCATAAGACATCTGTTGTGATGAGAATTTGGAAGATCGATGTTGTCAACATCTGATAGGTAATCGATATATAATTCAACAACTTCTTCAACAATATATCATTATACAATACAAATTTATGGCCGACTTTGATTCTTGGCATACCCTTTCAAAATATTCATATATCATTCAATGGGATACATCCATCTGTAATGGACAAGACTACATAGTTGAACCTATCTAACCAAGTGAACCATCATGTGGACCATTATATTAAAGAATGATGGTGGGAATAACATCTCTAATTCACATAATATGACCACAGCCTCCTTATTCATGATTGGAAACTTCTTCAGGCCTATAAATTTATTATATATGGATTTGAAAAATAAGCTGGTTAATGTATGTCGTACATTTTTAGGTGGAATTCAACAGAAAGAAATAGGCATAAATCTTTCATCAAAACATGAAATTCATGTGATTTTAGTCTCTATAACTCCAAATTATTCATTGACACGACATTATTAATATTTGATGAATACCCCTATGGAACTTTTATACTATTAAATAAAAGGAAAAATTGTAATTTTTTCTATCTAGATAGAGTGTAAGATACTGGAGGAAGAAAATTATGTCCTTTACCCTTCACTAGTGCCAACACTTCCCTTATCCCAATTTCAACATTGTCCAACCTATCCTTGATGGCATATTTTGTTTTTCAAGGAACATTCAGTAATGTTTCAACAAAACTATAAAATAAATTTTTTCTACATGCATGACATCAAGAAATTTTTTGATGTACAAACAATTTCAATACAGTAATTCAAAGAAAATTGATCTTTTCTTACAACCTGATTTTGTAAGGTTTTTTGAAAATGGTTTACCAAAAATAGTGTCAATATATTTTACTTTATTGAACATTTGATCACCTATTAGTAGATATGGTGTTGTACCTTGTTTGGTATTCCCATAAAATACTATCATCCATGATTGGTATTTATATTATCGAGGTAAAATTTTCTGATGTCATAAAAACATAGTCTTCAAGGAATGTTTCAATCGAACTGAGTGTGTTCATTCTTCACAAATGGGATACCCCATAATTCCTTTAATGTTATACCCTAATAAATTTCCATAAGTAGGAAATTCATTTATCATCTCGTACAACATGGACCTCAATGTGAATTCTTCACTTCTATGAGCATCGTAAATTATAACACTTGTATCCCACATCAATTTCAGATCATCAATCAATGGATCCAAATATACATCAATATCATTTCCAGGTTTCTTTGGTCCAAATATAAGAAGAGAAAACATAATGTATTTGTGCTTCATGTATAACCATGGCGGCAAGTTATAATTTACCAACATGATAGACCATGTACTATGATTACTACTCTGTAAACCAAAAGGATTTATTCCACCTTTAGATAATGAAAGATGAAAGTTTCTTAGCTCATTTCCAAATTCAAGATACTTGTAATCAATTCTCATCAATTGAGGAGAACTGTTGGATGACGTACATTCCCATCTTTAATTTTTGTATCTGCATGACATGTCAATTGTCTCACAATTTCCTAACATCCATATAGTCTTCTAAATCATGGAATGATAGGAAAGTACCATACATATTTCAAAGGACTTGATTCATTTTTCTTATATCGATATGCGCCACACTTAGGGAATTTTATGAGTGATTCGTGTTACTTGAGAAACAATATGCAATCATTTGGACAAGCATGTATTTTTTTAGATATCATTCCCATTGAACTTAACATTTGTTTAGCATTATGTGTTCGACATGGTAGTTCATTTTTTTCTGGTAGTATATCATTTAGGAGACCAAGTAGTTCTGTAAAGCTGGTGTCACTCCATCCACTGCCAGCTTTCAAATTATATAACTCCAATACACCTAACAATGTTGTGTATTTAGTACAACCAGCATACAGTGGTCTCTTAGAATAGTTATTTAACTTCTCAAACAAATTTGGACAATCATGAAGTTCATCTTCAATTTCGATTATCATTTCTTCCTTATGATCTCCATTTTCATTTATACTGGTATTCATATCAAATGACCCATAAACCGCAGAATCATCCCAATCGGTGTGCATGTTCATTTTTTCCTCATGTTTTGTCCAAAATTTATAGCTATGATCTATTCCATGAAAAATCAAATATTCTTCCAACTCTTCTGGACTAATTTTTCTTGAATAACAATAATGTAAACATGGAAAAAGGATTTAAGAAGGGTCATATGCATGCTCTATTGTAAACTTGATGAAATATTTAACTTCATCTTCATACTATTTTGTCAAATGATTAGCATTAATCCATTTTTGATTCATATCTATCTTATTGGGTTCATAAAATATTCATTTTGTATAATAAATAAATAAATACACATAAGATATTCATTATCAAAGGTGAAAGTTATATATAATTCTAATAAGGGAAACCCAACATTTGATTGTTTCAAAGAATTTTAGTATACTTTAAAGAAAATGGGTACTTGAATTTAAGAAAATAATTACTCCACTATGGTATGTGTTATCCTCTAAATTCACCCAAAGGTGAAAGTTATAGAAAACTATCATCCTCATCAGATTCATCTCCCGAATATTTATTATTGCATTTTATTATTTGAGACTCATCCTACATATCCTGTGGACATTCACCTATGTTTCTTGAAATACTGTAATAAGTATCCATTCAAGGGGTGAATACTGCTCAGAGTAGTTCAAGAAGCATAAAAGAGATGGGGTATGAGTCTCAAGTAACAAATTGTAATATCAATTGTTCAAGAGATGTGGCTGATGAGGATAACAATTTTACCATATTCTATTCTCTAAGAGGGATAATGCCTCCCATTTGTGAGAATTTCACCATTAGTACTAATTATTAACTTGTGGCCTACTGAAGGTGAGATTTGGGGGGCATATACATTATTATTGGTAATTTAAGGGGTCTCAATGGGGACATGTTATGATATATGAATCCTTGGGGGATCTATGAATTCTATATTTATAGGAGAATTTCCACTTTTAATACTTTCAATCCTCTAACTAAGACTAGTCATACCTCTATTAAAATGATCCATCAAGTCTTTATTAAATCCCCTAAACAAATGAAAATATAATATAGGCAATTAAGGAGTAATAAGAAACCCAAATATGATAAACAAGAATAATAAACTCTCATTCCATCAACTAAAATATATAAAAATTTATTGATAAAACATTTTAATAAATAGAGTTATTTCATATACATGGATGTTAATAAGAGATTCCTAGGGGGTGTAACCAATACATGTAGACCTAAAATAATGAATACCTAAAAATATTTTCTAATAATTATTCCAACATATACAGAATTTGATAAAATAAATTCTATTTTTTGAAACAAGTGATGTCACAACCTAAGGAATTAATACATTTAATATTAATGGTATATCAAATATCATTAATCTCCATAACTTCTCTTAATAAATATTTTCACCTTAATAACTGATATTTTATTGAATGAAGATACTTATAGACTCTATAAATATTCTAGGGTTCTTGAATATGCCTCATTATATCCATACTCGTGAAGAATAATATATAATAATAAAATGAAACATTAGTCATAAAAATAAATAAATCAATACAACCAAATAAAAAATATAAAAAAATGGTCACATTATAATTGATCAATATTAAATGTGGATTAAGTCAAAAATAATATACATTTAAATAGTAGTAAATGAATCATATATAATCTTGGGAAATTAAAAAACATCTTGTGAGGTGACTCTGGACATACTTGGGTTGGAACCACCTATAAGCATGATAATGAGTTCCTATGTTTATAACCTACTAGAGATCCACAACTAGCCTACCTTGTTGGAATCCTGTGTGGACTTTGATATAAGTGGGGAACCATACAATCTAATTGGTACTACATTGTAACTATCTCTCATACCTAACTAAGATGCATACAATCCCTATTATGATACTAATGGGAGGTGTGGTCACCTTTTCAAAAAACATATCAATCAACAATCAACATAACCCAAACATGTCTATTCAAACATCCTTCCAACACCCATCAATATGATCTCTATATTTAAAATTAAAAAAACCTTACCTCTTCAAAACTAATATATAAATATTATATACATGGTGATAACTTTTTATAAAAACCATTTCATGGTACCAACAAGGCCATGATTCTTGATATTTCTACTTATTTTCAATGAAAAAACTTCTTTCTTTAAATATTATTCAAAGTAACAAAGAAAGAATCAAAGTAATTTTAAAAAGTTTCAAACATGCCTCAAATTCATAATTTTTAAAAACACACATTAATAGTCTCTCTTGGAATGAATTTTTGAAACCAAGAAAAAAATATTGTCTGCTTATTGAATGGATCCTATCTATATTTCATATAACTACATACTTACAAATATACATTAAATAATGTGTTCATATATATATATATATAAATGCATGTGTTTGTGTGTGTGTGTGCGTGTGTGTGTGGATGTTCATATAGGATATCAAGGAAAAAACAAAGAGATGAAATTCAAGACACTTAACATAAAATAAAAATCTCGATGTAATACCGCTGAATCTTCAAAATAAAACAAACAAACAAACCACACCTCAAATTAAAGAAATCATTACATGAAATCTATTTTGTTTTATTAAATAAAAACCATGGGTGAAATTTTAACAAACACTTTGTGTGTGTTATTTCCATGGAAGTAAGTTCAAAAAAATAAACTTAATACGCTACAAGGATGAAATCAGTGTGTGGAATTCTTAATATGCTATATATAAGGCAGCAAGAAAGGCCCTTAAAGGGTCAATAAAAACACAAAATCATAGAAACCCCCAATTATAAATTCATTATAGAAGGTAAATCAGTGATTGATAATGAATAGTAAGAGATAATGAACAAAAAAATGCAAATAGATATCATCAAACAAGTAATCA
Source organism: Viscum album (assembly GCA_963277665.1). Lineage (NCBI taxonomy): Eukaryota > Viridiplantae > Streptophyta > Magnoliopsida > Santalales > Viscaceae > Viscum > Viscum album. Next base: position 1,913,271,477 of record OY728127.1, read on the forward strand.
ATGAGTGAGGAGGAGGAGAAAATAACATACCTTGGATTAAAGCTTTGAATCATCTGACAGAAATTAGAGATAAAGCCAAACCTAGAATTCATTTGAGCCTTGGATTCATTTGACCCTTGAATCATCTGAGCTTTGGATTTGAGCCTTAGAATTGTTTGAGCCTTGATTTGAGCTTCAATTCGATGAGGAGCACCGACAACAGGTGGAATCCACAGAAAGTTTCGGATATTGCGACTGGTTTGCGACTGGTTAGGGTTCTTTAAATAGACCGAGACACTTTTATCAGTGATTCAAAAAAAGTACTAATAAAGATCATTTTTATCAGTACTAAACTAATAAGCGCTAATAAATAATTTATAATTATAATTATAAATACAATTTTGGGTAGATATATTTATATAATTATATATATATTTAATAAATGTATATAAATATAAATATAATAAGTATATTCATTATTTAAATATATTTATTATAACTTTATAATTATTTAAATGTATAATTATTTATTTATAATTATGTAAATACTTTTAAAAAAATAATATTTATATATTTTTACATTTACATCATTATATATATTTATATAATTATATATATATATATATTTAATAAATATATATAAATATAAATATGGTAAATATATTCATTATTTAAATAAATTTATTATAAATTTATAATTATTTATTTATAATTATATAAATATTATTTTTTAATTTATAATTATAAACATATAAATATATAAATATACTAAATATACATTTATAAATATATTTATTTATAAATATTTATTTAAAAATATATTTTTAACATTATTAATATATATTTAATCGTAAGTGCATGCATGTTAAAAATTAGTGAAATTGAATAATTAAAAATAAGTACACTTTAACAATATTAAAAAAATGGATAAGTTTTATTAATTAAATATAAATTATTAAAAAAATATGGATATATATTGAATGCATATTGAAAATATTAAAGCATAGTAAATATATATATATAATAGAAAATTATTAAATTCCTGAAAAAATAAAAAATAAAAAATATTAAAAATGAATTAATACCTAACAGTGATAAAATTAAAAACAAATAAATAAAATTTACCATTTAAAGAAATGGTATATTAAATGTATCATGTTATAATGAAATTCTAAAATGAATACTAAAATTTGAATAAATTACATAAATATTAGGTGTATGTGTTTCTATATAAGATTTCATTAATTATATAAATATTTGTGTGTGTTCATTGTATATAAAAATGAATTAATTATGTATATATGTGAAATCAAAATAACACACATTTGATATATGATAAATTGAAAAATAAAACGGCATTCAATTATGTCCATTATTCGATACAATTAGTCAGTATTTTTAATTCATATTAATTTTTAATTATAAACCATTATTCACTAATATATGAGTTATTTAATGTAAAGTATAAATATTTTGTATTATATAAATCATATATTTATATACATTTATATATATTTGTATTTAATATATATTATTTATTAATATTATCAATAATTATTTAATTAATAAATGTTTAATATTTTCTTAATTTAATTTTTTTTTAATTTTTATTTTTTTAATTATTTTATTTTACATATATCTATATATTTAATATATACTATTTAGTATTATTTATAATTTATTTATAGTATATTAAATTTATTCATTCTTATCAATAATTATTTAATTAATAAAAAAAATAATATATTTTTTCATAAACTCATTTTTATTTTTTATTTATTTCATTATTTCATTTTATTCGACACCATTATCAGTGCTAAAAATAAAGTGCTGATAAAGGGTACATTTTATCAGTGGTAAAGAAATGCACTTATAACGGTTACCCTTTATCAGTGCTAAAAACGACTATAAAGGGTAGCTTTTATCAGCACTAAAAAAACACTGATAAAGTCTTGTGATGTTAAAATCTTATTTTTTAGTAGTGTATGCATGTGACAGGTGATGTCACATGATGTGTGATTGCCCAACCTGATGTGATGAGGAGCGCAGGCAGATAGCAGATGGATCGTTATGGTAGAGGCAACACCGTGATCGCAGATCTCTCAAGTGAGGATAGGGCGGCCTCTAGAGTAGTGGAGATAGAGAGGATAAGGTGTGGATCTAGGAGGAGGAGTTATGGGTGGTGGACTACAATATGAGATATTTCCATCACCACCACCAGGCAGACCACATTAGACTTAGGGAGCTGACGGTCGGGGCCGCAGACAACTGCAGGCTATAGATGCTTACAACCCAGTGACACACGAGATTATTAGAGGTATGATATGTGTTTATTATACTATTGATCTAGTATTAATAGACACATGTGTGAGTCATTCCTTCATCTCTTTACTCCTGGTGTGATAATTGGAGCTCCAAGTTGAAGCGTTATCCCAATAGCTTTGTCTTAAGGTTCCTACGGGGAACACTTCTTTTGTATCTTTCATTTACTGGAAGTGAGAGATATCGCTTGGTAGAGAGAGGTTCTCATGGTACCTTTTGTTCATCAAGATGAAACCCTGTGATTTTATCTTGGGTATGGATTGGTTGTCCACAGTCTGATCCCAAATTGATTGTCACCACAGACGAGTCAGATGCCTTCACACTAATGGGATGAGGTTCTCCTTTACAGGCAAGAGAGATCTCATGGTAGTTCGGGTGAGTTTTGTGAGTATAAGGATGCATCCCATAACCCATTATTTTATGAGTATATCCCTTGGTGCAATAGGCTTTTTAATCATCTAGATTATTTCAATCATGGATAATTTTATGGACGTCTTCTCTGAGGACGTTCCAGGACTACCTTTGAGGTGGGAGATGGTGTTTTGTATCGACTTATATCTCAGGACTACTCTAATATCTTCTATAGTATATCAGATGGCCCCTACCGAGATCTGGGAGCTATGGTTGTAGTTATAGGACCTTTGAGATAAGGGTTTTATCAGACTCAATGTGTCCCTCTAGGCAGCTCTAATATTATTCATGAAAAAGGTGGACTAGAGTTTTCATCTTTGTGTAGATTATCATCACCTAAACCAAGCCATGATAAAGAAAAGGTACCCCTTACTGAGGATTGATAACCTTTTTTATCAGTTGTGAGGTGTGAGATGGTTCTTTAAGATTGATCTCTGGTTCTTCTATCATCAATTAAGAGTTTGCAAGGATGATATTCCAAAGATGACATTTCAATGTTTCTACATACATTATGATTTCCTAGTGATGTCATTCAGTGTGATAAATTCCCCTAATGAATTTATGTATTTGATGAACTGAACATTCTATCCATACTTATACCAGTTTTTGGTTATATTCATTGACGACATACTCATATACTCTACGTCAAAGGGGGAGCATACAAATCACTTGATGATGGCCCTAGATTTATTTTAGGAGAACCAAATTTATGGTAAGCTCTCAAAATGTCAGTTATGGATCCATGAAGTTCACTTCTTAGGGCATGTCATTTTTTAGCATAGATTAGTTGTAGACCAAGTGAATATCGATGCAGTGCTTTCTTGGGAGCCACCCAAGAGCATGTCAGAGGTGCGGAGTTTTCTTGGCTTGATGGGGTACGAACAGAGGTTTGTGGAAAACTTATCTAGGATTATTGCCCCTTTGACTGTCCTAACATGGAAAGGGAAACCATTTACCTAGACTGAGCATTGACATAGTGCCTTTGCGGAGTTGAGGCTAAGGCTGATGAGTGCTCCTATTTTGAGACCACTAGAGGAGGGCATGGAGTATATAGTGTATTGTGATGCCTATGGAGTTGGGCTCAGTTGCATGTTGATGCAGTGAAAGATAGTTATCACATATGGGTCGAGACATTTGGGACCCCATGAGTATAAATACATGACTCGTGACCTAGAGTTGAAAGTGTTAGTCTTCTCTTTAAGGATGTGGAGGCACTATCTTCTAGGAGAGCACTTTTTGGTTTATTCATACCATTAGAGTCTCAGGTATGTCTTCATAGAGAGAGACTTGAACATGAGATAGAGGTTCTGGTTGGTGTTCATTCAGGACTATGACTTTGAGATAGTATATACTCCTAGGAATGACAATGTGATAGCATATTCCCTTACCAGGAATTCCTAGACTCATTTGGTGCAGGAGGCATCTAAGCAGGTGGCTTCCTTACAACTGACTCTAGTTTAATAGGAGGGCACATCTTTTCTCCAATCGATGGTGTTGACTCCTCCACTTCTTCTGCATGTGAGAGAGTCCCGATTAGGGGGCATTGACTATGAGGTCTTACATGACATGATATCCTCAAGAGATTGATTCGATTGATTTTTTGAAGGAGGGAATCATGTCATCCTTTTCTAGGGATAGATAGTGGTCCTAGTCACGATGAGGGAGGAGTTAATGAGAGATTTCCACACATCTCCCTTGGTTGTACATCCTAGTGTGGGGAAGATGTACATATACCTCCAATGTTAGTTTTGGTGGGCCGACATGAGATGGAGCATGACTGATTTTGTCTCATGTTTCCTCAACTGTTAACAGGTGAAGATTGAGAACCAGGTTCCAATAGGTTTGTTGTATCCCCTTGAGATCCCGGAGTGGAAATGAGACGAAAAAGCCATGGACTCTATAATAGGGCTTCCACAAACATCGAGAGTCCATGACGCTATCTGGGTGATAGTTGATCAACTCATGAAGTCGACACACTTCCTTGCTATCTGGGAGCAGAGTTCGATGGATAGATTGGGGTAGTAGTATATACATGAGATTGTTCACCTTCATGGGGTGCCCTTGACTATTGTCTCTGATTGTGATACACAGTTTATATCATGGTTGTGGAGAGACTTGTAGGAGGAATTCAAGACCTAAATGAGGATAATTATGACCTTTCACCTCCAAATATATGGGTAGACTGAGTGCATTATTTAGGTGTTGGGGGATATATTGAGTGCTTGTGTGTTGGCATTTGGCCGGAGTTGGGAGGATCAATTTCCCTTGGTAGATTTTGTGTACAATAATAGTTACCAATCTACTATCTACATGACACATTTTGATGCCCTATATGGGAGACCCTGTAGGTCACTCTTGTATAGGATAAAAATAGTTGAGACATCTCTTTTTGGGTCATATATGGGGAATCTGATGTCGAAGAAGGTCTAGGTCATCTGCAAGCAGATTAGGACAGCCCAGCGCAAGCATAAATCTTATGAAAATCGACGTCGTAGGCCCTTGGAGTTCGAGCAGGGAGACCACATTTTCTTGAAGGTCTCCCCACAATGATGATTGTGAATAGTTATCTAGGGAGGAAAGTTATCCCTAAGGTTCATCAGTTCATTCAATATCTTTCATAGGATTGGAGAGTTTGCTTACCGCCTCACCCTACACCCTTAGTTGGAGCGGGTGCACAACATCTTCCATGCATCACAACTAAGGATATACGTGCACGAACCCATGCATGTTATTGACTGGGGAGAGCTAGACATTGAGGATGGAGCCACTTTTGCAGAGAACCCAGTGGTGATCGAGGATCGATAGGAGAGGAGCCTACATGGATAGACCATTCCTTTGGTTTGTGTTGTGATAGCATGAGAACATGTAGGAGAGCTCTTAGAAGTGGGAGATCCATATGCGGGCTCAGTATCCTCAGCTTTTTGTTAAGTTTTGATTTTCAAGGATGAAAATATTGAAGGAGGGAATAATGTAGAGGCCATGTTTTTCCCTAGTAATAATTTTAAGTATTTCTATATATATTTTTAAAGCTAGACACTGAGATGGCGTGTGATTCCAAGGCCTGGTGTGCCCAGAATTAATTTTATAAAAATATTAAATATATTTTATCTTACGCATGCATAATTTCTTAAATAAAATGGGATAACTCTTAAAGGGAATCTCATATAAAAAATTTGTGACCATGGTTGAATTCGGAATGCAATTTTTACCCTAGGAATAACCTGAAATAGGTTGGTGTGTGTAGCGTCCCACCTTGAGTGCCACTGAACTGTTCCCCGAGATGATGGGTCACAAGACCTCAAGTGCATCTCCCCAAATGTCAGAGGTTTCTGACTAGTAGCGAGAGCCTTGGGTGTGTCTATGGGGAGACTATACCCTCATAGGTCAGATTATTCATAGTGGTAAACAATAGCAATAAAATGTGGAATCACATATCATAAAAATCAGAAAAAAACATAACCATAATGAAAACTATGCAAGAGAAAAGTAAACAACTGACAGAATCTAAATAAGAATAGTAGATACAAAAATGATGACGATGGTATGTCAAATTTCTATACAAAAAAAATATGAGTATGGGGAGTTGTGGATACAAGCGTATACTAAATGCTAGAAAAATATACAAAAAGGAAAAAACTGCTACAATGAGCATCTCGATCATAGGCTCGGTCCTCCACCTCATGCTCCATCTTAAAGCTATAAACCAATCAAGCATCAGAAGATGTGTGCTTCCCTTTATCCATTCCTATAATCATGAAATCTACTTGGGTGCTAAGGGTTGCCCAAAAAGGGTGTGAGATATAACCTCAGTAGGCCAACACTCATGGTGTCTAGGCCTATCCATTTAATTAAATAAATAAATGATAGCATGCTATAATACATAAATGTAGGACAATAAACAATTTAAATAATAAACACTTTGGTCTGGGTTCCTAAATGGACACCCGACTGATACCACTTGATTTTTCCTGAGCCATATGTCTGAAAGAGGAACCTGTGAAAGTCATATGTATACAAGGTCCAATGTAAACAAGGCAACTAAGTCAGGCTGACCCCAATCTTGTTATTTATCTTGGAGGTCACAATTTCATGTCATAATATAAGCATGCTCATAATATAAAAGAAAGATAGCACACGTGCATAAGAAATCAATCAATCCATCATATCCATGGGTGGAGTCTTGAGCCCATCCAAGGTGATCTAAACAGAATCCCAAGGGTATTTATAGGTGTCTTCGATATAACCAATACCTCCGAGTTTGTCCAAGGTAGTCCATACAACATCCCTTGTATCACTCAAGGTATAATGAACTCTAAGTCCATACTAAGTATCTTGCATAGGGGACCAGGTATCACCTAGGGCATGGTGTAACCATCTTTCCCATGATTTTGTCCTCAATTTCTCTCTTAGGGAACCAATGTCACTCACAATTATAAGTAAAACAGTCTGGAGAGCCCATACCTAGAAAGCCAAAGTATCACTCTCGGCACATCAAGTAGATCCAACCAAGCATGGTGAGTCCATCCATGGCATCCTTAAATTGGGAACTGTGTTCTCTCTCAGACCATATCAAGTGATCCATGGTAACCAAGCACATATCACAAGGCATAACATTTATATAATCACATTCCATCAAATAAACACTTCAACATCACATGCTCACAATTAATCAAAATAATCATTTTAAGCCAGACAAACATGGTACAATTTATATGGAAAAAGGTAAAAGGCATGGAAAATATACAATCACGTGTCATCAATGACATTTCAATAACACATGCTAATGAGCTTGAACAAGCAGAGCATATGGGTAAGCAATGGAATGTAAAATGAAGCTAGACATTCAAAAACTTTCATAAGAAATTAAATAGAGGGCATGTGAGATTCAATATGAATCATCAAGCATTATCATTTAAATAGAAGGTATGATGCATGAATCTCAAGTTCCAATCTCATGGACAACCATTTATTTTAACTCAAATTATAAATTAAGGCATTTAATTGGGATGCATCACACACAATGGTTATTTAACTATTTAAGGCATGGGAATCAGCCATTAAGGTGGGCACACCCTATGGGGTGGACAGTGACCAAGAAAATGACCCACAAATAGGTTTTGTTGTAAGAAGAGGTCACACATTACATGGGAAACCATTTTAATTAATTTATTAAGAAATAACGAAGCGTCTCTTGAAGGGTCTAGCATGTGGCACGACGACACATCATTTAAAAAGTGAAAAAATGACGGGAAAGAGCCTAGAACACCTACCTCAATGTAGTAGAGCTAAACTAGTCTATTTTGAAGCCTTGATTTGACCTAGAACAGAAGAAATTGAAGGATTTATCAAACACCCTGAAAAGAGGTCAAAAAATGTCACACCAAAATCACGCAACAGATAGAAGAGGAACCTTGAAATAGAAGATTGTGAAAGGAAGAGCTTGCTAAGATGGATCCAACACTTCTGATGTCAAGAAAAATAGACACCATAGGAGGGAGATAGATCGAAACCCCAAGGATGAGGGGGGAGGAATCCATGCACTAAGGGGAGGAGGAAAATCCCACTAGAGTGGTAGAGGAAAAATAAAGGAGGGAGTTAAAACATTTCATTAAGGGTAAAATGGGTATTTCACCCATACATGAAGGGTCACACAGTTTGGCCACATGGTTGGCCAAACCATGTGCCAACCGTGCGATAGGTTATGCTTTAATGGGAACACCGCACGGTTAGGCATACGATCTAACTAACCATGTGCAAACCGTGTGGAACGTCACTGTCCAAAACCTGTAGGTGGCCACATGAGTGTGTGCTTGGGGTCACATGGTTTCAGACTAACCATAATTCCCTTTGCACCCCATTTTTCGCAACTGTATGATTTAGGGAAACCATGTGGGCTGGGCTACACGGTTTTCTCTAACTGTGTGGCCCAGTCTGTCTCTTCCCATTTTAGTGCTCTGGTCTTTGAATGAGACTCGGACACACCTGATACCTCCTTTAACATTTTAGGAGTCATTATTAGGGATGTTTAAAGAAATTTAAACCAAAAATTAATGTTTTGTACCTTTGAGAAAATTCAGGACGTTTCAATATCCCCTCTTTAAGACAACTTTTCCCCGAGTTTCCCTTTTAAGGGTGGTACGACGTCATCTAAAAAGAGTTTTGGACACTATGCATATACATCGGTCTCTCACTCCTAGGTTTCATCCTGCACGTTTCTGTGCTACCATGGTACTTAGACTAGAGAAACTGACCAACCATGGAGAACCTTCATGCTATGATCCATGATATGTATTTGATGCTCCTCAAAGGATGCATCCGTCTCCAGCTCGATATCCTCATGATCAAAGGAATGAGATGGTTCGACATGATACTATCGAATCTAAGATATTTTGAATATGTCATGCATGGAATGGTACCTATGAGGTAGCTATAACCAACAATCTACCAACCCAACTCTCTCCACTATCTCGAAAGGTCTGACATATTGAGGCGATAACTTGCCTTATCTACTGATTCATCTATGACCCAATCTTGGAGATATGCGTCGAAAGACCTAATATACTACCTCGAACTCTAGAAGTCTATGGGGATGATCAGTATAATACTTATGCCTGGACTAATATATATCCATATGCTTCTAAATCAACTAGACTTACTCTGAAGTCTCCTGAATAAGATGAGGACCCAGTAGAGCTATCTCACTTGCCACTATCTAGCATAGAGGTGAGCGACACAGTCTAACATAGAGGGCCTCGTACAGATCCATCTAAATTGTTTCTTAAAAATTATTATTGTAGGAAAATTCAACCATAGGAATATGATTTTCCCATGAACCTTTGAAATCAAGGATACAGGTTTGTAGAATATCCTCTAACACCTGTATGGTTCACTTAGACTAGTCGTCGGTCTGATGGTGATATGAAGTACTCAAGAGCACCTATGAACCCAGTTCCTTTTGCAACCCATACCCAAACCATGATGGGAACTGGACATCTCAGTCTGAAATGATATAATGGGGTACACTATGAAGTCACATTTTCTCCCTGATGTAAATCATTCTTAACTCATCAATTTAGAAGGTCTCCTAGATCGGTAGGAAGTGTGTGGCCTTGGTCATCCTTTTGATGATCACCCATACCACATCACTAACTCAAGTAGATATCAACAATCCCATCACAAAATCCATGGTGACATCATTCCATTTCCACTCAGGAATGGATAGAGGTTATAAAAGTCCACCAGGTCACTGGTGTTCTACCTTCACCTGTAAACAGGTGGAGAATCGAGTAATAAAACCCAGTATCTGCCTCTTTATACTTGGACACCAATACTGATGATGTATATCTATATACATCTTAGTAAGCCTAGGATGAAATGCCTATACAGAGGCATGATATTCTCTCATCAGCTCTTTCCATATATCTGAAGGCACCCAAACACTCCCATGGTAGAGAAGGGTCTCACTTCCATCAACAACCCAACCAAGAGGCAGGTTCTCTCTTGTGACACTCTCCCTCAAAATGAGGCCATCAAAATCAGATATATTCCTCATCTAGACCCACTCCAAAAGGAAGGATTTCACTATTATAGTTGCTAGAACCAGTAGCCGGTGTTATTCATGAACCTATAGGTGCATCTCAGAAAACATAACCACCATCTCCCACTCATTATTGGCCTCCTTGAAATCTTGTGTCTGAGTTTTCCATCTTAATGCATCAACCATGACATTTCCCTTTTCAGGTGTGTAAGTAATCTCAAAGTCGAAGGACTACAGGTATTCCACCCACCTGCCCTGCCTCATATCCAAGTCCCACTACATAGAGATATATTTGAGAATTTTATGATTTGTGTAAATGAAGAATAACTCTAGTAATAAATAATTTATCCAATAGTGTAGATAATGAACCATGTCTTCTAACTCAAGGTTGTGCGTTGGGTAATTCCACTCATGTGGTCTCAGCTGGCGGGACCCATATGTCACAACTCGATCACCCTGCATCAAAACCACACTAAGCCCGATTCTTGAAGCATCATAATAGACTGTATAACTCCTACCCAGCTCTAAAAGAATCAGTATTGCTGATAAGGTGAGTCTCCCCTTTAACTCTTGGAAAGTTGTTTCACAAGCTTCGGATCATAGGAATTGCACACCCTTCTTAGTCAGAGTCGCAATAGGTGATCCCAAACGGGAGAAGTCCTAAATGAACCACTTTTAATAGTCATCTATCCCCAAGAAGCTTTATATATCAAACACATTTTTGGGATTCTCCCAAGAAACCACTATGACCACCTTCTCTGGGTCAACTGATACATTTACCTCATATATGATGTGACCTAATAAGTGAACTTTGATAATCCAAAAGTGGAATTTATTGAGATTCACATAAATCTGGTCCTCTCTTGGTGTACTTATTACGATCTCAAGATGATTGGCATGGTCGTGTCTGGTGCGCAAATACACTAATATGTCTTTTACAAAGAATACCATGAATGAATTAAGATATGGGTGTAAAACCTAATTCATAAAATCCATGAATATTGTTGGCACATTTGTCAGAATTAATGGCACAACCAAATACTCATATAGGTTGTACCTTCTCTGGAATATTGCGCATGGTATATCTGATGGTCTCACATGAACCTGATGATAGCCCGAACACAAATCGATTTTGGAGAAAATGGTTTCTCCTCAGAGATGGTCAAATAGGTCGTCTATACAAGGAAATGGATATCGATTCTTCACCGTGAGATGGTCTAATAGGCATAAATCCTTGTAAAATCTGAGGGTACCATCCGTCTTCTTATAAAAAAGGACTAGTGAACACCATGGTGATATGTTGGGTCTAATAAAATCCTATCCTCTAGATCTTAATGTTTTTTATTGAGTTCTTGGAGATCTATAGGTGTCATCTTATACATAGGAATAGACATCGATGTTGCCCCTGACACTAGCTCTATGGTGAACTCAACCTCTCTCTCAAGAGGTAATCCAAAGAAATCATTAGGGAAAAAGACTCTAAAAAGATCCACAATATGAGGTAACTCTACTAACTACATTCCCTGATCACTCATAAAGAGACTCGCTAAGTGATTTGTCACTCTTCTAGGCCCAGTTTTCTTGGTTCCAACTCAATATACCTATATATCCCATTCTCCCTTATGTATATATGTGTTTACCTAGAGTTATATGAAAGACACTTTGTAGATATAACAATCCACTTGGGCACGATAATTCACAAGCCAGTCCATACTGAGAATGACGTCAAAGCCGATCATCTCAAGGAAGAAGAAACTCCAGAAGAAATGAAACAAACCTATTTCAAGGGGTCACTCCTGATACTGGTGTATGTACTCTATCCTGACCCCTAGTAGAGTGTCGAGAGGCATGACACCATAGAAGTACTTGATTGCAAGGCCAAGACTTTCCACAACCATAGTAGATATGAAAGAGTGTGATGCACCTGTATTGAAAGGGGAAAAAACTAAAGTAGAGGTTACCAGAATAGCAACTCTAACTGTAGATAACCTTGGACTCTGCTCCTCAGGTGTTGGCTACATTGCATACATATGTCATGAACCGCGACCCTGAGATGTCGCTTGACTATCCTGAGTAGATCCACTCTACTAATGTTGAAGCTCTGGGGTCTAACTACCACGGCCACGACCACTACTACCTTAGCCTAAATAGCCACTAGAAGACTAACTATTAGCCTGATATAGAGTCACATATATCATAACTGATAGAGTTGTTGGTATGGATCCCCTCTCACAATATACTAGAGGAAAAGAATGGAAGAAGTGCTAAAGGTGACCCATCCTGCTACAAACTTAGCACTCAATCAGGTTTCTCATGCACTAAGCCTTTTTATGGTTTGGCCTGCCACACTGGTGACACACTATGGAGTTGTTAGTATGTGTCACCTAGCCAAAACCTCCCCCACATGCACCCTCAAAATAGCGCTTTCGATTTCCAGAAGAATCATCACCCTATCCCATAACTGAACCTCCCTGACACACATTGTTATCTTCTATCAGATTTCATTCTATAATTAGGGTATGGTTCACTATCTCTATAATGGTAGTCAACTGAAAGACATTCACCTATTAGAGGAAAGCATAACCAAGCCCATCCTCAAAACACCTCACAGTCATCAACTCATCACCAGTCAGATGAGGAGAAAAAGACTGAATCGCGGTGAAGAAAGAAAAATACTCAAAGATGGCCATAGTGCCCTATGGAAGATGCATGAAATCCTAGTCACAATACACTCTTAGAGTATATGGGAAGAAGTGGTCATAGAAGTTCGTCTAGAAGTCTGAAAAAACTATACATGGTAATGCTCGTACTGAGATATAACATCCCACTAGTACTTGGTAGAGTCATGCAACATATATGCAGCGAGCTTGACCCTCCACTCTAGAGGCATCTCAAGATGGTCAAAGATAGACACCATGGATTTTAACCATGATTGTACATCGTGAGGTCCGCCATACCCTGAGAAGTTGGGAGGATGCTCCTACTAGAAGTCTCGAGTCAGCTCTACCATGGTAGGGGTAGGCTGAGGAGCACTCTAAACAAACTACATAACTTGAGAAAACTTTCATGGAACTGAGCATCAACGCCCAGTGTAAGATCAACAAGAGGTGCCTCTAACAGCACTACAGGAGGTATAATGGGTGGAATAGGTCCCACCACCTCTGGAGTATGCTCATCGTCACTCTTGGTGTATAACACAAGGATTTCACAGTGGCATATCTCTACAATTTCTAAGCACACTCCTCAATCAAGATTTAAAACAGATAGAAAAAACAGATAAGGAAAGTGGTAAATAAGGGAAAGTACAAGCCTCTCTAAAACACAAAAAACTCATAACCTACTCCTAGAGAGAGGTCTAGGTGATAGAAAAGAATATAAGGATCATTAAGAACATGAGAATCACAACATACTGTCCATTTTTATGGTTAGGTCAGGTCAAGGTCTCCCAATCTCATTTAAGGTGGCCATTTCATTTTAAAGGGTGATGTTTATTTCAATTCATTTTAAGCATGTAATGTGTTCCCTTTAAAAGGTTTAATTGGGTGGATCATTATTACAATTTATAAGGGCTCACACACCTTATAAATTGAAATTGAGTTCCCACTTAATCCAAACCACGTCATGTTCCTGCAAGTCAAATTGGCACATTTCTATATTTATAACAATCAAGCACTGCAAGGCATAATAAATAATCATAATAAAAACCACATGAAAAGTTGTCAATGCATTTTTAAAGTAGTTATGGCATGGAAATATGCATTACAATTCATTTTTTATGGTGCCTAGTATGATGCATTCTATGTAGTGCCCTCGTCTCATCGGGATGAAGTAATTGAAGTCATCATTTTAATAATACCAACATCGATAACATCGCAAGACATGTGTGCCACCCAACAACGAAGTCGTATCAACTATAAATGGCATAATAAATAACTACAATTCCCCATCCTAGGAAATTTGGGCTTCCCCTGTACATGAGTTAGCTACATCTAAGCATGGGGTAAGGTATAAATTCCAACGTTCTAGTCTCCTGTCTAATACCCAAACAGTAATACAAAAGGAAAATAAAACCGCTCTGATACCACTTTGTAGTATCCCGCCCTGAGTTCCACTGAACTATTCCCTAAGATGGTGGACCAAAAGACCTCAAGCACATCTCCCTAAATCTTAGAGGCTACTGATTAGCAGTGAGGGTCTTGGGCGTGTTCATGGGGAGACTATTCCCTCATAGGTCAGAGTATGCACAATTATAAACAATAGAAATAAAAGGCATAAGCATATATCATAAATAGAAAAAAAATCATAACCATAAAGAAAACCATGCAAGAGAAAAGTAAACTACTGTAAGAAATTTAATAACAATAGTAGATACAAAAATTATGATGATGGAATGTCAAATGTCTATACAAAAAAAATATGAGTATGGAGAGATAGGGATACAAGCATATACTACATGATAGAAAAATATAAAAAAAGACAAAAACTACTACAATGAGAATATTGAGCATAGGATCGATCCTTTTCCCTGTGATCTATCCTAAAGTTGTAAACCAATCAAGCATCAGAAGTAGCATGCTTCCCTTTATCCATACTCGTGATCATGAAATCTGCTTGGGTGCTAAGGGTAGCCCAAGCAGGGTGCGAGATACAATCTCAATAGGTGGCGCCCACAATGTCTAGGATGATCCATTTCATGCAATAAATAAATGAAAATGTTCCATAATATATAAATGTTGTACAATAAACAATTTACATAATAAACACCTCAGTTCGAGTTCCTAAATGGACACCTAACCGATACCACCTACTTTTACCTAAGTCGAATGTCTGAAAGAGGTACATGTGCAAGTCATAATGTATACAAGGGCCGAAGTAAACAAGGAAACTAAGGAAGGTTGACCCCAAGATTTTGCTTTATCTTGGAAGTCACAATTTCATGTCATTATATAAGCAAGCTCATAATATAAAAGGAAGACATCACACATGCATAAGAAATCAATCAATCCATCAAATCCATGGGTGGAGTCCCAAGCCCATCCAATGCGATCTAATCAGAATCCCAAGGGTCGATACGGATGTCTCTAATATAACCAATAACTCTGAGTCTATCCAAGGAAACTCATATGGTGTCCCTTGTATAACTCAAGGTATGGTGAACTCTGAGTCCATACCAAGTATCTCTCATAGGAGACTGAGTATCACTTAGGGCATGGCGTAGCCATATTTCCCATGAGTCTATCCTTGGTTTCTCCCATGGGTAACTGGTGTCACTCACATGTATAAGTAAAACTACCCAGAGAGCCCGTACCTGGAAAGTCAAAGTATTTCTCCTAGCGCGTCAAGTAGATCCAACCGAGCACAGTGAGTCCATCCATGGCATCCTTAAATTCAGACCCATGTTCTCTCCCAACCCATAGTAAGTGAGCCATGTTAACCAAGAATATATCACAATGCATAAAATTTATATAATCGCATGCCATCAAAGAAACACATCAACATTACATGCTCACAATTGATCAAACTAAGCATTTTAAGCCAAACAAACCTGACACAATTTATATGGAAAAGGCACAAGACATGGAAAATATGTAATCATGTGTCATCAATGACATTTCAATAACACAAGATAACAAGATTGACCAAGCATATCATATGGGTAAGCAATGGAATATGAAATGAAGCATAATAATTCAACAACTTGCATAAACAATTAAATAAAGGGCATGTGATATTCAATGTGAAGAACCAAGAATTATCATTTAAATAGAAGGTATGATGCATGGAGCTCAAGGGACAATCTCATGGCCAACCATTTATCTTAACTCAAATTATAAATTAAGGAATTTAATTAGGATGCATCACACACAATGGTGATTTAACTATTTAAGGCATGGGAAATTGGCCATTAAGGTGGTCACACCCTAAGGGGTGTCCAATGACCAAGCGAGCAGGTTTCATTGTAAGGATGGGTCACACATTACACGGGAACTCATTTTAATTAATTTATTAATCAAGAAGGAAGCATCATTAGAAGGGTCCATCACATAGCATGATGACACATTATTTAAAAAGCGACGAAATTACGGGAAAGATCCTAGACCACCTACCTTAATGTAGTAGTGCTCCACTCGTTCGTTGTTAAATCCATGATTCAGCCTAGAATGGAAGAAATGGAAGGATTTGTCAAACACCCTAAAAAGAGGGAAAAATACTTCACACCAAAATAGAACAATATATGGAAGAGGAGCCTTGAAATAGAAGAGTGTGGAAGGAAGATCTTACCAAGACAAATACAACGCTTCTGATGATGAGAAAAATGGACACCGGAGGAGGGAGATAGATCAAAACCCCATGGGTGCGGGAGGAGGAAGCCACACACCAAGGGGAGGATGAAAATCCCAGTCGAGAGGTAGAGAAAAAAATAAAAGAGGGAGTTAAAACATTTCATTAAGGGTAAAATGGGTGTTTCAACTACACATGAGGAGTCACACGGTTTGACAGCACAATTGGCCAAACCGTATGCCAACTGTGTGATAGGTTCTGCTTCAAGGGGGCACACAACATGATTAGGTGCATGGTCTGACTAACCGTTCAGAACCTCACTATCCAAAACTTGCAGGTGGCTGCATGGGAGTGCTCCTGGGGTCGCACGATTTCAGATAAACTGTGCAACTCTCTGCAACCCACTGTCTGCAACCGCACAGTTTAGGGAAACTGTGTGGGCTGGGCTGCACGGTTTTCTCTAACTATGAGACCCAGTCTACCTCTTCCCATTTCGGGGCTCCAGGCTTTGAATGAGCTCCAGAAACACCCAAGACCTCATTTAACCTTTTAGGAATCATTATTAGAGTTGTTTAAAGGAGTTAAAGCAAAAAAATTGATGGTCTGGACCTTTGAGAAAAGTCGAGACGCTACAACATGGGGCGTTTGAGTAAAAGTGATCGTGGGTGGGTGTGCTTAGTTAAATAAATAATTAAATTGATTTATTTAATTTAATTAACCTAAACAAATCTCTGCTCTAAATTATTCATTATGACGAATCTCTAGGGTTATCTGCATAACCATGGGACCATTGAGTAGAGTGTTCTTCCACCTCCGTTGGCGAATCGAAATCAGACAACGATGAACCTTTGGATCCAGGCAGATCAACGTGCAGCGAACGCAATGAATCCCCTTTTTCATTGGTGAGCATGTTATTCATTGACAAATGATCCAATTTCTAGTTAGGACTCATCAATTTGTATATTCTTCCCCAAACGATTAAACTGTTTGAGCATGATCGGATATGTCACTTCACTACGGCAAAATTCAGTATTTGCAACGGGTTATTTGCGACGGGATCTCTTCTCGTCACAAATAACTCGTCCAAGAATCTATTTGCGACGGGGACAGTAGCCCATTGAAAATAACCAAGTATTTGCGACGGGATTTCTCCTCCCGTCGCAAATACCTGGCGGCGGTCAATACCCTTTTATGACGGGATGTCGTCCCGTCGCAAAAAGACTGTCGGCAGGTACTATTTGTGACGGGCCCCGTCGCAAATATCCTTTTAACCGCCAACTGTAATTAATGTGGACGAGGGTAATTGCGACGGGCCCCGTTGCAAATACGACCATTTGCGACGGGAAGCCCGTCGCTAATAATCTCGTCGCAACTAATCTAACCTATATATACCTTCATCCGTTTTTTTTTTGAAAAATCATTCAGATCTTGATTTCTCTCTCTCTTCATTCTTCAGTTTTAAAGAGAATTTTTTTTTAGTTGAAGTTTTTTATACGAGATGAATCGGAGGGCGTCAATATCTTCAGAATATCAAAGTTTAAGGTATTTATATTTTATTTTTCTTATGTTTATTTTATTTTTTTTATGTTAATTTTAATTGTTGTTTATTAGTTTGAATTTAATTAGATTTTTATTGATTTTTATTTATATTTAGTTTTACTAAGAATTTGATATTGTTAGTTATAATTATAAATAATTAGTTATAATTAATATTAATTAGATATAATTAGGAATAAATAGATATAATTAGGAATAATTAGATATAATTAGGAATAAATAGTATTAATTAGGAATAAATAGTATTAATTGGGAATAAATAGTATTAATTAGGAATAATTAGTATTAATTAGGAATAATTAGTATTAATTAGGTATAATTAGTTATAATTAGTATTAATTAGGAATAATTAGTATTAATTAGTATTAATTAGGAATAATTAGTAATAATTAGGTATAATTAGGTATAATTAGTAATAATTAGTAATAATTATGAATAAATAGTAATAATTAGGAATAAATAGTAATAATTAGGAATAAATAGTAATAATTAGGAATAAATAGTATTAATTAGGAATAAATAGTAACAATTAGGAATAAATAGTATTAATTAGGAATAAATAGTATTAATTAGGATTAAATAGTAATAATTAGGATTAAATAGTAATAATTAGGATTAAATAGTAATAATTAGGAATAAATAGTAATAATTAGGTATAATTAAGTATAATTAGGTATAATTAGGAATAATTAGCAATAATTATGAATAATTAACAATAATTAGGAAAAATTAGCAATAATTAGGAGTAATTAGCAATAATTAGCAATAATTAGGAATAATTAGCAATAATTTGGAATAATTAGCAATAATTAGTAATAATTAGTAATAATTAGTAATAATTAGTAATAATTAGTAATAATTAGTAATAATTAGTAATAATTAGTAATAATTACTAATAATTAGTAATAATTAGCAATACGTAGTAATAATTAGCAATACTTAGGAATAATTAGCAATAATTAGGAATAATTGAGAATAATTACGAATAATTAGAAATATTTAGCCATAATTAGCAATAATTAGCAATAATTAGGTATAATTAGGTATAATTAGCAATAATTAACAATAATTAGGAATAATTAGTAATAATTAGGAATAATTAGCAATAATTAGGAATAATTAGGAATAATTAGGTATAATTAGGAATAATTAGGAATAATTAGGAATAATTAGGAATAATTAGGAATAATTAGGAATAATTAGGAATAATTAGGAATAATTAGGAATAATTAGGAATAATTAGGAATGATTAGGAATAATTAGCAATAATTAGAAATAATTAGCAATAATTAGGTATAATTAGGAATAATTAGGAATAATTGGGAATAAATAGTGTTAATGATGTTACAAATGAATTTAAAATGACAAGAGATGTTGAAACTGAAATTCATATGGATATTGATGATGCTGAGGAGGAAGATGAAGACATTGACATTAACAGCTATGGAGAAGATGATGAAGATGAACATTGACATGATTAAATGCTGGTTATAATCATAACTAATATATATCTATATATAATAGTTATTTTCAACTATCTGTTAATAACAATCATTTTTTGTTTCAGATGGACTCTGATCTATTGCATGAGTTAGAGGAGGCTGAGCTACCTTTGGATGATGAGGATATGGGATCAGCTGACCCTCAGCCTACTGGTGGTTTAGGAGGTACGCGGAGGGGGCGCGGTCTTGCGCGACTGATGATTCCTGACCCTATCCTCGAGCGACGTCTACATCTTGGTTTCGATCCACGCACACGGAGGTATGGTCACCTGTATATTTTAGTTAGATTTCATTAATTTATTTATATATATACTAATTGTTTGATTATTTATTCTCTTTTCACAGTTTTCAGCATGTAGCTATTGGACAGGGGAGCGCTATATTGCGCAATTATTTTTCTAAGCCATGGATCACATGGGAACAAATTCTCATTGATGTGTGACGCGACATGTTTCAGCATTGGCTGGTACGTAAATAAATAATATTTATTTTGATTTTTTTTATTAACAACTTGATATTATAAATTATTTGTAGGGTTTATGGAATCCTATCGATGATAACATACGTGACGCTGTCCACGCGGCATGGCAGGTTTCTATGCATGACTGTTTCTGTCAGTTTTTGCACAATTTGAGAAGGACAGCCATTAAGAAAGTAGGGGTGACAGAATTTGATGAGTCGTGTAGAGCCCACTGACCAGAGTACATTTTATCTCACGTTTGGGATGGATTATGTTTACACTGGTTGGGTGGTGGATTTCAGAGGAGGTCTTCAGTGGGACGATAGAACCGGGGGAGACATGAGGTGACACATCGAGCTTGTAGTCGTACATTCAGTTTGCATAGAGAGCATCTCGTAAGTATATTTTTTAAATATTTTATATAACTTTAAATATAAACAATTTATTTTATATTTTTGTAGGCAGTCGAGCATCCCGATATTACAGAGTTCGACGTTTATCGGAGGATGTACAGTGATCCAACTACTGGAGAGATTAGAGGTGATCGTCAGCGTCAGATTGTGGTTAGTATTATTTTTTCAGTTTAACAATTAACTGCATATAATATTTTGACAATTTTAATTTTAAATTGGAATTGAAGGAGTCATATGAGACTGCGACCTCTCAGACACAGACTGAGGGTCAGGACGAGACGGTTGAGCAGACCAGTGCTCACCATTTCGATGAGGCGGCATGGATGCAGGCGACTCAGTATGGCTTTGAGAAGGGCAGAGTAGTTGGCATCGGCTCTCATTTGACTCCTGGTACTTATTATGGTACTACTGCGATGTCGGCGTCCAGCTCGAGAGGAGCTCGTGGAGAGGCATCATCTTCTGACTCACAGTATCAGGAGCAGTTGCGAGCTCAGGCTGAGCATATAGAGACTTTGCAGAAGTAGTAAGAAGAGATGTGTCGGCGGCTGCAGCAGTAGGAGCAGCATTACGAGGAGCAGATGTGTCGATGGCAGTAGCAGCATCACGAGCATATGGAGTACATGCGTCGTCTGACTCGTAGTTTAGGGATGAAGTTTCCACCACCAGCTCCTTCAGCTCATCCACCTCCTCCAGAAGACGACCCCCCAGTGATTTTTTTATGTTACAAACATTTGAATTTAACATTGTAATATGAATTATTTATATTTTTATCTTTTATATCGGTACAAATATTACATAATTTAATTTTTAATATTTTATTATATTTTTTTGTGAATATTGAGAATTTTAATATTTTTTATTTTTTTATTGTTTTAATAATAGTAATATTATTTTTTCATTAATCGTAATTTTATTAAATTTTATTTTTTTTAAAATTAATTTATTATTTGTGATGGGACCTTTTGCGACAGGGTCCCATCGCAAATAGTCTAACTAAATATTTTTAAAAACATATTTGCGACGGTACTACTTGACCGTCACAAATAATTTGTTGTGACAGGCCCGTTGTAGAAAGTGTTATATATATATATATATATATATTTTTTGTGATGGGACGAGAGCTCATCGCAAATAGTTTTTGTGATGGGCATGTTGCGAAAACATTTACGTATGTATAATACATATAATCAGAAGCTTATTTGCGACAGCGCTGTTTCCTGTCGCAAATAACTTTTTTTGCGACATCATTTTCTGTAACGGGCTATTTGCGATGGAGCCCCGTCGCTAAAGCCTATTTGCGATGGGATCCCATTGCAAATAGGCAGTCGCAATTACCAAGAATTCCAGTAGTGCTTGATCTGCATCAATTGTAGGCCTTTGTTTGCACCTATGCACCTATGCAATGGTTTTTAATTGGTTTATTCATTTTTTTCTCACCCTGTATATCTCTGACTGTGTTTATTGGATAAGAACATTTGGCCAACAATTACACACCTTTGTTTTAATGCTTTTCTCCCAATGATTCTTCACGTTCATCATTGATTAGCCTATGAGGTATTAGTTCGACATTGTTGGGCAGGACTGAGACTGATTGAACCCTGGATTCACGGCTAATTCGTGTGAAAAAATGGAACAATGGATCAGGGATTGATTCAATTGATTTGTAGGATATGGGTGATTCCACCATGGATTTGTCGATCTAGTGAGGCAGCGGGAGCACTGCGAGCGTCGACGTGCGTAAGGCTTCATACGGTTGAATTGAAAATTCAATTTTCAGTCACTGAATGGTTGTAAACGATGAATAGAGGCCTATTCCATAGCTTTTAGGTGGCTTGGAGGCAAGATCTGAGGAGATAAGGCCAAATCTGGAATGTCAGAAGCAAATCCAACTTTCTGTGAAAAACCCGACTATACAACATGTATTGTGATGAAAACACGTTGTGTAGTGCCCCTATAGTTGCAGTGCTAGGGTTTTGGAAAATTTAAGTATCACATATTGTGTGGATGGTACACACTCCATGTGAACCTCCCTGGGTAGAAATGTTGTGTCATAGGAGCACACGGGCAGGTCCCCGTGCGGGCAAACACGCCGTGTATCGGAGTACACAGACACAACCAAAGATACACGAACACGACCAGGAGCACGGGCATCACTACTGGAATTCTTGGTAATTGCAACAGCCTATTTGCGATGGGATCCCGTTGCAAATACGCTTTAGCACGGGGCCCCGTCGCAAATAGCCCGTTGTAGAAAACGTTGTCGCAAATACAAGTATTTGCGACGGGTCCGTCGCAAAAAAAGTTATTTGCGACGGGAAACAGTGCCATCGCAAATAAGATTCTGATTATATGTATTAAACGTTTTTGCGACGGGCCCGTCGCAAAAACTATTTGCAACGAGCTCTCATCCCGTCGCAACAAATTATTTGCGACGGTCAAGTTTTACCGTCGCAAATATGTTTTTAATAATATTTAGTTAGACTATTTGCGACGGGACCCCATCGGAAAAGGTCCCATCGCAAATAATAAATTAATTAAAAAAAATAAAATTTAATAAAATTACGATTAATGAAAAAAAAATATTACTATTATTAAAACAATAATAAAATAAAAAATATTAAAATTCTCAATATTCACAAAAAAATATAATAAAATATTAAAAATTAAATTATGTAATATTTGTACCGATATAAAAGACAAAAAAATGTAAATAATTCATATTACAATGTTAAATTCAAATGTTTGTAACATAAAAAAAACACTGGGGGTCGTCTTCTGGAGGAGGTGGAGGAGCTGAAGGAGCTGGTGGAGGAAACTTCATCCCTAAACTACGAGTCAAATGGCACATGTACTCCATCTACTCGTGATGCTGCTGCTACCAGCAACGCATCTTCTCCTCATAATACTGCTCCTGCTGCTGCTGCCGCCGACACATCTCTTCTTACTGCTTCTGCAAAGTCTCTATATGCTTAGTCTGAGCTCGCAACTGCTCCTGATACTGTGAGCCAGAAGATGATGCCTCTCCATGAGCTCCTCTCGAGCTGGACGCCGACATCGCAGCAGTACCATAATAAGTACCATGAGTCAAATGAGAGTTTATGCCAACTACTATGCCCTTCTCAAAGCCATATTGATTCGCCTGCATCTATGCCGCCTCATCGAAATGGTGAGCACTGGTCTGCTCAGCCGTCTTGTCCTGACCCTCAGCCTGTGTATGAGATGTCACAGCCTCATATAACTCCTTCAATTCCAATTTAAAATTAAAATTGTCAAAATATTATATTCAGTTAATTGTTAGACTGAAAAAATAATACTAACCACAATCTGACGCTGGCGATCACCTCTAATCTCTCCAGTAGTTGGATCATTGTACATCCTCCGATAAACATCGAACTCCATAATACCGGGATGCTCAAATGCCTACAGAAATATAAAATAAACTGTTTATATTTAAATTTATATAAAATATTTAAAAAATATACTTACCAAATGCTCTCTATACGAACTGAATGTACGGCTACCAGCTCGATGCATCACCTCCTGCCTCCCCCGGTTTTGTCGTCCCACTGAAGATCTCCTCTGAAATCCACCACCCAACCAGTGTAAACATAATTCATCCCAAACGTGAGATGAAATGTACTCTGGTCAGTGGGCTCTACACGACTCATCAAATTCTGTCACCCCTGCTTTCTTAATGGTTATCCTTCTCAAATTGTGCAAAAACTGGCGGAAACAATCACGCATAAAAACCTGTCATGCCGTGTGGACAGCGTCACACATGCTATCATCGATATGATGCCATAAACCCTACAAATAATTTATAATATCAAGTTTTTAATAAAAAAAATTTCAAAATAAATATTATTTATTTACATACCAGCCAATGCTGGAACATGTCACGTCACACATCAATGGGAATCTGTTCTCATGTGATCCATGGCTGAGAAAAATAATTGTGCAATATAGCGCTCCCCTGTCCAATAGCTACATGCTGAAAACTATGAAAAAGGAATAAATAATCAAACAATTAGTATATATATAAATAAATTAATGAAATCTAAGTAAAATATACAGGTTACCATACCTCTGTGTGCGTGGATTGAAACCAAGATGTGGACGTCGCTCGGGGATAGGGTTAGGAATCATCAGTCGTGCAAGACCGTACCCCCTCCGCGTACCTCCTAAACCACCAGTAGGCTGAGGGTCAGCTCATCCCACATCCTCATCATCCAAAGGTAGTTTAGCCTCCTTTAACTCACGCAATAGATCAGAGTCCATCTGAAACACAAAATGATTGTTATTAGCAGATATTTGAAAATAACTATTATATATAGATATATATTAGTTATGATTATAAACAGCATTTAATTGTGTCAATGTTCATCTTCATCCTCTTCTCCATAGCTGTCAATGTCAATGTCTTCGTCTTCCTCCTCAGCATCATCAATATCCATATGAGTTTCAGTTTCAGCATCTCTTGTCATTTCAAATTTATTTGTAACATCATTAACATCTCCATCACCATCGATCCTTAATTGTGGGGTGTCATCGTCGATATTCACATCTCTTTGTGAATCAGATGGATTTTGAGT
The DNA here is from genome assembly GCA_963277665.1 of Viscum album. Taxonomy (NCBI): domain Eukaryota; kingdom Viridiplantae; phylum Streptophyta; class Magnoliopsida; order Santalales; family Viscaceae; genus Viscum; species Viscum album. The sequence goes on from OY728127.1 coordinate 1,913,296,532, forward strand.
CGTCTCGTGAAAAATTTCAATTCCTTCCACTTCAGTGGAACCACATTCAGTTTGAGTAAACTGATTTTCCAGAGATTTCATTTTTATTATGCTCCACCAATCGCTCAAGTCTTTTGAAGTAGCACAGTACTTTGCATAATAAATTTGATGTGCCTGTTGAGCTAGTAAAAATGGTTCATTTACTGCAATAAGACTTTTATATTTAATATCGACGATTTCATGAGTCGGATGAACATGAAAACCTCTCTCAGTATCCAACCACCGACATTTAAACATTGTTATGTAATTCTATCCTAGATAACACAGCTCAATAATTTCATCCAAAATGCCATAAAAGTCAACTTCAGTTTCTCTATGATGTGATCCTCTCAAGCAAACTCCACTGTTCATTGTTTTTTTGATTCCTCATATGCATGTGTATGAAATTGAAAACCATTCACCACGTATGCATTATAAGATTTAACCATTTTGGATGGTGGGTTACTCAATATACACAGTACCTTATCAATTTTATCAGCATATTGAGACACCTGGAATTTTTAAAAAAAATTATCAATATAATAAATAATAAACAGAATTGATATTAAACCATTAATAATTTATGGTACCGGTTTTTGAAACCATTGAGAAAATTTTTTTTGTCTGCGTTCTTCAAGAGCAGCTGCTGTAATTTGTGGAAGTTGTTTCTTGATATGATTATCATATAAACTACAAATAAAATAAGTTTAAATACTGTAACATAAATTATAGAATAAGTGATAGAAGAACTCACAGGACAAATGATGTCATTTCTTCACAGTTGAGCAGAACGTATGTATGAGCTCTGTGATGTTCATCATCTGAAAGTCATCATTCATAAACTCTACCAAAACCAAGATTTGGCTAATTAAAAACTGTTAACTGATTATCCATTTCATCATTAACATTCCCCTCGTTTCATCCCATGTGATTCTGTTTTGAGGGATATTGAGATTCAAAATAATGAAAGCATAAAAAAGGTAATTTCCTCTTGCAAATAAGCTTCAGCAATTGAGCCTTCAACTGATGCTTTGTTACGTGTTTTTTTCTTCAATTTTTGCATGCATCTCTCGAATGGGTACATCCATCGAAACTGTACTGGACCTCTACATTTAGCTTTATGTGAAAATGTAATATCAGATGTTCCATTGAGTCAAAGAAATCTGGTGGAAATATTTTTTCCAATTTACATATAATTACAACAACATCTTCTGCTAGTTTGCTTAGCGCATCGTAGTCTGTTGTCGCTGCACAAATGTCTTGAAAAAAATATGATATGTCTGTTATCGAATCCCAAATCATATAATTCAACAAACCTCTGAATCCAATCGGCATAAGTCTTTCCATTATAACATGACAATCATGACTTTTTAATCCAGTAATATAATCATTCTTAACACATTTGCCCAAATTGGAAGCATAGCCATCTGGAAGTCTCAAATATGCAATCCATTGACAAAATAATAAGCGACTCTCTTTGGACAGTGTATAAGCTGCTTTTGGATTCATTAACCTCTGTGATCTGACATTTTCAAATAATTCAAGTTCTGTTCACCTGTAAATTTGGGCAAGATCTAATTGTGTCTTTACAGTATCTTTGGTCTTACCTAGTGTATCCAAAATTGTATGAAATAAATTATCAAAACAATTTTTTTCAATATGCATAACATCCAACATGTGGCGGACCAATAAATCAGACCAATACGGAAGATCCCAAAAAATGCTCCGTTTTATCCAATTATGTTCTTTCCCAAAGCCATGAATTTTTTGTTGGTTTACTGTTGGTCCAAATGTGATGGGGGTAATGAAAATACAACTGATTTTAACTCTATACTTGAGATCATCTTTGGAGGTTCATCCCTTTCAATTGTACCTTTTCTGAAATGAGATTTGTTCCTCCGAAAAATATGATCGGTTGGAAGAAATGTACGATGAAAATCAAAATAGCAAGGTTTTTTTCCATTAACCAGCATAAAGGCTTTGTTTTCTTTCATACATTAAGGACAGGATTTCGGACCATGTGTACTCCAACCAGATAACATGACATATACCATAAAGTCACTAATTGTCCACATCAATGCAACTTTTAATATGAAATTTTGTTTCGCAGCAACATCATATGTATTAACACCATCACTCCACAATGCATTTAACTCATCAATCAATGGTTTCAAATAAACATCAATATTCTTTTTTGAATGTCTAGGGATTAATAGAGTCAAAAATATATAAGGCTCCTTCATCAACATCCATAGAGGAAAATTGTACAGAGTTATAAAGACAGTCCAACATGAATACTGACTACCATAAGAACCAAACGGACAAAAACTGTCAGTAGAAAGACCCAATCGCACGTTTCGGGCTTCTATAGCAAAAGACGGATGCAGACGGTCAAAATGTTTCCATGAATCACCATCAGATGGATGATTCAATCTTTTATCAGTTGAAATCTTGGTTTTGTGCCATGACATCATTGACACTATGTTCTGAGACATAAATAAACATTGCAACCTAGGTGTAAGGGGGAAATATCTCAACTGTTTTACTGGAATCGATCTAGACTTCCCTGGTTGAGCTTCTTTATACCTCGATTGTCTACATGTGGGACAAATATCCAATGACTCATTTTCGCCAGAATATAAGATGCAATCATTTGGACATGCATGAATCTTCTGATAACTAAGGCCCAAATTACAAATCAGCCTCTTGCTCTCATAGTAATTTGCAGGCAACACATTTCCTTCAGGTAACAGTGTTTTAACCAAAGAAATTATCTGATCAAAACAGTTGTTTGACATTGCATTATCTAATTTAATAACCATAAATTTTGCAACTGCTTCTAATTTTCTTATCTTGCAACCAGGATATAATGCATCCTCAGCAGACCTCAAGAACTCATAAAATTATGATGGTGCCAACTCAGGAGTTAAATCAATATCATCGTGAGTTTCAGTTTTTTGCACAGATGGACCTGCAACATCATGTACTAAATTTTGAAATCATGATGGATCTAGAATCAAGTTATTAGGATCTTCTCTGGAACTGCGTTCACTGTTTTGATACCAAAAAACATAATCTGGTTGGAAACCAAACCGCAAGAGATTTCCCCCAACCTTGTCAAATGTGTCAAACTTTCTCAGAGCGCATTTTTTACAAGGACACTTAATTGTGCCTTCTGAAACATATTCTGGTTTTGATGATGCAAATGCTAAGAAAGCTACAACACCATCAATATATACAGGATTTAAACCAGAACCATTGGTATTTCTGCACTAATTTATCCAAGCTCGATCATCTAATAATGACTGATGTCGACTTCCTTGTTCCATATTTTTATGCATAAAATATAAAATCATCACTGTTTTTGAATAGTTTAAAATTATAAAAAAACTATCTGAAAAAGAAGATAAATAATTACAACTACTTAATAATTATCATTAATTAAGGACGACACAATTTCCAGTGGATTGACGGCTACTCTTTTTTCTGACAGCTCATTTAATTGCATCTTTCTCACACTTATTATTGCTAATTATTTCTAATTATTCCTAATTATTCCTAATTATTTCTAATTATTACAATTTATTACAATTTATTACTAATTGTTACTAATTATTATAATTTATTACTAATTATTACAATTTATTACTAATTATTACAATTTATTACTAATTATTACTATTTATTACTAATTTATCAATACTTAGAAATACTTAGCAAAAGTAAAACTGCTTGAATAATGAAAGGAAATTTGGTAATCATCGTTGTGGAGATGATTACAAATTTTCCCTTCATTATCCAAGCAGATTTCGTTTACTAATTATTAGTAATAAAAAATTATATTATCAATATTTACGAAAAAACAATATTAATATTATTAAAATAATAAAAATTTTATAAAATATTAAAATTATCAATATTCACAACAGACTTTGTTCTATTTTTAACATGTTCAAATCTCAAAGGGTCGTTAATTGTGAAGTCATGCGCAATAAAAAGTTTGTGTCAGTCATGTCCAATGTAAACTCTATAATTGTACTTGCATGGTTGCTCATCTTGCAAGTAGTGTTGCAATAGGACGACCAAAGTAATGGCGTTCTCGTCTCTAAGAATCATCTCACATGACACTTTACATAGATCATTCTTCCTTAAAAATTTGAGGGGATATCATTATTTTTTCCTTAAATTTTCAAGAAAGAATGGTCTATGTAAAGGTTCATGTGAGATAATTCTTATAGATAAGAAGGGCATGACTTGGTTTGTCTGATTGCAACATTACTTGCGAGATGATCAACCATGCAAGGACAATTATAGAGTTTACATTGGACATGGCTGAAACAAACTTTTTATTGCGCATGACCTGATAATTGGCGACCCTTTAAGATTTGAACATGTTAAGAATAGAGTAAATCCTGTTGTGAATATTGATAATTTTAATATTTTTATAAATATTTTATTATTTTAATAACATTAATATTGTTTTTTCATAAATATTGATAATATTTTTTTTGCTAATTATTGCTAATTATTGCTAATTATTGCTAATTATTGATAATTATTGCTAATTATTCATAATTATTGCTAATTATTCCTAATTATTCCTAATTATTCCTAATTATTCCTAATTATTCCTAATTATTCCTAATTATTCCTAATTATACCTAATTATTTCTAATTATACCTAATTATTCCTAATTATACCTAATTATTCCTAATTATTGCTAATTATTCCTAATTATTCATAATTATTGCTAATTATTGCTAATTATTCCTAATTATTGCTAATTATTCCTAATTATTCCTAATTATTCCTAATTATTGCTAATTATTCCTAATTATTCCTAATTATTCCTAATTATACCTAATTATTCCTAATTATTCCTAATTATTCCTAATTATTGCTAATTATTGCTAATTATACCTAATTATGCCTAATTATTGCTAATTATACCTAATTATACCTAATTATACCTAATTATTTCTAATTATACCTAATTATACCTAATTATTGCTAATTATACCTAATTATTGCTAATTATTGCTAATTATTGCTAATTATACCTAATTATACCTAATTATTACTAATTATTACTAATTATTACTAATTATTACTAATTATACCTAATTATACCTAATTATACCTAATTATACCTAATTATACCTAATTATACCTAATTATACCTAATTATACCTAATTATTACTAATTATACCTAATTATTACTAATTATTACTAATTATTACTAATTATTACTAATTATTACTAATTATTACTAATTATTCCTAACTATTCCTAATTATTGCTAATTATTGCTAATTATTGCTAATTATTGCTAATTATTGCTAATTATTGCTAATTATTGCTAATTATTGCTAATTATTGCTAATTATTTCTAATTATTGCTAATTATTGCTAATTATTGCTAATTATTGCTAATTATTGCTAATTATTGCTAATTATTGCTAATTATTGTTAATTATTGCTAATTATTGCTAATTATTCCTAATTATTCCTAATTATTCCTAATTATTCCTAATTATTGCTAATTATTCCTAATTATTGCTAATTATTCCGAATTATTGCTAATTATTCTCAATTATTGCTAATTATTCCCAATTATTGCTAATTATTTCTAATTATTGCTAATTATTGCTAATTATTCCTAATTATTGCTAATTATACCTAATTATTACTATTTAATCCTAATTATTACTATTTAATCCTAATTATTACTATTTAATCATAATTATTACTAATTATACCTAATTATTACTAATTATACCTAATTATTACTAATTATTCCTAATTAATACTAATTATTCCTAATTAATACTAATTATTCCTAATTAATACTATTTATTCCTAATTAATACTATTTATTCCTAATTATTATTATTTATTCCTAATTATTACGAATTATACCTAATTATTACTAATTATTACTAATTATACCTAATTATTACTAATTATTCCTAATTATTACTAATTATTCCTAATTAATACTAATTATTCCTAATTAATACTAATTATTCCTAATTAATACTAATTATTCCTAATTAATACTAATTATTCCTAATTAATACTATTTATTCCTAATTAATACTATTTATTCCTAATTAATACTATTTATTCCTAATTATATCTATTTATTCCTAATTATATCTAATTAATATTAATTATAACTAATTATTTATAATTATAACTAACAATATCAAATTCTTAGTAAAACTAAATATAAATAAAAATCAATAAAAATCTAATTAAATTCGAACTAATAAACAACAATTAAAATTAACATAAAAAAATAAAATAAACATAAAAAATAAAATATAAATACCTTAAACTTTGATATTCTGAAGATATTGACGCCCTCCGATTGATCTCGTATAAAAAACTTCAACTAAAAAAAATCTTTTTAAAACTGAAGAATGAAGAGAGAGAGAAATCAAGATCTGAATGATTTGTGAAAAAACGGATGGGGGTATATATAGGTTAGATTAGTTGCGACGGGATTATTAGCGACGGGCTTCCCGTCGCAAATGGTTTTATTTGCGACGGGACCCATCGCAATTACTTTCGCCCGCATTAATTACAGTCGGCGGTTAAAAGGTTATTTGCGACGGGGCCCGTCGCAAATAGTACCTGCCGACAGTTTTTTTGCGACGGGACGACATCCCGTCGCAAAAGGGTATTTGACCGCCGCCGGGTATTTGCGACGGGAGGAGAAATCCCGTCACAAATACTTGGTTATTTGCAATGGGCTACTTTCCCCATCGCAAATAGATTATTGGACGAGTTATTTGCGACGGGAAGAGATCCCGTCGCAAATAACCCGTTGCAAATACTGATTTTTCCCGTAGTGCATGACCCCAGGTGGCTAAGGCATGTCATTTAGTCCCCTTACACACTGTGTAGTGATATATAAGTAGTGAGTTGTGTACCAGAAGGTACATGACCAGGCAGCGTATTGGGAACACACGCTGTGTGGGACCCCCTTACACGTCATGTACCCCTACTTTCCTTTTGAGGAAGCTTTAATCTCTAATATGTTCTTTATTTGGACTCGAATTTTGGCCCACAAGTAGCATATCCCGAGTGTTTTTTTCACATAGAATGAGATGGTGGCCTTGGAGATGGATTTTGAGATACGATGTTAGATGTTTTGGGCATGACGCTTATTTAGGCGATGCTCGACGACCGAAGTGATTAGGCAGGATCACTAGAGATATCAGAGTGGCGCCCTCTTTTCGGGCAGGGTATGGGTCATCAATCAACCACTAGAATAACACCCTCCTATTGGGACAAGGAACGAGTCCTCTACCCATCCACTGAGTGGCACCCTCCTTCTGGGCATGACATGAGTCCTTAGTTGATTATTAGAGTGGAACCCTCTTGCTGGGCAGAGAATGAGTCATTTATTTACCACAAGAGTGGCACCCTCCTACCGGGAAAGGCATGGGTACTCTATCTGCTATTCGAGTGACCCTCTCCCGCGGTATCAGATCATGGATCCTCGACCACTTGAGTGGCACCCTCTAACTGGGCTGGATATGAGTCCTCTACCGATTATTTGAGTGGCACCCTCCAACTGGATTGGACACGAGTCCTTTACCTATTACTAGAGTGACACTCTCCTGTTGGGTAGGGCATTAGTCCTCTATCGACTATTGAGTGGCACCCTCCTACGGAGTCAGGACATGGGTCCTCAACCATTAGAGTGACACCCTCCTGTCGGGACAGGGCATGAATCCTCTAGTTATCTACTGAGTGACACCCTCCTACGAAGTCAGGATATAGGTCCTCTATCTATTGAGTGGCACCCTCTTGTTGTACTAGGGCATGAGTCCTCTAACTAGAGATTGTGGCCCTCGGTTGTGCGACACAATAACAAGGTGTGGCTTGACTTAAATGTTTCTACTGGATAGACGCGTGAGATGTTGGACATCATTGATGGACTCTTGGAACTGTTGACGCTCTTTATTGGGCTTGACTGTGAGATGAAGATCCTCTTTCTCTCTCCCATGGGCTTCTTTGGTTTGAGCATATATATGTATGTATGTATCCATGTCTTTGGATTTTGTTACTCACTTGTTTTGAGTTGAGCTATCTGTCTATTCCTATCATGTCTCTTATTGCTCTCTCTTCAGCTTTCGGGGTGTCCTATTGGGTGTGTATATACCCACCCCTGTATGGATTTTACCCACATGTGTCGTGTCTTATGTAGAGAAGCATAGGGATACCTGGTGTATTTGACCGCCTATGGTGGTCGGGGCTTGGAGATCTGGAGTCGGGCTCAGCACTTTACTTTTCCAGTTTTGTCATGTTGAGACGTCTTTCCATTGGGTGTGTCTTTTTCCTCTTTACTTTTCAATTTACATTGTCATACTATTTTGTATTCCCTAGAGGTTTTTCATTATGGTTATTACTCTAGATGTTGCATTTTTTCTTTATTCCTATGCACTTCTGCATTGAGATGGTCGGATGTGTGTGTACAAGTACACTACAAAGACCTCTCATATTAGTTATGTTTTTTGACACTTGTTGCCAACCCCTGACCTATGAAGGTGGGGTTGGGGTAGTTGCGGCTCAAGCCCCATTGGGTCGGGTCGGGACACTAACAACCAAGCATGCCCTCTAACTCCCCACATGAAGGGTATGCTACTCCTCCATGGATTGATATTTCTTTAACATATTGATTTTTGTTTATTCAAGCCATGCTTCCTTTTATTACATTTCAACCTACTATATTTACATTTTATTTTGATCGAAGGTGGTGCCATCAAAGGGAAGTTGATATCTTGGACTCTTAACATATGTAGATGCATCTTATCTCACTTGACATAGACATATTTCTTATCTGAGTTTCCAATTAGTAAACATATATCACATCAATAGATTTTGGGTAAACTACGTGGTTAATATTATCCAAACTATTCTAACTTGATTTATCATCACTATTTGTTACATTTTAATATCCATTCTAGCATTTGTTTCTCTTTATATATTGCATCTTATTATAATCTTTACAAACAAAACTTGTTTTTATTTATTTAAAAAATTAATGTGTCCCGTGAAAATGCACGAGGGGAATACTACAAGGTTAGTATGCTTTTTTTAGCTATATATCTCTTTCATTCATTGTTACTAAGTCATGTTCATTGTCAGTATGTTGTATTCACTATATGTCTTTGCAATTGATATTATCGTGTCATCACGGTGTCAGTTATTTTGAGTTTGTTGTCATATATATACAGATGACATGCTATATATGTGTTTTCATTCAATATTATTTCTTCAAATCATAAGTTGTCTATGCTTCAGATAGGTTTCCGTTTATCGTATATACAACTGGCATGTGGTATTTCTTCAAATCATATGCATTTGTATGCGTATTTGACATGTTGTATATGTATTCCCATTCACAGTTACTATAACGTTGTTAAATTATATAATCCATCAAAGGTATGTTACATTCATTTGCAGGCATGAGGAGTTGAACAATGGAGTGAAGTCAAAATAATATTCATATATAAATAATTTATGCTATGGAATTACGTTTTATCTATTGATTACACTAATTATCGCCTTCAACAAATAAATTTGTTGTGGGGCTTTGATAACGGAGATTCACCATAGAGTATTGCTGATTTGGATTCACCGTTGTCGTGCTTGGAGGATTCAACTGTATGAGTTGCGATTTATCAGCTTTTCCACAAATTCAAAGGAAAGAAGATGGGTTTCATGAAACCATTACGATTACTCATGGAGAGGAATCCAATCCACTAAAGGTGCACCGTCACCCTCGTAAGATTAATGAAAAAATATTAGATTAATCTCGATTCAAAATATTAAATTTGAAAATGAAATTGAGCACAAGAGCCTCAGCCCAGTTGGTGAGGACTCGCTAGGTGCATCCAAGAGACCCGGGATCAAATCCGGGTGGAGGCATATTTCTGGGTACTGTAGCAGTACTGTAGTAGTACTGTAACAGACATTGTTAGGTACTGTAGCAGCCGGAACTATTCACCCATATGGGCCTTCGGGCCTCCGGTTTGGTCCTCGGGTCCTGCAAGGCTTTCAGACCACCCAAGGCCTTCAAACCAGTTGATTCTCAAGGCCTTCAGACCACCTTAAGGCCTTAGGGCCACCCCAAGGCGGGCCACATGAATGCAGGCCCCAAACACACTACAGAAAAGGAGCAGCCCCAGAAGATGATTCAGAGCAGGTGCACTCACCAGAGCAGAGCTAAATGGATTGTCAGAATGAGAAGGTATGACTATGCCATCGGTACCAGCCTGTGCTTGCACGAGAAGTCTAGCCAGACGGTCATGTAAAGGTGGAGAGCTATTATCAGGATGCAGATGTTGGGGAGGGGCAGTTCCTTGTAGATAGTCTGGTTGAATTCCCTAAGACCTTCGGGTCATGTAATCTCCTAAGCCTACAAGCCATGTATCTCTGAGTCTACGGGCCTTGTAAGGGTTCCCCCTCATCCCTTGAAAGAGGGTTATAAAAAATTAATAAAAAATGAAGGCTTTCGGGCCATTCAGGAAAAATGAAATTGACAATTAATGGACAAAAATGTCTTCGTGAAACCAATTCCATTGAAATCGTTCATTATTTTAAGGATTGATTATAAATATGCTGGATGCAGTTGTAAAATTGTTGCAGGGCTTTCATTATGAAGATTCACCGCTAATTTGGATTTAGGTGCGCATGTTCAAAGACAAATTTCTTGAAAACCGGATTTGCATGCATTTTCCCGTATGTTCGTGATCAATTTTTTTCCTTATTTTAATGTTATATTTCTTATTTTAAAAACAATGTTGCTCACCACTAGAAAACATTTTAAGACACCGAACATGGGGACAAATTACTTTTAAGGTTCTCTAATTACAATCACAAAAAAAAATCAAAAAATTTGAGAATCCATCAACCCAAATTAAAGTACTCTAAATACATTGCCATATTCGCAATCACCACTTGATTATCTATAAAAAACATTCTTAAAAATATTATAGTTAGTCATTATTTCTTACGAAAAATAGTGAACATTTCATATATTTATATCATCCTTTAGATTTTATTTTTCCACTTGTATAAAACTTCAAATGATTTAGGTTACATTTTCATCCTTGAAAATTCTTCATGCATGCATTACTCCGAAATTCTGTTCTCCTATATTTTCAGAGTTTTCCCTTTTCCTGTTTGCTTAGTGACCTTCAAAATATACTCGATCACGAGCCGAGGTGCCTGCCATGGAGAAGCCGACGAATAGGGCGCGACCCACGGCGGCGTTCATGGCGTTCGGTACCAAAGGTGATGTTCATCCCATCGCTGTACGTGCTCATCCCACTCCCCTTCTCATTCTCTATCTATCTTGCTTTTTTTCTTCCGTCTGCACATTGGAGTTTCATTTTCAGTTCCGATGAAAGTTGTCCCTTGCATGTTTTGCGTAACGTGCCATTAAATTTATCCTGTTACTTCGAAAACACGCAGGAATGAGCCGGGTCGAAAATTCTTTTGACTACTTCATCGGTCAAGAGCTTCCATACTGAAAAAGAAGATAGGGTGAGAAACACTAAAAAAGTAGGCTTTAGAGGAACAGAGAGCGGCAAGCTTCCGAATTACTGATCGGAAAGGCTCTGCCCCCCTTCGAGAGATGGTTTAAGGTTCACTTTCCCCTGTCAGAACTCGGCTGCAGGTTATTTTGAACACTAACCCCATGTTTTATTTGCTCCTGGCCTCATTTCCCACCTGCCTTGCCTAAAAAATGCACCCCCTCCCCCCTTAAAAGAATTACCTTTTTAAGGTGTATTATTGATATCTCTTAAAACCTGACTTGCAAAAACAGTCGTGCTCAAGGGCTGAGCAGGGAAATCCGCTGGTCTGGTGTAAGATAGAGCTATAAAATCTTGACCTCTTTGATCTTTTCGGCGTGGACCGAAAATGCTGTTCCATTAGGCAATCCTCATGAAAGGACGGAATTTTTTAAAACAAAATGTTCATAAAATAAAGCAAATATCATAAATATATAGATTTACAGCGGTCCAGGAAAAATGTTGTCCCTATATTCAGGCTCCTTAGTTCATGACCTGTCAAAGATCCCACTAAAATATGATTTTACAAGCATGGAGTCCTTTTACCCGGGACAATACAAGGTACGGCAAAAATACCTATACCCAGGACTTCTACCCCCTCATTCAACACAATTAGCGAACATTTAGTGTTTTTACAAGAATTAAATAATGGGTTTCAACCCTAACATCAAATAGAGAGAGTGCTTGAATCAGGTTTTAAAACATATTGCTGTAAAGATTAATAAAAAGAGATAATCAGGTTTTTATGGACTGATGTAAGAACTTCAATCTCATAAATGAATGCAGTAGTTCAATCTTCTTTAATGCCTGCCACTTTGTTTTCCTTAGTGTTTGTGTTTCTCTTTGTTTTTCAAATCAAGATCTACTTTGTATTTTAAATCCTGTTTTGAATAAAAATAGAAATAGGTTTGACCGTTGTATTGTAATCATCATTCATTCACCTATTATTTTCTCGCAAATATATTTTTTTCTTTCATTCAATGCTTCAAATCTGTTGCCAAACACGCATTTGATGCTCTCTGACTTTAAGGTGTCGTCGTGATTATTTAATTCAAATTGAAAAAACTTGCATCGATTGCTTGTTTTTAATTGTCAAGTTGCTTGTTTGTGAAGCTTTTTTGGATTGCTCTTTGTGTCTTGGTTTACTGTTATGTTGATTTTCTTCAATTGTTTTTGTTGGATTGGTGTTGCCCGATCCGGTTGGGCCGAATGCTTGTGGCCCGCAACTGTCGCGGGTCGAGCTCCGCGGTGAGCTCGTTGGGGGTTGCAGGGGGCAACGCGCCCCTGCTCCGGGGGTCCGGGGGCCGAAGGCCCCCGACTCAATTTTCCGGCACTGTAGCATCTCTGACTACTGTAGCGGAGCTGACCGACCGACACCGACAGGTACTGTAGCGGTGCGGACTTCGGGGTCAACAGTACTGTAGCGCTTTTGACTTCCAGCCGGCAGACACTGTAGCACTTTTGACAAAGTAAGCCGCCAATCACTGTTGCAACGCGGACTACTATTCAGAACGGTGGACCGTCTTCTTCATATGTAGCCCATTTTCGGGCTAGGGTTTCTGATTGGAAATCGTCTGTAATTTTGTGCTCCCGAATCATAGTGAAATTCTGCCTCTCCCGTGGACGTAGAGATTTTTCCCGAACCACGTAAATCGCCGTGTTCATTGTTGTTTTTCCTTTCTTTCGTTTTCTCATTTTATGTCGTTTGTGTCTCCCGACGATTCCGCATCGGTTTTCTTGGCTTCCTTTGGAGGTTCTTGCACTTTGCAATTTTTTGATTTTCAACCGGTCGTTACTTCATTTGTCCTTGGCATGCTGTAACTGTTTGGGTCCCTTGTCTTTTGATTATGAAGGTAAAAATTTATTTAACTTATGTTGCTATGATACTTTACTATTTTGATCGTCACCTGCTTTGATTGCTCCAGAACTTCATTCAAATCTTCTATTGAAAACTCCTTGTTTCTTTGAGTTTCTATTGACTGCCTGGGTCAAAGCCTCCAAATGTTTTTGTACCTTGTCACATGTTCATGAAGCTAGAAGTTTTTTTACGAAACAAACTTCAACTGCTTTCAATCACAGCCTTCAATATTCCACGTACTTCATTTCTTACAACACAGACTTCAACCACCCTTATATCCCTCAACAACTCTTCAGTAACAACATCAATCGTTTTTTGTGTTTGGAACATAGTTATTAATGGCGTGCGCCATGGCGCGCCATTGCGCCATGGCTAGCGCCAGACAGTGGTGCGTCGCGCTATGGCTTCGCCATGGCTCATCTAAGATGGCTCATTGTGGCGTGCGCCATGTTGCGCTATGGCGCACAATGGCGCAGCTCGCGCCATTGCGCCTTTTTTATTTTATTTTTTGCATTTTTTTAACCCGCCATCTCGTACTCCCGATTGAAAATACCTCTTTTGAGGTCAAACAATGACCTCCCCTTCTGACGCTACGCAATACTCCACTCTTCCTGTGAGCGCATCGACCCAGTCGGTGTCAGACCACATCGACCGCCATGACCTAGCTGAGATCCCTCGACCGCCGCGACCCAAACGACCGCGACCCAACCGAGCTCCCTCGACCGCCGTTTTTCAGATACACGATGTTGTCCAGGGCAAACACACCTTCTGTGCGAACCAGTAACTTTTTTTTGTTATTAATTCAATTTTATTTATGTTGCTCGCCCCTTATTTTTTTTTCGAGTTGCTCCTATTATTTTTACTGCCATGTTTTCTTCCTGTGTTTTCTTTATGTTTTGTTTTTTTTATTTTTTTACATATTGTTTTTTTAGATATATGGTTTTTAATATTTAATTGTTTGTTTTATATATTTCAGGAATTGTGATTTATTTCAAAATGTCTAGGGCAAGGCAAGGAAAGACCCAGTTTGGTTTTTTGAGATATATGGTTTTTAATATATTTCAAGAATTGAGATATATGTTTTTTTGAGATATATGGTTTTTAATATTTTATTGTTGGTGTTATTGTTGACTAGTTTTTTTGATGTATGGGATATGAATTATTAACATAAATCTTTTATATTTATGTATATATTTGTATAATTTATTATTTGTTATTGTTGATATATGTATATACCTCTTTTGTGCGTCGCAATTTAATATTGCCACGCGCCATGCGCCGCGCCGTGCGCTTTTGCGCCAGGGCCCCTTGTCGCCGTTGTGCGCCATGCGCCGTAAATAACTATGGTTTGAAAACTTTTCTGATCTCATGCTTTGTCTATTTATCATCATAGCATCGTTTGTGTTAATACTTTGAGAACTTTCTGTCTGCATGTTTTGACTGTTCCAAAGTCTCTTGGTATTCCCTTATCTGAGAATCGATTATTTCGACACTCTATGAAACGAAGATGAAGTTTTTACAATGCTGGAAAACCTTCAATAACTGATCGACTTTTCATTATAAAGCTTTCAATTGTTCTTATAATGAAAATTTTCTTTTAATACACTTATTAAATATTGTAGAATGGGAAAAAGGAGAGACCCTGTCACAACCCCCTCCCATCAAAGATGCCCCTCCTGAGCTGGCAATGGTGAAAGGGAGATAATGACCCCCGAGTCCCGCCTCCAGTAGGCCCCGGAGTGGCGACTAGCACCAAGGGTATGAGTTTTCACAAATATGAGAGACATTACCCTTTTTATTATTTAAGATCGAGAAATAGGACGAGTCAAACACCAAAAGAAAAAAGAACAAGTAAATAAACCCAAACCAATCCCACATGTATGTTTAAATAGTTCTGAAACAAAGTACAAGTACAAGAAAACTCAAAAGTACAATACCAAAAGAAACAAGAGTACAACAAACTGCAACAACTCCAACTGTCCCGACTAGTAGGGCCCCGCACGACCCTAGTAGTCCTCCTGGAAACCTGAAAGTAAACGTAGGGTGGGTATACAAGTATACTCAGTAGGGAAACCTAAAGCTCTCGTGCACAAGTGGGGAGACATCCTAATGTCCCGTGAGAACAATAGAAGAAACCAAAACCTAGCAAAGAATTCTATCCACCCAACCTCACCAGCCACGCTCACCAACAAAACACAAAACAACATGTAGTAGTAGTATATAAGAACAAGAGTATTGGGTACCCCGCACCATTCCCCACTAGTTAACTGCTTTTCCTAATGACGAACGTTCTGACGATACCACACTCTTCCCGCCCGCACACACCTGGGCCTCAAGAACCACATATCCCGCCCGCACACACCTGGGTCTCACAACCACGCATCCCGCCCGCACACACCTGGGTCTCACAACCACACATCCCGCCTGCACACACCTGAGCCTCATCCCGAAGATTCTTGGGAAAAAGTAGACCTGTCCGAAGAGTCTCGGGCTAAAACCACCTCAATCGAAACCTACCTGAAGGGTCTTAGGTGTAAGGTCGCCTCAAGCCATCACAGCCTATGGAAGAAGGAGCAGGAAGTAGCTAGTAACTAAGGGGAAAACACCCTCTCCCATGAAATGTGAGTGTTCGGCACTAAGTGCTCAACATGGGTGAGGTGCGACAAAACACAAAGATACAGATATATATATATACCAAACACACAGCCCAACCTATGACTTCTAAACAAAGAAACTGAGCACGTGCCTCGGCACTGCTACTACGAAGCATGCATACAACAAACAACCCCAACCCCATTTAGGTTTTCATGTTTCAACAGACTTAGTTTATTAGTTCTTAACTACTGGGCAATTATCCAGTAACCAACCACATCGATCGTTCGTAAAACATATCCCTGCCATCCACAAATCAAGTTAGGAAAACACAAGCAACACAAACAAGTCCATTCTTATTAACCAACCAACCCCATTGATTATTATTCCCGTTCCATTACCATGCCCCACCATTCATTAACTCTTCCACTTTTATTTATTATTCACAACCCATAGTTCGTTCACATTCAAACCCATCCCTGCAGCCCCGCTGCCAACAACCATAACCATTCATTGCAGCCCCGCTGCCCATCACCAACATAGCATTCAAACCAACCCACAACCAAGCCAACCGCAACCCCGCTGTTCACCCGATCCACAACAACCCACAAAACACCCCCTTCACATAAATAAACCCTAACCAACACCCACATGTTTATTATTTCAGTTTGTTCAACCGGGGTGATCACACAAGGGTTCCGGGTATTTAACCAGCCAACTTTACGCGATTAACCAATTTCCACATTCAATAAAATTTCCATCCATAAGAAAATCCATAAAGAGAAGACAATATTTAATTGCGTAAGCAAAGACTCCCAACGACCATGATTTTCAGTAGGTAGAAGCTCATTCAATTCACAACATAATATCACAGGGTATAAATAATGTAACTGCATTCACAAACTTCCCATCCCCGTTATATAAGCCATTTATTATCTTTATTAAACCGGTTCAAAAGTGTTTCACGTAAACAAGAGGACACCCACCCCGCATGATGCACAATTTAGAGAGACGAAGGTAAGATCCCTACCTCAACAGGTTCTGATCACAACGCTCCCCCGGATCAACTTTAGAAGACGTCCGTCGGCGTTCGTTGCTTCTGGCAAAACCCGACAAAACCTCCTCGGGTGGAAGCTGGGAAGGAAAGGCCGAAGGGAAACAACAGATCCAAGCTCAGAAGTTCCGCCTTATCGTTACGATCCCGTGGCCGCTGACGGATCGAACGAAGAAGTTATGGAAGAAAAGAGCTTCAGAGTCTCTTGGGAGAGCTCTGCTCGACGGAGAGAGGAGAGGAGTGATTTGAAAAGGAGGAGAGGACCCCTCCTTTTATAGGCGAGAAAAACTAAAGTACACGGCGTGTACTCGGCCATTTCACACGGTCACCACGCGGCTTCCAACACGACCTTCAACGCGACACACGGTCGTTGACTGGTCAACACACGGTTTGAAGGTAACGCGTACGCGGGGAGGCACTACACGGCGTGTACTCATTTATTTCACACGGCAAGGACACGACTTTAACACGGCACACGGCCGTTGACTGGTCAACACACGTTTTGAAGGTAACGCGTACGCGGGGAGGCACTACACGGCGTGTACTCATTTATTTCACACGGTAAGGACACGACTTCAACACGGGGTATACCCGGCAAGGTGGTACACGGCGTGTACTCACACTACACGGCGTGAAGTTACAAAATTCTGAAAAGTGTGGGAAAAGTCCCTTCTACCCTCCAAAACACTTCATGACCCTCTTTTTGACAAAGGAATGGGCCGAAGAGGTCCGGGCCATTACAGACCCGAACCCCCAAGGTGTTTCTCTAAAGGAGCCCTTGGGGTGCTTTTATAACAAATAGTAAAGACCACACCGGACCTCAAGTCTGATGTGTGATGCAGACTCCAACACTCCTCCTCAAGCTAGGTGTACCTAGCTTGGACACATAATGAAAAGAAAGCAACAAAACAGACGCTAACACTCCCCCTCAAGCTGGACATGCCCAGCTTGATGACAAATACAAGACAAAAACAAAAGAAACGGAAATAATAAAATCGTTGTTGATGCTGCTCCCCCTCAAGATGGTAATGTGATGCCGCTGGAAAAGAAAAAAAAGGATGGGTCATCGCTGGAAAAGTGCGGGGCCGGACAACAGAGCGTCGGGAAATCCACACTGGCGGGTCGGTCGTCAGAGCGTCGGGAAAATCCGCACTACAGGCCGGTCGTCAGAGCGCCGGGAAATCCGTAATGTCGGGCCGATCGTCACAGCGCCGAGAAATCTGCTCGGGGGGGCCGGTCGTCAAAGTGCCGAGAAATCCGCAATGGTGGTGCTGGTCGTCGAAGCGCCGGGAAATCCGCAATGGCGGTGCCGGTCATCGAAGCGTTGGGAAATCCACAGGAGGAGGCCGACGAACAGAGATGCGGCTGCCGGAAAGATGCCGGGAGATGCCGGCGAGGCGGGGATTCCGCAGGAAGCAGGAGGAGGCTGACATGGAGGGAGCATTTGTTGATGCGCAGGAGGCCGCCAAGGGAGGCACAACAGGATGGGTGATTCCGGAAGAGGCTGGGAGACTGCTGGAAGGACGGGGCTAGCGCGGTGTCGAACCAGGAGTCTGCCGGATGCTGGAGGAGCCGACAGAGGTGGAGGCCGACTGCTGGAGGAGCCGGCATGGAAGGAGCAGCCTGCATGGAGGGAGCAGCCTGGATGGAGCCGCCGGGGAAGGGAGGTCGCCGGTGAAGGAAGGTCGCCGGCGCTGGGAGTAACTGGGAGCCGGAGACGCTGACTGGAAGTTGCTGGAACGGTAGGCGAGGGACGTCGCCGGGTGGAGGAGCAGATGGGAACGGGAGGCGTGAGTCGAGCGGGAGCCGGGATCGGGACGCCGTCGGGAAGAGAGGCGCCGGGCCGTGCTGCGCGCACAGGAGGACCGCAGAGGGCGGTTCGTGCGGAGCGGGAGATGCGGGAGCCGGCCGTCCTTCTCGCCGGGAGATGCGGGAACCGGCCGACAGTTGCGGGGATCCGGAAAATCCGCCGGGGAATGCGGGAGCCGTTGCTGGCTGTTGCGGGAGGCGGAACGACAGCCGGGAAGGGAATAGCCAGACGTTGAGGGGCCGGCGCGGGGGAACCGCCGGGGAAAGCTGCAAGAGGAGGGCGCCGCTGGAGCCGGGAGGTGATCTGCGCAGAGAGGGGCGCCGGGAGGGTCGCGCTCGGGAGGAGACGCGCCGGGAGGGAAGGCGCAACGGGGAGCAGCGCCAGAGATCCGCGGGACAAAGCCGCCGGCAGGGATAAAAAAAAGAGAGAGAGCCCGGAGGGCAGGGAGATCCTTGACATCCGCGACGGAAGGAGACGTCGGCTGGGGGGAAATCCGCCGTGAGGGAGGGCCTGCGCGACCGGGAGGAGTAGCGCGGGGGGGGGGGCGACTATTTGGATTGGAGCCACCGCCCCCCGGATGGGGAAAACCTAAAGGGAGGGAGGAAAAAAAATAATTAGGGAGGGAGTAGGGATTGGGTTTCAAAAAACCTCCTCTGATACCATGTAGAATGGGAAAAAGGAGACCCGAACCCCCAAGGTGTTTCTCTAAAGGAACCCTTGGGGTGCTTTTATAACAAATAGTAAAGGCCACACCGGACCTTAAGTCCGATGTGGGATGCAGACTCCAACAAATATTTAAAATATGTTTTATGATTATCAAAATTAGGATGATAGTGGCATCTAGTTCAACAATCTCTTTTTTTGTTAATCACAAAACACATATGATATCAAATGACTGTTGATTATGGTTTGTTTTATCCTAGTTTATAACTACCAATATTAGCTTTGAGTAGTTGAATAAATAAAAAATATCCTTTCGAATAAATCAAATCCTAATTAATAATGCTTCTGAGATATTTCAAAATTTGCAGTTTTCAAATGAGATTCTTTTAGTTTATTATCCCCCAATTTCACAATTTCATCCAAGTTTAGTTTATAAGTTGTTTTCATGGGAGTTAATCCCACTGTTAGTGTTCATGCCAAATATTTTTAACTCTTTTATTCTTGCACAAGTTTAAAATAATACCATCATCATTTTGCAAAATCTAGAATTCCAAAAAAATATCAACTCACCTATCACTCATTTTATTTTTTTAAAAAATTGTTTTAGTTGAATAAAAGGTTATATTATCAACAAAAATTTGAACTGCCAAAATTTCTTTATAAACTTTCTTAGTAAACAATGGTCACCTTTGTCTTTGATAAAATGACTTTCAAGTAGAAAATTGCTAAATTGTTCATAATTTTTTTTAATGTAACAACTGGGTCCCGGTGACAGCACAGACATCCCGCCTTTAACATGACTGTCGGGTTTTGGCCTGTCAGGTACCACCAGTTGCCCCGCAGACACGTGGTCCCCACCCTAGGGCCCACCCACGTGCCCGAACGGGTTATCTGACAAATTACAGTCCCCACAGGCCAACACATGTCCTTTTCAGTGTGTTTTGTTCTCACTCACACAAACCCTGAGAAACTTCCCAGAAGGTCGCCCATCCTGAACACTACTATAGGCCAAACACGCTTAACTGTGGAATTTTAATCAGATAGACTCTTGAAAAGGAAGGTGCACCTTGTTGACACGAATCATATCATTTAGTCATTTAACCCTTTATCATTCTGGGGTGTTCCATTTACCCCCCTTTTAGAGCACAACGTCCTCATTGTGAGCCCTACATCTCAACCTAGGCAGTGCACCGCACTTAAGGCTGAGTTTCTCCTTTGATACCAAATGTAACAATTGGGTCCCGGTGACAGCACAAACACCCCACCTTTAACATGGCCGTCGGGTCCTGGCCCGCCAGGTACCACCAGTTGCCCCGCAGACACGTGGTCCCCTCCCTGGGGCCCACCCACGTGCTCGAATGGGTTATCTGACAAATGACAGTCCGCACAGGCCAACACATGTCCTTTTCCGTGTGCTTTGTCCTCACTCATACACACCCTGAGAAACTCCCCAGAAGGTCACCAATTCTGAATACCACTTTAGACCAAGCACGCTTAACTATGGAGTTTTAATCAGGTAGGCTCCCGAAAAAGAAGGTGCACCTTGTTGACATGAGTCATATCATTTAGTCATTTAACCCTTTATCATTCCAGGGTGTTACATTGTTTTCGGGTTTAAGTTTATGATTTCAGAGTTAGAGTTTAGGTTTTAAGGTTTAGAGTTTATTATTTTGAGAGTAGGGTATAGGGAATAAGTTTTTAGGTTCATGAGCCAGCTTTTAGGTTTTAGAGTTCAAAACATAATTCCAGTGTAGCGTGTTTTTTTTTCAAATTATTTCAATTAATAATTCTAACATTCAGACGAGTTATCGGTGTTTTAAAAAAATATATACATTTAGGGTCACTTTTAAAATTTGTGAAACTTGTTAAATTATTTATGTATTTAGGGCATGGGTATAAGTTCATTCTATTTGAATAGTTTTATCCTATTCCTTTCCACTCTAGTTTGAATTTTGTATTTTCTATCCATTTCGAGTCTCATATCTTATTATATATCTTTATAAATAGAGTTTTGACCCCGTTCAAGAGGCATGGTTTGTTAGCACTCCTGTGTCTAGTCCAAATTCTATGCCCAAACTCAACTGCTATATACTTAGCAGTGAAGGGTAAAAATGGAAATAACAGCGAGATGGTTAGTTTGTTGGAGCGGGGAACCCACTATACATGTGCTGGTGGTCTCTCGCGTGGGATATTCTTGACATTTTGTCCGGGCGACCTTCTGGGTAGTAGCCGCAATGGTGAGTAGGTCTCTCTTCAGTTGACACCTACTGCAGCCAGGAGGAAGACATAGGAGGTGGTCTCTCCCATGTTTCCAGGGTTGTAAACCATTCCATTCCCTTTCTTAACGCGATTCTTTCCTTATACTCTAAACATAATTGGAATACATAGAGTGATTGTTGTTCTTGCATACTGATTCTTGCATACTGATTCTTGCATACTGATTCTTGCATGCTGTGACCTAACAATTTGGCGATTCCGTTGGGGAACGGTTGCGCGCCGCTGTGCACCGAGAACACAGGGAGGAAAACGATCGCAGTTGTGTGGTCGAACGCAAGGGAACCGCTCGCACGTGAGTTTCTTGAGCATTTGAAGCATGCTGATTTGAAACGAGAGCTTGCGAGCAGAACCTCCGACGGGATGCAAACAAGAATGGATGGAATGATCGCTTCAATCGAATCTGCTTTCAAGGGTTTCTTGTGTTGTTATGAAGAGCGGGAGCGGGAACGAGATCAGTCTATGTCGTCAATACAGGAAAATTTGGACAAGCTTGTTCGTGGACAGAATGAGAGTCAACAAACGACACATGAGCTAGTTCGACAGTCGGAGGAGCAGGTTTCCTTACGTATTCAGAATTTAGAGGAGCAGTCTATCGAGCAATTCAAGAACCTAGAACTGCTTGTTGAACAGGGTTCGAAAATAGGAAGACAAAGTAAGGTGGCTCCGAAGATGTTGGGAGGCTGTGGTCGTGTACAGACGGTTGATGGCAGGGAGATTGTTGGTGATTACGTTCCGGAAGCTGCTATGCTAGAAGACAACTTTAGAAGTGAGTCAAAACGAGTAGATCTGCCGACCTTTTCAGGGGATGATCCATTTGCCTAGACCGCTAAGGTAGATGCTTATTTTTTGATCAACCGAATTTCGGAGGACATGAAATTACATCCGACCAAATTTCAATGGACAATACAACTTTATATTGGTTTCTGTCTTGACATAGTGCAAATCCAGGGGCGACTTGGGAACAATTGAAGTTTGGTCTCATGGAACGTTATGAGAAAACCACTAAAGGCGATCCACTTAGATACTTGAAAACTCTTTGACAGACCAACATCGTGGATGAGTATATAGAAGAATTCGAGCAGGTGGCCTTGAGGGTATTGGTGTTTCCCGAGTCCTGGTTCATGAGTCTCTTCATAGGTGGACTGCGATCGAAAATTGAAAACAGGGTTTCCATGCATGAACCTGACACCAAATTTAGAATGATTACTCTGGTAAGAAAGTTGGAAAGAGAATTGATCGGAGGTGTTCTCAAGGGAATTCGCGGAAAAACGGCGTTACCTCCTATTTTTCGGGGACCTGGTGCTGTGGTGCCTCATTTTTCTTCCAGCAAGGCCGTGGGAGAGAAAAGCAAGCAAGAGGAGGATGTAAAGCGAGCAGTAGGGTAGGAACAATGTAGCGGTGTGAAGTCAATTATCCGATGAGAATGGGAAGAACCGAAACAAAAGGGATTATGTTTTCGGCGTGCTCAACCGTTTACTCCCATGCACCAGTGTCCTGATAAACATTTAAGGATTTTGGTGTGGGAGATAGAGGAACTGACTTCGGAAATTGTGGAAAAAGCTGATTCACAGCAGAGTTGTGGAAAATGTGATTTTAAGGAAGTACTGCAAGGAAATCACGAGGTAGTACAGGCGGGGGAAACTCTGGAACTTAGGAGTATGGGGGATGCAGGGGCTGATTCGATAAAGTTTTCAGGTCTTATATCTGGAATACCGGTGGTTGTGCTTGTTGATAGTGGAGTGAGTCACAACTTTATTTCTAAAGCACTTGGTAAGCTGACAAATGTGGCGGCCAGCCCAACCAGATCATTTGGTATTAGATTGGGAGATGGTTACCGAGCCATATGACAAGACATCTGTAAACATGTTGAAGTTACACTGGAATATTTTGTTATCACAGTAAAAGCTTATGTTTTTGACATGGGTGGTCCAGATGTGGTTTTTGGGATGGAATGGTTGAAGAGCTTGAGTTTTGTTTTGACCAATTGGAATCATAAAACCATGATTTTTTTTTTGAGAAGGTAAGGAAATAAGGTTGTTTGGGCACACCGAGTAGAGTTTGCCACTATTTGATTTGAGGCATGGTTTTTGTTCGAAAACGTTGTTTTTGGAAGGATTGTTTTGGCAACAAAATTGCAGTCACCCGAGTCAAAGACAGACCAAAGAGAGGAATTTATACAACAATTGGAGAAGATTCTGTTGGAGTTTCAAGCCTTGTTTGATGCCTAAGGGGTTTCCTTCGAGCTGGATATCCGATCTTGCAATACCGTTGGTTGAGGGGGTTGTACTAGCAAATATTCGACCGTAGAAGTTAGCACATTACCTGAAGGATGAAGTCGAGAAACAAGTAGAAGAGATGTTGGCTTGTGGCATTATCTGGAATAGTAACAGTCCTTTCGCAAGTCCTATTATTCTAGTCCTGAAAAAAGATGGCGGTTGGCGTATGTGTGTAGATTACAGGGCTTTGAATAAACTGCTGATACCAGATAGATTTCCAATTCCTATCATTGAAGAGTTATTGGATGCTTCACGGGGCTTGTTACTTTTCTAAACTCGACTTGCGGTTTGGGTTTCATCAGGTTCGTGTGCGAGCCTGCAATGTCAGTAAGATGACTTTCCAAACACGCGAAGGGCCACTACGAATTTCTGGTAATGCCGTTCGGACTCATGAATGCCCTAGCAGCCTTTCAATCTACTATGAATAGGTTGTTCAAATCTTATCTGAGGAAGTTTGTACTGTTTTTTTTTGATGATATCCTGATTTTCAGTACAACCTGGGTGGCACATTTATCTCATTTGAAAATAGCCTTCTAATTATTGCAGGCTAATCAGTTGAAGCTCAACCGGAAGAAATGTTTTCTTGCCTAACATTCAGTGGAATATCTGGGTCATATCATTTCCGGAGAGGGGGTTCAGATGGACCCAAAGAAGGTTGAAAGTGTTCTATGTTGGCTGCGCCCACACACCGTTAAGGGGGTACGCGGTTTCTTAGGTCTTAAAGGTTACCATCGAAAATTTATTAGTGGCTATGGAAAAATTGCAAAACCACTCACTGTCTTGACTAAAAAGGACGGTTTCCAGTGGACCACTGAGTCCGAGCATGCCTTTGAAAAATTAAAACGCTGCTTAGTTTCATCTCCACTCCTGGTTTTGCTGGATTTTCAAAAGCAGTTTGTTACTGAATGTGATGTCTTTGGCAGAGGGATAGGGGCTGTTCTTATGCAGCCCCGTCTACTCATTGCGTATTTTAGTAAAACTTTAGCTGAGGTCCACCAATCTAAATTGGTGTATGAGAAGGAAGTTATGGCTCTTGTTCTAGCAGTGAACCATTGGAGACAATATTTGATGGGCCAAAAGTTTGTGGTTTTTACAGATTACCAGGCACTAAAACACTTGCTTAGTCATCATTTTGACTTTGCCAACCAACAAGATTGGATATTGGGATTAGATTTTGAAGTTGTTTATAAGTCGGGCAGAGTTAATCAGGCAGCGGATTCTTTGTCTCGGTTAGCTAATGAGGTGTTGGCAGACTGAGCTGAAGACAAGTTTCTTGGAATAGTTATTTCAAAACAGTTTTGGATGGAGATTGATACCATTAAAAAGGAGCTTCTCCACGATCAGGAGCTTTCCAGGATCGTCGCCGCACTCGAGCAGGATCCCGGTTCTAGACCTGGATATTTTCTCCGGGATGACCTGCTGTTTCATTGTGGGAAATTGGTTTTATCCCGTCATTCTGCTCTTATTCCCAAATTCCTACTTTATTGCCATTCTTCAGCTACAGGGCGGCATGCCGGGTTCCTCAAAACTTACAAACAACTTGCAGCTGGGTTATTCTGGAAAGGTATGACATGCACAGTCCTGCAATTTGTTCACCAGTGTGATACTTGCCAACGACATAAGTACCAAACTATGTCCCCAGCGGAGTCATCAAATTGTTAGGTCACAACGTTCTAGAATCAATACGCAAGAACAACAATCACTATGTATACCAATTCTGTTTACAGTATAAGGAAAGAATCATGTTGAGAAAGGGAAGGGAATGGTTTACAGCCCTGGAAACGTGGGAGAGACCACCTCCGATGTCTTCCTCCTGGCTGCTGCAAGTGTCAACGGGAGAGAGACCTCCTCTCAGATGGAAATTGTTAATAAGTGTTTGGAAACTTATTTGAGGTGTTTTGCTTCAGTGAAGTCTCATACTCGAGCTCATTGGACGCCATGGGCCGAGTACTGTTATAACGCAGCCTCTCATGTTTCTTCTCGTCTGACTCATTTTGAGGTTGTTTATGACAGAAAACCTCCTACTGTTCTGCATTTTGAAAGTGGGTCGACACCAGTTAATTCTGTAGCAGAAGCTCTCCTCGATCGAGATACTGTCCTCACTCAGCTCCAACACAATTTACGACGGGCTCAACAGTTAATGGTCCGCTATTCCAACCGGCACGGGAGGGAACTGATTTTTGAAGTGGGTGATTTTGTGTTTGTCAAACTCCACCCAAATATTCAGACTACTAAGTCTAAAAAATTTGGTCCCAAGTTGGCAGCTCCGTACTATGGCCCTTCCTAAATTTTAGCTCGGATTGAGGAGACTGCTTATAAGCCTTTTTTGCATGAAACAGCTTGAATACACCCCGTATTCCATGTTTCACAGCTCAAACGAGCTGTTGGGGATTCTCCTGTCCATTCCATTCTTCCTGATTTGTGGGATCCTGACCCCACTTACAAGATTGAACCAGATCAGCTTTTAGCTACCAAGACTGCTTCTGGTCGACCGCACGGCTTATGCCTTATCAAGTGGAAAGGGAAACCTATGGAAGAGTCTACTTGGGAGGATGCTGACCATATTTCTACCCAGTTCCCTGATTTTTCCCTTGGGGACAAGGGGGTTGCTGAGGAGGGGGGAAATGTTAGCAATCCTATGTCTAGTCCGGATTCTATGCCCAGACCCCCACTGCTATATACTTACCAGCAGAGGAAGGGTAAAAAAGGAAATAGCAGTGGGATGGTTAGTTTGTTGGAGTGGGGAACCCACTATAAATGTGCTGGTGGTCTCTCGTGCGGGATATTCTTGACATGGCTTTTGGGTCCATTACTTCTACATGATATCCGAGCCCCGGTAAATCCTAGGTCTCCCCCCCCTCTCTTTCTACTTTTCTCTCTGTCGGAAAGGCATGCTGTTGTCGAGCACCCAGCTCCTGTCCAGCACCCTTTGCGAGCATGCCCAGGCTCCTATGCACTCCCTGCGCGCCTCCTCTTGCGGTGTATGCCTCCTTCTAGCTGTGCCCCCTCCTCCAGTGTGCGAAATGCTCCAGCACCTTACCTGGCCCTGACGTTCTGCTCCAGATGCGTTGCCTCTCCAGATCTGTTCCATCTAGATCTGCTCCTCTCGGTCAGCTTTCTCCCGACATGCAACCTGCAGCTTCTTTATTTCTACTCCTCCATCCTCTGTCCTGGATGTTCTGCCACACCAAGCAACCACATAGGCCCTGCTACTCACTCAACGACACCTGCAACTTGCCTAGGGCTTATCTGTCGTGCACCCCAGGAGCACCGAACCCCTCTCTGCCTGGTCCCAGCCAAGCCTTCGCCCAGGGCCCTTAAGCGCGTCCTCTTCCAAACATCCTATTCCAGGAGTCCTTTTTCAGGCATTCTTTTCCAGACAGCCTCTTCTTGACGTCCCATTTCAGGAGTACTTATTCAGGCATCCTTTTCTAGGCGGCTTTTTCCAGACATCCTATTCCAGGTGTTTTCTACGTGTAAGTTCTGGAACCTTCTCTGATGTCCTAGGTGATCACAACATACTTTCGACTCACAAAAGCACGTCTTTCATGATAGTTCCGACATCGTCTCCAAAAGAGTGTCTTTTGTGCCAGTTTCGACAGTCTCAAAAAGAGTGTCTTTTGTTCCAGTTTGGACATCGTCTCTAAAAGAGTGTCTACTTTAGTCATCTTTTGAATTAGCGTGAAAAACTGAAATATGTTCCAGCTTGAGGGGGAGTGTTGGAGTATTTATGTCTTTAGGATATGGGTCTATCTAGGTTTGTTCTATTTGAATAGGTTTATCCTATCTCTTTTCCCCCTCTAGTTTGAATTTTGTATTTTCTGTCTATCTCAAGTCTTATATCTTGTTATCTATCTCTATAAATAAAGAGTTTCGGCCTCATTCAAGAGACACAATTTCTGGGTCTATTCTTTTTATAAAGCTATTGAGGATAGTGGGCTTAATTTTATTTATTTAACTATAAAATTAACGTTGTTGAACTTCTTGTATATTTTTTTCAAAATTGTCAGAACTAATGATTAAAGGAGTAGGAAGTAATTTTAGGGGCCTATATCAAAATTTGCTAAATGTGTATAGTTTAATAGTTTAGTTTTTCCTCTTTTTTGTATTGTTAGGTTCTTGCATTTCTGCATTTTGTTTTATTCTATGTTATTGTTATTTGCAGGCTATAGCAGCAGCTTTTGCTGTTGACCAGGAACAATATCGTGTTGTTCTAATCACTCATTCAGCTCATAAGGTATGACTCAACGTTTAATACGATTCATTATTTTCACTGTTTTTTTTTAATGGTGATAGCTTAAGCACACATTGGTGTGCATATTATCTGATCAAAAAAATTGCACTGGAACTGCTTCCAGTACTTACTTGATGGCAATACTTGGAAGTAAACTCTCCAAATGATCTATTCTTCTATCCTGTTGTTTTGAACCTCATTTTCCACCACCATGACAGTCAAATAGTAAGAGAAATGAAAAAAAAAATTATTGTTTAATGCAACTAGTGAGCTCCATCAGGTATTGTTCAAAATATGCTAGGTCTCCTGTGAGCGTGTTAATTCGTTGTGCATTTCGTTTAATTGTTCAAGGGAATCAAGAAATTATATCTGCATGTTTGTATCTGTCTAGCAGCATAAATTTAGGAACAAAATGATGTAATTTTGATTTGTTGGATTTGATGCAGAATCTTGCTGCAGACTTGCTGGATACAAATGTTGATTATTTTCCAGTTTCATCGCCTCCTGTTATTTCTCCTTATGAGGATCATGGATTTGCAGGTTTTGTGGCTTGTTATAGCATTGATTAGTTTGCTTGAGCAATAATTTTGCTACTTCATATTTGGATAAGCTCCTAATGCCTCTCCCTAATTTATGGTAGGTTCACCAAAGCTATGCATTTCTCATAAAAAGATGCTTTTCTACAGTGAGCATAGACAAGAATGCTTGTATGCTGTTGAAAACATCTTTGGAAATGGGCCGAGTGTGGATGGCGATTTTCTCGTAATTAATTTTTTCGCATTGGTATTACTCGTTAATTTTTTCATTTCCATATGTGGTACAGTTTTAATCAACTTTTAACACCTTGACTGTGCTTTAATCTCATTTATATTGAATGCACAGTTTATAGAATGCAGCACAGTGAATATATGGTAGGGGAGTCACGCAAGTAAAATGTTGTTTCTCGGGTAAAATACAGTACAACTGTTAAAAATATAAATATGTAATAAAAAACCTGGCTTTATATTTCACTTTCAATTGACAGTTTTACTGAATGTCCTTAATAAACAATGACTATAATTAAATGTAAAAATAACTAAGGTTCGCATCTATGCCCATGTTCCCATACTTGCTAATTATTGGTA
Organism: Viscum album; assembly: GCA_963277665.1. Lineage (NCBI taxonomy): Eukaryota > Viridiplantae > Streptophyta > Magnoliopsida > Santalales > Viscaceae > Viscum > Viscum album. The sequence goes on from OY728127.1 coordinate 1,913,326,034, forward strand.
CTAGAACACTTGCACTAAAACTCAAATGTTATGCAACCAATTAGTAAAATGATCTTACCATAGTTAGTGGTTGACTTTGGTAGTAGAGGTGGGGCTACATTACACTTTTACTGATACATTTATCCCAGTGGGAATTATACAAATGGAGTTCAAAGGAACACAAAGCTACTGTGGATTCATGTTTATGTGCAATGTTATATATGGGACACTGTACGTAGCTGCTATAAAATTCATATGCCAAAAAACTGGGTATTCCTTAATTGTTTATTATATATTTATTTATATTGAAAGATGGTTTTGAAAGATGCCACTGTCAAATCTGCTTTCACCATCTTGATGTCACATTGTTCTAGCAGGGTCATGATCGCCATTTGATATCTAACTATAAAAACTATAACAACCGTGCATGTGTAGCTGGCTGATAATTGACCTCTATTATAAAAACTTCAAACCATGGCATCCCCTGACAGATGTTCTTTGCTTTATGACACAGGAAGGATGGAGCCTTGCTGAACTTCTTCATATTCGCTGTGTTGTTGCTGCTCCTTATGTTGTTCCTTACAGGCAAGGGCAAGAGGGTACTTTCAAATGATTGTTAAACAAAGTTGATCTGACTTAGAGATGCATTTTTTTTAGAAATAGGAGTTTTTTTGCTCTTATCACGTGGAGACTATCCCACAGATTTTGCTTCATTATTCTCTTGTATGAAATTGTTTAGGGTTTGTTGTTTTTGTTTAGAGATTATTTCTAGCCATCTTCATTTTTCATTGCTGCACAATTATTCATATTTGACTTCTAATCTCTTTTCTTTTCTGAAGTTATTTTTTCTTCTGGGCACTTGTTTTCTCCTCATTAAAAGTGATATCCCCCTCCTTCCAAAAGTGTTTGTTAGTATGTTTTGCATCTAGCCCTGGGCTTAACCTAATGCTCATCTTTCTTTGCTGAATTAGTGTAGATGAACATGTAGGGATACTTGAAAAATAAATAGATATGTTGGTTGGACAACTGTTCTTTAGAACATAAATGAGCAAAACTTAATGTAAGCGTGCAGAAAAAGCAGAACTATAAGTCGTGTCTCTTAAGTGAAGTTGGGTCCCTCTATTTATTTATTAAGATTAGCGATACATGGTCTGAGATAGCGGGATATTCAAAATTAAAAACAGAAGGGTTAAGGGGAAAGTGATGGACCTAGTCAGCCATAACCAATCTGGACATACCATGTCTAGATACACAACTGCTCTAACACTCCCCTTAAGGTCAGAGCACATATATTTAGCATGCCCAGTTTGTTATTGTTGGAGTATGTATCCCACATCGGACTTATGGTCTGATGTGGTCTTAATTATTCATTATAAAAGAACCTCAAGGCCTCCTTTAGAGAGGACCTTGGAGATTCGAGTCTTCTCCTTTTATCATTTAACATGGTATCAGAAGGAAACTAATCCCGAGACCCTCCTCTCGTTTTATTTTTTTTCCCATCGGCCTCTAGGGTTTCTCTCCGTTGGGGGGGCGGCGGCCTCCATAGCCAGCGAGCCATAGGTATCTCCCCCCCTGCCGGCTATCCCTCCCTCTCGGCAGATCGAGCTCTCGATGGCTCCCACCCGGCGCACTCCCTTCCTGGCGCTCCTCCCGCAGCGTCCCTCCCTGCGGCCCACTCCCTTCCTGGCGTTCTTCCCTCCCGACGCGCGCACCTCCATCCGGCCCGCGGCCATCATCCAGCGCGGGTTCCCTGGCCGACCTCTGTATCTCACGCCGGCTCCCTCCCGACAGATCCCTCCTGGCGGAACCCTCCCGACGGATCCTCTTCCTGCGCTTTCTGATCCCGACGCGGCTCCCGCCTTTTTCGCAAATACGCGGCCTGCTCCTCCCGTCAGTAACCCTGGGCGCGCGTCGGCCCCCGACGACTCTTTCCTTGCGCGTCCTCCGCGGTTCCTTCCCGTCGCCAACCTCCTGCGCGTCGCCCTCCCTGGGCGACGACCTCCTCCTGGCGCGACGTCCCCCTGTGCATCCTCTCTTCGCCTCCCTGCTTCCAGCAGCGCTGACTCCCTGCGTAACAGCTGCTGTGCCTCGTCCCGGTCATCTGTCACCGACCCCTCCCAGATTTGGCCAGATCCGGCCACATCCAGCCGTCGACGCATCCTGTGGCGTCTCCGTCTCCACGCCAGCGCTCCGCCTGTGGCTCCCTCGCGCTTCCTCCATCGTGGCGCAGCACCTCGACCGCCTTGGATTGAGCCCTTTGGCGCCGCCAGATCTCGCAACGATTCTGCGGAATCTTCGCTTCTTGTCGCCGACCCCACAAGTGCGGCTTTTTCAGTGCTAGTGTGACTTTCCCGACGTATCATCGACTGGCCCCGCTAGTGCGGATTTCCTGGCGCTCCGTCAACCGGCCCGGTCTGTGTGGTTCCTATGCTGCGCCCGCAACATCTTCATCCCTCCATCATCCTGAGGGGGAGCTGCGATCTTGAGAGGGAGCTACGATCTTGAGAGGGAGCTACGATCGTCGGCTGTTTCTTTTTATTTCGTCTTGTTTTATAATCAAGCTGGGTATGTCTAGCTTGAGGGGGAGTGTTTGTGGCATTTCTTGTTTGTTTTGTATTGTCGTTGCTTTGGTCTCTTTTCTTGATGTGTCCAAGCTAAGTACACCTAGCTTGAGGGGGAGTGTTGGAGTCTTTATCCCACATTGGACTTATGGTCCGATGTGGTCTTAATTATTCATTATAAAAGAATCTCAATGCCTCCTTTAAAGATGACCTTGGGGATTCGAGTCTTCTCCTTTTATCATTTAACAGTTATACAAGAGTTTTACTCGTAACCCATAAACCACTTTAGTAAATACATCGGCAGGTTGTCCCGCTGTTTTAACGTAGCCGAATGTGCGATCTTTCTTTTCGTTGCTTTCTCTAACCGTTAGAGGTTAAGTTGACCTAAGCCCCACATCGGACTTAGGTATCATGTCATATTTTGTTATTCATTATAAATAGACACCAAGACTTCCCTTAGAGAGGCATCTTGGGTATTGGGGTCACCTCTCTTCCATTTCTACATGGTATCAAAGGAGGTTTTGTAACCCTAACCTCTCGTCTATCCTCTCTCCCCCCCATCTAGGGTTTTTATCAGGGATTTTCCCTTGGGGGCTTTCAACCGAATTTTAGTCGGCCGCCCCCTCCATTGTTAACCCCTCTGTGCCTGATCTGTGCGATGCCCTCCCCGCGGGAAAAGCCCCACCGTAACGGCGCCTCTCCCAGTCTCCGACCTCTCCCTACACAACAGCCGCTGCGCCTCGTCCCGGTCGCCTGCTTGCCCTCCTCCTCTGTTGGTTGCGATAGACACCGACACCATTGAAGTCACCCGTCGACCTGCGGATCCTCCCTCCCGTTGTTGCGGATCCCCCCCCCCCCCATCGTCTTTGTCCGACCATTGCAGCCCGATGTCGGATCCGTTCCTCCGCTCGTCGCTCCAGACGTACGTCCAATAGTCGACCACCGACAACGCTGCCCCTGTGCCCCTACGCGACGACCCCACCCTGCGTGATGAACCCTTCCACCCGTGCGCATCCTCAGCGGCGGTTGCTCCCTTCAGCAAACCAGGCGCCTCTTCCCTCTTCTTTGTTGCCCTTGTCTTCGGAAATTCCTGTGATTTTCGTGAGCCCAAGGGTCCTTGACCTTGTTGCCGGATCTCAATTGTTGAGATATCCCTTGTTGAGTTTTTCAGATGCCTCAACATTTCATAATTGCTCCCTGGTTGCTCATTTTGGCTGATGGAGACCCCTGTATGTCCGGGGATTGAAGAAAAAGGTGGATGTGGGCCTTCTCAATTCGTAGTTGTTACTTTTCCATTGTCGTGCACACCTTGCTGCAAAATATCTTCTTTGCCTCTATTATACTCTTCGTTGCTCTCTGCTGTTCTTTAGACCTTTGCTGTCAATCAAAATTTTTGGGTCCGCAAGTCGGATGCTGTTTCACTTCGGCAATTTGGATCCGCAAAGACGGACGCCGTTTCACCCGACCGTTTGTCAGTCGTCGTTTCATCTGGCATCTTGAAGCAAGGGTCGTCCTCAGGAGCATGAGAGTTTGAAAGAGCGCTGTCGTGGGCGCCCTCAAATGATTAGTGTGATTTTGGGGTACTTAGGTGCAGCAGAGTGACTGACCAAGGTCGTCTCTCAAAGGAGGAAGTGAATTTAACAACTTATTAAAGGTATTTTAAAACAAATAAAATAGAATATAATAAAAACACTACTTGAAAGGATGGAGGTTGGTTATACTTTATAAATTTAGAAGAAGTTTGCTGGAAGAAGATTGTATTTTGTTTTGTTTTTAGTTTTGAAATGAAGTTCGATTAGAATGACACAACAAAAAGATGTTTTTTTTAGACAATATTTAAAAGACGTAATCGATCTAACTCTACCTCTTCAATCATTTATTAATCATTATCATTTAAATTAATTTTCACTTAATTATGATCCCTTAATTTGTTAAATCCCGAACCCTACGAGAATTAACTTTACCACGAAGATGAAGTGAATTTAACCTTAGGCTAACTTCGGAACATGCAATCGCAACACTCTGCTTTGATTGATATTCTAAAATTAGCTTATGGTCAGTGGTAAATTAAGGCACATAACCACTCTGGAAATGAGGATTAATCGAGTTTAGGGATTATATTTGAACTCTACAAATTGATCCCGTGTGGTTTTGAATTACCGGTTAAGGTTGCGCTCTCACAGTTCACACAATTCCCGACCTCGCGTGTTTTGTGTTAACTATTCAATTGCTTGCTTAGTTTCATTTAAATTGAAAACTCAATTAATAAATCATAATATGTGAATTACAATAGCTCATTGATTCAAAATAAATGAATGAAGAAGGATAGAGGTCGATCGATTACTAAAAAGAACTACTCTTCCATGGGTGGCGTAATCATCGTAGAAGCGTTTTGCATGTGCAAAGGTTTATAATGGGTATAACCCAATAACGCTTCTACTCAAGAATTCCAGCCCAAAGAGGAAGATTAAGAGAAGAAGAAATTTAAACAAAACAAAAGAAAAGAGAAGAAATAAAAGAAGAACAAAGAAGTTTATTACACAAACAAAATCATTACAACATGAAGGAGAAGAAGAAAGCTTCGTCGAAGGGATCCTTGCTTCAAGAGCTACCCTTATTGAAATGGTTGGAGAATTGGAGTGGATCCACTTCTCCTCTGCCCTCAACTTCCCAATGCACGTCCCAACCCCACCAAATGAGAAAAACACCAATTTATAGAGTGGTGGGGAGGCTAGGTTCAAAGTGGTTTCAAGTGTGAATGGGGGAATCTCGGCCAAATATTTTATGCCAACTTGCACCGCCCATTTGACCACCAAAACGCGTGCATTGGCCGGCCTTCCAGAAGGATGATTTGTGACAAATCATGTTCCCGAGCTTTCCTCAAAATTTGGGCTTAATCTAAGCCCGAATGAAGAAGATATGACCCAAATACAGAACCCATGTCCATTCTGCCGAGTCCAGCCCACCATTGGATTAATGACCCATTTACTCCATCCAAATGCACTCTTTAGCTCTAGTGTCCTGAATAAAAGTTGTAGAACATTAAGTGAGGAACACTGTTACAAAATTTCAAATTCAAATAATAAATATAAAAATATTTATCTTCGAAATACTACAGTGCACTATTAAGGGTAAAACTGGAATTTTCACCAAATTTTCAAATGAATAATCAAATCCCAAATATTTTATAAATAAACATATTTAACACAATGTGAGGAAATTATATCATTTATTATCAATAAAATATTCAACAAAATAGTGTTTTATCAGAGTTCTACGATGATCATCTTTTTATTTGTAGCCATGGGCGGACGTGCAACAAGTGGAGCAAAACTAGTGGGCACTGTATACGACGTTGTTCCTTGGTTGACACAATCTTTTTCAACGACATCATCCATCAACTTATTGAGGGGGAGCGGTTATGATAGTTTATATTTTCTTATGTTTTGTTTTGTTATGTACTCAAGCTGGGTATGTCCAGCTTGAGGGGGAGTGTTGCAGTGTTTTTCTTTGCTTTGTTTTCTTTAATTATATATCCAAGCTAGACACACCCAGCTTGAGGGAGAGTGTTAGAGGTTAAGTTGACTCGAGTCCCACATCAGATTTAGGTATTGTTGGAGTCTGCATCCCGCATTAGACTTATGGTCCGATGTGGTTTTTATTATTCATTATAAAAGAACCTCAAGGCCTCCTTTAGAGAGTACCTTGGGGATTCGGGTCTCTCCTCCTTTTATCATTCTACATGCCATTTTTTTTCTATGCCCTAGTTTTTTCTAGAATTCCCCCTTGGGGGGCGGCGGCCCCCCATGTAGGGCTGAGTTTATTTTTTGCCACCACCCCTCCGGGCTCATTTCCCAGGCGGCCTCCCGGTTTTGTCCGACGACTCCCGGCTCCCGCCCTTCCTGCCGGCGCCCTGATCATTCCGACGTCATCTGACCCCCGATCGGCCCCCTCTCCAGGCGGAACCCCCGACGCGGCGCTCTCCCGGCTCCGCCTCCTCGCGTATCTCCTGGTCCGCCTCTTGTGCGGAGTTCCGGCCCCACCTCCCTCCCTCTGACGCGTCTCCCCAGCGGTTCTTCCCTCCTGACGCGACTTCCTCGCTCGAGATCCCCGGTCGCGACTCCTCGCGCACGACGGATGGCGCCTTCCTTCCCGTCGCGCCTCCGGCTTCCCGACGTCGTTCGACCTCCCGATCGATGCGACCTCCCAAGTACCGCTTCTCCTGGCCCTCTGCCTTCGACGCGGCACTGTACCGGCCTGCTGCTCCTTCTGTGCGAGACTCCCGACGGACCAGGCTCCCGGCCCGATGCTTCTGTGCGAGACTCCCGACGACGGCTCCCCTCCTTTCCCGATGGGCTCCCCTCCTTTCTCGATGGGCTCCCCTTCTGTTTACCATCCCCTCTAGTGCGCCAGCCCCCTCTCCAGTGCGCCAGCCCCCTCTCCAGTGCGCTGCTCCTCTGCAAGGCAGCCCTCCCACCGGTTTCATCCGCTCCAGTCCGACAACTCTATTGTCCGACACTTCCTCCGGCGACCCGCTGCTCCCTCAATGTGCGCGGCGGCCCCCTCTTCCTGCGCTGCTCTCCCGGTAGCCGCCTCCCTTTTCCGGCGGAACCATTTCTGCGCGTTACTTGTCCGCCGGCACGCCCTCACGCTTCCTCCACCGTGGCGCAGCACCTCGACCGCCTTGGATTTGGGCCTTTTGGCGCCGCTAGATCCCGCAACGATTCTGCGGAATCCTCGCCTCCTGTCGCCGGCCCCGCAAGTGCGGCTTTCCCAGTGCTAGTGTGGCTTTCCCAGCGTATCATCGGCCAGCCCCGCTAGTGCGGATGTCCTGGCACTCCGTCAATCGGCCCGGTCTGTGTGGTTCCTCTGCTACGCCCGTGATATCTTCATCCATCCATCATCCTGAGGGGGGAGCTGCGATCTTGAGGGGGAGCTACGATTGTCGCTTGTTTCTTTTTATTTCATCTTGAGGGGGAGCTACGATCGTCGCTTGGGGATTTGGGTCTCTCCTCCTTTTATCATTCTACAGGTATCATTTCATCTTTTGTTATTCATTATAAAGAGACACCAAGACCTCCCTTAGGGAGGCATCTTGGGTATTGAGTTCACCTCTCTTCCATTTCTAGACTAACAAAGTGACAACTCACCTCAATGTGTTTCATCGGTTTGTGGAAAATCAGGTTGGTTGCAATCTTGATGACTGTTTGATTGTCGCACCAAACATGTGTGGGTTTCCCAATCAGGTTGTCAATCTCTTGTTGAAACTATTGTAATCATTAAATCTTTGTGGAAACACGAGTCATGACTCGATACTTCCAACTCAACACTCAAGTGAGATACAATATTCTGTTTTTTGCTTCGCCAAGTGTTCATATTACCTCAAACAAAAACAATATATTCAGATATGGATCTCCCGGATGATAAACATCCTGGATAGTTAGCATCGTGAAATGTTTCAATGCTGGTATGCCTATGATCAAAATATAATAAGTCTAAGCCTGGTTTCATTATGACGTATCTAATGATGCGAAGTGTTGCATCCTAGTGAAATCTTGTCGAATGTTCCATGAACTGACTAACTTTATGCAGTGCGCATGCAATGTCAAACCAAATCAATGTCAAACAATTTAGCTTCCCAGCCAGCCTGCAATATCTATCAAGTGGGGGAAATGCCTTATCCTCGGCATGATGAAGCGACCTCGTTCGCCTCGAGTGGGGTATCTATAGTTTCAACACCGAATATCCCTGTTTCCTGTAACAAATCTAGGGCATATACCCTTTGAGAGAGGAAGATACCTCTCATGCATCCATAGATCTCAATGGCTTCAAAATATTTGAGAGGACCCAAGTCCTTAGTATGAAAGTTTTGATGAAAGATGAATTTGAGTTGAGTAATCTTTGCAGAATTACTCCATTTGATTACAATATCGACATAAACAACCAACTTAGTACTCCCAACGGCCAATTGATGATAAAATATTATTCAATCTTTCAGGCTATGAGAAGGTATAAAATTTGTCACAACTGTTTAAAATCGGCCAAACCAGGCCCTCAGAGACTGCTTGAGATCATGTACCTTGGATTGCCCCCCGAGCAACTATTCCAGGTGGTTGCTCCATATAAACCTCTTCATCCATATATTCTTGTAGAAAAACATTCTTGCCATCGAACTGATGGAGGTATCACTGATGCGAGACACTAAGGTGTATAAAGGCCATTTTTGCAATCAAAGATAATGTAAGTAATTTATGCCATATAGAGAATGTATTGAAGTAATTAATACCATATGTCCAAGCATACCCGGTGACAGGAGGAGCCGTTGTGCCTTTATTGGATTAAGAGTCATTTGCATTTATACGAATATAAATCCACAAACAGTCAGCCATCTACTTCTCTGGATGAAAAGGGACAAAATCCCATGTATGATTATCGTTGTGACCTTGTAACTCAACCCGCATCACCTAGAGCCAAACGGGATGAGTTTTCGCATTGGTGAAGGTATGAGGAATGCAATGCAAGCAGCTGCCAAAGTATCGATAGAAGCAGTAATGAAGATAAAGAGTCCTTAAACCACTCAATAGTGAGTATTTTTCTCTTCTGAATTCTCTAGCAGTGGTTTAGAGGAGTGTCACAAGCCTTCTTCTCACCCACCCCTCAGAAGATGCAATCAGCTAAGATCCGGAGAAACTTAAATGTGGTTGGTCCTCGACTCATCACAAGTTGTCCTCGAGCCCTCCCTATTCCACTCAAGATTTTGTCATTGTCATTGATACGAGGACTGTGATGCAGTCAGGAGATGGCTGCGACGTGTCTACTTACCAGCACCAGCCCCTTCGGACTTACTCCAGGAGGAGGGGCCGAGTTAATATGACTCAGGCGTAGAATGGTCTTTGTGCTGTATGGGCTAGCTATATAGCTATTGTTTGTTGGGAAGGGGGCGGGGGGGGGGGGGAGTTGGAAAGATTGTTGCAGCTAAGCTAAGCTAAGCTGTAAGAGGCGCTGGCCTTGGCCTCTGGGAGAGATCCCAGGGGAGATTCTTCTAGATTCTTCTTGAGTCTTCTTCTAGAGAGTTCTTCCTTGTAAATGCTGATTATAATGAATACATTTGAGATTGATTATAATGAATACAATTGAGATTACTTCTACAGTTTGACACAATTCTTACTCGATTCCTATTAATTTGGTGCTTTCATTGAGAGAACATTTCGGAGAAGCTTCTCTATGTCAACCACATTTCGGAGAAGCTTCTCTATGTCAACCACATTTCGGAGAAGCTTCTCTATGTCAACCAGGATGAAATCGCGTGTTGCGTCGGTAGAAACTGCCAGTGCTGGATTGGAGTAGATGATGCTAACACAGACAATGGTTACGCAAAGACATGACGAGCAAATTGTGGAGGTATGGTGGACATTCTTGTCTGAGGACAGTTGGAACTCATACGACAGCAGCGGGAGCTCTAGCTGGACTTGTAGAAGCAAACACAAGCGTTTGCTGAGTTTTCGATCCGACAACCTTCTTCCAGACAGACGATGTGAGCGGGAGTAGTAGCAGCATCTGTGCTGACGCTGATGAATGGTCAGGAAAGGAAATGAAAAGAACAAGCGGTCTCTCAACTGGAATGTAACCGTGAGGTATGTTCTGACCCTAGCTCCAGTAATAAAGAAAAATTCGCACGCGAGCGAATGCGTGCCGAGAATGGCGGGGAAGCAGAAGCACTGTGGAGTGAGCTACAGAATTACGTCAAGCGAGTAGAGATGCCATCTTTTGTTGGAGAGGATCTAATTGCTTGGATTGCGTGAGCCAAAACTTATTTTATGATCCACCGAACATGCGATGATCTGCGAGTGCCAATAGTGTAGCTTTGTATGGAAGGGCTTGTGCAACATTGGCTAATTTCGTTGACGATGATTCGGTTGAAGTTGTCTTGGGCAGAGTTGAAAACCGAACTCCTTATTCTGTTTGGTTTTGCGGAAGAATTTGATTCGTTGAAACAACTAAAAGGTATTCATCAGACTGAGACGATGGATGAATACATTACAGAATTTGAACAAGCGACTTTGCGAATTTCCGGTCTCATGTTTTTTCTTGGGCGGCTTACGATCGGAGATTGAGAGCACTGTTACGACGCATGAACCAAAAGATAAGGCACGACTCTTATCTTTGACAAGGAATGTAGAATGAGAGCTGCTTATAAAAGGCGTATTTCGATATCAGAAGCACGGATGAACATGGAGGAATTTCCAGAACACTCCGCTGTAAAGCAGGTACACTGAGACATTTTCTTTTCCTGAAGTTGGCGAACGAAACAAGGTGGAGAAGGGGGAAAGAAAGGAAGAATGAGGTCCGCACTGGAAGAGGGTGGAAAATCTTTCAAGAGCAGAATATGAGGAAAGGACCAAGGGCTTGTGTTTCTCCTGCGGAATGAAGTTTGGAAATCTTTCAAGAGCAGAATATGAGGAAAGGACCAAGGGCTTGTGTTTCTCCTGCGGAATGAAGTTTGGCCCCGTGCATAAGTGTTCAGAGAAGGGGTTATGTGTTATGGTCTGGGAGTGGGCTGAATCTCAACATGAAGAGGGAAATTGTGAAGAACAAGGCAGGGTGACTGGAGAACCAGATGAGGAGCAGTGGGAGTTGTCCTGCCCGGCGTTGGCAGTGAATACTTCGGGCAAACAGATAAACTGAGGAGAAAAAACTATGTTTGATAGAAACAGAGGACCAACTTCTTGTATTTATGTATGAAAGGAACCAGAAGGAGAAAAAGACGACTGAGAGTGATCCCGCCCAAGCTCGCAGACCGATTCCAAACTTAGAAACCGAATTGCACTGCAAAATTTTCCTTCCCCTTTCTCACTCCAACCTCTCCTCTATTTAACAGCTTCTCCTCTCTAACAACTGTGCCCCCCCCCCCCAGCATACCCCTCCCCCCAGCTCACACCCCATATGTGGGCTAACAGCTTTAACAACTCTAGCTAACCCACCATTTCCCCCATAACAAATACAAAGCTGCCCCTGATACCCTTAGCTGCTCAGCCCCACCTGCTGAGCCCCACGCACTCTTATCATTGCCACCTCCTAAATATTCACTTTGTCCTCAAGTTGGAAAAACCTGATGAATATCCAAACTCGGTGTTTCCATATGAAAAAGCAAAATCTTCCATACTTAGCCGGAGCTTCCCATATCAGGAGCAGAGACAGTTTCAACAAAGTGATCCTGGACGACAGAATTTGCTGGGACACCCGAGGAAGCCTGGTTGTTGCCTTCCATGGTACCAACAATACTTCTCATTTGTGAATTGAGGCCAACTACAAGTGTGGACATTGAATTTGTGTTTGAAAGTGCCATTATTGGAGTGGGTCCCAATGCAGATGAAAAAAACAAGACCGACATTTAGAAATGTTTCAACAGGAGATTGTGCCATCCGCAGGGTCGAAAGTGTGCGAGCTATTTGCTGGGAAGTAAAGAAAAAATTAACCGACATTGTAGGACTAAAATCTGGACCCGGTTCGATTCTGCTGCTCGTGTTGAACATTGACCTCACGGGTAATCCGTATAAGTTGGGTAGCCCGATCACGTCTGTGCCCACACTATGGTCAAAATTGGCCGTGCACACTTGTTGCGTCCACGCCTCTCGTGCAATGTCTCGTTGCCGCTTCTGGGTGAACACATGCTGGTCTCTGCCCTATCCAGCCTTGGTCGAACAACTTCCGGTAGGAGGTCGGTTATAGGGAGCTCACCTTGCATGCTACAACCAATCTCTGTCGGCACTATCGTGTTTCGCCCCAACGTCGTCATTCTGGCCACCTCTAGCTGTTTCGACTTTTCTTTGGCGTTGGTTGTGAATGGTGGCATGCTTGCGTCCTTGGTGATCACCGATGGTGGCGTGTCAATAGTGATATATGAGGCTTGCATCTGGTTCGGTGGTTGAGTCTCCCATATGCGTTATTGAAAACTTTTGCCCGAATATAGGCAGACGCATCGCGCACATGGGTATGTTGCGGTGTATTGATTCCAGAGGGCGCCGTCACGTCGTCCCAGAATTGACCTAATGAAGAAAAATTACTGTGCGCCGTATTGGTATTTCCACCCCGACACCGTCGGTTTGTCGTTATTGAGTGCGCAGTCGGAAGATTTAATGTCAACGATGAGTGCGTGTCCTCTTGTGGCAGTATTTTCTCTAGGCGAGCCACCAAGTAAGTGAGGCTCTTCCCGAAGTCAACTTTCTTTTTTATAAAGGAGTTCATCATCGACACTAGACCCGACATGGATGCTTCAAGGCTTTCCAGGCGTTGATCCAAGGCATCGAAACATGTGCTGACACCAAACGACCCGGGCATCACCCTCTGATCGGATTCTCCAGATCTTCTCCTTTCTTGCACACAACCTGGTGCAAAATGATTTCTTTGCCTCTATTAGATTCTTTGCTGCTCCTTGCTGTTCGTTAGACCTTTGCTGTCAACCAGAATTTAGGGTCCGCAAAGACGGACGCCGTTTCACTTCGGTAATTTGAGTCCGCTAGTCGGGCGCCGTTTCACCCGCAACTCTTTTGAGGTCGTTTGTCGGTCGTCGTTTCATCTGTCATCTTGAACAAGGGTCGTCCTCAGCATGAGAGCATGAGAGTTCTACGATGATCATCTTTTCATTAGCAGCCATGGGAGAGAGCACAACAAGTGGAGCAAAACCAGTGGGCAGTGCATCCGGACATTGTTCCTTGGTTGACATAATCTTTTTCAATGACATCATCTATCAACTTATTGAGGGGGAGCAACAATGACAATTTATATTTTCTTATGTTTTGTCTTGTTATGTAATCAAGTTGGGTTTGTCCAACTTGAGGGGGAGTGTTAGCAGTGTTTTTTGTTTGCTTTGTTTTCTTTAATTATGTATTCAAGCTAGGTAAGCCTAGCTTAGGAGGAGTGTTGGATTGTGCGTCCCACATCGGACTTGGGTGTTTTGTCATCATTATAATTTGTTTATAAATAAACTCCAAGACATCTCTTTAGAGGCATTTTGGGTATTGGGTCACCACTCTTATACTTTAACAAATATATATAAATGTTTAATTAATTTCGGCGTAATGTTTGGATCTGCATATCATGTATGAGTCGTATTATATTTATTACTCTACGTGCATTGAAGCATAACACGTGACAAAAAAATCATGTAATCTGTGTAATCATCAAGTTGATAGTACACGCCATGAAAGTACGTGATAAGTCGTGTATGCCACATGTCGTAGGAGTAAACGGTATACGAGTATAATACATGTTGGATAATTTGGATGGGCACTCATCATGTTGCCTCTAAGGTACATTTATGTACACAGTTAATTTTAAATAAATTTATTTAATTTGTTTAAAATTATGATATATGAGAATCTCAAGGAAATTCAGATGAGAATTAAAATAAAAGAATTGATTAATTAAAAAAGATAATTAATTGATTCGAACATGATTTATCTTAAATAAGAACGATTAAGAATTGAATACTAATTTTATTAAATGCATAATTCGTTGCATGCATATGGATGATCATGACCTTAGACCGGATCTTTTTATGTGATTGGTTTCTTTTAATTTATTATTAAATTAAATTATTGGTCTGTGTTCCATCTCTCATCTTATTATGTATGGGCCTGCGTGCCCATGGTTTCTTTTATGTAAACCTCTTCCCCTCACCTACGTGTGAGTAAAAGCCTATGTAATGGATGAAGCTCCCAAGCTAGTGGAGTCGGTTCAAGTTTGGAGCCGAGGCGAAACCAATTAAGAGAGATACATAGGTGGACAGGTGGAGAACTGCTACACGAACCCTAAATGGCTCAAGGTGTTTTTCCTCCAGGTCGACGGTTAGTTTATCATCCGCTAGATAAACTAACCGTTAGTAAAATCTCATGATTATACCATTTTAATATTTTATTTCTGTCAAGTTGCATGGTTATTTCATTATGAATGTTTTGTCGTGATCACATGAATTAATGAATTAACAAGTATGCAAGATAGAACTAAAATAAATTGACTTATGCGTAAATATTATCTAAGATATGGATAATCACTTAAGTAAATCCCCTTAATATTAACAAGCATGTAATAAAGATAATAATTGACAATTTACTCATAAAAGATAAAATCCCTCAATTATATATTAAGTCGGTATAGCCTTCCACCACTTCAGTTAAAATCGAACCATAGTTCAAAGTGCTTGACGGACCAAAGTTTGGGTGCTTTGAATTATCGGAGAATTCTAATTTGAAGTTTTGGCTTGACTTAACTTAGTTCACATCAAAGGTTGACTGCCAAAGCATAACTTGGTGTAACTGAGAGGCAAAGGTTGAGAAAATCTAATTTAAGGATTTTAGGATTGGGGTGTCCACTCAATAGATCAAAGAACTGTGAGTTAAAGCAGTTGTCATTTGGAATGACTACCTAAAATCATTAAAATTGCTCGACCTACCAAAGTTGGGGTAATGAGAAGGTGAATATGGATCATTGCAACTAGAATGTCCAAACAACAGGATATTTCGAAGCCAATGGTGAGAGCTATTGAGTTTCGATAAAATAACGGGAGATTAATAAATATAATATTTATTTATTGTCTAAATTTTATCAGATAAAGTACTAAATCTCTGCTCATCTTACTTGTAGAAACAACAATAAAAATGACTTCATACATATCACTTCGATCCATATGTGAGAAGGATAACCTTTTCACCGGCACAAATTTCCAAGAGTGGCAAAGACGCTTGCGTGTTTTCCTACGCCATGAAATGAAATTATATGTGCTGGAAGAACCTATTCCTGATGCGTCTGACAATGAGGCTAGTGAGGAAGAGTTGTCTCTCTATGAGAAACATTTGAATGATGCTACAAATGTTCAATGTTTCATGCTATCATCTATGACCATTGAGTTTTCGAATTAACATGAGGACATAGATGTGTATAACATGATGTCTCGTCTTCAGGATCTCTATCAAGAGAAGACCAGACAAGAGAGATATTAGATCTCCAATGCTCTGTTTACAACTAAGTTTGGAGAGTTGGTACCAGCTGAGCCTCATGTAGTCAAACTAATTGGCTATATTGAACTCTTAGACATTTTAGGGATTAAATTTTCAAATGAGTTGCGCACAAATCTCATACTTTCCTTACTACCCAAGACCTTTCCCAGTTTTATTGTTAATTATAACATGAGCAATAATGAAAGAAGTCTTTCGGAACTTCATACTTTGATTCGCCAAGTGGATAAGGACGTGGGGCGTGACAAACCCGAGGTCCTTATGGTGAATAAGAAAAAGAAAAACAAGGTGAAGGGGCCCAAGACTCATAACAAGTCTAAAGCTCCCGAACACCATCCTTTCAAGAAGAGTAAGATCCAGTGGCAGGACAAGGAAAATGAGACAGTATGTTTTGCATGTGGCAAGCAAGGTCATTGGAAGAACTGCATCCAGAAGTAAGGGGAAGCTAAATGTACGTTTGTTATCGTGTATTACCTTTCAATATCTACACATTGAATATTAGATACAACTTGTGGTGCTCACATCTTTATCCAAATACAGGAACTAAGTAGATTCTAAAAGATTTCTAGAGGAGAGGTGGATTTGCGAGCTGCCAATGGTGCGAGGTTGACTGCTCTAGCCATTGGTGACTAGCACCTTTCATTGCCAACGAGAATAATATTGGTTTTAAGGGATTGTTGTTATGTACCAACGGTTACCAAAAACACAATTTCTCTGTCATGCCTAGATATAGATGGTTTTATTTAAGTTTGGAAATAAAAGTTGTTTCTTTTATAAAGACAACATATGTTATGACACATTTAAATAACGGTCTTTATGTATTAAATCATGAAAACCAAGTATTGACAATAGATAATGGATCATGTTCACATGACTCGTATAACACCCAACTATGGCATCACTGTCTTGTCGTGTAAACGAGAAGCATTTGACAAAGCTTTGTCAAGATGGTTATTTAGACTCTTCTGAGCTAAAACCACTTGAAAGATGTCATGCTTGTTTATAAGGAAAAATGAACAAACCGCTATTCGATGGACATGGTGAAAGGGCCACACAGCTTCTAGGATTGGTACACACTAATGTGTGTGGACCATTTCCAGTAGAAGCTAGATGTGAATATTCTCACTTCATAACTTTTACTGACGACTTGAGTAGATATGACTATGTCTAGGTATAAGTCCGAGTTCTTTGAGAAATTCAAAGAATTCAAGAATGAAGTAAAAAAATCAACTTGGAAAGAAGATAAATAATCTTCGATCGAATTGAGGAGTTGAATGTCTTAACCATAAGAGTTTATCGACTTTCTACGGGAGTTTGAGATTCCATCTCAACTCATTCCACCTTACACACCACAGTGGAATGATGTTAGTGAAAGGAGAAATCGTACCTTGTTAGATATGGTAAGGTCGATGATGAGTTTTGCAGATCTTTCATCATCCTTTTGGGGATGCACATTACAAACTGCGATATACACATTAAACCGAATACCAACTAAAGCGGCAAATGATTTTTTTTTCGAGTTATGGAGTGGAAAGAAACTCGTTTTGTCGCATACATGTGTATGAGGTTGCGAGGCGTTTGTTAAAACCTTTTCAGGCAACAAACTAGCATCTCGGGGAACAAAGTGTATCTTTATAGGATATTCTAAGGAAACAAAGAGATACTACCTATACACCCCCCCAGACAAGAAAGTGACTTTCGTCAGACAAACCGTCTTTCTTGAGAGGGAGCACATTCTCAAAAAGGATAGTGAGAGCAAGATTGACTTTGATAAAGTTGATACTCAAGATACGCAAGAGTTGGTACAAGAACAGACTCCACAGGTCCCTGTGGAAGTAGTTCCTGAAACATAAGTATTGCATAGGGCCATTAGAGAGGTAAGAGACCCAGACAAATATGATTTTCTAGTCACCGAAGATGGTGACTCATTATTGATTGACAATGATGAACCTCTCTCCTACAAAGAGGCAGTAGAGAGCTCAGAAGCTGCAAGATGACAAAAAGCCATGAATTCTGAAATGAAGACCATGTATCAGAACCAATTGGGTTCTGGTCAATGCGTCATTTAATATAAAACTCGTAGGGTGCAAATGGATATTCAAAAGAAAACTGAACATGGAAGGTAAAGTAAATTCCTATAAAGCAAGACTAGTGGGTAAAGGGTTTAAACAATGTCAAGGAATTGACTACGATGAAACCTTTTCATCAGTTGTCATGTTTAAATCCATCAGAATTCTACTTGCTATAACAGCTTACCATGACTATGAGATTTGACAAATGAACGTCAAAACTGCTTTCCTTAATGAGAACCTTCAGGAAGATGTCTATATGACACAACCAGAAGGGTTTGTGACTCCAGGTGATGCCAAAAGGATTTGCAAGTTGCAGAGATCCATTTATTGATTGAAGCAAGCATTCAGGTCATGGAACATTCAATTCGATGAAGCTATAAAAGACTTTGGTTTCATTAAGAACAAATGTGACCCATGTGTTTACAAGAGGTTTAGTGGAAAAACAGTCGTTATCCTAGTAGTATATGTTGATGACATATTACTTATTGGAAACGACATATCGGTCTTATATTCTTTTAAGAACCGATTAAACAAGTGTTTCTCCATGAAGGATTTAGGTGAAACAACCTATATTCTAGGGATCAAGATCATCCGTGATAGATCCAAGAGGCTGTTTGGACTAAGTCAAAGTACATACGTTGACCAGATACTAAAGAAATTTAGTATGGAACCATCCAAGAGGGGGTTCCAGTGTCACATGATATACATCTTTCTAAGAAAATGTGTCCTCAGACATGATAGGAGAAAAAGAGAATGAGTAAGATCCCATACGCTTCAGTGATATGATCAATCATGTATGCCATGTTATGTACTGTACTTGATGTTGTCTATGCATTGAGCATGGTAGACAGATATCAAGAAGATCCAGGAGAACAACATTGGTTTGCTGTTAAGACTATCCTCAAGTATCTGAGAAGAACAAAGGATATGTTCCTAGTGTATGGAAGTGACAAGAAACTAGTCATCAAGGGTTATACTGATGCTAGTTTTCAAACATATCAGAATGATCTAAAGTCGCAGTCAAGATATGTTTTCTGTCTCAATGGAGGAGTTGTGAGCTGGAAGAGTTCAAAGCAGTTAGTTGTCGCTGATTCTACAGCAGAGTCTAAGTATATAGCGGCTTCTGATGCAGCTAAGGAAGCCGTTTGGATACAAAACTTTATCCAGGAGCTTGATGTGGTACCTAACAATAAAGACCTTATCACATTGTATTGTGATAATACTGCAGCGGTGGATCTTGGAAAAAAGTAAAGGTCACACCAACGGTCAAAGCTCATACTCTGGAAGTATCACCTCTTAAATGATTTTTTCTCAGAGGGGTGGAGTTTCAGTAATCAAAGTTCCCACAGAATAAAACGTGCTCAGCTGAAGCATGAGTATCATGTGAGAGTTAGCGGACTGAAGGTTGTTAACAGTTGACTCTAGTGCAAATGGAAGTCTGTTGGAGTTGGTGCCCTAGAACCTTATAATAACCCGTATTCATAGTTTTGAATATTAATAAACTACGTATCACATCATTATTGTTCTTCTGCGTAACATAGTATGTGATAATGTCTTAAGAGTAGCTGTTAGACTGAAAGGTTATAGCAGTTCCTTGCTATGATGAGAACTTACAAGTGTCACGATAATATTCTTAAATATATGTTCTATGGCTGGATGAAATCATTTGAAAGACACAAATGATTCAGGCTATCATGGGTGGAGACTCATAGGTCTTTGAGACACCTTTTCATGGTACACGTCCTTGGTAATATTCAGTGTAGGATATTATGAGAACGAGACCCGCCAGTAGAAAATTTACATTTATACGTGTCATTGGATGTTCCTATCTGCGGACTGATGCAGAAACGTCAGGAGTTGCAGCGACAGAAATGGAAAAACACAAAAGAGTAAAAGGGAAAAAAAGAACACGAAAATTTATGTGGTTTGAAAATAATCTCTACGTCCACGGAGAGGCAGAATAACTTCACTAAAATCAGGAGCACAATTTACAGGAGTTTATCTCAGAGTTCTTTCTCACAGAAAACCTAGCCCGAAATGGGCTACAAATGGAGAAGACGATCCGCTATTGCACCAACCGCACAGGAAGTCCGCATCGTTACAGCGAAAGGCGGCTAACCAAGTCAAAAAGTGCTACAGTGGCTGCCGACTGGAAGTCCAAAAGGCTACAGTAAAGTTGAATCCAAAGTCCGCACTGCTATAGTGTTGTGTCGGTGTCGGTCGGTTAGCTCTGCTACTGTGTTCAGATATGCTACAGTACCAAAAAATTTGGGCTGGGGCTTTCGGCCCTCGGACCCCCGGAGCAGGGGCGCGTTGCCCCCTGCAACCCCCAACGAGCTCACCAGGGAGCTCGATCTGCGAAAGTTGCGGGCCAGAAATATTCAACCCAAACATCGCCCAAAGAGGATCGAGCTACACCAATCCAACACGGACGTGTGTATTGATTCTTAGACTTTAAGGTTATTATTGAGTATTACAAGTCGTGTGTATTGATGTATTGACGAAAATCGTGACGACATATGTTCGCGGTGAGCTAGGATATGTTGGGTGCGTCACGAATAATATTGCATTAATGAATAATATGAGAAATGATTTGTCTCTTCTGTTCTTTAATGAAAGTTGATATCTCAGACCCTTTGATGGAAATGATATAGCCTAAATAAATCAATGACCAATGTTCTATAAGCAAGTTCAATTTTCAAAAATTCAAAGAAAGAGACATCGAACACATGGGTTGATGGCGCCGACATGCAACTTACTTGATTAGAGATATCGTGATACAAAGATTATATTACACAGTAAGCGTCCATATGAGGTATTATGTCATTGCGATATTAACTTTCTCTATGGGTGCTTTGGTATATTGCTATACGCTAACCTTGGACTTTAGGCTGCTTCGCCTAATGCCACTGAGAAAGAGGTTTAGAGAGTCACACATTAAGTGTATCCAAAATCTTAGTTAAATAATATATTTTTATTTATTATTTAACAAGTTGAATAAATATTATTTTCACACGTGGTTTAATAATTATTCATCTTTGCTTGATCGCATATATTCTGTCACCAGTTATTCGAGAGAATATTATGTGAGCGAGATATTTAATAAATATTTAATTAATATTTATTTGCTATTTAGTGAATATAATATTTATTTATTTATTGGCGAATAATGCAATGATATTTATTTATTAAATAAATAGTCATTATTCAAGACCCGATAAATATTGTGGAGGAATGACGGACCGAGTTTAATGATCCAATGATAAATAATATATATTGAATATTATTTGATTAAATAATATTTAATTTAATTCGCGAGTTTAGCGTATGTCGAGAAATAATAATAATAATATTATTATAGACATGAGGTTCTGCAAGGATTAATAAATAAATATTAAAGGGCACTTGTGCATTTATTTATTTCTAATCCTAACGGTATATAAACCCAAATATATTATTTTTCAAGAGTGCCAATTCATTTGTTTTGTTGTGCACAACGAATCTGGAGAATCTTCTCGAAGCCCTAGAGAACTATCTTCTTCAAGAATGCTTCCAAGAACGAAGATCGATCTTCCTCCATCTTCCACTCTCGAGTCTAGAGGAATCAAGAAGAGCGCTTTGGTAGCGATTCTTGTTACGATCAAAAGCGAACTACGCAAGCATTAAGATCTGCCGTGCTAGCACTCGAAGATTCTTACAGCGGCGTTTAGAGATTTGTAGAACACATGTGGATTACCGCTAGAGGGAATCTGCTCTTGATTCTTACAACGCAATGACAGTACAACGTGGATCCGTCGTCAGATCCATCAACGAAGAAAGATTTTTTCACAAAGTAATTCTTTAAAATGCTTAAATTAATTATAAATAATATGTGATGATTCTGCATTCTGATTCCGGCGTTTTATTCATTGTTTGTATTCTTTGATTCAATTCCGTTGATCGCGGCATTTATCGTCGTGTAAATCTCGGATTGATCATCGATCATGACAAAAAATAATGTTGGGTACTACCCATCACACTCTTCCGCTGCGTCCGGAACCTTCATGTACGACCAATAGTACTCCAGCTTTCTGCCTAGCGTGGAGCCACATATCGAACTCCAGAATTCGGAACTGGTGCAAATCCTCTCTTAGTAGGCACCAGAGGAAAGGTCTTGCAAAATCTTTGGTGATGGCCCATTCTGCCACGAACTCGACACTCTACTGGGTCTCTCCTACACTGGGTCTTCATGTGACCCTGCCTTCCACATTGATGACATACCACATAACCACCCGTGCGTATACTCTGACTGCCACTGCCCTCGCGTGAAGTTTCAAGGAGACGCTTCTTGACACTGGACGAACCACTTCCTTGCCTAGGTGCCGAACCACCACGCCCTATACCTCCAACTTCCCTTAGATTACACTCGGTGATAAGGGTCCAGTTCATTATCTCAGAGACATTCGTCAGTCGGAAGACGTTCACCTGAGCCCATCCTCAAAACGCCTCGCTTTGAACAGTTCATCACCAGCAAGAGTGGGTGCAAAATGCTGGAGCTCAGTGAAACGAAGCTGAGTAATCCATGACGGACATAGTACCCTGCTCTTGATGCATGAATTCCGTAACTCGATCAGCTCCCAAGGTTTTTAGGAAGTAGTCATAGAAACAAGTATGGAAGTCCCTTCAGACCATACCTCGGTCCTGATCCGCTTGAGTCAGAACATCTCACCACTTCTTGGCAGATCCTCAAAACATATACGCTGCGAGCTTCACCTTCATTTCTGAAGGCGTTTCCAGATGCTTGAAGATTGTATGAATAGCCTCTAACCAAGACTCAGTAGCTTGAGGACCACCTTCCCTCGAAAAAGTCAGTGGGTGCTGCTGCTGGAATTTCATAGTCAACTCTGCATGGTTGGCGCAGGTCGTGGAGCTCCCTCCATGGACTGCACTAGACATAGAACACCCTCTCTAAGCTGAGCGTCAATGCCTAGTCCCGGAATAAGAAGTGGTACTACGGGAGGTGCCGCAGGTGGCACTGCAGGTGGTTCAAGTCCCCCACCTCAGGAGAGCATGGTTGTCGCCACCCTCCTCGTGCTCGACCCGAGGTCGGTGTGGAGACATATATCTATAATGCCAAGCGCACACCTCAAAATAAAATACAAGGCAAAAAAGATTACAGATAAGAAGACCAGACATATAGAAGGCCTCACTACACAGGATACTCTAACCCAACTACCCATTCTAAGGTCAGGTTATAAGGTGTGACTCAAGTCTTAATCACAAAGGTTCAGTTATATGGGATTTCAATTCCAAGTTACAGAGGAAAACACTCTTTAAGTTGCAATTGACATCTCTATTTAATGACAACCGATTTTTTTTTTTTCTCAAGAGTTAGAATTTAGTAAGTCTGCATGTAATGGTTCAGTTATATGGGTTGTCGTTCCCAAGATATAAAGACACAAACTTTATAAGTTGCAATTGACACTCCATTTAACTGCAACCACCTATTTAACATCGGGTATTGTATGTAATAAGTGCATATATGATGGTTCAATTTTACAGATTTCCATTCCCAATTTATAAAGAACTAAACTTTTTAAG
Source organism: Viscum album (assembly GCA_963277665.1). NCBI lineage: Eukaryota > Viridiplantae > Streptophyta > Magnoliopsida > Santalales > Viscaceae > Viscum > Viscum album. Next base: position 1,913,349,239 of record OY728127.1, read on the forward strand.
TTGCGATTGTCACTCCATTTAACTGCGACCACCTAAAGGCTTCAGCGTATATGTAACCAAGGTTCCATAGCTTTAACTACGTTAAAATTGTTTAAATAAGGTTCTATCATCAAACTATGCGGGAAAACACCATTTAAGTTGATGCAATCAATTTTTTTCATCTTTTTACTGCAAGAAACATTATGAATTACAAGCATAGTAATCAATGCACATACAATAAGCAATATGCAAAACAAGCAATGAGATGTGCAGAACATGACATATGCATAACATATAAATCCATACATGCTTATGATGGTGCATGAGCTAATGCTCCCTTACCGTACCGGCTCAAGGTTGGAAATCCATAAAACATGCGTGTCGCCCAATGATGGAAATAGTACAACTGTAAAAGGTGAAATCCAGAACAACAAATCCCATCCCTGACAACTTGGCTTTCCCCTCGCATGTGGGTTAGCTACTTTCAGGCATATGCTCATTACCATGTTCCGACACTTCATAGTCTCTAGTCTACTAACCCAAAACATTAAGACAAAGAAAAAAGAAGCTTTGATACCACTTTGTGACGTCCCCAATCCGGTTCATAGACTAGTGACCGGTCCAGTTGGTGATGAGGCCTTAAGCATGCCTCCCCTTATGTCAAAGGCTGCCGACTAACAACAATGGTGCATGGTGGTACGGTGGAGAGACTATACTCTATCATAGTGCAATAGAATGGTAAATAAACACAATGGAAAAATAAAGACAACACACAATTCATCCAGATAACAAATAACAGACATGAAGTAGTAAAGAGTATCACATACAGATGATGTCATGGCGATTCAAAAATATGAAGCAAGCAATGCATGGTAGCAGATATACAAACAATACCAGTATAGACGAAAGGAAGCGAAAGGCTCCATGAGCATCCTGAGCATTGGCTCAATCATCCTCTGTTCCCAACCATAAAATAGATCAAGCGTCCATAGCTAGACGCTTCCCTTTATCCTTATCTGCATTCATGAAGTTTGCCCGGGTATCAAACGGTGACCCAAACAGGGTGTGAGTACAACTCAGTAGGTCACCACCAACAGTGTCTAATGCAAATTGAGTATGTGAATATAAAATGTAACAGTGTAGGTATAATAAATATAAAGTAGTAAAGGAAACCATGTCTGGCTCGACCTCCTCATGGGATACCTGGCCGACCCTACTCGCTTCGGCCTAAGCCGAATGTCTCTGAGCATATGACCTTTTATTCGGCCAGGGATCCGAGGCACATAGCCAAGGTGTCCTAGAATAAGAACCACAAGGAATCCATGGAAAAACCATGACATTCTTGACCTTTGGATGTCGAGCCCACTCGCAGTGATCAACTGTGATGATAGGCTATTTGGGTTTGATTAATCCAAGGGGCGAACCCTTGACATTCCACTCCTAAGAGTTTCTAACCGAACCAAGGAAACTATCCTATCGGGGCAAGATGTTTGATGGAGGATACTGTGATCTTTGAGAAATTGTTGAAAAGAAGTGGATAAATATTCTCGACCATTGTTCGAGCGGAGAGATTTAATAGGCTTGGAGAATTGAGTGTGAATTTCACGATAAAAAGTCTTGAAAATATCACACACTTCTGAACGATCACGAAGGAGATATATCCATGTCATCTGAGAGAAGTCATCAATAAATGATATATAATAATGGTACCCTGATTGACTAGGAACCTTGCAAGGACCCCACGCATCAGAATGAACTAAGTCGAAAGGATTCACCGCACGCGTCACCAAACGAGGAACATACGTTGCTCGATGATGTTTAGCAAACTTACAGGATTCACAATGGAAGGAAATATGTTGACTGAAATGGGGGTAAAGCTTATGTAAGACTGAAGCTGATGAATGAACATGACGAAAATGTAGTTCGAGAGCACGAGCAGAGGTGGATGTGCAAGCAAGGGACAATGGGCTATCGAACATGTACACCTCATCACTAAGATGATCCTTACCAAGTTCCCGATTCGTCGACCGCTCTTGAAAAACAAAACTAGAAGATGTAAAAATAGCAACAAAATTTAAGTTCTTTGTGAGTTTACTGATGGAGAGAAGATTAAAAGGACTGTGAGGAATATGAGCCACTGAAGTCAGACGAATTTAAGAAGTCAATGAGCATGTGTCAAATCTCGCAATAGGGACTACAGATCCATCAACAATAGTAATTGCAGCGGCACCAGTATACGGATGATAGATAGCAAGCATACCTGAATCACCTGTGAGATGATCAGAAGTACCAGAATCAAGCATCCATGCTGTCGATCGACGAAATATACAAGCGGTAGGGCCACCAGTCTGAGCAATAAAGGCTGAAGAAGAGACAGGTGACAAAACAACCCGATGAGAGTGTATAAACACAATCTCAGCCATAGAGAGTTCTAGGTTGTGATGGATACTAGATGATGATGAGGATGGTGCTATGTCTGGAAGAAGATGGAGAATCTGGCCCGGGCAGCAGGCTACTGGTATGGATAGTCAGAAAATGCCTCGGCAGGAACAGCCGGGTCAGTAGTATCAAGGCGTGCAGGAACAGAACGCAGCAGGATGCTAATCGAATGTTTGGCAGGAACAACCGGAATGCATGAATGATGTGGTGAGACAACAACAGGGGCGCGCAGGAACAGACGTCGCCTTAAGTGGTGTTTGAGGAAGGGGCGACTGGAGGTGCTGCCTAGGGGCGCTGGCAGCAGTCGGTGCATAGGTGTGCGCAGTAAGGACCTCGGATCGGAAGTGTTGCCGCTTGACAGGAGAGTGCAACAACCGTCAGGAGATGTGCGCAGGACGGACTGTCATTAGCAGGGGCGTCAGAGTGCGTTTGGGTAGTTTGACGCCATCAGGGGTGGCGGGCGGAGGTGCAGTCGCCAGGGGATCCACATGGGTGGCCGGGCGCACCAGGAGGAAGGCGCGCACAGGGAGGAGCGGGGCTAGGGTGCTGGCGCTTGGAAGATGGCGGCGTCGATGCGGCAGGGAGGAACAATGGGCCTAGAGTCGTCGCGGGTGGTCGCGTCTAGAGGGGGGGGGGGGCGTCGGGGGCTAATGCGGCTGCTGGAGCAGGGCGGCGCAGGGAAGGTTGTCGCGCAACGAGGGCTCGGAAGGAGCAGTCGTGCAGGGAGAGCGGCAACCTGAGCCGGAGGCGCAACGGGGGGCCTTTAACATGGCCAGAGTGGCTCACAAACCTTACATTAGAGGGTGGCCCGAAGGACCTAGCATTAGAGGTGTGGTTCAAAGACCTTACATTGAAGGGGTGGTTTGAAGACTTTTCATCTATGTGGGATGATCCTAGAGGCCAAACATTTATGGGGAGTGTCTTGGAGGTCCCAACGGTGCGTGCTGTTTAAGACCGGGTTTGCTTGTGGATGAGCCAGAGGCCCAACATGGTCTGGAGGTCAGCTTGAGAGTGACCCAAATATCAGCATGTGTGGCTCGCTTGAAGGAGATCTGGAGAGAAAGTCATGCCACTTGTAGCTCCACGATAACACTGCAACAGTTGCATAATAGTTCCTGAACAGTACCGCAAACACCAACAAAGAATACCTGTAAACAACACTTGCAGACTATACTTATGAACAGTACCTGTAAATAGTATCTGCAAACCGTGTCCGCACTGTACCCCCAGAGTAATCGCGAATAGTCTGCAGATAGTATTTGCTACAGTAATCCTGGAGATTATAGCTGTCCGAATTCGAACATGCATTACGTGAAAATAAAAATTAGGACAAGCATGGAGTATGGGAAAAAGACAGTGAAGTGTGATGACAGAGTTGTGAAATTAAGTGGTGAAGGTGTAAGTTTGTTTTAATCCCTTTTCTTTTGCTTCAGCCTAAAAGGATTTAACGATGTATTTCTGCATGAAACTCAACTGACATTCATATCTTACAAATTCTGCTCTGCAAGTTCTCATGCCAGAGATGAGAAATCAATAATGTCATTTAGTGCTACAGTTACTGTGTATAGACTTACGTTCTACTTATTTTTCAGTGCACCTGCATCATTTGAGCGTCAATTCAGAAAAGAATTTCCTTTATTATATAGATATCTTCAAGAAGCTCCCGACAATAAGGTACCTCATGATTCTGGAGCAGTAATGTTTTTTAGTTAATAGATATCTATCACTAAATAAAATGATGAACTTTTATCAAATGATAACATGGTTCATAAAAAACACTTGAAAGTAATTTCTCTGTTTTGTTTTTAGATTTGTTGGAAGGACGTGATGCATTGGATGTGGCCCCTTTTTACTGAAGATTGGGGGTTGTGGAGAAGAGAAAATTTAAACCTCAGCCCTTGTCCTTTCACTGTTAGCATTTTGGCCTTTTCAAATCTCAATGCTAAAACTCCATATATTTATTTGGCAGAATCTGGATTACATAGATTACAGAAATGAATCATCATAAATGCTTTCAAGAATTGCAAAGTTTTCTTTGTTTCTAGTCATTTTTGTTTGATATCATTGATTTCTGTTTTGATGGAGCAGGATCCAGTAACAGGTCTTCCTATTTGTCACGATAGATATCATTCTCCTCTGCTATTGTAAGATTCGAGTGCCTACTTTGGAATGTCTGGTTTTTCATGCATTGCAGTTTTTTTCCAGATACTTAGTACAGCCACATAAAAATCTAAAGGCCCTTTGGGGATTTTGAAAGGATTACTTATTAGGATTTATAATCCCCATCATCTTTGTTTGCCTCCCATTTAATGAAGGTCTTAAAAAGAACTCCCAATCTTTAATAGACAACATTGACCCGATGACTGCGGTACCATAAGACGATTTGTTCTTTCCCAGAACCGAACAGGGAATTTATCAGGGTTTCCATCGCAAACTGCAAAGAAATTGCAAAGCTTAATAAGGAATTTATCATGCGTTAATTTTTTTTCTGTTTGATTCATTGAACACTTATTCCCATTGAACTGCTTTTTTTTTTTTTATTGTCTCTATATGCATCACGTGCTGCATGGTAAAATCAATGGCATGATTTTTTTTCGCCCTCTCCCTGGTTAATCCTGGCTTATTATTCTACCTGCTTTAGCAGTGCCCCACTTGATACCAAGACTAGAGCTGGGAATAAGGAACATGAATTCTCCTTACCGCTGTTGAAGGATTCAGGACACTTTCATTTTGTCGCCATAGATGAAAGCACTCCTTGATTTAATATAAGTTGCTTCAAAATGAAAAAAATGCCTTTCATAAATTGTTAAAATGATTTGTCTGATTTAATATTTTGATGATCAGGACTTTTTTGAATTTTAAATTAATTTATCTTCTGTTCATAAATTTTACTTTTGATCAATCAGGTATGGTTTTGACAAGCTCATTGTTGAATGCCCTGGTATGATTGTTTGATATACAGCCTTACTTTTTAAGTGTTTATATTATGTTTGTACAGAAAGATATTAGTCACTCTAGAAAACCTTTTCAGGTTCTGTATTTTCCCACTGAAATCATAATGATCCGTGCATGTTAACTGTAGAAGGAATAAAAAGAGAGAAACCCGAACCCCCAAGGTGTATCTCCAAAGGAGCCCTTGGGGTGTATTTATAATGAATAAGAAAGACCACACCGGACCTCAAGTCCGATGTGGGATGCAGACTCCAACACTCCCCCTCAAGCTAGGTGAACCTAGCTTGGACACATAATGAAAAGAAAACAATAAAAACAGACGCTAACACTCCCCCTCAAGCTAGACATACCCAGCTTGATGACAAAACATGACGAAATAAAAAGAAAACTGCAAAAGTTGCTGCTCCCCCTCACGATCGAAGCTCCTCCACAGGATGATGGATGGATGAGGTTGTGGGCGCAGCAGAAGAAACCACTCAGATCGGCTGGTTGACGGAGCGCCAGGAATGCCGCACTAGTGGGGCCGGTCGTTGAAACGCCGGGAAATCCAAACTAGCACCGGGAAAACCGCACTTGCGGGGCCGGCGACGGGAGGCGGGGATTCCGCAGAATTGTTGCGGGACTGGCGGCGCCAACGGGCCCAAATCCGAGGATGTCGAGCGACTGCGCCAGCGAATGGACGTGCCGGCGGAGAGAGATGCGGCTGCCGGGAGGTGCCGGGAGATGCCGGCGAGGCGATGATCCGCAGGAGGAGGCCGGCGAGGGTGCAGGAGGCCGGGAGACAGCGCTGGAAACCGGAGGAGGCCCCCTGCGTGGAGCGGCCGACACGGGTGGAGGCCGGAACAGTCCGGATCTGCCCGGATCTGCCCGGAACAGTCCGGATATCGCCGGATCTGGCCGGATCTGGCCGAAAATCACCGGATCTGGCGGGAGTAGCCGAAACTGTCCGGATCTGGCTGCCGGAGAGGGGTGGCATGGAGGCGCATGGAGCCGGCTGGGATGGAGCCGCCGGGGAGGGAGAGTCGCCGGGAGGGAGCGCTGCGCGCAGAGGGAGGTTGAGCCGACGGGATGCGCAGAGGAGAGGGCCGCCGGGAAGGGAGGCCCGCCGGGAGGTGGAGGCGCAGCGGGAGTGAGGACTGCCGGGAGGTAGGGCCTGCCGAGAGCTCCACAGGAGGAGGCGACGGCGGCTGGAGAACTAGGGAGAGGCGTCCGCCGGGCGCCGGCATGGAGGGGCCGCCGAGACGAGGGCGCACCGCGGGAGGGCGGCGGAGGTCGGGAAGCCGCAGCAGGGAGCCGTCGCGGAAGGGAGGCGCGCAAGGGTCGGGAGGCGTCGCGACGGGATGCGCCGCTGCGGGATGTCGGGGCCGGCTCGCTCAGAGGAGGCAGCGGGAAACCAACAGGAGGAGGGCGCCGCTGGAGCCGGGAAGCCACAACAGGAGGAGCGACGCGCAGGAGGCCGCCGGGAAGGGAGGCGCGCCGTCGGGGAAGGCCACAGGGGGCGGCTGGGATGGGAAGCGCGCCGGGAGAGCAGGCTTGCGCTGGAGGGCTGCGCGACCAGGAGCCGGCAGGGAAGAGGCGGACGGGAGGGAGGGCCTGCCGAGAAGGGAGGGCCGCCGCGCGCAGCGGGGAAGCAGGCGCCGGCAGGGGAGACCCGCCGGAGAAACGAGCCCGGAGGGGGCGGCGGCTGAGAAAAAAAAAAAACTAACCCTACATTAGGGCCGCCGCCCCCCCCACGGGGGATAAATAAAAAGAACCCTAGATGAAGGGGGAAATAAAATGGGAGGAAGAGGGGTCGGGATTAACTTCCCTCTGATACCAGTAGAAGGAATAAAAAGAGAGAAACCCGAACCCCCAAGGTGTATCTCCAAAGGAGCCCTTGGAGTGTATTTATAATGAATAAGAAAGACCACACCGGACCTCAAGTCCGATGTGGGATGCAGACTCCAACATTAACCACCATGTCTTTTCTTTTATGTTCCGACTTATGGAAGTCGTCTTTCGTTTTCTAGAGTAGATCTTGTTGGTTAAGCAAGTGGGGTTGCTGTAAAATACTAATCACTACCCCATTGTGCTTTTGCTAGTGGACTCGTGATTAAATATGCTACAAAAGACCTTGAATTTAGTATTTTTGATTTTGTACAACGTGTTGTGAGATATTTTTGGTCTATTTGGAACCAAATAATAGAGGATTCTCCGGGCCATGTATTCCTGTCTTTTCATTGATTTGCTCTGTTATGTTTGTTACACTAAATTGAGGAGAGGCACTTATTTTCCTATTTTATTTTCTGGACTTTTTATCTTTCCTTGTAATTTCAGTTGTTTGTTTGCAGTCCTTAAATCATTGCTGTTCCACCAAAATCCGTGTTTGTGCTTGTTAAAAAATAGTTACTCATCTACTGTTCTACATTAATTTCCCAAAAATACTGGGACATCTCTGATATTTACTAGTGATGCATTTGAAAATAATGATTTTTTTTTTTGCATGTGAAAAAATGGTGGCATTAAGAAATTCAAAGTGCAATGATCTATAGGTTTTGTCATCTAGGTCAATTTTAAAATTCATACTCAGGTTTCATTTGCTTGAGATCCTGTGTCATTTTTCGTTTGAGCTCTTTTCCATGATCGTCTGTTTTTCACCATGTCATGCATGCAAGTATGGTTCCTTTCTATATTAAGTTACCTGGTGGATCTTTAAAACTTGTCCATCAGTACTTTTGCTTAAATTATGTTGTTTTCATTTAGAAGTTTGTTGTGTTACACTTCCCTTGATTTATCTTTCATTTTATCATTAACCTATCTGTATCAACAGATTATTGGCCACCCAATGTTCATATTTCTGGCTTCTGGTTTCTTCCACTCCAATGGCAGTTTTCTTGCAAAAATTGTAGAGCCATTTCAGATTCACTCTCTTCAGGGCAACATAACGTGACATATGAGATGTGTTTAACTCATGCCAAGTTACAGTCTTTTTTGGCTACTACTTTGCCATCACGACCTATTTTCATTGGATTAAATTCTATCGGAAGGCAAGTCTGAACTTTTCTTTCTTCTTCCAAGCCTTAGTGAAATCCAATACGGGAGGATTGGAAATTCTGCAGCCCCCTTTTTGTTCTCATGGGTGTTTTTTCTTCACTTAATTGATGTACAACTTAGCTTGAAATATCATTTATTATATCTTGAATTGAACTGAATTTCCATTTGCTGTCTTCAGCATGGGTTTTCTGAGGAACCCCCTTGCCTTTATTCAAGTTCTTCAAAATGTCCTGGAGACGACCAGTTACAGATTTATCCTTTTATCTGCTGGCTATGAGCCTTTAGATGCAGCTGCTAGAGTGGTTGCTGCTGAAGAATCATCCAATCTGGATCAGAATAGTGAAGATGAGATATATCTTTCTGGCGGTCGACTAATTTGCTTTTCTGGGTCAGTGCTCATTCTTGAAGCCTTTTATTTAACGAATTCTTCATTTTTTTTTTACAATTACAATTAATTGCTCTTCTGGGTCAGTGCTCATTTTTTTTGGGCCCAGGAGAACTGTTTTTGAATCTGATTTTCCTGCTAAAGGTTGGCTGCTGATGAGTGTAATTGCTGAGTTCATTTTACAAATAAAATTTTCCTCGTCTATTCTGTTACCCTTTTTTTTCCAGCACTATGCCCTACAGCTGGTTGTTTTCAAAATGCGCAGTTGCAGTTCATCATGGAGGCAGGTGATTTTGTACTAATATATATATATATTTTTCAGACTGTTTATATTCATATTTTTATGTTGTTGCTTCATTCTCTGACTTTACACTTCAATGCAAAATTAGTGGGTCAACTGCTGCTGCACTACATGCCGGAACCCCACAGGTTTGTCTGTTAGGCTTTTTTTTAACTGATTTGCTTTCATAACCTAATTTCCTTAACTCAATTCAACTCAACTAAACCTAATCGGGATCAGCTGCATGTTTTTTTTTGGCGCTGGCTTTCTTTTGATTAATTTAAAAATTTATGGGATTTTTAATTACTGACGACTGATTAAAATATTTTATGAATGATGATTTTTATGTTTAGCTGCTCAATAGGTCAAATTTCTTTTCGTCACGTTGAATCGGAATGCGAAATTCACGAAAGAAATAAATGAAAATAAAGATAAAATGGACATGATAATTTATGTGGAAAACCTTCAAATAATGAGGGGTAAAAAGTCACATGCAAGGATAGAAAGATTTCATTATGGAAAAATGTGGGTGCATACACTCAAAATAATATAAAGATAAATTTCATAAAATACCTCGCTTGAATAAAAGAGAAAACACCTCACATGACGCTTTAAAAAAATGCACAAATGATCTAATGAAGCTGTTGTTTTTTTTTGATGGAACTGAGAAGGGAAGACCTCAATTTATAGGCGAGCCCCCCCCCCCCCCCCACTACGGTTCACTGGACCCTGCAGTTTTCATGGGTTCTGGTGAGGTTTTTCCTTAAATTAGGTGGCCTAACCTACGGATCCATAAATTTTGTTTGTTTAGGTAGGCAAGTGGCCAACCAATCTGACATTTGCAGTTTGCAAGTGTAGATTGGTACACCTCCTACCTCAAAGAGAGGTGGAGACCTTCATTTATAGATAGAGGAAAATAAATACATGTAGAAGAAAAACGATGTGGGACTTGGAAATACACTTAAACGGGTCTAGCACTCCCCCTCAAGCTAGAACAGGTATAGCTTAGAAGAAGAGTCCCACAAAAAAGAAAGATAGAAGACACCAAAAAAGAAGACCACACGCACTCTTCTTCAAGCTGGGTCATTGATGTCGTGGATGCCCAACTTGGTGCATAAAGAATCCAGTCGAGCTCCCGACAAGCCTTTGGTGAAGATGTCGGTAAGCTGATGAAGTGTTGGAATGTAACTAAAGTTGATGAGGTGTTTTTGCTCAAAGTGATGGCGAAAGAAGTGTCAGTCAATCTCATATACTTTATGCGTTCATGAAAAACTGGATTAGAAACAATCTTCGTGATCGCCTGATCTTCACACCAAATATGAGCAGAAGTCTGTGGCGGGAAACCAATTTATGAAGAAGGTGACGGAGTCATAGAATTTTAGTAGTAATTGTGGCCAGCACACGGATGACATCACAGAAGACCTCAATGTTCAGATGATCATGATGTGAATATCGAAAATCACGAGCAGAGTTTTTCTTAATGTTTTTGTCAATGTGAAGGACAACGTCTCATTGAGATTTCGTCGGATGTTCCATGACTTGACTGACTTTACTGACAACACAGACAATATTTGGACGAGTCATGGTAAGATAATTGAGTTTGCCCACAAGTTGACGATACCTATCTGGATGAGAATATGGGTCGGTGGCAGCATGGGGGGACTTTTCCCCTGGTTCAAGAGGAGTGTCAACGACAGTTGCTTGAGACAAGCCAGTATCTTGCAAGATATTCAACGCATATTTTCGTTGTGAAAGAAAGATGCTGGTTGGAGTACGGAAGACTTCAATGCCAAGAAAATATGTCAAAGGACCCAGATCTTTGGTATGAAACTATTGTTGAAGATAAGCCTTGAGATGAGAGAGAGTGTATCGAAATAATCAACACCATATGTTTGAGCAAAATCTTTTGCTACGAGACGAACTTTAAGACGATGAAGAGTACCATCTGCATTTGGATGGACATTTGCTGCCAACTACCTATTTACCCACCGGAAGGGGGATCAGATTCTAAGTGTGATTCTAAGTGTGATTGTCGTCCAATGCTTGTAATTCATCCTGCATTTCTTGAAGCCAACCAGGGTGAGATTTAGTCTCAGCAACTCTGTGAGGAACAAATATCGTTTCCCGAGCGGAGAAGACTTTGTAGGAAGTTGTGTATATAGGATTATTCTGGCAAGAGCGAGTACCTTTCCGTAATGTAATAGGCAAGTCATCTGTGCTCGGAGTAAGAGCGTCTGACGAAGTTGGGGAGTTGGTGTGCTCGGTCTGAGCGGAGGGCACATTCGACGGTTGACGAGAGTAAATAGAGCCAAAACGGTGATCATCAGAGTGAGATAACAGAGACAGGGGTGGGTGGAAGGTGAGAGGAAGACGGTCATCGATAGTGTTACCAGGGTGGGAAGAGGGTGGAGAGAAATGAAAGTTCTCAATAAAGGAGACATCAACAGAGATGATATAACGCCGTAAGTTTGCAGAGAAATAGGGGTACCCGTGCTAAGTGCGAGAGTAACCCAGGAAGATGCAACAAAGAGTTTTCGGGGAAAATTTAGATAAATGGGAACGAGTGTCAAAAACATAATAAAGACACCAAAACACACCAAGGGGAAGGGTGAGAAGGGAGAAAGGGGAACAAAGCCTGAAATGGAGTATCCGCCTGAAGGATAGAAGAAGGAATACGCTTTATAAGATAGGTGGAAGTGTCATCTCCCCAAAAAGGAAGAGGCACCTATATGTGAAATAATAAGGCTCGGGCAGTTTCCAAGATATGACGATGTTTGCGCTTAGCCACACCATTCCGCTGAGGGGCATCGGGGTGGGATGTTTGATGGAGGACACCGTAATCTTTGAGAAACTGCTGAAGGGAAGAAGATAAATATTCTTGACCATTTTTTGAGCGGATATATTTAATAGGCTTGGAGAATTGAGTGCGAATTTCATTGTAAAATGTTTTGAAAATATCACTCCTCTGAATGATCACGAATGAGATATAACCATGTCGTCCGAGATAAGTCATCAATAAAGGATACATTATAATGGTACCCTAACTGACTGGGGACCCTACAGGAACCTCATACATCAGAATTAATTAAGTTAAAAGGGTTAGCTGCACGCATCACCAAACGAGGAACATAAGACGCCTAATGATGTTTAGCAAACTTACAGGATTCACAATGGAAGAAAAGGTGTGGACTTACGACTAAGCCGGTGGATGACCGCGGCGAAAATATAGTTCGAGGGCACGAGTAGAGGTGGATGAACAAACAAGGGATGGTGGGGTATCGAACATGTACACCCCATCACTAAGACGACCTCTACCAAGCTCTCGATCTGTCGACCGCTCTTGAAAAACAACCCCGGAAGATGTAAAAATAACATGTAGTCAGTGAATTCCCCTTACCTCAAGGTGAGGTGGAGATATTCTTTTATAGATGGATAAAAAGGATTACAAGGTGGAGTAATCTGATGTAGGATTCAGAAATACCCTTTACTCGGAAATACAATTAATCAGGTTCAACACTTCCCCCCTAAGCTGGTACATGATTGCTTGGACCAAGAGTCCCACAAAAAAGAAAGAAGACATCAAACAAGACCACACACACTCCCACCTCAAGCTGGGTCGCTAATGTTGTGGATGCCCAGCTTGGTACAGAGAGGGTCCAGTCGAGCTCCCGGGAGGCCTTTGGTGAAGACGTCGGCAAGCTGATCTTCTGTCGATATGTGCCTGAAACTGTCATGGTGCTACTCGAGTTGATGACGAAAAAAGTGGCAGTCTACCTTGATATGCTTCGTGCGTTCATGGAAGACGAGATTAGAAGCAATCTTAATGGCTGTCTGATTATCACACCAAATATGAGCAGACATCTGCTGCGGGAAACTAATCTCATGGAGAAGATGACGAAAACAAAGGATCTCAGTAGTGACTATGGCTATCGCACGGTATTTAGACTCAACACTGAATTTAGAGACGACAGTCTGTTTTTTGCCTCGCCATGAGATGAGGTTACCTGCTAGAAAAACGACAAACCTAGAAGTAGACTTTCATGTAGCAAGATAACCAGCATAATCGGCATCACAGAAGGCCTCAATATTTAGATGATCGTGACGTGAATACCGAAGACCACGTGCAAAGTCTTTCTTGATGTATTTGACAATGCGAATGACAACATCCCACTGAGATTTTGTCGGATGCTCCATGAATTGACTTACTTTAGCAACAACGCAGACAATGTCTGGGCAAGTCATGGTGAGATAATTGAGTTTTCTCACAATACGACTGTACATCTTTGGGTGATAATATGGTTCCGTGGTGTCATAGAGAGACCCTTCCCCATGCTCAAGAGGAGTGTCAACGACAGTTGCCTGAGTCAAACCAACATCCTGTATGATGTCCAATGCATATTTCCGTTGACAAAGAAAAATGGTGTCCGAAGAACGAGAGATCTCATTGCCAAAGAAGTATATCAAAGGATCGAGATCTTTGGTTTGAAAGTGGTGTTGAAGATGTCCCTTTAGTTGGACGATTCCAGTTGAGTTGCTCTATCACCAACATACACAACCAGCAGGATGCAGTCAGAGGACGTCGTATGGTAGAAGACAGTGTGGTCCTTCATACTTCGAGATAGCCCAAATGTAGTGACGACAATGTTGAATCGACCAAACCAAGCACGGGGAGACTGCTTGAGGCCATATAGAGAGTAACGAAGTCGACAGACATGTGAGTCGACTCCTGAGACACGAAAGCCAGGAGATTGTTGCCGATATACTATAAACCCTGCTTTTTATTTCATATTTAAACATGATTTATTACATAAAATTTCACTTAATACAATTCAAAAGATTGAGAGGTTTAGTGTCTTTGGGAAATTAAGAACATTACATAACAACTTAAAACATGAAATACAACATCTTTATTGAAAACTCCTTTACACGACCACACCATTCTTTCGTACTTAACACTATGAGATAACCTGAGTACATACATAAGAAAGGGGTGAGCTATAAAGCCCAGTAAGAGAGTAAACGAGGCATAACATGAAAAAAACAATACACGTTATACAATAGACATATCAATGGAGCATAAAAGGAACATGAATATAAAGACATGATATAGCATGATAATCTTAACCTGGAAATGTGGCACCAACATACAACATGATATTAGCATGAGTAAAAGCCCATTGCACATGAATTAGCATGAGTAAACCCTCATTGCATATGAAATAGCATGAGTAAAAACCCATTGCACATAAATTAGCATGAGTAAACCCTCATTGCACATGATGTATCATGATACTAAACATCACCCAATGCATTGGAGCGCTATCAGGGCGCATCCTTCATAGTCATTTCGTTTTCATGCATAAGTGTGCCACATAGATCATATAACATGAATTTATTCAACATCATAGGTTATTCCACGATCAAGGAATGTGTAATACATATATGTAAGTCCTCAATCAATAAGTATACGAGCATAAAGGTGAATGCCCTTGATAGAGAAATGAGTATGATATTCACTACACGATGACTTTGGCATGAAAAACCGTAGTGTAATTTCGGCAGCATAACAACGTCAAATAGGAATTCGTAAAATGGGTTGATGAGAGCTGTAGAATGATAAAAAGAGGTAGACCCAAATCCCCATGGTGCTCTTTAAAGGAGGCATTGAGGTTCTTTTATAATGAATAAAAAGACCACACCGGACCACAAATCCGATGTGGGATGCAGACTCCAACACTCCCACTCAAGCTAGGTGTACCTAGCTTGAACACATAAAGAAAAAACAAAGCAATCAACAGACTGCAAACACTCCCCCTCAAGCTGGACATACCCAGCTTGATTACAAAACAAGACGAAATAAAAAGAAACAATCGACGATCGTAGCTCCCCCTCAAGATCGCAGCTCCCCCTCAGGATGATGGATGGATTGAAGCTGTTGCGGACGCAGCAGAGGAACCACACAGACTGGGCTAGTTGACGGAGTGCTAGGAAATCCGCACTAGTGGGGCCGGTCGATGATACGCCGGGAAAGCCACACTAGCACCGGGAAAGCCGCACTTGCGGGGCCGACGACAGGAGGCGGTGATTCCACAGAATCGTTGCGG
The DNA here is from genome assembly GCA_963277665.1 of Viscum album. NCBI lineage: Eukaryota > Viridiplantae > Streptophyta > Magnoliopsida > Santalales > Viscaceae > Viscum > Viscum album. The sequence goes on from OY728127.1 coordinate 1,913,364,411, forward strand.
GATCTGGCGGTGCCAAAGGGCCCAGATCCAAGGCGGTCAAGGTGCTGCGCCATGGTGGAGGAAGCGTGAGGGCGTGCCGGCGGACAGAACAGACCCCGAAATCCCCATGGTGCTCTCTAAATGAGGCCTTGAGGTTCTTTTATAATGAATAAAAAAGACCACATGGACCATGAATCCGATGTGGGATGCAGACTCCACCCCACCTCAAGCTAGGTGTACCTAGCTTGAACATATAAAGAAAAAACAAAGCAATCAACGAACTGCAAACACTTCCCCTCAAGCTGGACATACCCAGCTTGATTACAAAACAAGACGAAATAAAAAGAAACAATTGACGATCGTAGCTCCCCCTCAAGATCGCAACTCCCCCTCAGGATGATGGATGGATTGAAGATGTCGCGGGCGCAACAAAGGAACCACACGGACTAGGCTAGTTGACGGAGCGCTAGGAAATCCGCACTAGCGGGGCCGGTCGATGATACCCCGGGAAAGCCACACTAGCACCGGGAAAGCCGCACTTGCGGGGCCGATGACGGGAGGCGGTGATTCCACAGAATCGTTGCGGGATCTAGCGGTGCCAAAGGGCCCAGATCCAAGACGATCGAGGTACTGCGCCATGGTGGAGGAAGCGTGAGGGCGTGCCGGCGGACAGAACAGACCCCCAAATCCCCATGGTGCTCTCTAAAGGAGGCCTTGAGGTTCTTTTATAATGAAAAAAAAGACCACACCAGACCACGAATTCGATGTGGGATGCAGATTCCAACACTCCCCCTCAAGCTAGGTGTACCTAGCTTGAACACATAAAGAAAAAACAAAGCAATCAACAGACTACAAACATCCCCCTCAAGCTGGACATACCCAGCTTGATTACAAAACAAGACAAAATAAAAAGAAACAATCGACGATCGTAGCTCCCCCTCAAGATCGCAGCTCCCCCTCAGGATGATGGATGGATTGAAGATGTCGCGGGCGCAGGAGAGGAATCACACTGGGCTAGTTGACGGAGCACGAGGAAATCCGCACTAGCGGGGCCGGTCGATGATACGCCGGGAAAGCCACACTAGCACCGGGAAAGCCGCACTTGCGGGAGATTGAGAACACCTACCTGAGGTCTCCCCACCATTTAGGATTTTACTTAAGCGCTGACAATCGGTGTTTGACACTTGCGCGAGCTAAACCCGCTCATCAAATGATGAGTTAACCTCTATCGAAGCTAAGAACACCTGCACACCAGCCTATTTTACTCCCAAGCTTATCTCAGTGAACAAACTCATCAGTGACCACTCTTCCACCGATTCCTTTAAGGCTTGAGTCGATATTTTCTTGCTCAATGCATCGACGACCACGTTCTCTTTTTCAGTAGTATAAGCAATATTAAAATCAAAAGTCTGGAGATACTCAACCCAGTGCCTCTGTTGCAAGTTCAGATCTCTTTGAATAAAAATATACTTTAGGTTCTTATGATCAGAGTATACATAAACTGCTCCTCAAAGAGATAGTGATGTCACATTTTGAGTGCATGCATAACCGCTGTCAACTCAAGATGGTGGGTACGGTAGTTCTTTTCAATAGGGTGTATTTGGCGAGAGCCGTAGACCACCACCTGCTTCCCCTGCATCAAGACGCACCTCGAACCCGTACCAGAAGCATTGAAGAAAACATCATAACTTGAACCCAGTTTCGGAAGAATCAGAATTGGAGCTGAAGTCAACCTCACCTTCAGTTCCTCGAAAGATCTCTGACACTTAACATTCCATTCAAACTTAACACCCTTGCGGGTCAAAGATGTGATTGGAGAGGCAAGCTTAGAGAAATCCCTGAACAAACCGCCTATAATAACCAGCTAAAACCAAGAAATTCCGGATCTCAAATACATTTCCCCCAGGATATTACCGCTCGTATCTTTTCAGGATCCAGTGAGACGTTTCTCTGAGATATGATATGCCCCAGAAACTTCACTTCCTGAATCAAAAATTCACACTTGGAAAGCTTACCATACAAACGATGTTCCCTCAAGATTCCAATGATGATATCCAAATGATCTCGGTGCTCCTCCTTTGATCTGGAGTACATCAAAATATCATCCACAAACACGACCACGAACGAGTTCAAAAACCGATGGAAGATTCGGTTTATCAAAGCCATGAACACAGCAGGAGCGTTAGTGAGACCAAATAACATAACTAGAAACCCAAAATGCCCATACCGGCTCCTAAACGCTGTCTTAGGTATGTCCTCTTCCCGGACTCTCAACTGATGGTCCTTGACCGCAGGTCAATCTTTGAAAACCAACAAGCCCCTCTGAGTTTATCAAAAAGATCATCAATTCTCTGCAAATGATACCTGTTCTTAACGGTCATCTGATTTAGCTTTTGATATTCAACGCACAGTCTGAGGCTCCCGTATGCCTTCTTAGCAAAGAGGATAGGCAAAACCCAATGTGACACGCTAGGACAAATAAATCCCTTAGCCTCATGTTCCGCAAGCTGGACTTTAAGTTTCATCAACTCAGCAGGTGCCATACGATAAGATGGTATAAAAATGAGTATCGTACCAGGGAGCAGGTCAATAGTAAACTCGACCTCTCTCTGCGGCGATTATCTAGAAAAATCATCAGGAAAGACCTTAGGATACGCACACACCACTATAGGAAGTGGGGGTCTCAAGCGCGAGTCAACAACATCAAGGAACATCTCCAATAACTGGCATGAGATCACTTCTACATAAGGAACAACAAGCCCCACTCCCAAATCTAGAATCTCACTCACCTTGAAAGATATGAGCGACTCCATATGGAGATAAAAACTGAACTCCACGACGATAACAATGGATATGGGCCTTTACACTGATCATCCAATCCATGTCGATAATCTGGTCGATGATATCAAGATCAAGAACTAAGAAATCCCAAACCACTTTGAAGTCGGCTATCGTCACCCGACACGTGGGACACTTGAAACCTTGTTCGGACCTCTTTCCCAAAGGTATGGAAAGATCCAACAAGAACGACATAAGCTCCGAACGTAAGATCAACACGTCAACTAACTTTGACGATATAAAAGAATGAGTAGCACCTATATTAAACAAAGCTAGCACTACAGATGACGAAATAAACACTGTACCTCTAACAGTAGCCAACCCTGCTTCTGTTTCTTCTGGCGCATACCCCACTGCATAAAGACGTCCGGTCTCAGCTCCTCCCTGAGCCCTCTTAGCCGCATGAACATCCACCTTGGCTTGAAGGTAAGACCCACCACCCTTGGCAACATCAGAACGAACCCGCGAACCCTTGGTGAGGGTGGATCCAGTCTTACTACCTTGGGACATCCTTCCACCAAAAACGCCTGAGATGACCAGAATGTCCACAATGGTGCATGTTTTGGGCATTTCCGTACAATTAGGCTTGGTATGACCAAACCTCCCACACTGTTAGCAAACCATCTACTGTTGACTGGGCTTGATGAAAACTGAACATCTTTGCGTTTCCTTTTATGATTAGAAGACACACATTGGCTAAGAGCTGCACCAATCGAAGCTCCACCCAAACCCGTTTTCCATGCCATGTCTGCCTCAAGCATATCCGCTTTATCCACCACCTCGACAATGGTTTGAAGGCACAAGAAAATTAGCATCTACCGAATATCATCCCTCAACCCTATCTCTAACCTCCGAGCTTTGAGGTAGTCATTAGTAACAAGCTAGGGTGTTAGGTGTACTAACTCAGTGAAACGGGTGGAATTTTCCAAAACTGTACGCCCCCCGCTCTAAGGTCAGAAATTCTCGGGTCTTCGCCTCACACAACGTTTCAGGGTAAAACTGCTGATTGAAGATCTTCTTGAAAGAGGTCCAAGTAAGATCCTCGCCCAACTTGGCTTACACAACAGAGTCCCGCCATTTCTTTTCTGGTCCCTCAAGCATGTACGTGGAAAACCCACTTTAGAGTCCTCGGTAGTTATCAGAAAATGGAAGATCCTTTTAATCCGTTCGAGCCTTTACTTAGATTCCTAGGGTCCTTTGTCACCACGGAAGATGGGTGAATCATAGTTAATAAATTCCGAGCCATGATCCACCGTTTGTCCCTGGTGTCCAATACCCGCCTGATCCGGAGTTTGAATAGTGCGGATTACAGCTTCCACTAAACAAGGGTCCACCGGAGGATTCTTCTGCGAAACTTGTCTCGCAGCTTCCTCTCGGATTTGGAAGTGCTCTTCTATGAGACATTGTCTAATTAACAGAAGACAATAACCAATCAACTTAAGGGCAAATTCACAAATCATAAGACCAACTTTCAGAATCCATATTAATGCCTTTAAACAATAAGAATTTAAAGCAATCATGGATTCTACGAACGAAAGACAACACCTTAAAAAGGAACACGTCCATTTAAACAAACCTCATATCCATTTCATTGAAATGACCTCAAACATCAAGTCTCAAGCTTGGTAAAACTTCCCGACCACCCATGGTAACTTGGGTTCAGACACAGAATTGAGCTGGCTAGGCACCTTTCCGCACTTACTACCCAAATTCCGATGATCCTAACTCTTGTCTACCAAAACCCTTAACTAAACCCAGGTAGTGTCATAACACTTCGGGCAGGGTAATGACTCTGATTCTATTTTGTAATGAACCAACCCGGGTTAATCCGACAAGTCACCCATATCGGCCTGCCACAAGATAAAGAACCAACCATGTCTCATGTATAACTGAAAGGAAACAAACCAACAGAGTACAATGCGGAAGAAAGAGTACATAACCATGAAACATACAACATCATACCCAAGGGGCTAAACCTAAAAACAAAACCAAACAAGCCATTGGTCGAGTCTCCGTGTGACCAACTGTCACCACCAAACCATCCCGCTATGAAGGCAATGACCACCATGAAAAACTGTCAAGCTACTCAATGCCATTATCTTTACTCGAGTCCTGCAAAACCACATCTACAAACGCCCAAAGACAAAGTTAGGGTGTGAGCACAAAGTTTAGTTGGATTTCATCAAAGAATCTATACAAAGTTTGATATCATGAAAACAAATCCAGTTTATAAAGCATTTTCATAAGCTAATACATTTTTTTGTAAAACATCCTTTGGTTTTTCATAAAAGCATTTTCATATCCTCATAAACCAAGAATATGGCAAGTACATGAAAGAAAATAGATGAGCATAAACAAAACCATCCTTGGATACACCATAAGATAAACATGTGAGCAACCGATCGTGAAATATATCATGTGTAAAACCAAGCATAAATGACAAAGCACATGATTTGAGCTCTAGCCTATGAGAATATGTACTAGACATAAAAAGAAAGCACTAAGCCAGACATCAAGTGAATTCAACCGATATCGAGTTCTGCCACAGTCCGTCGATATCAAAAACCTCTAGTGGTATTACACACTAAAGTGACATGTCCTTTTCCCAACGCATCTAAGGTTCCCATCGTGGTTTGCTTGTCAAAACCATTTGAAAACCATGCTCACATTTTATAAAACATTTTCACAGGGAAGCAACACCGTTTCCATACTTGAAAATCCATTTTAGAATCAAATCCGCCTTAAAGGCATTTCATCAACACATAGCGTGTCCAAAACCATTTTTAAAGCAAGATCCCTTTAAAAACATAGATTTCATGAGGAAAATCCACCTTGAAATGGTGATTATACAGGCTTTCCCAAACCTTGGCCGAAGTTCTCTTACCCGTAGCTCTCTTCTCCTGCCTCCTTTACATCATGAGATGCTAACATGTCGTGGAGGGTGGAAGAATCTCACTTGTACGATGAGTGATTCAGCACAACCCGTGGTTACGTCAATGAAAGGTTAATCCGATGACTTCCCTTCAGTGATCTTCATCAAGCCCATTCAATCGAAGATTGCAATAGCAGTGGTATGGTGTAAGGTAGACATTTGTAGGTTTCTTCATTTACAGTATGAATGTTTTCCCTTTCTTGCATGGTCGATATTGGATTTGTTGGGTTAGTGTAGCCCAATTGGTTTTGGATGATGTTTGGGCCGAATGCTTCCGGTCCGTACTGCGCATCAGGCTGCAACTTCGCGGGTTGAGCTCCACGGTGAGCTCGTTGGTGGTTGTAGGTTCCCGACCCAAATTTTGGGGCAATGTAGCAACTCTGACCGACTGTATTAGAGCCGATCTGTAGCGATGCAGACTTCCAGCCACCTTTTATTGTAGCATAACGGATTTTCTATGCCGGTGGTGGAATAGTGTTTCGTCCTCCTTATTGGCCCATTTCGGATTAGGATTTTGTGTGTGATTGAGAACCCTAAAACTCCCTGTAATTTTGTGCTCTCGACTATAGTGAAATTTCTGCCTCCGTGGATGTAAGGATCATTTTCCGAACCACGTAAATCTCTGTGCCCCGTGTTCTTCTTCTTTTGTTTTCGACTTTTCTTCATTCGCAAACCCGTTCTGTCGCTGCGAGTCACGACGTTTCCGCAATAGGATTTGAGTTTCTATATTGCTTTCACTGTATTTAACGAGTGTCATTAGATCCTTTGAAACTCAACACTTGATGCTTGAAGGGTTTTTAGAAACTCTATGGAATGTTTATGTCAGATATCAGTGTTATAGAAACAATTTTTCGGTTTTGAAGGGTGTGTGATACCAAATGTATACTTTATAAATGTTGTGAGTATATAGGAGTTGAAAATCAAGGAAAGAATTGATAGAGTTTGTAGTTTGTATTCAAATGATAAAACAAAGGGTTGCTAAATCATGAAATTGAATGCAAAGGAATTTATCAAACTCAGATGAATTTTTCATAAAGGTGTATAGTTATCTCATTTCTCTTATATGATAGGAGAATTTGTTTGTTAACAAAGTGTTGTTATGGACAATATGTGTTAATGGATTCAATACACATGATTTATGATTCATCAGATTCTATAACATGTTTTGAAATGGAGACAATGGTAAAAATGTTTTATTGAGGATAAAAGTGTATCCAGATTGTAGAATGGTGAATTCCCCTTAACTCAAGGAGAGGTGGAGATATTTTTTTATAGATAGAGGAAAAGATTTACAAGTCGGAATAATCCGATGTGGGATTGGGAAACACCCTTTATCCAGAAATATAATAAACTGGGTTTAACACTCCCCCTCAAATTAGTACATGATAGCTTGGAAAAGAGTTCCACAAAAAAAGAAAGAAGACACTAACAAAGACCATACACACTACCCCTTAAGCTGGGTCACTGATGCGGTTGATGCCGAGCTTGGTACAGAGAGAGTCAAGTCGAGCTCCCGGGAGACCTTTGGTGAAGATGTCAGCAAGCTGATCAGACATCGGAATGTAGCTGAAACTAACATGGTGATGCTCGAGGTGATGGCGAAGAAAGTGGCAGTCTAACTCGATATGCTTCGCGCGTTCACTAAAGACGGGATTGGAAACAATCTTCGTGGCTGCCTGATTATCACACCAAATATGAGAAGATGATTGTGGTGAGAAACCAATCTCATGGAGAAGATGACAAAGCCATAAAATTTCAGTAGTGATCGTGGCCATTGCACGGTATTCTGATTCAGCACTGGACTGGGAGACGACAGTCTGTTTCTTGCTATGCCTTGAGATTAAGTTACCTGCCAGAAAAATGGCAAAGCCAGACGTCGATTTTCGGGTAGCTAAGCACCTAGCATAGCCAGCATCACAGAAGACCTCAATATTCAGATGATTGTGATGTGAATACCGAAGATCACGGGCAAAGTCTTTTTTAATATATTTGACAATGCGAAAGACAACATCCCACTGAGATTTTGTTAGATGTTCCATGAATCAGCTAACCTTGCTAACAGCGCAGACAATGTCTGAATGAGTCATAGTGAAATAAAGTTTTGTCACAAGATGTTGGTACCTCTCTGGGTGAGAATATTATTTTGTGCTGTCATAAAAAGACCGTTCCCTGAGCTCAAGAGAAGTGTCAACGACAGTTGCCTGAGTCAAACCAGCATCCTGTAAGATATCCAAAGCATATTTTCGTTGAGAAAAAAAGACGGTGTTCAGAGAACGGGAGACCTCGATGCCAAGTATGTTAGAGGACCGAGATCTTTGGTTTGAAACTCTTGTTGAAGATACACCTTTAGATGAGCGATTCCATTTGAGTCGCTCCCAATTATGATGATATCATCAACATAGACAATCAGCAAAATACAGCCGGAGGACGTCGTGTGGTAAAAGACAGTCTAGTCCTTCATACTTCGAGATAGGTCAAATGTAGTGACGACGGTGCAAAATCTTCCAAACCATGCACGAAGAGACTGTTTGAATCCATATAGAGAGCGACGAAGTCGACAGACATGAGAATTGGCTCCTGAGGCATGAAAGCCAGGAGGTTGTTGCAGATACACCTCTGAGAATTGCTCCGCTGAATGTGGTTTTCTCTCTGAATTTTGGATGTTGTGAAATGTACCATGGGAACCGGGTACCCTCAAACCGGCCTTCATAAAATCAAAAAAAAAAAATGATTTGCGAAGATGATATACTGCCGTAAGTCTGGAGAGTAACATCGGTATCTGCGCTGAGTGTAGGAATATCTTAGGAAGATGCAACAAAGTGATTTGGGAGAAAACTTTGACAGGTTGGGACGAGTGTCACGGACATAACACAGACCTTTGACAGGTTGGGACGAGTGTCACGGACATAACACAGACACCCAAACACACGAAGTGGAAGTAGGTTAGGAGGAAAATGGGAGAACAGAGCCCGAAAAGGAGTCTCCTTCTGAATGATTGAAGAAGAAAGATGATTTATGAGGTATGTAGCAGTAAGGATGACATCCCCAAAAAAAGAAGAGACACCTGCATGTGAAATAAGAGGGCACAGGCAGTCTCCAAAATATGATGATGTTTACGCTCGCCCATTCCATTCTGTTGAGGTTTATTAGGGCAAAATGTCTGATGAATGACGCTTTTATTCTTGAGAAATTGCTGAAAGGAAGTGGATAAATATTGTCGTTCATTGTCCGAGTGGAGACATTTAATGGAGGTGGAGAACTGAGTATGAATTTAATGATAAAAGGTCTGGAAAGTAGTAAACATCTTAGACTGTTCACAAAGAAGATAAAGCCATGTCATACGCGAGAAATCTTCAATAAAAGATACATAATATCGGTACCCTAATTGACTCGGGACTGCACAGAGACCCCATACATCCGAATGAACTAACTCAAAGGGTTTGGAGACCCGTGTTACCAATCGAGGAATATATGACATGTGATGATGTTTCGCAAATTTACATGACTTGCAATGAAAAAAAATATGTGGACTAATCTCAGGAAAAAATGATGAAGGGTGGAGGCAGGTGGATGTCCCAACCGAGAATGAAGATCCAACGCACGAGCAGAGAGTGTCGTGCAAACTACGGATGTCGGACCATCGAACGTGTACACCCCATCACAAAGCTAACCTCTACCAAGTTCCCGATTCGTCGTCCGTTCCTGAAACACAACATCAGAAGATGTAAAAATAACAATACAACCAAAGTCCTTTCTAAGCTTATTGATAGAGAGAAGATTAAAAGGATTTCGAGGAACATGTGCTACAGACAGCAGGTGAATACATGAATTCAAGGAGCAAATGTCAAATCCTGCAATAGGCATAGTGGATCCATCAACAACAGTGATGGCTGTGGGGCCAGTGTACGGATGGTAAGTAGATAACATACTTGCATCACCTGTGAGATGATCGGATGCACCTGAGTCAAGCATCCAAGCAGGTGAGCGATGTGTGACACAAGCAGCTGGGCCACCAGTATGGGCAATAGATGTTGAAGAACCAGGTAGCGAGGCGGCCCGACAAGTGTGAATAAGCTGGAGCTCATCCATAGAGAGGTTCAGAGTGGGAGGAAGATCAGAAGCTGACGGGGAAGCATCGTGGATCGCAATTTGACCCTGCCGATGTGCCTGAGACGGGCGTCCATGAAGAACCCAACATCGCTCGATGAGATGGCCTAGTTTGCCACAGTGCTGACATAAAGGATGAGGACGACCCTCACCACGATCGCATCCACGAGCACCCGAAGCTGCCTCTGGTTTTGAGGAATGAGCCACAACTCAAGTAATTCATCACGAAGGGCTTTCCACTCGATGAAGTATGCTGAAAAAGGATGGTGTTGTTGGCGGATAATGGACAGGCGATGAAGAACGTCCGACACACGAGCCAAATTGTTTGTTTCAGAATACATGAAGTTTAAGGAGTCTCAAAGTTCCTTAACCCTATTTGTCGTTCTAGTCACATCCTTTATCGAGCGATCTATAGAATTGACAAGCAAAGCGAAGATTTTACTGTTAGTAAGCTTCCAGACCCTGTATTTCGGATCTAACAATGGTGGCGGAGAAGCATCTAGGTATGAGTTGAGGTCCATGCCGGTGAGAGACATCAGGACCGTCTTCCGTCAGATAGAAAAATTTGTTGAATCAAGCGGCTCATAGATAAGGCGAGTGGAAGCGGTGATCAGGTGAGTAAGGACAGAAGAGTTTGCCATCAGGGAGTCGGGAATCCGCACAGGCGAGGCCGATCGACGGGACGTTGGGACTGCGCACAGGCGGGGCTGGTTGTTAGTGCGTCGGGAAATCCGCTGAGGCGGGCCAATTGATGGTGTGCCGGGAAGTGATGGCGCGCCGGGAAAAGATGGTGCCAGTGAAGAGGCGCGCAGAGCAACATCAGGAGGCTTTAGTGATGGGAGGAGGGCGGCGTTGTTGCGTAGAGAGTAGTCGGTGAATCAGGTCACCGATGGATGGGTGATTCCAGCGTGGAGGTGGGGCCTCCGTAGGAGGAGGCGGGGCTGCCTGGTGTCGTCGTGCGCAGGGAGCCATCGAAGGGTCATCGCGCGGGAGGCAGGCCGTAGATGGAGTGCTGGGCTTCCGCACAGGTGGCGCTAATGAGAGGGCGCGGGACCGGGATAGACGCAGTGGGAGGTCGGGTTGGGAGTCCGGGAGGTGGGGTTGGGAGTCCGTAGCAGGAGGCGAGGTCAGGAGTGCGCAGCGGGAGGCGGGGCCGGGAGGCCGCAACGGGAGTCGGGGCCGAGAGGCCGCAGTGGAAGGCGGAGCCGCGGAGGGAGGCGGGCCGAGAAGCCACACAGGGAGGCGGCGGGAGGGTTCCGCTAGCGTCAGAGATGAATCTCGCTGGAGGGCGAAGCGTAGGGAAGGGAGGAAAAAAAATTATCGGAGTTACCCTCTGATATCATGTAGAACGGTGAATTCCCCTTAACTCAAGGAGAGATGAAAATATTCTTTTATAGATAAAGGAAAAGATTTACAAAGTCGGAATAATCCGACGCAGGACTGGAAAACACTCTTTACCTAGAAATACAATAAACTGGGTTTAACACAGATGTTTGTTAAAATATGAGGGAAGGTGTTCCTGCCATCCATTAGTGACATATTTTAAAGAATAATGTGTTCTTTTCAGAAGAAAATGTTTCAAACACATAGAATACTATATATGATAGGAAAACAATAGTTTATTTGTTTAATATTCATACTAAAAGGAAATAAGTGTTATTTTCTGAACACAAAGGAATTTGTGTATTATAGAAAGATATTCTGAATAGAATATAGTGGCTAGTTTTGGACAAAGAGAAGTTCAAAGTTGACCAATAAAAGATTATACCAATCAAAATTCAAAGTGAATTTCACTTAATATCCTAAAAGAGTTTTAAGTATGACAATAAAGGGAAATGTAAAGAGTTTCATTTAGTTACCATAACAAAGTGAATGTCACTTTATCCTAAAGGAGTTTAGAGTATGTTTGTACAAGATTGATGTAAATAGTTATATTAATTACCAAATGATTTAAAGGAAAAAGTTTGATGGAAAGGGTTTAAAAATTGATGATGATGAGCTTAGAAAGAATTTTAAGTAGAGAACAGAAGTTATTAACATCGTAACATTTGATATGGTGGAGTTACAGAGTTTGAATCAGTTGAACATTAGGAATATGATTCCTAAATCTTACCATTATTAAAAAAAGATTGCTTCATAAATGCTACTCACTAAAGTGTTTAGTGGGAGAGTTTTATCAGATGGTAGCATAGAGATGTGGCAGGAATTACATAGAGATGTGGCAGGAATTACAAAACTCCTTAAAGTGCAGCAAACAAAAAGCTGATTTGGTGGTCCATTATATGTGATATGTTGGGTAGGCGGTTATGTATGGTTTTGTTATGTATTCTTAAACAAGTTTAAGAATATAAAATGTATCATGTTGTACAAATGATAATCTTAGCATTATCATTCTTTCATGCTGGTTGCACATTTTTCATGAAGTGAAATGATAATTATCCCCTTTAAATACGAGTTTGAGTTATCCTTAATCGATGATCATCACAGAGTTTTATGACTTGTGATGATATGTTAAGATTTGCATGAGTAGAATCCTGTACTCGATACAATGAGTTGTATACGAGATACAAAGAATAGACTTATCAGGTAATATGTCGAGACTTGTTATTTGGACTGACCCGTCAAAGTATGTTACATGGAATGTCATGTGGTCATTGATATACTTAGGGGTGTGCATTTATTATGAATCCCCATTACCCGAGTTTGGCGAGATACCTAGCATGAAATTCTTCATACTTTGATACATTTCTTCTGTAAGCTTTGAGGTTTAGCTAATCAGGAGATGATTGAGTATGTTGCTGATCATGTTGTCGATTGAAGCTTAACCAATATGAGATTTGTCCACTCATATGACAAGTAAAGATATCTGAGCCCTTGATTGAATTAGATTGAAGAAATGCATGACCATGCTTAGTTGAGTAACACGTGATATGCTTAGCTACCTGGATGGGGGACATGTGATGTGCTCATTTACTAGATGAATGACATGTGACGTGTTTGTTGACTTGGTCAGTCTATTTCAAAGAATCATGAATGCATGAGTTGACCTATACAAGATTGACATGTTATCTCTCTAGTGGTCATTTGATGTCATGAACAATGAGATTATATAGGTATACATATGTTGTATATGATACATCTTGTGGCGGGCTTGTTCATATGGAAATATGAGTATGTTTGATCGAGATCACACTAGACCCCTTTGTAGTTTGAGTAGCACTGATGTTTTGCTATTGTTCTTTGCTTACATCTATGAAATCAAGATTTCATATTTGTTGCCAATGCTATAAAGACCTGTTGTGTCACACAGTTAGGTCTTAGAATAATGATTAAATTTTGGATAATGTGTATTCCAAAATGAAGAGAGTTTGGTAAATCGTATCCAAAAAGAGTTTGGATGGATTCCCAGCGAGTTTCGAAGTTTTGCATAAAGTCCTTCAAAGATTTTTATGCAAGTGGGAGATTGTTGGAAATGCATTAAAATGAAGATTCTATTGTATGATCCCTTGAATCTATCGTAGATATGATTGGTATCTGTCATAGCCTATGATATGCGTGTGATGCATATCACAGTTGCCTCTATCGTAGCATACGCTAGGTCAACAATGATTATGAGTGCATGGCTACCGCCACGCCACATGGTATATCATAGGATATGAATCAACAAGTTGATTCATTTATGGCTATGCATATATGATATGAAGGGGGGTGCAATAGGAGTGTGTTGGGGTGGGGGGTGTTGGGCGGTTATTGCATCAGGGGGAGGGACAGCTAGCGGTATGTCAAGAGGGGATCACATTGGGGGGGGGGTCGTGTTGGAGGAGGCAGTGCAACAGTTGACTGAGAGAGGACCGGGGCAGCCTCCTCTTGGTGCATAAGAGGGGGTGGGATTGGCCACTGAAGAGGGGGGGGGGGGCTCTGATATCATGTTGAATGAAATTCCGTACCTCATGAAGTGGTTGAATGCTTTATTTATAGTTGAATGAAAGAGTACAAATAAGAACATATATAGATGTGGGAGTGTAATAATAAAAAGAATAATTACGGGATTTGCCCACTAATCTAACCTACAGGATTGATCCAATCAAACTCCATATCTAATTAAAATTTAAAAATGATCATCAAAGTGATGTTTATGATGAATCAAGAATGTTTGAAAATGATTTTAATCAATGCCCGGATTGATGTTTTGGGGATGCAAATGCGTGTTCGGCCCCAAAACACTGAAGGGAAAGTAATTTGTTGTGGTTGTTTCCACTGCCTATCTGAACCCAGCTTGAATGATTTGTTAGCACTTGACTGTTCTTAAGTTTGAAACAAGGCGGAGCATGAAATTTCAGTTTTCGGGGGCTGAGAAGCAGAATTTGAATTTGGTGTGCCCAAGGAGCATTGTCAAAGAATATATGAATGTGCTAAATAACAAAAACATAGGATTACTTTGAATCCATTTTTTTTGTTTTAAATAGTTTTATTTTTCAGATTATGTTTCGGAAAAAAAAAAAGAAAAAGATGATGTTTGAATCATTATTTTGAAAGCCATATCTAGAATAAAACCTAATAGATTTTTTACTGATTTATTAATTTTATTAATAAAGCAACTTGTAATCCATGGTAATGATATGAAGAACAAAAATCATAAAACATATAAAATATGTCTTGTGTTCTTAGTTTTCGGGAATATGTTTTTTTTCTTCAGTTTTTTAGTAACAGTTGAAAGAAAATAGATTTTTGAACTTTATTTTTCGGGAATATGTTTTTTGTTTTTTTGTTTTTTAAATACTCAACTTTGTTTCTTATGTATGAGAAATGTGTGATAAAATATGTTAAATAGTATAAAAATCTACTAATAAAAAACTTCGTTTTTAATATGGATAGTAATGTTAATTTTTATTTGACAAATAAATACAATATTATCCAAAAAAATGCGGGTTCTGATTTCTTCGCCCTTTTTTCATCTGTGATGTGATTGGAAAGAGTGGGAGTCTCTCCTCTTAGTCTCTTGTACAAAATCTCTTGTAATAAATAAAAATATAAAATGTTGTCCGTCTCAATGTTGATGGGATTGCAGGTGATATGTCCCTTTATGGGGGACCAATTCTACTGGGCGGAGAGGATGTTTTGGCTGGGAGTTGCGCCACAGGTGTTGAGGCGCCGTGACTTGATTCCTGATGAAAATGATGAGATGAGCATAAGGGAATCGGCTAGCATTTTGTCAAAGGCTATTCATTATGCATTGTCTCCTCAACTCAAACGTTGTGCCTCAGTGATAGCTGATTTGATCTCTCAAGAGGTAGCACTCTGTTTTCTGTTCTCTTCAAATGACTAATAATCTGCACGGGAGGTAGTATTATATATTTCATGGGTTTCTGGGTCAATTTGACAGCAGTCATTGAAAACTGCGTTTTTTCTCTTTCTGAAAAAACCCCTAGAAGAAAACCACCTAAACAAATGGCAGAAAAACACTTTTTCAACTAGTAATCTGGGAACACATACAGAAACACCTAATCTTAAGTGATTAGTGCTATAAGCAGCTTTGAATAAGCGGTGTCGAACAGACCCTCTACCTGGTTTTCTTGGGAACTGTAAGTAATTTAGAAATCGGAATGAGTTAAATATGCTCTTTTTACACAGGTATGCTTCAATTTGCAGGATGGGGTCTCCAAGGCAGTGAAAATCCTCAAGGAGGAGGTTTGTTGCCCCGTCCCTGATTTGTAACTGAGCAATCCCGCCTCATGGACACGTGTCCATCCAAAGATGAGTACATAATACATGCAAGGAGGTCGTCTAACATCCATTCTCAAATCACTTCTTCAGTTAGATCAGAATTCAGTATGTTGTCTTGCATCCCGTTTCATCCCCCATACTGTTGCTGCCCCGCGCCTCCTATATCACCCTGACACCACTCTCATCTCCTTCGGCTTCATTCGGTCGGCTAGTCCTTTCTTTGAAATGCATTTCATCAGTATCTATCTGTTAAATGTTAATTTGTGTACGTTATGGGGATGGTATGGAGACTGTCATTCCAAGCATGTTAGTCTAATTTACCAGAGCTAAAAAAATTTAACAAGAAACACCCCAATGACTGATTTTAAGTCATAGAATGAATGTCCCGTGAACTGTCGGCTTGACTATTTTTTATTACACACAAAGTGCTCAATTTACACTTGAGATTGAGCTCCAACACGTCCATAATACTCAACTGAAGGTCCACATCACGTTTGTATTTTTAGGGTAAAATTTAAAGAATATTACTTATACAACAAACCAGTTAGCCTTATTCGAAATTTTTTGGTCCATTGCATTCATGTCAGAAACATTGTTCACCTAAACTCCTTTCCATTAACGTTCAAATATATTATTCTCAAATAGGAAATATTGAGTTTTTTGATTGAATATGTCCCTTTCGAGAAGATGGACAGTAAATGTTTTATTGTGTCTCAATAAACCATATGCAATACAGTTCATGCATAGAGAATAAAAATGAAATGGTTAGTAGAATAATTTCCTCTTGTATTATGATTCTTCTTTATAGTGGGTTTTTCCATGTTGTCTTTTCCATATTGACCTTCCTGGTAACTTCCCCGCCAAACCAAAAATAGGATCAATCAATCTAGGATAGAGGATGATAAAAAAATACAGAAGAAAAGATAACTCCTGAGCTTGGGTCATTTACCAAGAGCACTAAGTTTGTCTTTAGCCAAAAATCATTCGCTTGATCCTTAATACAATTGGATGATCCTAATAATGACCCTTAAAATATGGTTTTAACCTTTGACCATAAACCAAAACTCTAATGATCTCCACAACTCCAAAGGGATGAACTTTAAGTACTTGGAATGAATTTAATTTCTTAGGGAAGGGCTTCAATCTTGAATTAAACACTCATTATCCCGCTTTATACTCCTGATTTTGAATGTGTAGGCCATGAGTTGATTCCTTTCCTTGAAAATACTTGCATTTTCATACGATTTCCTCAACTTTTCCAACTATTTTTGTTGAACTAATCTCTTATCAACAATAGATTTCAAATCATAATTTAATTCCTTAACAACCCAAAAAGATTTGTGCTCTAATTTCGTTGATAGATGACCTACTTCCCAATAAATAACTCACACCCCCATCCCATGAACACAAAAACCCATAAAATGGGTCCCTTGTCCAACCTGGACTCCTTGAACGGATCAAACTTGCGAGTAGAATCCATCCCTCTTGACACAAATCGTTACTAGATTGTACAATCTAGCGTGCCCCAATTTCGGCACCGTGACCAAGTCTGAATCAACATGACCCTTTCACCATGCCCTAATTGCATCACCTCATCCAAGTTTGAACCAACAAGACCCTCCTCATATGCATCATGAATGCACACAAACCCATCCATCACTTAGTTTACACACACCAAAACCCGCCATTTTTAAAACACTTTCTCAATCACATTACAATATTCCGATGAGTGGCCACACACTCGCACCAACTTCACACTAAAACCAAGTTCATCACATGCTAAAACCACAATTTTAAAGCCAAAGCACCAAATGAGCATTTTATCAAACATGCGTGGGCGTTGCCACATTTAAAAACCATTTTTTGTAGGAAGAGATTCACCCAAGTTTTGTTCAACACATTTATCATAGATTAAAATAAGCATTTAAATCTTAAAACACACAAGCTTCCAAGTTATTGACATAAGCAGAGTGAGTGAGAAGCCACTTACCTTAATAAGACTGCTAAGATGGAAAATCACACCGTAATTTATAAACCTGACCTTTTACGAATCCTCCTTAGATCTCTATGTCAATCCCTACAAAATTATAAAAGAAAGGAGTTTCAAACAGAAAGGAATCTCCAAATCTCCCAAGAGTGGTTTCCTGGCCGAGAGCCTTAGCCAAGAGTGGAGGAAATCAAGGTTTCATGGGAAAATCAGATTTTTTAAAACCTAATTTCACAGAACTCATTAATAAACACTCACAATCATGGCACCAATCTATCCCCAGTCTCGATGACAGTTTTAATCGTTAAAAAAAATGAAACCATCCGACACTGTGGTGTGTTGGTACCCAACATGGTCGTGGTGCTCTTGAACATGGCTCCCCACAATGACCCACCACAACATGGAGTTATCTCCATCGTCATTTTGGACATACCATGGTTGGTACCATGATGTGGAGGAGACATCCCCCTGTTTTCCACCTTGCCCATGAAACTCAACCACACCTCGACTCAGCGCCACTATGGTCACCAACACACATGTTTTTCTTTCCCCATTTCCCATAGGGAAATTCCCTAAGCACTACACCCATAAAACCTGTATTTTGACCCTCTCTGTAGTTCACAAATCATCTCACCAAATTCCACTAGATACTATGCTCACTAAAATGCCCATCTCTACAGTGTGGAGGTTTACCATGACACCGACACTCGCCCAAAATGGGCGTTTTTAGCATGACCTCACCAATCCTACAGAACACCCAACTCACCATCTACACCACTACAAAACGGCTCTAACCACGACCACAACGACTACCACTACAGTCATTTTGAATCCCATATAGCTTCCTTCTCCAGCGTGCGCCCTTCAAAATCCCTCAAACACTTCCCAAAACCAACTCAAACCATCTCATAACATAAAAATACCTAATAAAACCCTTAGATACCAAAAACCAAGGGAGTTATAGTGGGTGATGCGTTGTTCCTATTTTGTACCTACCACCATAATTTTTCATTAGGGCATTGAATTGATGATTTTGTAAATGTACTCCATTATCACTGATTATTTCCCTCAATACTTACAATTTAATAAAAATGTTTTTTCTCATAAATTTGGTAATACTTTCTGCTTTGTTATTGAGTAATGTAATAATTTTAACATACTTTGACATAAAATTCTCTACCATCAAGATGTATTCATTCCCATGGGACTTAGGGAGAGGTCTTGTAATGACTCATGTCATTCCAGGTCGGTGGAATCATAAAAAAATTCAACTTTCATGGAATGTAGTGGTGGGTGAGTTTTAAATTTGGAAATTTAGATTTATTTTTGGAATTCAAGGATTAAATTTTGGTTAATTCTATAGGAATTTGAGGTTTTAGTGGTAATTTAGGAATTCAAGGAAAGGAAATGAGGAGGTGGTTTATGCAACAAAGGTTATACAGAGATCATCGAGAACTCGATGGAGGTTCACCAGTGTGTCCTGGTGCTTGCTGTCAAGCATGAAAAATACCACCGGGTACCCAATAAAGTTGTATCGGGTGCTCAGTGAGGTATCTAGGGGGCTGGGTGACCTCGAGATGACCACCAAGTGCCCGATGGTCATCCACCGGGTACCCAAAGGGTGTTTTGTTTTAATTTTTTGATTTAATTAAAAAATATTTAATTAATTGAACCCCTTCCTTTTTGATGACCTGTGAGAATAGCCCCTACCTCTCCTGTTCTTTTCCATTTCCTCCTCTTCTATCCTCTCTCAAATCTTAGTTTCTTGATTGATCGATGTGTTGTTTGCGATAGTGAACTCCCGCAGGCGAGGATAAGGCAATCCCCAACATTTCTCTCTCCATTTCATTCGTCTTGTTGTTATTTAAGCATAAACCACTTTTTAGGGTCTTTTAGTTTGATTCATCGATTTCAGGCGAACAAAGATGAATCAGATGGAAATATTTAATGGGTTAACACCGATAAACATAAGGTAAGTGGTCCCTTATATATATATATATATATATATATATATATTAATAAGTATGTTTGATGTTTATGTGTGATGATGTGTGTGTGCATGAGGGTTTAGGTTTGGAAAACTAGAATAGGTATCAAGCAGGTTTTGAATTTGTGAGTTAGGTTGGGTTGAGTTTTCTATGATCGTAATAAGTTTTTTGCTTTAGGTGTGGTGTTTCAATGAACAATCGATGACTATGTTGCCAAGGGGTACAAGTACTCATTGTGTGTGATGGAGCCTAAAAATGTCCTTGGGATTGGGATAATTTAATAATAGCTTATGATGGGTGCTCATAGGCTAGTAAGAGGGATTTAGTGGTCTTAAGCCTTATGGCGAGTTGGTGAGGTGACCGATTGTTTTATAGGTCACTGGGATAAGGGATGATTGGAGTCTTGGATTTTGTTTTGAGTGGGATAAGCCTTCTAAGGCTTGGTGTATCTTCTTAAGGAATCCCTCTTGGAGTGGATTAGTTGGTTGATGTTCGACAATGGTCTCACATTGAAGGGACCATTTGAGGGTGAGTGAAAGAATGAGATTCTTGGTTCTTGGGTTCTCCTTAGAGAAAAATATTATGGGTATTCATTCATGGATCACGAGTTAAAGCCTGAAGACATGGGTGAGTATACTTCCCAGGGGTAAGTTGTGGGGTTGAACTGTCAATGGGTTCACTAACTTTCTCAATTGCATGGTCTGGTTTTGGGCTTGGTCTTTGAGGGTTGTACCCACTATGAAAGTGGTTGACAAATAGTGGACTAAAAAGTGTGAGTTGGGTAAGTCTCTTACAAAAAAATTAAATATGACCTCTAGGCTTTGTAATCACTTGGGAGGTAATGAAGATGGGTTGGTATTGATAGTAAAGGACCCAAGTTAAGTCATAGGTACCACAATTTATCGCTTTACTATTCTCACAATAGCCTTGTGATGTTGGATTCCATTGCTCCCAGCTCTCATAATTCTATAGTGCGGTTCCTTCAGTTTTTCCTTTTTGTTTAGATTTTAGGGTTATAGTTTAACATGGTTTTATGTGGAAGTTTTCTCCAATGGAGGTGGTGCATTGACAACACGATGAAGACTTTTGGTGGAGATGATGTTGTGTGATGGAAACATTGGGTTGGGGTGTGTCAGTGACATTCTGTTGGTTGATAGAGGTGTTACATGTAGACTGGGTTTTGGATTTGGTAGAAGTAGCAGTGAAATTGGTGTTCTCAAAGGAATCTATTTTGGAGGTTGTTTCTTTGGTGGCTTTCATGCTGGTGGTGTTCCCATTTTTGGACAGTGGTGGTGCTTTCCCAATAATGGTTGAACTTGGTTTGGAGGATATAATGAACTATATCATACTTGAATTGAATCACCTATATAAAACCTGAGCTAGAGTGCCATTGACCTCAGACCTACCTCTTCACATGCTGGAGGCTACTGACTAGTAGCGAGGGTCTAAGAGGTGTTAGTGATGAGACTATACCCTTAGTAATAAAACCATGAAAAATAGCGGAAACAATCAATAAACTACCAACCATGTCAATACAACAAGTATAGAAATATAACATATGATAATCAATAATAAATATCTACTATATCATGCTTGTTATACAACAACTAACAAACAAGTCTAAAATAAAAAAAATGCAACTTAACTCATCACCAATGATCCACTTGGTTCAGCTCCGATATTCCATGATAACCTAATCGTACAACCAAAATATCATTGGATATTATGCTCTAGACATTGGTCCCTTACCCTTTCATGAATCATGAACCATGAAGTCTGAATGAATCCTAGAGATCCCATGTAGGGCGTGAATATGAATTGAGTAGGCCGCCACCAATGATTTCCCAAGATAATATACATACATATATGAGTGTATGCAAATTGTAATAAATGGAAACCAAAAAAATGATCAACCCGCCCCACTCTATGCTCGACCAACCATGGGTGAGCTCCTTTACCTACTTTGGCCAGTGTCGGAGTGAGATGATGCACCCATAGTCTATCACATCGAAAGCACTCTTGGACTTCCAACCAATTCCAAACTACACGATGATACATGTCAATGCACATCCCACACATCTATCCCGAACCATTAACAATAATTCCCTGAAGGCACATCCACATACTATACCATCAGTTCCATGGTCAACCAATTCCCATTCCAATCGCCGACTTAATAGCCCAATGAATCCCAAGCACTAAGAGCACCATCTCCCCTCTGGTGATCCTAAAACCACCTGAATTCTTGTGGTTATCCCTATGGTATCTCCCTCCTATGATCCGATGGTCAATACCATCATCCTAATCCAATCAATTACATAGGATACCACTAACAACTAGTGGTCAAAAACCAACTCATGGGTCTTGTCCTGTGTGAATTTGACCCCAATGGCCTCATCCCCATGGTGAGAAACAATCACTAACAACCTATGGACTCAACTCATATAACAAACCTCATTCACCACCCCTGAAAATGGTAATCACCACTAATATTACACCAATGAGCCCACATAATCCCATGGCCTCAAAAGCCTCACCCTTAATGTTCCCAAGGAACCAAATCAAGTGTTGTTCCAAGGACCCAAATTCTAGAATCTGTTTTGGAACCTCACTTGATGAACAAGGTTCAATGTTTCATATTTCGACGATACTTGGTTATAATGTAAGGATGAGGGAACTAAGATTCAATATATCATGTAGAATTTCCTTGATCACCTGTAGAAATTTTTGTAACACTCAAGAAAGGAAGAATTAAATCACTCACACACACACACAAAATGCAAGAATTTATATGATTCAAAAATCAATCCTATTCCATGAGAGAAACACTGTAGTTATTTATTACTGAAGGAAGATAATGATTATAGAATCGTGAATAAAAAAATGACCCACCCTCCAATTTATAGAAGGCTCCAACCGGTAGATATAGTGACACCTCCATCTGATCTATATGGCCAATATTTACTGCCTTTCGATCTATACGGGCAAACCTCCATTCGATTAAGGCCACCGATTGATGCACCATGTCTAATTTCCAAAATCCAGTGATTAGTACAAGCTAACCAATTAACATTATATTTACCTCTTGAAGAATCTAATGTTGCATTTGAAAATTTACAAGATATTCTTACGCAAGTCCTTTAGAGTTAATCCTACATGATCTAGATCTCCTTTTGCACTTCATTGAAATCTGGTAGTCATATTTCTAATACCACTTTCTCCACCTTTCACTTTAGCTTCCACTTTTGGATCTCCCTTGGTTCCACTGAACATGTATCCATTCGATTTTGAAATATATCCTCTAAAATAAAACCTTATGGATGATAGAATTCCTTTGATGAAAAAAATATTCACAACAACCTATTAATTTCCTACTTGAGAATTATTTTCTTAGTTCCACTAAAGTCTATTTGATCATTTCAAACATTTTAGCCTTCCTTCTTCCTTAGAAAAAGTCAGTGAGACTCTACCCTTTCTTCCTAGTCACCCAAATCCAACAATACTACCTTAAACTTTCCTAGACTATGACATTCATTATAATATCATTTGATTTTAACTTCCTTATATCTTATATAGCTCTAACACTCCTTCCTCCATGAACTTTTGGATGAAGTGATATTTTAGTTGAATATTTTTGTTCTTGAGTAAAATGTGAGATTCTTCACAACATGAATTTCAATCCATCTACAAAAAAATAACATTCCATTACCTTGACTACTTTTGATCTCCTCTAATAAACCTTTCAACCATATTATCTGATTCCCAGCTTCCTTTTTCACAAAAAACTCTTCTTTTGTGGTTGATAGTGCAACTGTCGATTGAATTCTTGACACCTAACTTACGAAAATTACTCCATAGGAAAACACAAAACCCATGGTACTTCTTAAAGAGTTCATATACCCTATAAAGTCTACATCAAAATACCCTTAAAATGGATCACTTGTTCCAAAACATAGGACCAGTTCTTACAAACCTTAGAGATACCGAAGTATCCACTCCACCCCTTCCCAGTGCTATATTCCCAGATTTCCATGAATCAACCAACTACTCTCACTACTTGAGCAATGTTTGACTAAGTAAAACCCATTGAATAAACAAAACTTCCAACCACTAATTCATAAGGAATATTTGTCACATTCTTAGCCTCTTCTTTTATTCATGGTGTCTTTACTTTGGATAATTTTAAATGTACAATTAATAGGGTAGAGACAAGTTTGGTTTCAGATATTCCAAACCTTTACACGATCTTCAAGATGTACTTTGACTAAGATAACATCAATGTTTTGCGCTTCTAATCCCTATAGATTCTCATACCTAATATCTATTTGGCCTCCTTAAGATCCTTCATCTCAAACTTTCCAGATAACTTAGCCTTCAACTCTTCTATCAATTTCTTTTCCGAACCCACCAAGATCATGTCATCCACATTCTAGAAAAGTATGATTAATCTCCCATCATTGAAAACATTTAGATTGTAGTAATGATCCACATTACACCGGATGTACTTCCATTCCTCTATAAAGGCATCAAATATCCAGTTCCACTATCTGGGCTCTTGCTTTAGCCCATATAGACTCCACTTAATTTTGCATACTAGGTTACTTCCCAATTCACTGAATCCTTCCAGTTTATCCATATATGTAGAAAGGATATATTTATATCGAATTGTTCAAGATGAAATCCTTCTTCCACAAACATTCCAAGCACCATCCAGACCATTGTGTGTTTATTAACCAGATAGGAAATTTCACTAAAGTCCACTCCTTCCTTCAATTGAAAATCTTTTATAAATAACCTTTCCTTATATCGCCTCTCACCATCTACTTATTCCTTCGACTAGTGGACACACTTGTTTTCACTGACTTCATTCATAGTGAAAGTTCTGAAATCTATTATATTCTAAAAGCATGGAACGAGTCTATCTCCTTCTTCCTCGTTAAATCCCACTAATTTTCATCATTGAGACTCACCACCTCCTTTGGGATTTGGGCTCTCATCCATCTGTAAGAAGTAGATAATGTAATTCAGAACCATAACTTTGCATTGGTCTTTTGAATTTGGTAGACTGCCTTAACTTCTGTGGTTCTACTCTTTCCAGTACTACTTCTTTAAAAACTCTTCCCTGAGATTCCGTAGTGCCTAAGCTTTCCAATACATCTATCCTTGGTTAAACCTATGGTATCCAACCTCTATTTGAAATTCCTCCTTCCAAACCATCGAGTTCTTTTAAAACTTGAGTGCTTCCTAAACTAACTAGAACTTTTGGACTTCAATTTACATGAACATCAAAAATATGATGATTCTTTGATCTCATATATATTTTTTATTGGTTTCAATCCTTCCAAAGTATCCCTTAATTTAAGTGAAAATTTCATCTTATGATAATTTCAGAAGGTCATTATTCCATATCAGAAATCCAAAGTCTTCATTGATCTATCCAACAAAGAAACATGCTTGATACTTTGTTTCTAATTTATAACTTTTCTAGCATTAAGATGGAAATTAACAATACACTTGAAGAATTTGAGGTGGGATACATTGATCTTTTCTATGGTCCAACTTTCTTCTAAAAGATCCTACCTTAGTGGAGTGAAAGGACTTTCATTTACAAGGTATGCCCCAAAATTCACTACTTCTTCCAAAGAATCCTTGGGAAAACCAAAATGAATTCTCATACTTCTAGATCTCTCACATAAAGTCTGATTTCACCAATGTCACCACTCTATTTTGTTTCAGAGTTTTGAGCACCATTTTCTCAAATATGAATTCCCTTATTCTAGAAAAACTACCAGAACTCTGCTTCTATACCCCCCTCTATTATTGAACCTCAAGAAATTAAGCTTTAAATATTACAATCTTTCTTCCATGTCACTCCATTGAATAAAGATTATGAATAACTCATAATTTTGATTGAGAAAGAACACCCACACCTTCATTGTTTCATCATCGATGAAGGTAAGATAATACAATAACCCTTCATGAGATTGAACTAGAGATGGTCCCCATAGATCCTTATACACAAGCTATAACTTATGGTTCCTCAACATTCTTAATTCTTTATTGAAAGATAATTTCTATTACTTCCCAAAGATGTACTATTCACATGTTCCATACTCTACATTCTCAAGTTTCAACATTACTTTTTCATCTAGGATCTTCATCACTTTCTCACCTAAGTGTCATAGATGATCATGCCACAAAATTAATGTTCCAAAAGTTTTTGTTTTAGGAAAGTATTGTATCTTTTAGATTTTTGATAAGATACAATGTTCTAACTTTCATACCTTTAGACACTACCATGGAACCATTTTTTTCCACAATCCTTCCACAAAAATCATATAGAAACCCACATCATTTAGTTGACTAATGAAGATAAAATTTTTCCTTAACCCCTATATGTGATGCACCCCTTTTAACTCCAACAAGTTTCCACTTTGGATGTTCACATCACATTTTCCAAAAATCTCAAGAGTTTCATTGTTTGCAAGGTAAACCTTACCAA
Organism: Viscum album; assembly: GCA_963277665.1. Classification (NCBI taxonomy): domain Eukaryota; kingdom Viridiplantae; phylum Streptophyta; class Magnoliopsida; order Santalales; family Viscaceae; genus Viscum; species Viscum album. The sequence continues at coordinate 1,913,390,468 of OY728127.1, forward strand.
ATATTCTAGAAACATAGTACCATATATTTCCTCTCTTATATTTTGAGTGAAATAAAGTCTCAGAATCAATGATCCATGACTCCAATAAACTTATGAAACTTAGAAATAAATTTATTTATTTCTCATATGTATTATTTGGAAAAGAAATTTTGGAACCAAAACTTCTAGAAATTAATATTTTTCCCCTTTAATTTGTCTTCAAGTGCCCCTTCTTCCCATAATGTCAACATGTGGGTCTAGGACTAGTCAATTTTCCTCAACTCTTTTTTCTCTTCTCTTTACCCTTATTCTAAGTTTTCTATATGATTGGAATATCATCTTACTTTTCATTAAATTATATTTCAGTAACTCCCCAAACCTACATTTTATAGATTTCTTCATTTAGAACAAGATCTCATATTTCTTAAAAAAACAAAGTCATTTTTGTATGTGGAGTTACTAATGATAGTGACCATCACATCCCAATACTTTGAAAGTGATGAAAGAAGAATCAAGGACCACAAAACTTCTGTGAACTCTACCTTCACTAATTTGAGTTGATTTCGAATCATGTTGAAGTCCTTGACATAATCCGCTATTGAATTTCCTTCAAATATCTTCATACCGAATAGTGTTTACAACATGAACACCTTGTTTATAGAGGAAGGATTCTCATACATGTTTGAAATCTTCTCCATGAGTTCTATAGTTTTATTAACCCACTAGATGTTGAATACCATGATATGATCCAACACAATCTAAAACACCTCAAGTGCTTTATGGTCGAGTCTTTCCTATTCTACTTTATCTATTTCTTCAAGTTTTTCACCCTTAAATGGAACCTCAAGCTCCTTTTGATATAGATATTCTACAATATGAATTCTCCTAAATTCAAATTACGAGACATCAAAATTCTTAATACAAACCTTATCTTCTTCCAAATTTATTCCTTTTGAATAAAAAATATCCCACTAAAATGAAATAATTATAAGGAAAGAACCTTAAAAGGTTTGAAACCAAGCTTTGATACCACTTTTTGGTGCCAAGAAGAAAAATTATGAAACCCGTTCTGGAACCTCACTTGTGGAACAAGGTCGGAAGTTATAGAGTTTAGAATCCCTTGATTGTAATGTCTGGGTGAGGGAACTAGCTCCAACGTCTCACATTGAATCACCTTGATCACCTATAAATATTTCTAAAAAACACACAAATGGAAGAATGAAACCAATCAAACACATCATGAAATAATGAAAAAATTTACATTGTTTGGAACTTAATACTATTCCATAGGCAAAACATTGCTTCTTTTTTATTTATAATAGAAGAGAATGATTATAGAATTGTGAATACAAAAAAAATGATACCACCCCTATTTATAGAATATTCCCATCAGTAGATACGGTGCCACCTCTGTCCAATATATATAGCCAATATCCACCACTTTTTTATCTATGCAGGTGATCCTCTATCCGATCAAGCCTACTGGTTGATGCACCACCTCAACTTTCCATTACCCAATGATCAATGAAAGATAATTGACTAACCTTACATAGCCCTCTTAAAGAATATTATGCAACCTTTTAAAAAAACTATGCTATTCTAATGTAAGTCCTTTAGAGTTAATCCTATATGAGTCATAGCTCGTTCCACACATCATCTATATATGGTAATCATGCTATTGCCATTGCTTACTCCATATTTTTCTTCAACTTCCACTTTTAGATATCCCTTGGTTTCGTTGAAGTTGATTCCACCAAATTTCAGAATATATCCTATAGAAACAAGCATTCTGAAAGATATAATACATTTTAAAAAATTCACTTTTAACAACTACTTAACATCAAACACACAACCCAAGAACCAACACTTTTTATAAGTGGAGACTTGCCTCAAAAGCCTTAAATCCATTAACTAAGGAAAATCGAAAATAATGGAAAAACCTACTAATACCCCCATGAAACTAACCCTTAGCACCCCATATGAACAATGAAAACCGTAAGTGGTTCCACACTCGGTCACATACGCAACCCTACCCATGCCCATAAACTACATAATGAATAAACACATGTATGACATAGAAAGAATCTTGTAACCAACTACCTAACACAAAAATAGGCCTACACATTGAATCCTGTATCCTAATTTGACCAGAGGAGGAAGAAATTAGAAAACCATAAGAAAATACCTAAAATGGAGATATTAATTTTAACTTGACACAATAATGATAAAACTGAATACAAATGACAAGTAAAGTCAAGTCTTACATATAGTGACTCCCCGTGACCAACCAATTTAATAAACAATGACCAATAGTGAGAATCCACTATTGGGAGAGGAGAGAAACAAAAAAACGGGTTAGGGTTGAGCCCCTATTTGAATGGATTAAAATTATTTATTTCTTCATTTATAAAAATTAAACAAATTAATTAAATATTTTTTTAAAAACCCACTAGAAAGGCATTGGGTACTCGATACCCTACCACTGGGTACCCCGTACCAGCCCATCAGGTACTTGGTGCCTTTTGTCTCTAAAAGACATAGCCTGACACCCAGGCCAACTTTCTGAATCTGACCAATTTTCCTTCTCCGACCCCTATAACACCTAAAAGATGCCTAATTATACTTGGTTAGGATAATATTAAACCTAAATTAGTTCACTTGAATACCCAATTTTCTATAATGAACCATCGTAGATTTAACCTGAACCCAGGCTGGCTCACCACTAACCTTATACACATTCCCATTGATCAAAAGAGGTCGTCAAAAAGCAGTGAGGGATTAATATTTCATTATGGGGAGAAAAATTTCCCTCAAACACTACTAATTACATAAGTTGGATTTTCATAGAAATATAAAATAAAACATCAAAAAAATGGATGAATGATAATGTCAAATTTCATACATCACCAAGAAAGAAATAAAATAATTTCAATTATAATAAAATAATAATAAAAATCAATACTCATTTCCAAAATGGTTGAGATCCTCCATGGACCACCCTCGACCCATCTTTGAGCTCCAAGCAAGAACACTTTCCCACCATACACTAGAACCATAAATGAAGCCATCACTTTATCTAAAATAAAAATAAGAATATATATATGCATATGCACTGGAATGAATATGTAGGGGGTGAGTATTCACATAACCAATAGGATTTTACCCAAAGGGATATATAAACATTCTATAAATGGATAAACCAGTCATATTAGTTTTAAATATAGATATAGAAGTATCTATTTATTATATTTTATTAAAACAAGTAACTTAGTAAAGAAAAGGGAGTTAAATATTTCTTTTGAAAATTCCTAATTAAGACATTCAATGTGAAATATAAAGTTTAATCAAGATATACAAGCTTGTAAATAAATGAATAAACGGAAATTATATCAATACATCATGGGAGGGAACCTACGTGATTTATAGATGGGAAACCCAAGATCCTCATACAAAATTCGTAACTATATCCATTTTATCATAGATCACCATCCAGGGAAGAATCCTAAACTAATGGTGATTCCCATAATGGAATTAGTAATAGAAGAATACTAAAGTAGACCATGCTAGAAAGAGAAAAATACTAAATTATATTGGAAAAAACTGGGTAGAGTTGAATCATTACCCATGATGTACTTATCCTAGAATCCCTCATAAGTACCCAAGGTGGTTTAATAATTTTAAAAAATTACCATGGAATAGTCTCTTAAACAACCATTTGATATCCATAAATGATAATTCATAATTACACAACAATCCAAATAGGGGCATAATTACATAATCATAACACTTTTTATAAAACAATTTGACTAAATCCAACCACCACTTTATAATTGAAAAACCTTTATAAAAACAACTCAATAATATTTTACAAATCAAAAATCATATTTTCATGAGAATAATTTTAGTAATATATTTAAAAATACCTGTTGGAATTTTTACAAACACTTGGCATCCATTAATAACATAAGTGAAAAATTTATACACTTTAAGAAATACCTACACCATATCAAAGTTACATCAAGGAAGATTCATTATATAATATCCGAACATTATATTAGATATATTATAAGGATTTTATATGAATCAAAATAAGGTTAGATCATTTGATCACCATAGGTAATATCAAATTATAGAAGAGATATATAACTCCCTACCTTCTGACATTGATGTAAGTGAGGAATTGAGTGATGAAACCATAAAACTAAGAATCGATACCTAATAAACCATAAAAAACTAAGACCATAATGTATTCAAAGGAATAAGAAGGTTTCTACATGGCCTAGGTGTTAACATACATAATAGGAAATGAATAAGTGATACTTCAACTTCAAATGATGAACGTAAGGTTTTCCTAGACCCTCTTTTCCATCTTAGGTAAAAATCCATCTTTGAAACTAAGGGTTTTTCCATCCCATAGAGAAACCTCCAATGAAATCCCTAATTCATGAAGAAAATTTGTATTAGGGAAATATTGAAGTAGAAGAAGAGAAGGGGAAGAGGTAAGAGAGGGAAGGTAGAATCACATAACCACCATCGATCTTCCTTGGAGGATAATGGAGATGCTTAACAATAGGAATGGGGAGGGAGATATCTGAAGGTTCCAGGGCATACCAGAAGCAATTGGGCCCATGCCAAAAATGTTTTTCATCAGTTTATTTGGATAAATACTTTGAAATAAATTAACAAAACCTAAAAACATTTAAAGAGAAGATATTTTCTTATAAAATTTATAATTAATTTATAAATAATAATTACCCTATCTTGATAATTATTTATTATTGAGTAATATGTTTTATCTTCTTTCCATACCTTCATTTATGTGAAGAATTCAAAGTAGAATATCTCTAGAGGGAATCAACATGTGCTCTTTGAATCTTATAATGTCACCAATGAAACTCTAGGTTCTAGTGTGGAAGTATCGATCATCTTGTGTCATTCACTATTGGTCATAATAATAATTCCTTTGGGATGGAAGAATTATTTATTATTCTCACGATCTAGAGAGGTAGGAGAAATATGATCATCTATCATTCTTTAGAGAATTATTTAGTGACTCTTTGGTATAGATAGAATATTCTTGAAAGAATATAGTTGTGTAAAATAATTCTCGTATAACCCTAGAAATGATGTAAGTAGGGTTATATACTTAGGATTAGAAAATTAATAATTGAACACATACTTTCTCTAATTGTTAACTCTAAATAATCCCCATGTAAAATAATAATAATAATAATAATATATTCCATGACATGTACTAATGCATATATATTTAAATATCATATGTTAAATAAATAAATCAATATTTATTTAAATGATATTAAGTAAAATATATCATTTATGTCGGTAAAATAACTTGGTCCATCAATCCTCATCGGTATTAATCAAACCTTGAATAATAAATAAATATTTAAATAAATAAATATCATTATATTATGCATTCAATAAATATATAAATATTAGATTCACTAGTTGAAAAATAAATATTTATTTAATATTCACATAACTAAATAAGAATATTTATTTATTACCTTATGAATAATAAGAAAGTGATAAATAATTTTTTTATATTTACTAGTGAGAACATAATATTTATTTAACATTTAACTCCCATATATTTTAAACCAAATGACTGATGATTGAATATATGTGATCAATAAAACCTAAATAATTATTATTCCTTAGTTTGGGGAATAATATTTATTATAATCATTAAATTCAAATAGAATATAATATAGATTTTGGATACACTTATTGTGTTACCCTATAGTACTCTTTCTTAGTGGCATTAGACAAGCTGACCTAAAGTCCAAGATTAGAATCTAACAATATGTTAAGTCCTCCATATTGAAAAAAATTAATTTCACAATAACATAAACCTCATGTAGATTATTACAGTGTAATATAATCCATTTTTCTTGATATATCATCAAGAAGGATACATACTTGTGTTATCAACCTATGTACTTGATTATCTTTATTTGAATCCCTAAAATGAACTCATCAATGAACCACCATGTCCATGGATTTAATAAAATGGTTATTTTCCAATAAAAGGACTTAATATATATATTTATATTAATACAGAAGTGAAAAATCCTTTCTTGACTTATTCATTAATTTTATATCACTTATGACACACCAAACATATCCTAGCTTTCTGTGAGTATATGTTGTCATGATTTTCATAAATGCATCAAATTACATGATTTATGATATAAATTAATAATAATATCAAGTCTAAGGACCAATACACACTTCTATAGATAGGAGTATATAATTCCACATAATATGTGGAATTCCTATTGGATGATCTGTTCTCATAACACCCTCTCTTAGAGAAAACTAACTGTGAACATGATGAGAAGAAGTCTCAATGGCTTATGAGCCTCTATAACTTGATATAAAAACATCATTTGTGTCATTTTAGATAGATTTCATCTGACCATAGGACATATATTTATTAGTATTTTCACAACACTTAAAAATTCTCATTATAGCATGGGACATCTATAACCTTTTGATGAAACTAATACTCCAAGGATATTATCAAAGTAATGTTACATAGAAGAACACTCATCATGTGATAAGATATTAATTAATATTCAATTATTTAAATATATAGGTAATATAAATTAAAAAAGTTAGTTTGTTCTAGAGCACCAACTCTAAAAGACTTCCACTTTCACTTGAGCCAACTACTAACTAACTGGTTAGCTCTCACATGATAAACATTATTCTATTGAGTACGACTATAGTTTCTGTGCCTTCCATGTTTTAGTGGTTGTTCTCCTTAATATGACTCCACCCTTCTGAGAAAATCCCTCAAGATGTGATCTTATTGAGTATCTACCATTTTTCCTCATTCAAAACTATGATATATTGGCTAACTATATAGCCTGAAATAAAAAACTATTTCTAAACCACTTATTAGAAGCTAAAACATACTTGATCTATGTATATATTGAAAGAACCAGTCATAATAAGTTTTATTTGATTATTACCTTATCCTCACTGTGATACTAGATCAAACCAATTTGAAAGAAAACTAGTTTTATATCCCCTTGACATCTAGTATTCCCACTTCTCTAATAACTAGAAACTCATCCTTTTTTACTTTCTCATGCACCTTCAGACAGTTTTAACAAAAAGTTTGTATAGTTTTCTTAGTTCTATTTGATATTCCCCTTTATGATTTATGTATAAGAAATATCAAACTTTAGTACATATCATGACATGTTTGATAGATTCCAAATTACTCTTAGGAACATGTAGTCTATTCATCATAAGAATCTCATCCTATGTTTTCACACATAATCTTGGAGAGATTTAATACCATGTGACATAGGGAAAAAAATCTATATTCAATAGTTTCATCTTGTATTTTTTCAGTACCATATCAATATATATATTATGAATTGATCTAAGAAACCCCATAGATCTATGTTTGCAGGCCATGTTTCCAATAACTTAGGTTGATATTTTAATCCATTAATGGAGAAATTATCCTTAGTATTAATTAACTATAAGACTAATCATCTGTTTTATATATTTTATCAATATATTTTTCTAGGAAAACAAAATATCTCCAACTAACCTCTTGTAGACACATGGATCACTTTCATTCCAAATAAATATTATATGACCATTATACTTGTTTAATTATAGAAATGGACCTATAAAAATTATATACCTTATTGGAGTTCTTTAGTGTCTCCATCCCTTCTAGTTGTGTCATTTAGACATATTCTATAGGGATTTCCAAGGAAAATGTTCTTGACATCCAATAACCCAATATAATGATCATAAAGGTTTCTATAACAAGTATAATTCTAATGAATTTGTTCATAATGATTGGTAATAGGTTTTGTTGTAGACTATGTATAAACATTTCTTTAAACCTTTAGTAACCATTGATCCTTATTGCAACCAACTTGTATTATCTATGTCTAGTTTGTCTTAAATACCCACCAATAAATTTATATCAACCAGAGAAACTGCCAAAATATGGATTGTCTTTTAGCACATGGAACCCATATTTAAATTCTTATGAAATATACAATCTTAGAATGTTTCCATTCACTACTTCCTTTTAGGATTCATTATTCTTATCAAATAATATATCACCTAACTTGGTGAATATAAACCACCTCTTTGGTTTTAACATTCATAGATAGTAAGTGTCTCTAGAATAAATCATCCCATTGAAACCACATGGGTTTAGTGTTCCTATTCCAACTCATGAAAATCTAGATCCTTAACCTCATCAAAGTCAAGCCTACTCCCACCACCTCAAAAGAAAAAGTGTTTCCCTCTTATAAAAAAATAGTTGATATAAACTAAAACCTTTCAATCTCAGGGGTGTTAATACCCTAAGTATCTATAAGATAATTAATTGATATGAAATTAGTGTTTTATTTGTGTAAGTTTGTAGCTAAATACAACATTTAACAAATGGTTCTCATAAAAACACATAAATTCACAACATAATGTATTTTTTTTATATAATTACTTATATGAAAACATTAGCCTATATGGTTTCAAATGGTAAGCTGTTGTACTACTATTAGTGAAACATGTCTTGAAAGGGATTATAAAAGACTTATAATACATACAATACTCCCAATCTATCATCCTTATATTACTATCAGTTAATTGATGTGTATAAGGTAATGTGAGTCCCAGAGAATCTCCACTCAATATTTAATGATCGATGAATACTTGGTTAAGATATTCTTAAATAAACCAACTCAGAGGATCTTATATATTTTTCTAAGTTTATTAATTTATATACTAATAATCCCTAAAATATCTTAAAGTAATCTCATGAAGTAAATGAATTTACTTCTAGCTTCTCCTTAGAGTAGTTCATATAGTATGATTCAAGCAAATATAGAAGATTTTGTGCCTTATCTTTATTTATAAAGGCTTCTTTTACTAAAACTTAATTAGTAAGTATATCAAATACCTAAGTTTTTTAGCAATAAATCATCTAAAAATCCTACTGGTTATATACTTGAAAACTATATTTAGTTTTACTTGACTAAGAAATATTTTTCCACAAATGGGTATGTGTCTTAAATTTTTATATTTATCATTCATTATTGATTTTGGATATCTATGATTCAAGCATAACTAAACTATTAGTTAAATATGAAAAAATATAATTTTTTTTTATTTTAAATATGAAATAACATCTCATTATGTCTAACTGGACACCGAGATAAAGGTTTCTCTATAATTCAATGCAAAATAGTAGTCTAACTAGAATCAACCTAATAGGAAATAAAAAGTCATGCCTTCGTCATATATAACTTAGGAATCAAACTTTCTCAGCTACTTAGAAAGTTCACCTTACTTCCTGTAATGTTTTTGAACTTCCTTGGTTCCTGTATTTGGATACAAATATGTAAGATTCATAATGTATTTAATACCCAAGAAGTGAAAAAGAATATTTCATGCGATGATGAATATACATGAAGTAGAATATTATACGTGATTCTTCTTTAATTCACTGTAGTCCCTATTCTAATAACCTTTCTTGCCACAAGGGAAGTAGATAACTCCCTATTTACCAAACTGCCTTATAATATTTTGTCTATTTAGAAGAGTTGTAAAGGTACCATTAAATTTGAACTGGTCATGTACTTTTCAACCTGATATTTCACTTTTTTCACCATCAGGGATGAGAAACCATTTTCCCACTATTCCCTATCTACCTAGAAAAGCATGTTCAAAAGCTTACCGACTATATTATCTATACTTTACATTCTATATTTCTGGATGAATATGGAGTATCTAGGTAATAAGGATGATAATAAAAGATTAATGGATAATTTATTATCCATATGGAATCCCAAATTCACCAAATGATCAATATAATTTATTATTTTGAAGGTAAGATCAATAGCTAGGTGCCCTTCTCCCAGTTTACACTTGTATAGTGAAATGAAAATCTCATTTATCTTAAGTATATATTTCTCCTTCTCAATAGATAAGAGATAATATATCATGGTGTATATGAATTCATGTATTTATGCAGCATATTTAGATCTCTGGACATAGCTAATAGAATGATGAAATGGGTATTATAAGAACCCTCTATGTATCACTTATATGCATTTTAATGACTCAGATTTTCTCCAGTTTTATTTTTATAAATTAATTGGGAAGATTTTGAGACCAGGCGCTGAGACGGTGTGAGATTCTGAGGCCTAGTGTGCCCGGAATGATATGGTGAAAAATGTTAAGTTTTTAATAAAGCGAGAAGAAAATTTCTTCTTTAAACAGAAATAGCTTCTAAAAAGGTACCCGGATAAAAAATATGACGTCATCATTGCGTTCAGAGCAACGACTTTACCTTAGGTGGGGCCTAACATCGACAGTAGCGGGTCGACTTTGAAAGTTAGAAATTGGATGTAACCACTATTAAAATATTTTAATAAAAATATTTTATTTGGCACTACATCGGTTTCTTTTAATTAAGGCCTATTGTCAGGAATCCAAGGTTATTACTATAACCCTGGAAATTACTCTGAGGCAAGGAGACAGAAACCTCTCCGACGAACGATGATGCATGCCGGTGGATCGAGGATCGATGATGACACATAAACCCATTCTTTTTCAACAACTGATCCAACCTCGAGGTAGGATATTGATCTTTTTGTGATTTCTTTTCCCTTCTTAGATTCAAATGACGAATGTGGACCAACCCACGAATAGGTTGATCTGCGATTCAATCTTTCATATGGGATAGATTTTATTATGGGGATTAAAGGGGTGAAAAGTCTTTGTGAATACATGTTGATTGTTCTTAGTTAAACATTATAACATGAATGGATCAAGGCCAAAATGAACATGGCCAAGATCTGTCCATTTTGTCATTCATGTGCTTTGTCTTTTTCCCCCAATCTCCTGCATTCCTCGCTCCTCACAAAAAATGACTAGAGGATCATTGCACCTTTGATCCATGGCACAACGATCAGAAAATGGGGATCTAATCCCGCAGTGGCACAAGGTAATGGTAGCACAAGGTAGTGGCTCTGGACGGTTTAGGCAGAGTGCGTCAGGGAAAGGCCACTGACGGGGTGGCCGGGCCAGGTGGGGCGCGATAGGAACGGGCCGTCGGTAGGGCGGGCAACGGTGGAGATGAGATGTGGTACAGGCGGGACTAAATCTAAGAGGGGTCCCACATCAGTGCAGGTCATGGGCAGTGACCAGGGGACAAGGAAGGAGGTCGTGGTGGCGGCAACTGGGATGCGACTTGGAGCCACGTCGGATAGAACCCATAGCGGCGGTGGGGCCGTAGGACCTGATAGACGAGGTGGGATGACCGTGTGAAACATGGTATGGCACTGCATTGACCAGGGAATCCATCTAGCCATATGGTTGGGTGACCATATGGACTGGAGGGACACAGCCAGGGCGGGCCACATCTGACAGACCAAAAATGGCCTGCGGGACGCGGGCTGGGCTGGAGAACCGGGCTGCTCCGGTAGCCCATAGGGATGGACCGTGTGGCCCAACAGCACAATGGGCCGGGCCAGTTTGGGATGGCCCAGACCGACCGGCTCGGGTCGGCTCGGCCGAACTGGGTGGGCTTGGGTTGGCCAGACCCGGATCGGGCCGATCCCTTTTTACTAAATTGACCATATCTTCCAAATGGGGGGTCTATTTGATGAGATGTTTGTGGAATTAGGACCCTTGCAACAAGATGGTACTTTTGAGATAATCTAAGTGAGTTTTTGTGGATGTTGGAATATGGACTAATGGCTTGAGGAATAGGTTCTCCTGGAATGAGCGCTCTATGAGCGGAATCTTGCAGCTGGCTGTGACTATGTGATCTTGGTGATTATGTGATATTGGTGACTATTTGACTTTGGGGATGCATGAAACATTAAAGCTCTATGCTCCATCGATGCTCAGTGTGTCATCAACACTTCATGCGCCATCGATGTTCAGTGCTCCATCGATGTTCAATGCTCCATCGACGCTCCGGGTGCCATCGATGCTCCATGCACCATTGATGATCCTAGAACCATCGATGCTCCAGGAACCATCCATGATTTGGGTGCAATCGACATCCTGTGCACCATCAAATCTCTATGCACCATCAATGCTCCATGCACCTTCGACACTTCTAGTGTCGTAGATATTGAGAGATCTATGGACTACAACTAGAAAACCTTATCTCCATGCTTTATATTTATACCTGTGTGAGCTGACCATATTGACTGTACTTCATATGTTTCATTTATGGTGTACTTCGTGTGTTTCCTTTGAGGTGTACTTCGTGTGTTTTCTTCGTGGTGTACTTCGTGTGTTTCCTTTGTGGTGTACTTCATGTGTTTCCTTTTTGGTATAATTTGTGTATTTATTTATGGTATTTCCTTTGTGGTTTCAGGGTGTCCTACTGAGTATTGTTTTACTAACCCCTATAGAGGCTTTTCCCGCATGTGTCATGTCTTTTGAAGATGATCGAAGATTTGACGAAGTCCTAGGTGGACCGGGACTAGGTGATGCTTAGAGTGATCATACAGACATGTGGTGCTCCTATGGCTTTAGAAAGATACCCAACACCTACCCTTTAGGCATGGTTTTCTATGGATGAGCTTCAGGAACTTGTGCATTCACTTGCAAGTCTCTTTCTTTTGGTGGGCTTGTATTCTGGCACTATTTACTTTCTAGTTTTCCTACTATCATACTCTATGGTTGGTATCTTAGTGTATGCATGCATTGTCTACTTAGTGTTTTTACTTTTAATCATTATTTGGGATTGGAGATGTGTGTGTGTGTGTACATGTACTTAGGAAAATTCCTCCCATTTGTGGGATATACCTACTCGGTGCTAGTCTCTAGCCCTTGGCCTATCAGAGGAAGGCTTGGGTAGTTATAGAACTGGGCCCTCTAGGAATGGTCATGATAGAGTGGTATCAAAGGAGGTCAGTTCTAACTAAATAACCAGGAGTCTATGAGATTGGTTTGGGGCAATGGTGTTAAGTGTCTTGAGTTTAGATTTCAGACCAGGGGCTACAATGTTGGTGCAGCAGCCGACATATCCATACACCAGGACTATGAATTATTCAACTTGGTACATGAAAACACTAGTTGTAGGGAAAATAAACAGTACATACGTCATATAGTATTGAGTGTGTTCTCATTTCATTCTTGAGTCATTTTCAGCTCACTAGGTATACTCTATTGACTATGGTACATCTTGATCTATTTTAAGATTCCCCCACATAGATAGCCATCCATTATTTTGATGCATGATCACGAGGATGATATACCTATAAATGAGATGTCGATACAGGGACTAGTACCAGAGATAGCACCCTTAGATGGTGTACCAGTGATACCACCACCCAAAGAGCAGCAGTTACTACCAGCGCTACTGGTAGAGGATGCACGCGGGTTGAGTGCATTGCATGAGTTCCAGAGGCAGCGAACTCCCAGGTTTAGGGTTGAGCCAAACCCCCCAAGCATATGAGGATTGGTTGGAGGTGGCTACATGTGTATTCTTCCTAGTGAGGATCCATCTCGACCAGATGATAGTCCTAGATGTTAGTCTTTTATATGGATCAACAGGGAGATGGTAGAGCTTAGTGATCTAGATGCATAAGGAGACGAACCTCACTTGGAAAAACTTCGAGTATCTCTTCAGGGAGGAGTTCTTTCCCGTGATTCTATGCCCTATTCATATATAGAAGCTACTGCATCTACAATAGGGTATCTAGACAGTAGCGAAGTACTCAGCGATATTTACAGATCTTTATTTCTACTCCACATATATAGTACAAGACCCATTCTTCAGGGCCCAGACATTTGAGAAGTGGATACTCTAGGATATTAGGGCATCCATGATATCCCTTATCACCCCTACATATGTTGGGGTACTAGAGAGAGCCCTATTAGTGGAGAGATTTTTGGCAGAGAAAATGCCAGTAGTAGGAGATACCAGTAATCACCAGGTAGCTGAGTCTTCAGCGGTGGGTAGTCAGCAATAGATGTAGGGACCCAAGAGGGTCAAGCACTATAGGGGATGACCTCAAGATATAAGATTAGTGGTGTGGGGATCCTAGTGAAGAGAAAGTAATCTAAAAGAAAAGATGTTTTACTTGTGCGACGGTCGGGGAAACATGGCTAGAGATTTCCCAACTCACTATATAGATGATCAGAAAATGGTTGAGGGACCACTGAGGTAGAGGATAAGGAAAGAGTAGAGTGGTCAGTAGGGTGGAGGGCATGAAAAAGGCACAGGTTAGGCAGTAGGAGGTGGGCGGAGGTTTGAGGTACTACCACCACCACCCCCAGGTGGTCCACCATGGGCTAAGGGAGCTGGTGGAAAGGGATGAGGCCATCTTCAGAAGATGGAGGCTTACAACCCTATTGCTCCAAATATGATTAGAGGTATAATCTGTGCCTTTTCCACCCTAGCTATAGTTTTGATATAAATAGGTACCAATCACTTTTTCTCACCATGACCCTTATTTGAGACTTATAGATTCTAGTGGAACCATTAACTCGATCCCTACACTTAGAGACTCATACAGGGGAAGATTAGATGATTACACACTGGTTATGATAGTGTTACCTTACTCTAGGGGTGAGAGTTTCAGTTGATATTTCTTGGTGGAAGCATTAAGGCCTTATGTTTTTATTCTTGGTATGGACTGGTTATCCGCAGTTTATGACTAGATTTACTGTTTTAGGCACACAGTGTGGTGTGTCCGTGGAGATGGGACTGGGTTTTCCTTTTTCAGTGAAAAGGAAACCCAAGTAGCACAAGATGGACTTGAACATAGGAGGGTGGAACCGATCACACACCAGTTGGCTAGCATGAACCTCATTGTAGTGGATGAGATGATTCCTTAGTTTACTACACTGGTGGATGATTATGATGACATATTTCTTGAGGATGTGTCTGGATTACCTCCCCATCGGGAGGTTGACTTCTACATTGATATGTACCCCAAGATGAAACTGATATCCACACCTGAATATCGGATGGATCCCACAGAGCTTTGTGAGTTGAGGCTACAGTTGGAGGACTTGCAGAGGAAGGGCTTCGTGAGACCCAATGTTTCACCTTGGGCGGCCCAAGTTTTGTTTTCCAAGAAGGAAGATGGGAGCTTGAGATTATGTGTGGAATTCCGACACCTGAACCAAGTGACCATGATGAATAAGAATCCACCACTGAGAATTGATGACCTCTTTGATCATATTAAGGAAGAGAGATGGTTCTTGAAGATAAACCTCAGATCTAGCTATCATCAACATCATATACGGGATGAGGATTTACCGAATACAACCTTTAGATATCGGTACGACCACTATGAGTACTTAGTTATGCCATTTGGAATGAATAATGCCTTGGTAGTGTTCATGGGACTTATGAATAGAATATTCTATCCTTACTTAGACCAGTTCATTTTGGTCTTCATTGATGACATACCGGTGTACTCAGCATCTGAGGAGGAGCACATGATACAATTGAGGATGTTATCAGACACACTCTGAGAGCACTAAATTTATGGGAAGCTCTCTAAGTGCCAGTTCTAGATTTGGGAGGTCCACTTTCTGGTACACATCATTTCAAAGACTGGAGTTGCATTAGATCCAGTGAAGATTGAAGAAGTACTTTCTTGGGAGCCAACCAGGAGTGTTACCAAGGTGCAGAGTTTCCTAGGTTTGTCTGGGTACTATCGGAGGTTTGTACCCAACTTTTCCAGGGTAGAAACACCCTTAAAGGGCTTGACATGGAAGGGGAGTCCTTTTGTGTGGATAGGGAAGTTCCAGTAGTGATTTCTGGAGCTGAGGCAGAGATTGACGAGCACCCCCATCTTGAGATTACTGGAGGAGGTTGTTGAGTATGTGGTGTTATGTGATGCATCAGGGAATGGGCTTGGTTATTTCTTGATGCAGGGGAAAGTAGTGATTGCCTATGGTTCTCGCCAGTTGAGGTAGAATGAGAAAAACTACGTGAACCATGATCTTGAGCTAGCAACGGTAGTCTTCACATTAAATATGTGGCGAAACTACCTAATGGGAAAGTGGTTTACCATATACTCTAACCACAATAGTCTCAAGTATATATTCTCTCATAAGGATGTGAACTTGAGACAGAGGAGATGGCTAGAGTTCCTCCAGGACTATGACTTTGAGATTGTCTATAATCTTTGAAATGGGAACATAATGGAGAATTCTCTCAGCAGGAGATCTAGCTTGCAGTTACTAAGTGATTCATTAGAGAAGTTGGTCATTTTACATATATCCTTTGTGGATGGAGATGGAGCAGCTTACCTGTAGTCGATGGTTGTCACCCCTCAACTCTTATAGTAAGTCAGGGAGACACATCTTGGAGATACCAACTATGAGACTTTATATGCTTAGATGTCCATAGGGAATGCCCCTAATGGATACTCTAAAGGTGGGGATATTCAGAGGGTGTACAATAGTGACAGTGATGTTGTGGGAGGAGGTCTTGAGGGAGTTCTATACTTCCCCTTTTACGGTACTTCTAGGAGTGGAAAAGATATATTAGGACCATCAACATCAGTTCTAGTGGACGAGGATGAAGAAGGTGGTGCCATAGTTCATTTCTCGATACCTCAGTTGCCATTAAGTGAAGGCTAAGCACCAAGTTAGAACGGGCCTAACCCAACCACTTGAGGTTCTAGAGTGGAAGTGGGATGTGATATCAATGGACTTTGTGATGGTTTTATCATGCATTTCCAGGGGGGAATAATACCATCTGGGTGATCGTTGATCGACTCACCAAGTCGGCCCACTTCCTACCGATCTGTGAGAAGAGTTTAGTAGAGATATTGGGATGCCTCTATGTGTAGGAGATAGTTCATATTCATGGGGTCCCATCAATGATTTTCTCTGATCATGATGATCATTTCACATCCTGGTTGTGTAAGGGATTGTAGGAGGCGTTTGGGACTCATTTGTGCTTGAGCACAACGTTTCATCCCCAGATGGATGGCCAGATAGAGAGTATCATCTAGGTTCTAGAGAACATATTATGTGCTTGAATCCTAGACTTTTCCCATAGTTGGGAGGACCACCTACCTTTGGTGGAGTTTTCATATAACAGAAGATACCACTCCACCATTGGTATGTCACCATTCGATGCCTTGTACGAGCAACCATGTAGGTCACCACTATGCTAAACAGGCCCATGAGAGTTAGCACTCATGGGTTTAGAGTTGGTATGAGCTACTACCAAGAAGGTTCAGATCATCCAGGAGCAGATGAAGACTACACAGAGCCTTCAAAAATCATATGATGATAGGAGATGGAAGCATCTAGAGTTTGATGAGGGAGACCATGTGTTCCTTCGGGTCTCACCATGATGGGGATTGTAGATATTTGGTCAGGGTGACAAGTTATATCTGAGATACATCAACCCTTTTTTGATTCTAAGTAGAGTTGGTAAGGTGGCATACTGCCTAGCTTTACCCCTATAGTTTCACCAGGTGCATGATATCTTCCATGTGTCATAGCTAAGGAGGTACATGAATGATCCATCACACATCATCGACTAGGGAGAGCTAGACATTCATGATGGGGTGACTTTTGCAGAGTACCTGGGGGAGATCGAAGATCGATAGGATCATATCCTTCATGGGTGGTTGATTCCTCAAGTGCACGTTTGGTGGTAGCATAGAAATCTCCAGGAGAGAACTTGGGAGCGGGAGGCTCAGATTTTTGCTCAGTACCCTCATATTTTTATTGAGTAGCCCTTGTTTTGGATTTCGGAGATGTAAATCCCTAAGGTGGGGAGAATGTAATGACTCATATTTTCTTCGGTTTTATTTTTATAAATTAATTGGAAATATTCTGAGACCAGGTGCTGAGATGGAATGAGATTACAAGGCTCGATGTTACTAGAATGATATGGTAAAAAATGATAAGTTTTTAATAAAGTGTGTGGATGGTTTCTTATTTAAATGGGAATAAATTCTAAATGGGTTCCCATATCAGAAATTTGAGGGCATTGTTGTGTTCATAGTAGTGGATTTACCTTAGGTGGGGCCTAACATTGACCGGTGTGGGTTGACTGTGAAAGTTATAAATTGGATATAATAGCCATTAAAATATTTTAATAAAAAAAATTTATTTGACGCTATGTTGGTTTCTTTTAATTAAGGCATATTTTCAGGAATCTATGTTTATCACCATAACCTTGGAAATTCCTCTGAGGAAAGAAGATGAAAACCTCTTTGATGAGTGATGATGAACTCTAGTGGATCAAGTATTGATGATGACATAGAACCCCATTCTCCATCAACGACTAGTCCAACCTTGAGGTAGGATGATGATCTCTTTGTGATTTATTATCCCTTCTTAGATTCAGATGAAAAATGTAGAACAACCCGCTAAAAAGTGGATCTTTAGTTCGATCATTCATGCAGGATGAATTTTATTGCAGGGATTAAAGGGGTGATAAGTCTTTGTGAATATCAGTTGATTGTTCTTCATTAAACCTTCTAACATGAACGAATCAAGGCTGACATGAACAAGGCCAAGATATGTCCATTTGGACGTTCATGTGCTTTGTCTCTTTCCACCAATCTATTATGTTCCTCGCTCCTCATTCTTCACAAAAAATGATCATATGATCATTGTGCCTTTGATATATGGTGCAACGATCTGAAATCAGGGATCTGATCCCACGACAACACAAGGCGGTGGTAGCGTAAGGTGGCGGCAGCTCCGGATGGTTCAGGCAGAGCGCGATAGGGAAAGGACACCAGAAGGGTGGCCAATAGGGGAGGAAGCACCAGCCCGGAAGGGGAAGCTGGGCCAAGTGTGCCACTGATAGGGAGACCGGTGATGGTGACAGGATGCGGTCCAGGTGGGACCGCATTGGAGAGGGGGCCCGCGGTGGCGTAGGTGGCAACCAAGGGCCACAACGATGGCAGTTGGGATGCAGCTCAAAGCCGCATCGGATGAAACCCGCAGCGGTACGGTCATGGGACCAGAAGGATGAGGCATTCTGGCTGCATAAAACATGGTATGATGCCACGTTGACTAGGGGAGACAGATGGCCATGCGGTCGAGTGACCGCGTGGACCGAAGGGATGCGGCTCGGGCGAGACACATCTAGCGGAGCAAAACCGGCCTGCACGACACAGGCTGGCCTAGAGAACCAGGCCGCTCTGGTGGTCTAGTGGACCAACGGGCTGGGCCAGGTTGGGTTGGACCAGACTGAATGGGTTGGGTTGGGTTGGACGAACCAGGCCAGGTTGGGTCAGACCTGAACTAGACCATACCCTTTTTACTAAATTGATCATATCTTCCAAACAGGAGGTCTATTTGACAAGCCGTCTATGGATTTAGGACCCTTATGATGATATTATCATTTTGAGATACTCTAAGTGAGTTTTTGTGAAATTTGAAATACAAACTAATGGCTTGAGTAACATGTGCTCCCAGAATGAGCACACTACGAAACGAAATCCTATGGCTGGCTGTGACTATGTGATATTGGTGACTATATGATCTTGGTGACTATGTGATATTGGTGACTATGTGATCTTAGTGAATATGTGACTTGGATGTTGCATGACCCATCGATTCTCCATGCGCCATCGATGCTCAATGTGCCATCGACACTCCATGTGCCATCGATGCTCCGTGCACCATCGACGATCTGTGCACCATCGAGGCTCCAGGCGCCATCGATGCTCTATACACCATCGACACTCCATGTTCCATAGAAACTTCTAGTTCCATAGAGATCAAGATATCTGTGGACTACAACTAGAAAACCTTCTCTTCGTGCTATATATTTATACCTATGTGAGCTGACCGTATTGACTGTACTTCATGTGTTTCCTTTATGGTGTAATTTGTGTGTTTTCTTTGTGGTGTACTTCATGTGTTTCCTTTGTGGTTTACTTCATGTGTTTCTTTTATGGTATACTTAATGTATTTCTTAGTGGTATTTACTTTGTGGTTTCAGGGTGTCATATCGAGTATTATTTTACTTGCCCTTGCACATGCTTTACCTGCACATGTCGTGTCTTGTGCAGAAAATTGATACTTTGATGGAGTCCTAGGTTGACTAGGACTAGGTGGTGCTTAGAGTGATCAAACAGATGTGAAGTGCTCCTATGGATTTAGACAACTTCCCTACACCTATCTTTCAAGTAGTTTTTTCTGTGGATGAGCTTCGGGAAGTTGTACATTCACTTGGAAGACTCTTTCTTTTGGTGGGCTTGTATTCTGGCCTTTTTTACTTTCCAATTTTCCTACTTTCATACTCTATGGTTGGTATCTTAGTGTATGCATGCATTGTTTACTTAGTATTTTTACTTTTCAATATTCTTTGGGCTTGGAGATGTGTGCGTGTGTACAAGTACTTAGGAAAATGCCTCCCATTTGTGGGATATGCCTACTCAGTGTTAGTCATCAGCCCCTAGCCTATCGGAGCCAAGCTTGGGGTAGTCATGAAACAGGGCCCTCTAGGACGGGTCATGACATGAATCCTTTTCAATTTTTCATGCTCGATGAGGTGGAAGATCAGGAATAAGGAATTCTATTACACAATATAAAATTTTCTGTAATAGTGAAGTGTATAAATGACTGCATCACCCTTGGAAATTTATTTTGGTGTGGACATTGTCAATTCCTATTGATCCCATGTGTGTATTGAATTTTTTTTCAATAAAAAATTCAATATGTATTGGAGTTTGAAGGAGCTACTACCATAATACATGGTAAAGAGAATAAAGAAATTGGTTATTTCTTGAATAACCTATGTAAATAGATTAAAACAACCCATACACGTGACAATTTATGAACTGTTCTTAATGATCAAATACTTGTACTAAGGTTTTTGAGATTAGCACATAGTCTATAAAAATTATTAAAAGGAATTATGAGATGATGAGAAGAATTCTTATGAGTATTATTATTGAGAAAAAATGATTTACTCATCTGAAGAAGAATGTTTGAGGAGGCTGCCTAAGGACTTAATTATTTTACTATGTGCATTGAGTTGGAGATTTTATAAACAATAGTGTAAAGCCTTGGATTTCCATGGAACCAACTCAACTACTCAAGGAATGAGCTATCTCAACACATCTATCTTAGACTGGTGAGGAGGTTTCATAGTGGAGGTAGGATATGCAAGGTAGGTAGGAGCACATTCATGGAATGTACACAAGACAAGCGGGGTGAATGCATAGGCACATTGGGGTGCTGGTGGGTCATCGTGGGGAGGCAAAACTTGTGAGGAGTGGGTTTGTTGTGTGTATAATAAACGATCCCTATCACTATGTCTATTCTATTTCCTATAGAATGAAAAAAGTATTATTAAGTGGAGCCATCGAAAACTGAAGTTCAATGTGGGATATTGGGGAACCAAGGAACTATTCCTTTATTTTAGAAAGTATGGAAGTATTGTAATCCATATGATCAATATGGATCTGACAATTTTCATGCCTCCAAAACATCATATTTTCCACTGCATAATTTTTTGGATATGCAAACTACACAGTTTATGTATCGATCACACAAATTAGATCAAACCAACTGTATGTACTGCTCGAGAAATTGAATGCATGTACAAGATAAAGATTGACCACATGTGCCACAACCTACCACACGAGTAAACACTAAAATGACCACATGAGTAATTTTTCAAGTGAATATGATTTCAATAATAATACTACACAAATGAATTTTGATCGATCACAAGAATAAGTTCAAACTGACCACATGAGTTCTCTTTATGATTGATATACTTACTGAATGAAGGATGAGCATAAAATTACTCAACTAACTATGGAATTAATGACGAAGCTTCTATGTGAACAAAACAGATGTTCCATGAGTATAAGAATCAACCATGCATCTATATGAAGAATGCACACACCTTCCATAAGTATAATAACATATATTTTTTAATTATGAGAATTAACCTGCATGGACCTTCCACATGTATGAGAACAAAATATGAATGGACCTTCTATAACTATATACCTTCCATGAGTTCACTAGAAATGAATGTGGAGTTTCTTTCATTCATGTAAATCAATTGGGAAGGTAATATGATGATGAATTTGAACTAGACTTCTTGGAATAAATATCACCATAATGTGATCCTTGTAGAGATCATGTCATAGAGTTTTTGTTTATGTCATAAATGATGCATGTAAAGATATCATTCATGAATAGAGATTATTCATGATAAAAAAACACGATTTTAGGTGATTTTATGAGAAACATGGATGATGTAGTTTTCTGTATGCATACATTTTCAAATTCATGCAAGATAGATAAGAGGAAATGCGTGTGAGTTGCTATAAGTAAATGAGAAGGCCTTGGGTAATTGTTCCTACACCATGGGAAGAATAAATGCATGGTGATAATGCATGTTTTCATGCAAACAAGGTTTAGATTTATAGGAATCACAATTTGAGGAATGAAATGAGGAAATAAAAGAGTTATGATATGTTTAATATCATATGATTGATAGACCCGAGTCTTAGGATGATTTAATTGGGGAGAATTATGATCCATGGAAAATAATTAAGGTTGTTATTATTTTACCGCATAAAGAAGGAAGAAGACCTGATCCTTTCAAGTGTTTAAATGACCATGTGATAATACAATATCACATAAGGAGAAAACCATAAGCCTTTATGAAGTTTAAATGCTTATTTAAATGGGAAATTGAATGAGTAATAATTTAGAAATATATTTAACCAAATTAAATGAGAATATTATATCTTCATATAGAGATCATGGAATTTCCATATTCCAAATATGGGAGATATTATTCATGATGTTTTTTGTGAGTATAAATATATAATGCAAGTGATATAGAAGATTGGTTGAGAATATTAAAAACTTTCAAGCACTATGTGAGAGATATCATGAGAAGAAATTTAGCACTATACTTATATCACTAGAGAGATTAAAGCAAAGCGCACTACCAAAAAAACTGATTTTCCCAGTGCTACCCTTTAACAGTGCTAAAAAAAGCGCCGATAAAAGGTACTTTTAACAGCGCTAAAAAAAGAGATATTAAAAGTGCCCCTTTTTCAATGCCTTTTTTAGAGATGATAAAAGTACCCCCTTTATCAGTGTTTTTTAGTGATGTTAAAGGCCCCCCTTTTATCAATGCTTTTTTAGTAGCACTCATAAATGGGGTCTTTATCATTGCTTTTTCACTAGCGCTAATAAAGGGCATATTTTAAAAAAAAAATATTTCATTAAAAATAATATATTGATATATAAATATATAAATATATAAATATATTTATATTGATATAAATATAATATATATTTTTAAATATGTTTCAGATAAGTATAAATAGACATTTTCACTTAATATATAAGATATGTAGTGAAAATTGCTTATAAAATATTTTAAAAACATTATTAATTAATAATTTGCTAACTATCATCGAGTAATAATAATTTAATAACAATTTAAAGGCACAAAAAATTAAAAAATTAATAAAAGATCTAAAATAAGTTGAAAACGTAACTCAAACATCAAACGACCATAAATTTTTATCTGAGTGTCCATTTGAGCTCTACTACATATCAAATCGAAGTCTGTGACAAGCTCTATATGCTAGCGATATAAGGGAACATTTTGTTTCATTTTTTGAGGCCAAAAAAGTTCTATAAGGCCTCCAAAACTGAGTTTTTAGTCGGGATATCTATTTTTTTTAACATTCGATGGAATTTCAGCCATGTTTCAAGGGGAATTTTTGTCCTTTTTCAGTGGGGAATGAATTTATTTTGAGAGATTACATTCATATTGATATTATGAACTTAAAATTTTATTATTTTTTACAATGTAATGTTATTTATAATCAAATATATAACAATATATACATATTTTTTATATATTCACACATAAAAAATTTAATTTTTTAAATAAATAATTAAAAATATTTACATATAAAATATATTTCTCAACATATAAGAATTATCTAAATAAAAAACTAATATCCATTTTATTTAAAATACAAATATATGAATATTTATATACCTATATAATGTGTGTGTGTTTATATATTTGTGTCTGTCTATATTAACAAACTGATATATATTATCTATATATTCTAAACATATGTATGTATATATTAATATATAATATTTGTAAATATATATAAATATGTATAATTATACTTAAATATACATATATAATACATATATGTGTGTGTGTGTTGTATATATGTATTTATTTATTTATAAACACACAAAAAAAATATTTTATAAATGTATTTAAAAATGATCTTATAAATATATATTAATATATGAAAAAATATATAAATATATAAATATATAAATATATAAATATATAAACATATAAATATATAAAAATATAAATATATAAACAATAAATATATAAACATATAAATATATAAACATATAAATATATAAACATATAAATATATAAACATATAAATATATAAACATATAAATATATAAACATATAAATATATAAACATATAAATATATAAACATATAAATATATAAACATATAAATATATAAACATATAAATATATAAACATATAAATATATAAACATATAAATATATAAACATATAAATATATAAACATATAAATATATAAACATATAAATATATAAACATATAAATATATAAACATATAAATATATAAACATATAAATATATAAACATATAAATATATAAACATATAAATATATAAACATATAAACCTATAAATATATAAACATATAAACCTATAAATATATAAACATATAAATATATAAACATATAAATATATAAATATATAAATATATAAATATATAAATATATAAATATATAAATATATAAATATATAAATATATAAATATATAAATATATAAATATATAAATATATAAATATATAAATATATAAATATATAAATATATAAATATATAAATATATAAATATATAAATATATAAATATATAAATATATAAATATATAAATATATAAATATATAAATATATAAATATATAAATATATAAATATATAAATATATAAATATATAAACATATAAATATATAAACATATAAATATATAAACATATAAATATATAAATATATAAATATATAAATATATAAATATATAAATATATAAATATATGAATAAATATAACTAAATATATATATAAATAAATAGATATATCATTAAATGGAGAGAAAAACAACATGGAGGAGTGGTAAAGGGTCCATGTGCATAGAGGAGAGGTCTCGAGTTTGAATCCCAGGGGAGGCAGGGGCGCGCACGCGGGTTGGTGAAGGGGGGGGGGGGGGTGCTAGCGCTGTTAAAGGGTTGGGGGAGGGGTTGGGGCATGTAGGGGTGGTAGGGAATGAGGGAGGGGTGCTTCAATAGTGTTGTTGAAGGGGGGGGGGGTTCAAGCACTGTTCAAACCCCTTCCAATTTTCAATTTTTTTTATTTTTTTAACTTTTATCAGCGCTTTTAAAAAAGCAAAAATAAAAGGGTCTTTATCAGTTCTTTTTTTAGAGTTGATAAAAGGGCCCCCTTTTAATAGCGCCTCAATTATCAGCACCTTTTTAGCACCGATAAAGGCCTTTTTATGCTAATAAAACCCTATTTTTTGGTTGCGGCGATTCTATAAAAGTAAAATGTGTAGACTTGAAAAAAAACATGGTCAACTATCTATATCAAGAAATGATAGATTTAAAGGCTTGTTTGAGGAGGATTTAGAAGGATCCTTGAAGAAATATCTAGAGGTAGTATAAAGACCCCACCGAGAGGTGACCATAATTTTTTCGGGAGATAACTTCAACTGGCGGGAGGCTAGTATAAAGAACCCATCAGGAGGTGGCTACAATGAACACTTGAAGACTACAAATTTTAGGAGATTATTTGTTGATAATTTTAGGATATTTTTCACCCAATATTTTTGAGAGATAACTTGTAATTTTATTCAGGTTGATTCATAGCAGAGAATCCAAGTCAACTAACCTGGAAATGAGTACGATCATCTTGAGACCGAGCCTTGTAAATTATTGTGTCCCTACTTGTATATATTGCATCAATCAGGTAAAGATGAGAGATAAAATAAAGAGATGATCATGGTTTAACTAGTCCTAAAGGTTGAATTAGAGTCAGAAGAAAAGGGATCACTAATTCTCCCCTCCCCCTCTCAGTGATCTCTATCAACCTGAGAACATCAATTTGTAACATAGTCTAGGTTACCATTAAAAAGATCCAAACATTATTGAAGATTGATGAT
Organism: Viscum album; assembly: GCA_963277665.1. Taxonomy (NCBI): domain Eukaryota; kingdom Viridiplantae; phylum Streptophyta; class Magnoliopsida; order Santalales; family Viscaceae; genus Viscum; species Viscum album. Next base: position 1,913,416,692 of record OY728127.1, read on the forward strand.
GGTGATATTGAAATTAGTAAATAGTAGAGGAATTACCTTCTTTAATGGAAATAACTTTTATGGATAGAAGAACCTAATGATTCCATACCGGCTTTCACAAGGTCTTGAGGCAAGTGATTCTATTACAATGGGATTTACTCTACTAAGAGAAGATTATCTCGTGACTTATTCAGATAAGATAAATATTGAAATATATGGGAAAAAAAGGAATTACATTATATCATCCCTATCTGAAAAATTCTACACCCAGGTGGTGGGAATTAAACCTGGCAAGGAGATGTGAAAAAAACTTGAGAATATGTATGAAGGTAATGTCAAGCTCAAGGAATCCAATCTTAAAATTTGTAGGGAAAAGTTTAAAGACATATGAATGACATATGAAGAGAACATTGATGAATACTTTACCTGGATAAATGATATAATAATAAATATTAGAAGATTTGGCGATACTCTGGAAGATTCAACTATTGTGAAGAAGTTAATGGGAATTTTCTTGAAAGATTTGATCCAAAGATATCTAATTTGGAAGATACCAGAGATCTATCTCTTAATGAGTTTCATAAAATTCTTATTAACTATGAGATGAGAAAAGACCTAGTATTTAAGAATAAAATAAAATAAGGAATAACATTTAAATCCATAAAAATTCTCAAACTAAAAGATAAGAAAGTTGAACAACTCTCAGAATAGGAAGAAGATGACAATAGAGAATGTAATAGAATCATATCTCTTATTTACAAAAACATAAGAATATGAAAAAGGTATGTATAAAGGTAATCTAACTCTTAAATTATTTAATTTTAGATGTGTTAGTCACTTTATAATAAAATTACCAAAGAAGGAATATGATGAAACTAAGAGTGGGGATGAGGATGAAGACCATTTTATAAAGAAAAATAGAAAAACCCAAAAAACTAATTTTAAGAAGAAAAAGAATCCTTTTTGAAAATTCATGTGAAATTTTATGATTAAAGAAGAAAGTGATGATTAATCATCCTCATGTGAGTTAGATGATGATGTTTCCTCTAAATATCACATATCTCTCATTTCTAAGAACAAAAGGAGAGAAGACACATCAATCAATCATAAAGAAGAAAGTTATACTGAATATATACTAAGTTCAAAATTAAAATCCTTCCTTGATAAAAACAATAAGATCAAGAAGAAGATAAAGATGCTTTCTAAGGAGAAAAGAATTGGACATCAGGATAAAAGTGATGTCATAAAAGAGATTAAAAATTTCAAGGTGAAAAGTATAGAATAAGATAAGGTTTTAGAAGATCTTAATAAAAAGATTACTACCAAAGAAGAGGAGTTTCATAAAGAATAATCTATAATATTTAATGATTAAAGTTACTTGAAGAAGATAAAGAAATATTATGATAAAGCAGGTGAGATTTAGGCAGAATTATCTAAAGCTATTGAGAGGCACATCCCTAAGAAAATGGTATAATCTACTTCTAAATGCTCAAGTGATATTGAATATTTTTTATTTTAGTTATATAGATTAATAAGTTCAATCTGAAGATGTTTGGGATGAATAACATTATGAAAAGTGTCCTCCTATAATTAAGAGAAACATAAAATAGGTTGAGAAGAGAAAACCACCAATAATATGGCAAAAACATTGCCTTAATATCCCAAGACAATAAGAAGAATCTATAGGCAGATATAGAGATAACACGATAGATCAAGCTTCAAGAGATATTGCTGGTGATGTTGGAGTTCTGGACACAAATCATATGATTTCTAGTATAACACGTCACTACCATGATACTAATATGTATTAAGGGGGAAAATCTGAAAAGAAGAGAAGAATATTTATCAAAAGAGGAAACACCTTTAGAAGAAAAAAGTTTGATATTGAAAATGATATGAGATAGAATCCATAGGATGCTAAAGTGAAAGGAAGAAGAATACTTGATCACTATGGGAAAGGTAACTCTTTTTAGAAGGAAGAAATGGATAAGGCTTAAGAGAATTCTAAGGCTAAAGGAAAGAAAGTGGTTCAAGAAGGTGATGAAGTTTCATTGACATCTATGGTGAAATATTTTTGTCATAAGAAAGAAGTTTAAGATAAGTATATGAGAAAATAATATATTAAGGATGTAAACAAAAAGAAATGTGATGATAAAAGAGACAAAAACATGGTTTGGTTGAGAATAAATTATCATCTTGTGCACTTATTTTAAAAGAAAAAAAAGACCCATCATTATTCTCTTTTATTTGTTAATGTTCTAGAATATAGGGAATTAAAGGAACCAAACACAAGGGGAGTTGGATGAGGATGTAACTGATGAATAAAAAAAGGAGATCCATTATGTAATATACATTTCCATGATAAATAAAGTTAGTGTATCCCTTAAGGGGAGAAAATATAAAGAAGAGATATCAAAATTATCAATATTTATAAAATCTCGAAATATGGACAATCTGACAATAATTTGAGGTTGAGGTATTCTAATTGCACTTTTCATCCATGGTTTTATTGTAAAAAATATGGTTACCAATGGGGAGTGTTATTTGATGTATTTAGAAGGAGAAGGGGAGTAAAAAAATTCACTTGAAATTTACTGATGTATTTGTTGAGTTGAGTGCATGATATATGTTTCATACTTAATTTGTTTCATTGCCCATATTTTGAGATTTTTGGAAGTGATATCACATGTATTTTTTTATGTAAATACTTTATTTTTAGTTAATGATCTCTTTTTTTCTACACCAGGTTAGCCCATGTTGACTTAGATTGATTAACTGATGGCACATTTCTAAGAAATACATGTGGTTAATTTTTCTCTCACAAAATAATCAGACTAGAATTCATATTTAAAGAGGGAAAATAAGTTGTGTTGGAGAATAAACTTTTCACAAGAAAGAATAAGGAGTACATGAGTGAGATTCCCTCCCTTATATTCCTTTTCATTTCTTTTTAATAAGGGAGAGAATAAAGGACACACATATTGGCAGAGAAGGTTGATAGTATTGATAAAAAATACAAAGGGGGAGATTGTTGAGCCCATGTATGTATTTCATTTGTTTTCAATAAGGGAATCAATTTGTGTTAGAGGTTGAAGGAGATACCACTAAATTAAATGGAAAAGAGATTGAAGAAATTACTTGTTGCTTGAAGAACCTGTGTGAACTGATTCAATAATCCCATATATGTGATGATTGGTGAATTTTTATTAATGCTAAAATATACATGCTAAGGTATTTGAAAAAATTACACGGTCTAAAACAGTTGTTAAAATGAATTTTGAGATAATGAGAAGAATTATTATGAGGAGGTTTCCTATGGAATTAATTATTTTACTAAGAACATTGAGTTAGAGAGTTTATAAAAATAGTTCAAAGCATTGGTCAGTCATGAAACCATCTCAACTGCTCAAGGCAGGAGTCGGCTCAACAAATCCATCCTAGACCCACTACCACAAAACGAGGCAAGGTAATTGCCTCGTTTTATCAACATTAAGTATAAAGTGCTAATAAGGGGGGGGGGGCTTTATCAGTGCTAGGTAAAAGCACTGATAAATGTCCCTTTTATCAGCGCTAAGAAAAGAACTGATAAAGGTGTACAATTTATCAACGTTTTTCTTAGCACTGATAAAGGGTACATTTATCAGCGCTATTTTTAGTGCTGATAAAAGTTTTTAATAATAATTTATATAAAATTATTATATTTATATTCAAAAATAATGTTTATTTGTATACATTAAATACAAAATGCTTGTTTATAATTAATATATATTTTTTAATAATTAAAAAATATATATAATGTTTTTAAAAAAGTATTTCTAAGGTTATAATTGAATATATATATTTAAATAATTATAAGATTATAATAAATTTAATTAAATAATAAATATATTTATTAGATTTATTAGATTTATTAGATTTATTATAGATTTATTAGATTTATATTTATTAGATTTATTAAATTATTAATTAGATCTATTAGAATTATTAGATTTATTAGATTTTTTATATTTAATATATTTAATATATTTATTTTATTTATAATTAATATATATAAATACTTATAAATATATATATTTATATTATAATTATTAAATATATATGTGTTTCCAAGGAATTTGGTCAATAAATATATTGATCATGCATGCATATATGTTATGTATCATCATGAATGTTCATTTATATATTACACCCTTCTTATTATTCATCTTGTCCATTAATGGATCGTTTTTATTATGTATATTTTACTTGGCATATGATTAATTCATGTTACCCATATATACTATTATGTTCTAAAAAATACTTATAAATATATTTAAATAATAAATATATTTATTATATTTATAATTGTTAAATTTTGATTATATATAAATACTTTTTAAATATATTTATTTTTAATTATAATTATAACTATATATATATATTTAAATAATTATAAATTTACAATAAATACATATATTATAATTCGATAAATATATTTACTATTCTACTTATATAGTTATAAATATATAATTAAATAAATATATTTATAAATATATACAAATTTTTATAAGTAAATAGAAATATTTATAATTATAATTCCTAATAAATATAGATATATTTAAATAAATAAAAAATTATAATAAATATATTAATTATATATATTTATATACAAATATTTATAAATAAATACAAATAGTTATAAATATAATTCTAAATAAATGAATATATATTTAAATAATTAAATAATTATATTTAATATATTAATTATATATATTTATAAAATTATAAATGCATTTGTTATAATTTTATAATTATATATATATATATATAATTACAACTATAAATAAATATTTATTTATTATATTTTTTAATTAAAAATAAATAAATAAATATTAATTAGTTATAAATATAAATAAATATATATTCATTTAAATAATTATTAATTTATAAAAAATATATTTATTATTTTCATATATAATTTTATATATAATTAAATAAATATATTTATAAATATATAGAAATATTGATAAATAAATACAAATATTTATATTTATAGTTATAAATAAATACAAATATATTTAAATAATTCTAAAATTATAATAAATATATTAATAAAATTATAAATATTAGAAATATAATTTTTTTATAATTCTAGAATTATTTAAATAAATAAATAAATATTCATTTATAATTATAATTATAAATAATTATATATTCATATAAATAATTATAAAATTAGAAGAAATATAGTTATATATATATCTATAATATTATAAATATATATAATTAATATATTTATTATATATATTTCTAATATAATAAATATAATAAGTATATTTCTTATAATTTTATAATTATTTAAATTATAATTTTATAAATATAAATGTAAATATTTATTTATAGTTATAATTATAAATATAAATATAAATATATATATACATATCATATATATAATTTTATAAATATATAATAATATAAATAAATTATTAATGTTATACCTTTATTAGCACCTTTTTAGGGCTGATAAATATAGACCTTTATCAATGCTAAAAAAGTGCTGATAAAGGTATGTTTTATCATTGATTTCTATTTTAGTGCTGATAAAACACACATTTATCAGCGCTTTTTATCTTGCAGTGATAAAAGTTTCACCGGGTTTTATAAAGAAACCCTAACTTTATCCTCCTTCCTCAAACCCCTCAAACTCTCACGGAAGGCAATCCTTGCCACCGTCTTCTCCTCCTCCTCCTCTCCTCCTGACTCCTCTGCCACTGCAAATACCTCTGCCGTGAACCCGCCTTCATCACGCACCTCTCCTCCACCGTGTGCCTCTCCTCCACCGTGCGCTTCTCCTCTGCCGCACACCTCTCCTCCACTGTGAATCCCTTCACCGCATGCCTCTCCTCCACCACACGCCTCTCTTCCATTGAAGGAATCTTCCACCGCTCGCCTATCCTCTGCTGTGAAGGCACCTCTGCCTCATGCTAAACCGCACCTCCATGGTGAGTTTTCTCCTCTTTATCATTTTTTCCCTCTTGTTCTTTCCATGGAATTCACTGCTGCATTGTGGTTTCTCTTGAGTTTCATGTTTAGACAATGTTTTGATAATATTCTAGTGTAGAATAGGTTAATCCACATTTCTATAAGTGCGCTTATTGCATGCGGTCATCTTACTTTTTCCTGCAGTACACGGACGAGTTGAAAAAGTTCTTTGAGGTGGGAATTCTCCTTAGTTTATCTTTGTTTGTTTAACATGTGGGAGGGATATACTCTTGATTTCATACAGTTTATAGTTGCACCACACTAATAAAATATAAGAACTGGATAATTAAATAGAAATGGGTAATGGGGTTTGTTCTCATGTTATTACAGTTTCATATTGATGGTGATTTTGTTAATTGTACGGGCTAAACGCCTTGTTGAAAATCATGGTTGTTAGTGGTCCTTGTTTGCACACTAAATTAATTGCATGTTGGTTGGTTCCCGTTGAACTTTTAAATATAGAAATTGGTAATTTACATATACTTGGCTAATGAGTGAATGCCCCAGGATGATACAGCTTATGTGATAACCCTTGAATTAACAAGCGGAATTGAATAAGGGATGCTTTGTAAAATCTAAAATTGTGTTTTTTTGGTTTGTATGGTGTTGCGGTTGTGGGTATGGTTGTGTGTCATGGAATTTAGGTTAATGCATCCATCAAAGGTACCTAACCTATATTTTATTTATGAAATTTTCTTTAAAAGGTTCTATACTATTTTGGGACTTGATGTTGTTAACTTCATGAATGAGTTTTGGAGAGGTAATAATTCTCTTGAGACTTATAATGATACTCTCATCACATTGATTCTAGAGGTTACTAATATGAGTTCAGTTAAGTATTTTAGAGAAACTAGTTTTTTAATTTAATTTATAAAGTCTTTTTGGAGATTTTAGAAAATAGACTATATAAAATCATACCATCTATTAGTTTAGTACCATAGTTATTTTCTTGTGTTAAAGAGTTATATGATTCTGTAGTCTCCATTAAGTAGTCTTCAAGCATGAAAAATATTTGGAATGTAAATCCTTACTCATTTTTTATTAATTTAACCAAAAGGAGAAGCTCTAGAACATAGCCTCATTTTTTATATATAGGAAGTAGATAGTGAAATATCCTATATATGTGGTAATTTTGAAATATACAATTTTTAGAAGTAGATGGTGTAATGGTAAGTAGTCCAGAAGTTATAAATAGATGTTGTGGTTTTTTAAATATGGGGTTTTTAATGGTGATATGTTAAGGTCCTCTACTCATTGTATTGAGATCATGTTTTTGGAATGTAAGATTCATTAATTGAAAAGTAAGAGTGACATTAACTATTCATCAAAAGTGAAAGGTTTTAGCTGGAAATGATACAGGTGTTAGAAAGTACACATGTTAAATGGGGAGACTTCCATGAAATTTTGGAAGTCGGTGAAACTAGATGATGAATTGATACTTACTATAAGAAAGTGGGACAAAATTCATAAGAAACATGTGATAGATGTGTTTTTAGAATACTAATTGAAAAGAAAAATCATTGCACAATAATCTTTGGAACATGAAATGATAATTTTATTATGGTGATTTTGTTAGGGGTTCACTTTTATTACTAGAGGGTCAAGTGAGATTCTTCTTGATTGGAAGAGCTAAGAAGGCCTTAACCAATAATGTGGTATGGTTCCTTTTCTTAGATGTTCATGAGAGATCCTTCTAATACCTTAATTAGAGATTGATGAAAAAACCTATCTTAACCATAAATGAGCTGGGTAATGAGTATGAATTATATTGTGATGTATTAGGAGTCAGGATTTGAACAGTTCTAGTCCATGATGGTCATGTGGTTTCTTATGGGTCCAGACAGTTAATAACACATAAGATAAACTTTCCAAATCCATTCCTAGATTTAGAAATAGTGGTTCTTTCCATGAGGTGTTATAAGAACACACTAAAAAAGTGTTTGAAATATATTTAATCATAAAGTGAAATGAACCAATGATAGAAGAGAATGTATGAGTACCTATTATACTTTAATTTTGACTTAATGTATACCCTTAAGAAGGGGAACATTTTTTCTAATGTACTGTATTGAAAGGATCAAGCTTAGGTAGTACATGATTCGAGAATCAAGTGGAAGATGGTTACCCACTTCTAAGAGATACGACTTTATGCTCAAAAGTATCATTGTCAAGTGACACTTATGTTTTTATCTATCACTTATTCACTCCTCAGTAGTATTATGTGAGTAAACTATAAGATTCAAACTATTTATTCATGAGAGACATGTTAAAACTTTTATATCTTTATATTTTATAAAATGTTGGTTGCTTTTGATTCATGTATCCTTTGTAAAGTTCCTCTCTTAGGATTTATATCTTTGTGAAAATTCTTAAGTGGATCTTTTAAAATGATTTGTGTATTTTGAAATTTTTCTTAACAAATTATATGTGTTCAACACACCTTTTTTTGGTTTTAAATACCTTTAAAATGATTTAAACACTTGGAATAGACATAGGTTTCATGCCAAGTGTTTTTCAACTCATTTTATTAGATTTCAGAAAGGGATGTAAATGTTTTGAAAGTGTATGTAATGTTAGTTTAATTTTCACAAGGGGTGTGTGAAGTTTTAAATTAAAATTTGTAAAATGTAGAGGGTTGTCATTCATTTTAAATGATTAATATTGTTGGGTCATGAATTTTCCTTGACTACTTTAAAAAAATGAATTGGGGGTTTGAGAAAGAGTGTTTGAAACTGATTGGTTTATTTTAAAATGGGCATGTTATTTTAAAGAGGAATTTGTGTAAATGGTTGGGTTTTTAATGGGGTTTCAATTGTGATTTAATAAATAGTTTTCAAAGGAGACTTAAAGTCTATATCTTTTTTTAGCCTTGGTTAATTTTTATATCAATGTTTTGTGTACTTATTTTGTTAAATACAAATATCACTGAATCAAATAGGATGGATATGAATAAATAATGGATTAATGCCAATAGTTTGACAAAAGAGTATGAAGATGGAGTGATAGATTTCATCAAGTTTGCAAAATATCATGCATATGACCCTTATTAAATCCTTTTTCTATGTTTACACAATTGTTATTTAAGACAATTTAGTCTAGAGGAGTTGTAAAAACACTTGATCTGTCACGAAATAGATCAAAGTTATAAATGTTGGAATAAACATGAGGGAAAAGTGAATGTAGCAAGTGGGTGGGATAACACTGCATTTTATGGATCATCTTATATGATTACAAGTGTGGAAAATGAATAAGACTCTATCAAGGACGTGATTACATATGTCAATAATGATAAAATCGTATTGAGGAAATGGAAATGATATTTGAAGATAAACTTTGTGATTACCCAAAATTGTTTGAGCAGTTAAAAAGTTATGCAAAGATTCCATTGTATGGTGGTTACACTAAATATACAACATTTTCAGCAGTAATTAAGCTTTATAATTTGAAAGAAGGCAATTGATGGAGTGATGTTGGTTTTACGGAATTAATTTCTCTCTTGAATGACATGTTCTTAGAAGATAATGAGCTCTCGATCCAAACATACGATGTGAAATGAATACTATGATCGATGGGTATGATCTTTGAAATAATACACACCTACCCAAATGACTATATACTATTTCACAAGGACCAAAAATCACTTAGATAATTCCAAAAGTTTGGTGATTTTCGATACAAGAAAGTTGAATCTAGTCCTATAAAAGTTGTATGGTACTTTCCAATCATTCCAAGGTTTAGGTGCCTATATGGAAGTGATGTGACTCCAGGGCGATTGATATGGCATGCAGACAGAAAAAATAAAGATGGGAAACTGTGTCACCCGACAGACTCTCCTCAGTGGAATAAAATTGATCATGAGTATCCTAACTTTGGAAATGAGTTGAGAAACTTTCATCTTGAATTATATATAGATGGAGTGAATCCTTTTGGTTTTCAAAGTATCACTCACAGTACATGTTTAGTTATGTTGGTAAATTATAACTTACCACTGTGGTTATGCATGAAATGAAAACACATCATGTTATCTATGCTTATATCAGGACCAAAACAATCGGGCAATGATATTGATGTTTATGTGGCTCTATTGATTGAAGATTTAAAATTATTGTGGGATTCATGTGTTACGTTGTATGATGCTTACAGAAATGAATATTTTATGCTGAGAGCCATATTTTATGGGATGATAAACGACTTACCTACTTATGGAAATTTGTTAGGATATAGCATTAAAGTAACTCATGGGTGTCCCATCTACGAACAAGGTACACAATCAATTAGGTTGAAACATTCATCGAAAACTATGTTTCTAGGACATCATAGATTTCTACCTCGACGATATAAGTAATGATCTTGGAAAACATTATTCGATGGAAGTTAAGAAGAATGTGCAAGATCATCTTCACTAATAGGTGATCAAATATTTTATAAACTAAAATATTTGGACATGGATTTTGGTAAAATGTTTTTGAAAAACCATACGAATGCCAATTGGAAGAAGAGATCAATTTTTTTTGAATTACCATAAAATAATTTTTTGTACATCAGACACTTTCTTAATGTTATGCATGTTGAAAAAAATGTATGTGATAGTGTCATTGGAACATTTATAAATGCACCTAAAAAATGATGAAATTAAGGCTAGGTTGGACATGGTTGACATGGGAATATGAGAAGATTTGGCACCAGTGAAGGGTGAAAAATGAAATTTTCTTCCTCCAGATGCTTACACTCTTTCCAGGCAGGAGAGATATCAGTTTTGAAACTTCTTGAATGACATAAAGGTTTCATAGGGCTATTCATCTAATATCAAGAATATTGTTTCAATGACTGATTTATAGTTAAAGGGCCTGAAATCACATGAATTCCATGTTTTGATGCAAGATATAATGCCTATAGATTAATATTTCATTTTCCCCAAGAATGTTTTTCATACATTAACCAACCTCTGTTTATTCTTCAAACCCATATGCAACAAAGTTATAGGCCTGGCGAAATTGCCGAGTATAGAAAGATAAATTGACTTCATATTATGTGAATTGAAAATGTTCTTCCTACCAACATTATTTGATATGATGGTTCATTTGATGGTTCACTTGGTGAGAGAGATTCAACTATGTGGTCATTTACACTATAGATGGATGTACCCCATTGAACAATATATGAAGATTTTGAAAGGGTATATAAAAAATATAATTTATCCAGAGGGTTGTATTGTAGAGAGATATATTGTTGAGGAAGCCGTTGAATTATATAATGAGTACCTTTTTGGTGTATAAATAATTAGTCTATTGAAATCTCATCACACTGGGTGGATTGCGGGTGAAGGAATTTCTAGAAGAGATGCTATCACAATCAATATTACAGATCAGAAGCATACCCACCTTTATGTTTTTTCATAACAGTTTTGAGCTTTACCCATATGTCGAAACCCACAAAGAAATTCTTAGGCATTTGAATCCTTCAAGGTCTGAAAGATGGATATAAAATTCACATAATCAACAGTTTATAGGATGGTTTTAGGACTATATTTTAAATGATTCTGATGAAAATCCATATTCAATTTCAGAATGACTTAGATGGCTAGATGGAGGACTAAGTTTTTATGTATTATCTTACAAAGGTTATGTAATTAATGGTTATAAATTCTATAAAAATGAGCATGATGAAGACAATACCATGAAAAATAGTGGAGTTACACTCGTGGATGAAGCGATGCATGTTTCTGGTACTAAGGACATAAATCCAATTTACATGAATATGTCATACTTTTTCATCATCAAACAAATATGGGAGTTGGATTATATAACATTCCAAGTGAAAATTTTTCAATGCAAGTGGGTTTATAATAAGAGTTATATTAAAATGGATGAATTTGGATTTGTGAAAGATGATTTCAGTAAGGAAGGGTATAAAGATATACCGTTTATAATGGCATCATTGGTAGTACAAGTACTTTATTTTATAGATCCTGAAAACCGAAAGTGGTCAATTGTTCTGTTATTGACCAAAACCACTGAAGGGTCATATGGAAATTCAATCGAGGATAACCCTTTCATTGGTACATCACAATCATTTCACAGTGGTACCAATGTAGATGACATTTTGTATGTCATAGGAGACCACAATCAAGGGATTTGGATCATATATAGAGGGTTCAAATCCATTCAGCCTTTAAAAAATAAAAAGAGAGTTCAATAATTAGGTTACATTTTTTTCATAATATATATCATGTTATCTCATGTTATTATCCATTTGTTACTGCATTTATCTACTCTAAATCAAATGTTAAACCACTTTTGTAGATAATGATTTCCACACGTGCTGGTGCTCCTAATCCTGAGGAATAATAGGTCTCTCAACCTATTACTGCTTGCAGTGCAGCGGAGTGACCTTCTACACATGCTGGTGCTCCCATTCCCGAGGAATAAGAGGTCTCTTAACCTGCTGCTACTCGTAGTGTAGAGGAATGACCTTTTGCACGTACTGGTGCTCCCAATCCTAAGGAACAACAGGTCTCTCGACCTACTACTACTTGTAGTGTAGAGGTATAATAACCATCTACACGTGCCGATGCACTGCTCTAGAGGAACACATTGACGATGCTAATTCTAGGGAAATGGTAGGCAATAAAGGACTGACTTTACAGGAAAAAAGGAGCATCATAGTTTGATGGTGTTAGAAAAAATCATTAAGTTGAAGTCCAAAGGCATCAAATATGAGGTTGGATAGAATGTGCAGGGTCAACATGTTAACCCTAACAAGGCCATGTTCAACAATTATATTGGAATCATCACTCGGAAATGCATTCCAATTGACATAGATTCATGGCACCATGTTGTGATCGGTCTTAAAGAACTTATGTAAGAATATATTTCAGTAACGTTATGGTATAATTTCTTTATTTTAATAAAAAATAATATAATGAAACATTGAATTACTCTTCATCATCTGTTGTAGAGTGAATTTATATTAGATGACTCACACAAGAAGCATGTATTAATGCTTCTTGGAAGGATTTATAGATGATTTCTCACAATCCTAACAAGACATCATCTTAAAGATGCTGAAGGGAAAATAAACCCATGCCCACCACTTATCTATTCACACTTGATAACCTAAGAAGCATGGGATGCATTTACTGACTGTTGTGTGGATGTGTCTTTTCAAGAACATTGTGTCCAGTAATACATTGTTTGATGATATGTGTATTCATCACTTTGATTGACAATTTTTTATTTATGAAATAACAACTTAGTGATAAAAATAAGGAACAAGTATCAAAACCAGCTACCCCTACCATAAAACAAGAATGAGATATGCTTCACTTGAAAAAAATTGGTATGTATTTTAAATGTACCATAATACTTTTATATGAAATGACACAACATCATCATTATATTCCTCTGTTTATATGCAGATTGATGACTCAAAATTCAAAGACACTTCTATCCCACGCCATGTGCTATGGAAGGAGGCACATGTAAATAAATACAAGATATTAATAGATGAGAACACAAAAAAAGTATGAGAATCATGTGTAAGTATTACATAATAAAAATTTGTTTTTATTTACATTTATAATACATAACAAGGATCACTTCTTTTCCTATATTTTCTATCCAACATAGTCATAGGAATCAACAATATCTATTTCGGATGAACACAAATTATCAGTGGCCTTGAAGTGGCCAGAAAAATATGGCCACGTCAGAGGTGTGGGTTTTGGGGTGAAACCATGAAAATATTTTGAGGAAAAAAACAAGAGGATGATTAAAGTGAATTAAAAAACAGATGAGAAAAAAAAGATACCCTTGAAGGAAAATTCCAATGGCATAGTGAGATGATGGAAATTTTAATGAGGGATAGGTAAAGAGAAGAAGAAACTCAAGAATAGCCACCGCATGAAGATCCCACCCCACCCCCTCCAGCTACAGAGCTAGCCATTCCCCTCAAAGATATGTCTTAGCAGAGGTAATCGATGTTCTAATAAATGTTTTTTTGAAATGTGAATCAGACAGACACTAATACCTTTCATTTATTTCTATTCTATAAAGTGATAATGACTATTATTTATATCTAGAAACACCCACCCATCGCCTTGTGGTGAGGCATATGGTTTTTAATATTCATAAGGACACACTACACAACACACCACTTCCAATAGGTCATGTGCGAGTGTCGATCAACATAGCCCATGAGCCGAGTGCATAGTTACATGTGCCAATTCAAGAGGATGATATTAATACAGTTAATTTTTTTAACATTCATCACATGGCCATCCCATCTTGTAAAAAAAAATGTTGATAAGGAGGTATTCATCTCCAATTTAATTTTCAAGATAAAACTTTAACAATTAATTAAAAAGGTATGAACTGATGAATTTTATTACAGATGGAAAAAGAGAAGGGAATGAAACAAAATACCATCTCAAAACCATATAAAGGATCAACTAATCGATCAAAAAGATATATCGAAAGAACAATTAACCCACCCATTCTATATCCACATTTACTATCATTCAAGGCTCATGTGGATACAATATTAAAAGATGGTGGAAACCACATAGTTGAATTTGAAGAAAATATGTATAGAGAGAAAGATTAATACTTAATTAGTCTTGAGAGTGAAACTGAAATCCTAGACTATGACTGGCTAGGAGGCTCAATTTTAAATGTATACATGAGGTATGTTCTCATGATTTCATTTTCCAAAAGCTGATATAATGTGTTAATTATGACTAAATACATTTAATATTTTTAGAAGGCGTATATATGAAAAAAAATTGAAGGGATTTTCCCATGATAAAAAGTTCAGACTCATTAGTCCTCACATCACCTCAATAGCAGAAGATAAAATAAAGCCCGATAAAAAGGATGGAATGGTAACAGGTCTGATCAAATCCTTTGAAAGAAAAATTTTAGATGACAAAATCTATTTAATACCAATGATTCAGGGGTAAGACTCTACAATTTAATCACATCAAATTTATTTTCATTTATGTCATTACTTATTCCTGTTTGTGTTTTTAGGTAGCATTGGATGCTCATTGTAGTAAATTTAGATACTCCAAATATTTATTTCCTAGATTCATTGCATGGATATCCAAAAAACCATCCACACATGATGGTATTTGTCAATTTTTAATACACTGCATCTAATGTTTTATAACTAAAAATCAAGTTATATAATTTATATTATATTTTAATGAGGATTCTGTATGATAGGGAGGTGCATCACTATTGTCCGAAAAAAGGAATGAGACCAAGGGATAAGGACAAGGAAGAACACAAGTCTTATGACTAGATAAGTATCAGGGTATATATAATAAGATTTAACTATCCAATCACATATCAAAACAAATTACTTATTCTCCTTAATGTTTCTGCAGTGTCCGAAACAAACCAATGGAAAAGATTTCAGTTATTATATTTGTAAATTTATGAGAGAGATCATATTCCATGAACAAACCAGCATCCTTGAAGAGGTATTTTTTAAGATAATTACTATTTCATTTAAAATATTTATTAATCCCTTGTGTATTTATATTTTTTGAGTACTACTATGACTATAGAAAAGACACATATTCACAAGATGATATAGATGTGCTCAGAAAAAAAATGGAAGAATACCTTATGAACGAATGTACATAAATAGCATAAAGATGTGACTTCCATATGTAGGGCATGAATTTATAATGTTAATATCACCTTCTAACATCTTTATGCTCATGTTATCCTTATATGATCATTGATATCTCCATTTTTTATACTAATTGAACATCTATGATCACCCTTTCTTATTTTTCATATCCTTAGGTTATTAATAATGGTTTTATAAATGATTTCTAAGAAGTCTGGTACAACTCAAAGTGTCTTTTTTATTTAAAATTGACATTAATTTATGTAAAAACAACAAGTGACATACTGAAAACTGAGAAAACACATTCAGATTGTATTGATATTTTAGGAAAATGATCTATTAGTTATTTGTGACATGTAGTAATCCACTAAACCTCAATACGATGCATAGTGTGGCTAGTACAACTCAAAGTATCTCCTTTTATTTAAAATCAACATTAATTTAATTAAAAAAACAAGTGATATACTGAAAATTGAGAAAACACATTTCAATTGTTTTGATATTTTAGGAAAATGATCCATGAGTCATTTGTGACATGTAGGAGTTAACCAAACCTCAATCCGATGCATGGTGTGGCTGTTACAACTCAAAGTGTCTCTTTTTATTTAAAATTGATATTTATTTAAGTAAAAACAACAAGTGACATACTAAAAACCAAGAAAAAACATTTGGATTATTTTGATATTTTAGGAAAAATATCTATTAGTCATTTTTGATGTGTAGGGATTAGTCACACTTCAATATGACTCATGGTGTGGCCGATACAACTCAAAGTGTCTCCATTTATTTAAAATTGACATTAATTTAGGTAAAAAAAACAAGTAAAAAACTTAAAACTGAGAAAACACATTCAAATTGTTTTGATATTTTAGGAAAATGACCCATGAGTCATTTTTGATGTGTAGGATTCAACCGAACCTCAATATGACACATGGTGTGGCCGTTACAACTCAAAGTGTCTCTTTTTATTTAAAATTGACATTAATTTAAGTAAAAACAACAAGCGACATACTAAAAACTGAGCAAACACATTTGGATTGTTTTTATATTTTAATAAAATGATCTATTATTTATTTTTAACATGTAGGGATCAATATCATCTCAATAAGACACACAGTGTGGTGGGTATAACTCAAAGTGTCTCCTTTTATTTAAAATTAACATTATAGTTCAAATTGTGTCACTCAATGAAAACCAAACAAACGATTTTTGATTATCTTGATAATCCAGGATAGTGATTCATAAGTCATTTTTAATGTGTATGAAGTAGTCTCACATAAAAATGATGCACGATGTGACTGGTATGACTCAAAATGTGTGTTTTTAGTTTGAAATGAAATTTTAGTAAAAAAACAAAACTGACATACTGAAAACCAAGAAAACACATTCAGATTGTCTTCATACTTTAGGAAAGTAATCCATCAGTAATTTGTGATAGGTATGAATCAACAAAACCTTAATATAATGTATGGTGTGGCCAGTATAACTCCAAATGTGTCATTTTTTAAAACTGACATTAATTTTAGTAAAAGAAAAAGTGGCATACTCAAAACTGAGAAAACACATTCAGATTGTTTTGATATTTTTGGAAAATGATCCATAACTCATTTGTAATATGTAAGAATCAAGTCCACCTCAATAGGATGCAAAATGTAACCGGTATAATTCCAAATGTGTCATTTTTATTAAATATTTACATTTTATTAATGTTTTCTTTCATATTAATGTTTAATTTATTTCTTTATAGTATTACTAACATAATATTTGTTTTCTTATATAAGTGGAATATTTTTATTGGGTTGAGATGATTTTTTTGGAAACTGATACCATGAGCATAGATTTTTGATAGGGGATCACAGATGTCAAAAGATGAAATATTAATGTTTTATAATATTTTTTGGACAATTGTAAATGTAATTATAGAAAACATTTTATTTGAAATGTAAATAATAGTGTTTATTTTTGTATATACCATGGGTGGACAGTTTTTTATTCCTGATGTCAATTAAATGTATATAATAGGTTTTCTTCTATTGTGCTGTTTAAATTGCAGTTTTCTTCTAGGTGTGTTTTGTTTAAATTATAGTTTGTGTGTTCTGTTATATAAACATCACATTACAAGCAGATATCCCTTTATCAGTGCTGTGATTAACAACACTTTTTTAGCACTGTTAAAGGATATTTTTTTATGCTGTTAAAGGCCATATTTTTAGTAGTGACTGGTGAGGAGGCTACACAATGGAGGCATCCTATGAAAGGTAGGTAGAGTGTATGCAAGGTATAGTCATAAGACAAGAAGATTAAAAGTATAGGCATGAAGGGGTGCTAGTGGGTCAACATGGGGAGGCATGACCCATGAGGAATGGGTATATGGTGTTTCCAGGATCTGATCCCTGGATCCATGGATATTCAATTTGCTATAGAACATGCTGAGTATTATTAAGTGGATCCATTACAAACTAAAGTTTTATGTGGGATCCCAAGGTTCCAAGGTACTGTTCCTTTTTTTAAAAGAACATAAATATTGTAATTCACCCAATTAATGTTGATATAACACCACTCATGACACCATGGAATAATATTCTTCACTATATAGGGTTCTTGTTCTGTGTATTGTATAGTCTATGTATCGACTACATGAACAAGATCAAACCAACTGTATACATTGATCAAGAAATCGACCACATGTACAAGTTAAAGACTGAACACATGTGTCACATCCAACTACATGAGTAAACACTGAGGTAACCTTATGAGTAAGTGTTCAAGTGACCTTGAGTTCACTACACGGTTGATATACTAACTGCATGAAAAATATTTTATTGAACACACAAACAAGTTCAAACTGACCACATGAGTTCTCTTCACAGTCAATATAACTACCACAAGAAGGATGTTCATATGGTTTCTCAACTGACCATGCAATGAAAGATGAAGCTTCCATGTGAACATCATAAATGTTTTTCAAGTATAAGAATCAACCATGATTTTGTATGAAGAACACACACACAACTTTTGTAAGTATAAGAAAAAATATTTCATAACTATGAGAACCAACCTATAGGATCTTATGTATATATGAGCATGAACTCTGCACATAACTTCTATGAATACATTCCTTCCATGAGTTAACCATACATGAATACATAGTTACTTTCATTCATGTAAATTTATTGGGAGGGAAATATGATGATTCACTTGAACTAGATTTCATGGAATAAGTATCACGATAATATGATCCTTATCAAAATTTCATCATGGAGTAGTTTTTCACATCATAAATAATGCATGTAAAGCTTCCATGCATGAATATATATTATTCACGATAAAATAATCATGATTTTAGGTGAGTTAATGAGGTGCATAGATGACATGGTTTATAGCATGCATGAAGTTTCATGTGTATGCATGCGAGATAAGAGGATATGCATGTGAGTTTTTGTAAGTAAATGACAAGGAATTGGGAAAATATTCCTACATCATGTGAAGAATAAATGCATGGTGATAATCCATGTTCCTATGAAAACAAGGTTTAAATTCAAAGGCATCATGATTTGAGGAATGAAATGAGGCAATAAAAGAGTTATTATATGTTTAATATCATACGATGGATACACCTTAGTCTTAGGGTGATTTAATTGAGGATAATTATGAGTCATGGAAAATAATGAAGGTGGTTATTATTTTACCACATGAAGAAGGAAGAAGAACCGATCCTTTTGGGTGTTTGAATGAGGATAAATTAATCTAATATTATATAAGGAGAAATTATTGAGCATTTAGGAAAAGAATATTTAAATGGGGAATTGAATGAGGAATAATTCAGAAATATATTTGACATAAATATATGAGGAAATTGTATCTTTATCTTGAGATCATGGAATTTACATATTCCAAATATGGGAGATATTACTCATGATGGTATTTTGTGAGTATAAATATATGATACAGGTGATGAAGAAGAGTGGTTGAGAATAATGATAACTCACAAGCACTATGAGAGAGATATTATGAGAAGAATATCATTACTACACATATAACATTTTAGTGGAAAAGAATAAGTGATTATCTAAAAGGAGGATGTGTAGAATTGAAAAAGAATAAGGTTGATTATCTATATCAAGAAAGGTAAAATTCATAGACCAATTTGAGGAGGTGTTAGGAGGAACCTTGAAGTACAATAATGAGGTAGTATAAACACCCAACTAGGATGTGGTTGAAATATTTTTAGGAGATAGATTCAAATGGTGGGAGTTTAGTATAAAGAATTTTTTAGGAGGTGGCTATTGTGAACACTTGAAGAATAGAAATTTCAAGAGATTTTCTACGAGGTATTTCGGGAGATTTCTTAACTAATATTTTTTGGAGATAACTTTCAATTATATTTAGGTTGATTCATGGTAGATAATCCAAGTAAACTGAACTAGAAAGGATCATGATCATATTGAGACTAAACCTTGTAAATTCTTGTGTACCTACTTTTATATATTTCCTCAATTGGGTAAGGTAGAGAGATAAAAGAAAGATATGATGAGACTTTAACCAAAACCAAAGTTTTAATTAGAAAAGTAAATTCATAAAAAGAAAAAGGGACCAATGATTCACCCCTTCCCCTATCAGTGATATCACTCAACCTGGGAACATCAATGATCAAGAATGATCATAGTGCTTTCATGGTTTCTATTTACATTTTATACAAAAAATCATAATTTATTACTTTATCTTGATTACTGATTGTGATGTAGGATATTAATTCTATTATTCTTACACTATTTTATCAAATTCCAATAGCCCTCACCATAGATTTAGAATATCCTATCACATAGATATTTTAGTGGTAAGGATACATATTACCCTTCTAATAATATTGTCTTGGTCCTAAAAAATTATTCAATGTTATTTATGTATGCGGTCTTGTCAACTTCAATAACTATAATTTCCTTGATCTGTTAAGTGGAGTTCCCAATCTAGAATCCCTAGGCTCAAATTTCCTCAACACTTTCTTCCAAGTTGATCCAAGTTTATCTAAGTATTTTTTAGGCAATCAACCCATGAATCTAACTTGGTTAATTTGAACCAAAACTTTAATTAGAACTCCCTGATAACTGAAATCACCCCGACTTAGTCAAGACAAGTAATTCTAACTATAGTTATATTCTAACTCATGTAATGGAAGTATTTTATAACTAAATATTTCCTCAATGTATTTTGTTTATCTTTATGAATAAATATTTTTTATTTTATCTTGTACATGATTTTTATTATTATGATGACTTTACATAATTTATTAACAATGTATTAATAAAAAAACTATGCATAATCTATTGATTTTATTTTATCTTAGTATGTTGGATATTTATTTACTTTATATGATCTCATAAAATCATCAAATAAATATGCATCACATAAATAAATAACCATAAAATGGACAAACAAAAGAAACATGTGGTATGATCATGAAATTTAACTACTGGTTGGTTTATCGAGCAAAAAATAAACAAACCCATTGACCCTAAGGGAATAACTCCTTGAAACAAGATGGAATTGAGTTGCAACATTCCACCTTTAACCTATGTATCTCCTTAGTTAATTTCATCTTGACTTGGTCTGGAACCATATACTCTTGTTTAGTAGCTCCTTCCTTTACACACATGTACTCACTCATAAGTGAGGGGAACCAGAGGTTTGGAATTACATAAAATAAATAGTGGACATGAAGGCTTATACATAATATAGAGGGAGAGTTGACACACTGTAATGGACCAGACTTCTCCAGTCCATTACTTTGCTAAAATCTAGTGTTTGAGGTGTTATGGGAGGTCAATGTGACTTATTCCCAACACTTTTCCAAATTTCTAGTTCATGAACAATGTTTCCATAACAATAAGCTATTTCCAACAACAAACTTTTTCCTTTTACAAATTTCTAGTTCATGAAAAGTGTTTCCATAATAGTAGGTTATTTCCAATGGTAGGTTATTTCCTTTTCCAAATTTCTAGTTCATGAATAGTGTTTCTAGAATAGTAGGCTATTGACAATAGCAGGATATTTCCTTTGCCAAATTTCTTGTCCACAAATAGTGTTTCCAGAATATTAGGCTATTTCCAACAGCAGGCTATTTCCTTTTCTAAATTTCTAGTTCATGAACAGTGTTTCTAGAACAGTAGGCTATTTCCTTTGCCAAATTTCTAGTTCATGAGCAACATTTCCAGAATAGTAGGCTATTTCCAATAGTAATATTTTTCCTTTTCCAAATTTCTAGTTCATAAACAGTGTTTCTAGAGTAGTAGGCTATTTCCAATAGTAGGCTTTTTTCCTTTACCAAATTTATGGTTCATGAACAGTGTTTCCAGAACAGTAGTCTATTTTTAACAGCAAACTATTTCCTTTTACAAATTTCTAGTTCATGAATAGTGTTTCTAGACCGGTGAGGTTTCCAGACCAGTGAGGTTATACAATGTTTTCAGACTAGTGAGGTTTCCAGAACAGTGAGTCATCCAATACTTCGTCAAATTTCATGTTTGGTGTACAATGTTTCCAGCTTCCTATAGTTTTTCCCCTTTGACATTTTATTTGACGTAAAATGCATTTAAGGCCTTATTTTAAGGGATTTAAGGGTGAATCAATTCCCACAACTCCTATATTAGTTTTACTAAGGCTCGAGATTCTTTTACTTTGTCAAACCATGTGGTTTAATGCAATATGATTTTAATGTAAAATCCAACTATCTTATACCGCTACTCCATTAAATCTTATAAAGGGACAAGATATATTCATTCCTTATTGTACCTTCTTGCTCCCTAGTGCAAGATGCTCAAACCTTTCCTTCTTCCCTTAGGGGATGTGTGATTGAACCTTAATCCTCAGATCATTTCCCCTTGAAGTTTCTTCCTGCTACATGCGCACCCCCTGTTTTGGTGTAAGTAGTAAGTGTTGATCCTTCATCGATATAAGGTATGATCTATATCTGTTCTTGTGTTTTCTTAGATCCTTATCCTCATTTTTATCCTTTACATGCTATGGAATGTGATCTCTATGCTTTTAATGGAGTTTTCTTGGCCGTCGGATGGTGCGTTCATGCCGCGACGTCCTCAGGTGGATGCAGTTTTCATAGGGGAGGAGATTGTAATCTGTTGTGTGGATCGTCCTCATATAAAGAACATCAAGAACCGTTTGAGGTAGGGGATTCATTTATTCTCTATTATTTTACATGAAAATGTAGATTTACCATGTTTTAGACCACTAGATCACAATGAAATTGACATAATAAACATTTGAACCAGATAAATAAATTGATATCGATCATATGTTATTACCTATTATTTTTATAGATAGTGTGATATCTATGCTGGATTTGTTTAGATTTTCATTCTTGATGGAAATTAGTAAAGAAAGTAAATCTGAAAATTAATTGATAATTATTTAGATAAAGATAAAGAGGCATGTAAATGAATTTGGTTGTTGTTGTTGTTATTGTAATTTGGTGTTAATCAAATCGATACAGTAAGCATCTTTAACCAATTTGTGATAGCTATTATAGATTTATGTTTAGGTTACCCATAGTTGGAACCTAAAAATAATAAATCGGTTAATTCTAGATAGATTAAAGAACTGGTTGTTTGATAAAAAGACAATGCCTTGTAGGGTTCTGAGTTACCCTCTTGATTGTAAAGGCTAAGAGCCTTATGCTTGGAGCTATGAGAGCTCATTGTGTTTGAAGGTTGGATGCCTTGTTTAAGGGCCAAGAGCCCAATTGATATGATGTTTTTTGCCTGCTTCTTGTGTTGTGATGTGATCCTGGAAGGTTGTTGTGATATGTGGGAGCAGGGAGGCCTATTGGATGTGGTAGTAGTTGACTCCTAGAGTAGCGAGATGCATCATTTTATGCATGTGGGTGTCAGGGAGGACACCAGAGATGATGGAATGAGTTGGATGTGAATGTTTGGATGCTTACTATTTCTTGTTGGTTGTTTATCTTCATTAATTTCCCCACTACTCATGGCAACTAGTTTTCTTACCCTCCTTCCAAAAGGGGTGAAGACGTGCAGGGTATGCCATGTGCTTTCTGTGTTTAGATTCCTGAGGGAGGATGGGTCTATGCTCTTGATATAGGTAGAAAATACTTGATGGGTAGTTCATCTACTCACCGTGTTGAGCCCCCTTGTGTTTAGTAGCTTAGAATGTTTTTATAGAATTCCCGGGAATATGATAAAGTAATAATGTTGTTAATAAATGATTGAATAAATGATGTTAACCCATGGGGTTGGAGCTTGCTGGGATGCAACGCTGAGGTTGAAATTTAAAGGAACAGTGGAATTTGGGTGTGATGCTAATGAAATATAATGTGGAAATTGTTAATCATTAATCAATGTTTAAAGAATTAATGGATGTAAAGTGAAACTGATAAAAATGGAATGAAGGAATGTAATCAAGCTCTTTAAATGGTTGTGTGCTTATAGGATACCTAGTCTTAGAAGTGGCAGTTGGGAGTCTAAGAGACGTTAGCTGTAGTTGATTCTAAGACTAATTTATGACCATAGTGTGGTTGTGAGCTATAGTATATTCTGTACTTTTTTTGTTTCTATATGCTAATCTACCCCATCAGTTAGGGAAACTGACACCTCGGGGATTCTGAGCCCTGGGGGGTGTTTCCCCAACATTCCAGTGGGAGGATGGATGACTGACTACCCCCTTTGGCCCCACTCTCTTCTCTTGGTAGTTACTTGTACTGGTAGGCACAACAGTTAGTTTTCCCCATATATGTGTGTAGAGGGCTTTAATGGATTGTGGTTATTCACACACATATATTCTGGATATAGTTTCCTATGGACTACTATAGGTGTAATGTGTATAGGCTGTGATGGCTTGAGGATACTTACTCGGTGTGTGGGATGTAATGGCTTGAGGTATAATGCCTAACATATGATACACATTATGTGAGCTATGGTGGCTCCCAAAAACTACCTGGTTACTTTGCTTATGTGGACATGGTGGTTTTATTGTATGAGGTGCATGTTGCGGTGCTTCTCCTAGGTGTCTACAGGCAAGCCTTTTTGGAGAGAGATACTTAGGATGTGCGATGTTGGGGCAAAGCGGAAAACCAGTGGGGAAGTGGTTACGGGGCACCCTTGATATTCTTTATTATATTATATACTCTTGTATGTGATACTTAGTGAGAGTATCCATGGTGAGGCTGGGAACTTAGTATACCTATTTAGGTGATGAGTTAGTTTCACTTGTTGTTCACTGTGCTTTAGCATATTCTCTTTAATTTTGCACGAGAGGCTACCTACTGAGTATACTGTTATACTCACCCTATCTATATAAACTATTTTACAAGTCACTTGGAGTAGGTTGGTGATCAGGCTGGTTACTACTAGCTTGGGGTTGTAGAAACTGTTCGGGCTTTTTGGTTGCTACTGTTTTTACTTTGTTTTGGTACTTGCAGTTTTTCCGTTCAGTTGTAGTAGTTTTGTATGACATTACATATGTGTATTTGGGATTTTCTTTTATATTTCCATCTAAGTTGAAGTTGGTTGGTGTCTGTCTTATCTATCTCTTTCGAATGTGTTCTCTTAGAGGGTAATGCCTCCCATTTGTGTGTTTACTATACCCTCAGTGCTAGTTTCCAACCTAGGGCCTACTGGAGGCAGGACTCGGGAGTCATTATCTATCTTCTCACATTGCCAGCCCAAAAGGGGTACACCTTGTGGGGAGGGAGTCGCAACACACACTGATCATCATATTTAATTTAATTATAATTTTATAAAAAAACGATATAATAAATCGTTAAATTAAATAGAAACCCAACACATACATGTTGTGTACTTTGACCACATGGTTTCTATGATTTATGATGGGAAAACCATGTTGGGTTACATGGTGTGTACACCAGATACATGTCGTATACACCTTGTTATACCACTTCCCAAATGGCAGTTCATTTGTGGTGTATAATGACACCACTTACCAAACCCCCACATAATGTGCCATGATTTTCATGGCTCATCCATGTGTTTTTGACCATGGGTACATGATGTATACTTTTCAATTACACACCATGTAACCATGTTTTTCGGCCATTATCCTCAACACCTATGGATGGAATCATTGAACATTCTTCATTTTTTCTTATACTTTTCTTGATCATATGAATTTGATTGATTATATTATCTCAAATTTCATATTAAAGAATGAAAAAATTGAAATGAAATTCTAACAAAAAAATACGTAATTGATCACTAAATAGAAAATAATTATAAATTAATATGTTACCTCTATGATACCACTTAAAGGTTTTTGGGTGTAGCGGAAGAAGTTGGGCCCATTCCAACAATGTTTTTCATTGGTTTCTTCAAATAAATCCTTATAAATAGATGAACAAAACCCCAAAATATTCATAAAAAGGATCATTTATCATATAACTTATAATTAATTTATAAACAAGAATTACCTTGGCATGATAATTATTTATTTGTTGACGAATATGGTTGACCTTCTTATCATACCATTACGACTGCAAAGAACCCAAAGTAGAATTCATCTAGCGACATCCACATGTGCTCTATGAATTTTGGAATGGCGTTGATGTAACATCATGTGCTAGCATGGAGGTACCAATTATCTTATGTTTTTTTTCATTGATCGCAATAAGAATTCCTTTAGGATAGAATAATTCTTTCTTGTTCTCTCAGTTTAGAGAGGGAGGAGGAAGATGACCACATCTCATTCTTAAGAGCATTCCTAAGTGATTCTCTTTGTCTTGGAAAGAATAATCTTAAGAGAATACCATTGTGCACAACATTTTTTATACAACCATAGAAATAATATAAGTTGGGTTATATACTTTGGGTTAGAAAATTAATAATTATGGAGAGGCCACTATCTAATTGTTAACTCCAAATAAAGCCCATGTTAAATAATAATAATAATAATAATAATAATACTGATAATAATAATATATTCCATGACATGAGCTAACTTGCAAATATTTAAATCTCATTTGTTAAATAAATGAATCGATATTTATTTAAATGATATTAAATAAAATATATCATTTACATTGGCCCCTTATCTCGACCCATCAATCCTCCCCAACACTTATCGAACCTTAAATAATAAATATTGATTAAAATAAATAAATATCATTGAATTATTCATTAAAAAAATAAATAAATATTATATTCACTAAGTGGAAAATAAATATTTATTTAACATGCATGTAAGTAAATAAATAAATATATTTTTATTATCTTATGAATAATAAAAAGTGATAAATAAATATTATATATTTTATAATTGGAAAATAATATTTATTTAATATTCAACTCACATATATTCGTAACCAAATAATTGGTGATTTAATTTATCTGGTCAACATCACCTGAATACTTATTATTCCCTAGTCTAGAGAATAATATTTATTCTGACTGTAAAATTTAAATAAAATCTAATCGAGATTTCGGAAATACTTATTGTGCGACCCTTTAGGACTCTTTCTTAGTGGTGTTGGACAAAATAGCACTATGAAAAAATGGTTATTTGCGACAGGGTAGGGTCCCGTCGCAAAAAGTCCGTCGGAAGGGACTATTTGTGACAGGACCCTCTACCCGTCGCAAATAATTAGTTATTTATGACAGGTAAATGGTACCCATTGCAAAAGGTTTGGTATGAGTTGTGCACCAAACCGCAGGAAGGGTATTTGCGATAGGCATAAGAGCTAATCGCAAATACCCAACGGTGTTTTTTAGTATTTTTGACGGGATTTACATCTCGTCACAAATATTATGTCGGCAGGTTGGTATTTGCGATGAGACCCATCAGAAATACCCTTTTATCCACCGTCCCTAATAAATAGGGGGGTAGTATTTGTGATGGGAATCCCGTCGCAAATAATCTTGTCACAACTAATCTAATCTATATATACCCCAATCCGTTTTCCTCTCATTTCACTCCTTTCTATACTCCTCTCTCCCTCTCTACTTACATTTTCTCTCTCAATTTTTTTCTAATTTAAAATTTTTAAATTCGAGCAATATTCGCAGCTTAAATCCTCCGAAAAATTCAGTTTTAAGCTATTTATCTATTTCTTTTATTTTTTAGTTAATTCATTTTATTTGATATTGGTTATAATTATTGTTAATTAGCTGCAATTAAATTAAATTAGAATTAGATCGTTTTATTTTGCATTATTTTTTTACGAATACGTGTGATTAGTATTAATTAATAATTATATTAATTATTATTAATTAGTTGTCATTAGTATTAATTAGAAAAAATATTAATAATCATCAATAATTTATCATAATTAGTAATGATTAGCAATAATTAGAAAAAATCAGCGTTAATAAGTAGTAAATTGAAATAAATATTTATAAATGATAATAAATTGTAATAAATAGAAATAATTGTTAATAATTAGTGATAGTTAAAAAAATTAGTAATAATTAGTCACAATTAGTAATAATTAGTAATAATTAGTAATAAATATGATTAATTAGGAATAATTAGTAATAATTGGTCATAATTAGTAATAATTAGGAATAATTGATAATAATTAGGAATAATTAATAATAATTAGGAGTAATTAGGAATAATTATGAATAATTAGGAGTAATAAATAGTAATAAATAGTAATAAATAGTAATGAATAGTAATAAATAGTAATAATTATGAATAATTAGTAATAATTATGAATAATCAGCAATAATTATGAATAATTAGTAATAAATAGTAATAATTAGGATTAAAAAAATAATAATTTGGGTTAATTAGGATTAACTAGTAATAATTTGGATTAATTAGTAATAATTAGGATTAATTAGGGTTAATTAGGATTATTTAGTGACAATTAGGATTAATTAGTGATAATTAGGATTAATTAGTAATAATTAGGATTAATTAGTAATAAATAGTAAAAAATAGTAAAAAATAGTAAAAAATAGTAATAAATAGTAATAAATAACAATATTTAGCAATAATTAACAATAATTAGTAATAATTAAGAATAATTAGTAATAATTAGTAATATTTAGTAATAATTAGTGATAAATAGTAATAAATAGTAATAAATAATAATAAATAGTAGTGAACAGTAATAAATAGTAATAAATAGTAATAAATAGAAATAAATAACAATAAATAGTAATAAATGACAATAAATAGTAATAAATAGTAATAAATAGTAATAAATAGCAATAATCAGTAATAAATAGTAATAAATAGTAATAATTAGTAATAATTAGTAATAATTAATAATAATTAGTAATAATTAGTAATAATTAGTAATAATTAGGAATAATTAGGAATAATTAGGGATAATTAGGAATAATTTGTAATAATTAGGAATAATTAGTAATAATTAGTAATAATTAGGCTTAATTAGTCTTAATTAGGCTTAATTAGTAATAATCAGGCTTAATTATGCTTAATTAGTAATAATTAGTAATAATTAGTAATAATTAGGATTAATTAGTAATAATTAGGATTAATTAGTAATAAATAGTAATAAATAGTAATAAATAGAAATAAATAGTAATAAATAGGAATAAATAGTAATAAATAGGTATAAATAGGAATAAATAGAAATAAATAAAAATAAATAGTAATAATTAGTAATAAATAGGAATAATTAGTAATAAATAGGAATAATTAGTAATAAATACGAATAATTAGTAATAAATAGGAATAATTAGTAAAAATATGAATAATTAGTAATAAATAATAATAATTTGGAATAATTTGGAATAATTTGGAATAATTAGGAGTGTGGGATGCGAGGAAACCCCTCCAATATTTGCTGACCTAAGGATAACTTGAAGGATTCATCCTCACCAAAGCATGTCAGCAAGGACAGTGGCCCTCCTATGAAGTCAACCCCGATTGAGACACTGACTCCAAGGAATGGCAAAGAGTTGATTATTGATGTTACTCCAACAAGATCTTATAGTGTCCCTTCTAGACCTCATGAGGTTATTACTTCTGAGAATCTGAGTCATGTGATCGCTTTGACGGAGAATGATACTACATAGTTGAATGTTCAAAAGCAACCTTCTTCTTCTACTGAATGAGGGAACATCTCTGATGAAAGAATGGAAAGGGCCAAGGCTTACACTCCAGGAAATGGGGAGTCCATCCCCTACAAGTGGGGGGACACTCATGATGAGGATAAGGAAAGTGATAAGGATACGACTAGAGTCTGATACAGTGAAATTGTTCGAGGAGAAAAGAAAAGAATCTATGATAGTGAGGGTGTCATGACTGCCCCAGGTTCAAGGAAACCTAGGAAAGATTACTCTGCAGTTCCGAGGACGGTGACCACTAGGTCATGTTATAAGAAGTCTAAGGAGAATTTATCCATGGAGCAATTGGAGCGAAAGAGGGAATATATCAAGATTCTCAAACAATATGATCCTTAATCAGAATGAGAATCGGCTGATGCTGATGACATGACCAGGTATGAATGTGGTGATTATGACTATTCTGACCTTTAATCTCATTCTCGCTCTCTCTTGTTTGTCTCTGCACTTTTCTTTTGATTAATAAATTTGGGGGTCCAAGCGTGCTTAGATATGACTTTCTGGGTAGGAATTATTAGGAATAATTAGTAATAATTAGGAATAATTAGGAATAATCATTAATAATTAGGAATAATCAGTAATAATTAGGAATTATTATTAATAATTATGAATAATTAGTAATAATTAGAAATAATTAGGATTAATTAGTAATAATTAGGATTAATTAGTAATAATTAGGATTAATTAGTAATAATTAAGAATAATTACAAATAATTCATAATAATACGCAATAATTCACAATAAATTCGTATTAACTTGCCATAATTTCCAGCGGATTGGAAACATTCCTTTTTCTCAACTGCTCATCAACATACAACTTTCTCTCACTAAAATCACTATGAAAAATATGCTCCAACTTATGGATACCTATTTTTGTATTCATGAGAATTGATATGTGTACGTCAAATCAGACTTTTCATACTGATTTCAATGAGAGAAAGTTGCAAGGAGATGAGATGTCGGGCAAAAAAGACACCTTTTCCTCATGATGATATCAATTTAACTCCTGAGTTGGAACCATCTCAATTTTATGATTTATTGAATTCCACTGAGGAAGCCTTACATACTAGATGAAAGATAAGAAAATTTGAAGAGGTTAAAAATTTTATGGATATTAAATAAGATAATGGAATGTAAAATAGCTATTTTGATATGATATTATCTTTGGTTAAAACACTATTACTTGAAGGAAATGTGTTGACTAAAAATTTTTATGAGAGAAAGAGGCTTGTTCATCATCTGAGTCTTACTTATCATAATATTCATGCATGTTCAAATGATTGCATCTTATATTATGGTGAAAATGATTTGTTGGATAGTTGTCCCACATGTGGAAAATTGAGGTATAAAGAGGCTAAACTAGGGAAGTTAGGATTGATTCCTATAAAACAGTTGAGATATTTTCCACTTACACCCAGATTACAGTGTTTATTTATGTCTTAGAACACACCGGCATTGATGTTATGGAATAAAACCAATATTTCAACTGGTAAAATCTTAAATCATCCCTCTGATGGTGATTCATAGAAACATTTTGACAAAGTGCATCTGTCTTTTTTTTAGAATCCCAAAATGTGCGATTGGGTCTTTCTACTAACAGTTTCTGTACATTTGGTTCTTACAATAGTCAGTATTCAGGTTGGATTGTCTTTATAACTCCATACAATTTACCTCCTTGGATTTTGATGAAGGATCCATATATCTTTTTGACCTTATTAATTCTAGGAAATCTGAAAAAGAATATTGATGTTTATTTGAAACCATTGATTGATGAGTTATATTCATTATGGAGTAATGGTGTCAGTATATATGATATTGCTATAAAACACAATTTTCTATTGAAAGCTGCATTGATATGGGAAATTAGTGACTTCCCAACATATGGCGTGTTATCAATCTAGAGTACAAATGGTCCAAAATCATGTATGTACTGTATGAGAGACAAAAAAGTGTTTATGATTTTCCTTGAAAAAAGAACTTATTTTTTCAACTATCATTGTAGATTACTTCCAACCAATTATTCTTTTTTAAGGAACAAATATCATTTCAAAAAAGGTAAAATTGATATAGATGAACCTACAACAATGATCTCAGGTACAGAGGTAAAATCAATTGTCTCTTCATTACCTCCCATCACATTTAGACCAACAATAAACCAACAAAAAAATTGATGGATTTGGGAAAAACACAATTGGATAAAACAGAGCATTTTTTGGGATCTTCCACATTGGTCTGATTTGTTATCCCATAACATGTTGAATGTCTTGCATATTGAGATGAACTGTTTTGATAATTTATTTCATACAGTTTTGGATACACCAGGTAATACCAAATATAATGTAAAGGCACGATTAGATCTTACCCAAACTTACAGGTGACCAAAACTTGAAATCTTTGAAAATATCAGATCACAGAAGTTAATGAACCCAAAAGAATATTATACACTATCCAAAGAAAATCGATTATTATTTTTTCATTGGATTTTAGATTTGAGACTTCCAAATGGCTATGCTTCCAATTTGGGTAGGTGTGTTAGAAATGGTCTTATTACCGGATTAAAAAGTCATGTCTATCATGTTATAATGGAAATAATTCTACCGATTGGATTAAGTGGTTTGTTGAATTCTATTATTTGGGATGCGATAACAGACATATCATATTTTTTTGAGACATTTGAGCAGTAAAAATAGACTATAATACACTAAGAATACTACAAGAAAATGTTGTTTTAATTTTATATAAATTGGAAAAAATCTTCCTTCCAACTTTCTTTGACTCAATGGAACATTTTATATTACATTTTTTTCATGAATAAAAATGTAAAGATTTAGTATAGTTTTGATGGATGTACCCATTCGAGAGATGCATGCAGAAATTAAAGAAAAAAGTATGTAACAAAGCATTAGTTAAAGGCTCAATTACAAAATCTTATTTTCAAGTGTAAATTTATTTTTTTTGCTCTCATTATTTTGAATCTAAATATCCCTCAAAAAACAACTGAATGGGTTAATGAGGTAAATGTTGATGATGATATGAGAAATCATTTATCAGTTTTTAATCAGCCTGAACATGGATTTAGTGGAGTTCATGAATGATGAATTTTAGATGTTGAACATCACATAGATCATACATATGTTTTGCTCAACAATGAAGAAATGAAACCATTTTTACTATGAGTGATCCTATCACTTATTATATAATATTTGTTACAATAAATTAATCTTATTTTATTTGTAGGTTATATGATAATCATATCAAGAAACAGATTCCACAAATTATAGCAACTGCTCTTGAAGAACATCAAAAAATTAATTTTTCCTACTGGTTTCAAAAACTAGTAACATAAATTATTTATGGTTTAACATATAATATCAATTTATTACTTGTTATATTGATAATTGTTTTAAAAATTTTTAGGTATCTCAACATTATGATAAAATTGATAATCGATTTCATGTCTTGAGTAACGTACCATCCAAAATGGTTAAATATTATAATGCATATGTTGTAAATAGTTCTTGATTTTATACACGTGCATATGAGGAATAAAAAAACAATGAATAGTGGTGTATGTTTGAGAGGATCTCATTATAGAGAAACTGAAGTTAAATTTTATGTCATGCTGGAAGAAATTATTGAATTGTGTTATCTGGGACAGAATTATATAATGATGTTTAAATTCCAGTGGTTGGATACTATGAGAGGTTTACATTTTCATCCAACCCATGGAATCATTGATATTAAATATAAAATTCTTATTATAGTAAATGAACCATTTTTTATTATCTCATCAGGGACATTAAATTTATTTTTAAAATTACTGTGCTACTTAAAAAGAGTTGGGTGATTGGTGGAGCACAATAAAAATTAAATCTTGGGAAAATCAGTTACTCAAAGTGAATGTGGTTCCACTGAAGTTCAAAGAATTGAATTTTTTCAAGAGACTGTTTCCAATCCATATTTTTCACAAAGAGACACCAATATCAATGATGACACCCCACAGTTAAGGGTCGATGGTGACGATGATGTTAATGATGTTACAAATGAATTTTAAATGACATGAGATGATGAAACTAAAAATTATATAAAAATTGATGATGTTGAAGAGGAATATGAAGACATTGACATCGTCCGATATGAATATGTGGATGTAAATGAAGATTGATACAGTTAAATGTTGGTTATAATCATATATAATATATATCTATATATAATAGTTGTTTTTAACTATTTTCTAACAATAGTCATTTTTAATTTCAAATGGATTGGGATTTGTTTCATCAGTTGCAAGAGGCTGATGTACCTTTAGACGAGCAGGATGTTGAATCATCTGACCCTCAGACTGCTAGCGGTTCAGGGAGGACTCAGAGGGGGCGTGGTCTTTCCTGATTGATGATTCTTAACCCTATCCTGGAGTGACATCCACATATTTTCTTCAATCTAAGCATGAAGAGGTATGTTTATCTGTGTATTTTAGTCAGTTTTCATTAATTTATTTATATACTAATTGTTTTATTATTTTTTCTTTTTTTCACATCTTTTCACATATAGTTATTGGATAAGGGAGTGCTATATTGCACAATTATTTTCCTGAAGCATGGATCACATGGGTGAGATGATCGTTGATGTTTAATACCACATGTTCAATAATTGGATGGTACGTAAATAAGTAATATTTATTTTGAAATTTATTTAACTAATAACTTGATATTATAATTTATTTTTAGGGTTTATGGTATCCCATCGATAAGAGCATGCATGGCTCCATCTAGAAGGAATGGGGGAGGGGTGGTATGTGTGAGCATTGACATCAGTTTTTTGCATAATTTGAGAAGGAAAGAAATGATGAAAGTAGGAGTGACAGAGTTTGATGAGTCATGTTATGCCCAACAACCTGATTACATTTCATATTAGGTTTGAGATGGATTATGTTCACATTGGTTGGGTGGAAGTTTTCAGAGGAGATCATCCGTAGGTCGACAAAACTGGGGGAGACAAGAGGTGACACATCGAGCCGATAGTCGTACATTCAGTACTCACAGAAAACATATGGTAAGTACTTTTTTTAAATAATTTATATAAATTTAAATATAATGGTTTATTTTATATTCAAATAGGTAGTCGAACAACCCGATGTTTTGGAGTTTGACATTTATAGTAGGATGTACAATGATTTGGTCACTGGAGAGATTAGAGGTGATCATCATCATTATATTATGGTTAGTATAATTTATTTTTGAGTTTAAAATTAACTGTAAATAATATTTTAACTATTTTAATTTTAAATTGCAATTGAAGGCGTCATATGAGACCATGGCATATCAGACATAGACTGAGAGTTAGGATGAGACCAAGGGTCAGACCAGTGCCTACTAATTTGATTAGGAAACATGGAGGTAGGTGACCTAGTATTCCTTAGATAAAGACCGAGTTATTGGTATCGTCTCTCTATTGATGCCTGAAAGTTATTATTATACCACTGCGATGTCGGCGTCTAGCTCGAGAGGAGTTCATGGAGAGTCATCATCATCTGTTGCATGTTATTAGGATCATCTACGATCTTAGAGTGAGATTATAGAGAGTATTTATATGGAGAAGGAGGAGATGCATGAATGGCAGCAGCATGAGATGTGCCAATTCCTGTAGTAATTGACGCGCCAATGCTAATAGTAGTAGAAGGAAGGGCTCCGACGATAGCAGGAGGAGAAGGAGGAGGAGATGCATTAATAGAAACAGTAGCAACACGAGAAGATGGAGTACATGTGATGTATGACTTGTGGTTTAGAGATGAAGTTCCCTCCACCATCTCCTCTAACTCCTCCAGAGGACCCCCCTTAGTGATATATTTGTTTTTTATGATAAAACATTTGAATGCAATTTTTTTTGTAATATTAACTATTTACATTTCTATATAGCGCATTTTTTATATTATTGTGAATATTTTATTTTTATTATTTATTTTATTTTTTATCATTTCATTACTTTATTTTTTTTATTTTTTTATTTATTATTTTTTATTATTTTGATTTTAGTTTTTTTATTTTTTTACAAATATTGAGGTTTTTATTATTTAATAATTTTTTTATTATTTTACAAATATTAATATTATTATTTCATTAATATTATTAATATTATTATTAATATTATTATTAATAATATTATTATTAATATTATTATTATATTAATAATATTAATAATACAATATTTTATTATTTTATAATTTTTTTACTAATATTAATAATATTTTATTATTATTATTATTATATTAATATTATTAATATTATTAATATTATTATTATTATTATTATTTCCCAATATTATTTTATTATTATTTTCTAATATTATTTTATTTTTTTAATAATATTATTCTATTAATTTTTTTTTATTTTTTAAAGTTATATGTGACGAGACCTTTTACGACGGGGGGTCCCCGTCACAAGTAATTTTTTTAAATAATCTTGGGGAAACTATTTGCGATGAGACCTTTTGCAACAACCCATCGCAAATAATTTTTTAAATAATTTTGGGGAAACTATTTGCGATGGGTCCATGTCCCATCGCAAATAGTTTTTTTTGCGATGGGCTGTTGAAAAAAGGATTTTTGTGACAGGTCCCCATCACAAATAACCCGTCACAAATAGTCCAATTTCCAGTAGTGCAGCTTAAAGTTCAATATTAACATCAAGAAACACATCAAGGCACCCATAGGGAAATAAGTTAGTGTCATAATAACACCAAGCTCATGAAAATTATTACTATGTAATCTAATCTCTTTGTCTTAATTTATCATCAAGAAGGTTTCATAATTTTGTTACCAATCTATATTCTTGATCATATTTCATTGACTCCATGAAACAAACTCATCGATGAATCACCATGGTCATGGATTTAATCAAACAATTGCATTCCAATCAAAGGGCTTGAGATATCTAGTTCCATTAATATAGAATGGACAAATCCTTTCTTGACTTATTCATTAATGTCGTATCACTTATGACACACCCAACGTATCCTACCATTCCATGAGCATATGTCATCAAATTTTTCATCAATACATCAAAGTACACGATTCATGATATATATTAATAATAGTCTCAAGTCTAAGGATTGATACACACATCTATAGATAAGAATATCCAATGACACATAACATGTAGAATTCCTATTGACAGGTCTATTCTCATAACCTTCTCTCTTGGAGATTACCAAAGTGAGAACTTCACGAGAAGAAGTCTCAATATCTTATAATCCTCCAACACCTGATATTTAAACATCATTTGTGTCTTCTTAGATAGATTCCATCTAACTTTAGAACATATATTTAAGAATATTTTCATATAACGTCAAAGTTATAATTATTATGGGGAACAATTATAACCTTTTAATGTGACAAATACTCCAATTACATTATCACATTATTTTTACAAAGGATAAAACTCATCACGTGATAAGATATTAATTAATATTCAAGTCTTTGAATATACAGGTAATAAAAAGTAGAAAGTTAGTTGGTTTTAGGCCACCAACTCCAACAAGACCCCCTAGATCATGAGACACCCTAATATAAAAAGTATAAAATGGGGTGTTACCACCCCTTGAAACAAAAATATAAATACTAATACTAATAATAAAAATAGAAACAAAAGAAACAACACATATCACACAACACAACAATATCTTATATGATAATAGCAAACACTCACCCAACAAACACACACACACAAACTTTTATTATAATTATTTGTAAATATAAATATAATCATTTAAATAGTATTTAAAAACTAAATTTGAATAATTGAAATAAATTTCAACTCTTAAAATTAAAATAATTTAAAAAACCTCTTTTAAAAATGAATAATAATTTTGAAATAATTAAAGTATCCAAACCTATGAGTTTTGGAATTAAAATTATAAGTTTAGATTTTTAACCATTTTTATTAAAATTATAAATAAAATATTTTATTCAAATCATTATTTAGGATTTGGGTGTTACAATGAGAGACTGGTGGGGGTTTCCCTTTATTTTATAGCTTTTCTTATTCATTCCTATTGCTGTATTTGAAGTGCAAAATGTGTTTGGTTGTATTTTTTTATCAATTATGAATATTTTTAATGAAATTAATGAAAAGGTGGTATCTTGGGTGATGTATTGAGTATCCACCCATTACATGAATATGAATTTGATACCCATTTTCTCATGGGAAATGATAAAAAAAGTTGTTATTACCTATAAAGACATGACTAGATAGCTTGTAGATAGTGGCTATAAAATTAGGTGATTTTTTGACCTAGAATGTATGGATATGAAATGTTCTACATGAGTGGAATAAGCACTATCATCCACATTGGAAAGAAGTTAAAGAGATGAAGAAGTTGGATGCTAAAACTTATTATAGATATCTTTTAAAGCTATATTTAAAAGGTTTAAATCATCTTCAGAGTTGAGAAGAAGATAGCCTATAACATGGAGAAACCATATAAGGAGTACCAAGTATTATGGTTGCTACATATAGTGCTTATATACTCTTATATTATGGTTGGATAATTCCTGAGATGATTTGTAAGTTCCTTTGATTTAATTTTAGATATTCTTGAATTCCAGCACAGAATTCAGAAAATTGGAATAGCCTGGAATCTAGCATATGTTCTATCCTAGCCAATGTAAGTGTCATATGGGCTCAACATTCATGCATTTACCCTCAAAATAGGTGTCAATCTGTGCAACATATATGTGACACAGACTGGTGTAAGTGCGGATGAGGGTCCACGTATGTGTGATGTTCAACAAACCATGATATTTGGATAAGGAATTTTAGTTTACATAAATTTTATGCTAAGAATAAGTGTCATTTACCTAAAAATATGTGTGCAAATGCAGAGAATTTGTGTCATCAGAGATTAATATACATTTTATCTACTAATTTCACCTATCATGCAACACTTGGGGAAATTTGAGTGTCCCATTTCTTGAAAAATAAATTTTACAGATTCAAATATGATGAAGAATAAAATGATTTGGGATCCTACAAGAGCTATTAGAAAAAGTTCCAAAAATCACAAACACCTATAACAGTGTGTTATCAAGGAAATTAATTAGAGATAAAATAATCTTTAACCATGGAAAAGAAATATTAAATAAAGATGAGGAATTCAGATGATCTGCTGTGTAAAGGCAGTCTATAAGATGCACTACCTATGGAAAGTTAAACCCTGACCTATATAAAGGTCATCCAACTTTTATAAGTGTAAGAAAAAGGGTTATATTATATATATAAAGTCCAAATTTACCAAAAAAAGGATATCATTAAGAAACCATAGGCTGTGCAAAGGCAACATGAGTTTCTAGAATTAATTTTTGATGAAGAGAAATAAATCTAAAGATACTGGAGCAATTCTTAAGTACTGAAAACATCATAATGCTTCCTAAATACATGGCCTAATAATGAGTTTATGATATTCAGTTTAAGGATAAGAAGATAAAATAATGAATATAGTCTACTTATTTAAATTTTCTAAAATGAATTTATTTGGTTTTTAAGAATAATAGAGATATATTCAAGTTGTATCTTGAGATGTTATTTAAGTATTGAATTATTTATGAAGTGGGATATTTGAGAATAAGGAAGAAGGGAGTGTGATGATATGATGATACTATATTTAGACTCAATATGATATTTTTAAAATATTTATTGTACAATCCCTCATGCTATGAAATCTATCCATGCCTCAAAATGATGTGTTGTATATTTTATACATCCCAAGTGGAAAATGAAGTGAAAAATAATTGGAGAATACTAAGGAAGATATATCTTATCTTGTGGTAGAATAAAATAATTATATATTCATCCCTATGAGGAAAATAAATAAGGTAATTTCTAGAATATCTACTGAGTTGAAAAATGATCACATGAAATATCATGTGAACACAAACTGGTTATTTTATTACTGTGCTTTTGGATGGAATCAGGTAAGTCTTCTCTATATACCATTTTTGGGTAATTTAAAATAAAATAAAATATTTAATATAACCACCCATGCATGAAATAAGATTGAGGATATCAAGAAGAAAGGAGAAGAAGATATTTCGGAGATATGTTGCTACCATAGTGTGTGAGACAAGACAAAGGAAGCTAAGTGAAACTAAAACTCTTGAAGTAAGAAGAATAGGGAGCCACTGCATATTGTAGTGAAGTAGAGAAGAAGTAAAACTAAACCTATGATTATGTTGAAGATATTTTATATTTCAAAGAATAAGAAATAAGTGTCTAACATATATTTCTAGACAGGTATAGTTGAAGAATAATAAAGAAGGGGGAATGTTTATATCCAAAGTTGTAATCATATAAAGAATTAGTTTATACCCAAGATTATAGTGTTGAGTTTGATAGAAGAAATTTAGGTTGAGTGTAGCTATATATTATAAATATTTGGAAGATGTATAGATTTATAGGATGATTTTTATTTGTTTTATTTTAATATCTTAAGGGATTAGAAGATACTCTTCTTGAGAAAGTGGATAAAACCTTATAGGTATAGAGACATCTCTAGACCGAACTGTGATTTACTCTTGGAAAGAGGAAGGAAGTTTCAAGGCTAGTTGGAGCTGAAGACTATAGGATATAGTATAAGGATACCTTCACATGTTTAATATTATAAAGTCCTTGTTCACATGCATTATATTATGAACACACTTACCTATATAATATGGCGAGAATGGGTTAGGATAAAAATTACCCAAAAATCTTATAATTGATAATGATATTTTATTAGACAATCCATGACTTGGAAATACCAATAATGGAAAGAAGTAAGATTTATGGGAGGGTAAAAAACTTGTAAAAATAACCATTCTACTTTACTTTTAGTATCCACATTACATTAGGTGTATTCTAGGTTATACTAAAAAAATATATCTACTTTAATTATAATCATAGGTTCAAGCACAAAGTGGATTAGAGTTTAAAGAAAGAAATTAATTTTTGGAAAAAATTAGTTCACACCTGATTCACCCCCCTCTCAGGTGTGTTTAAAAGGTCCATTGAGACTCTCTTTCTTGATTGAAATTATTTTATTAGTGTTAGTGGATCATTTTTTGACTATAAGTGATTGGTTGAGGTCCTTTTTAAATGAAATAAATTATGGGTGTGGTGTCGGATGATGAGTTATATAGAGACCCTCAATGGATGATCCATCACACATGGTCCTGAGGTGATGCTCAGCTTGAGATATTTAATTCTTGATGCTTACTTAATAGAAATTTCATATACAAGGTTATTTTTTAGATCATCCCAAAATAGAGTTGTCTTTGTGGTGTTTTTTTTTCTTTTAGGTTTGAATGTTTAGTTCAAGGCTTGGTCTTGGGGAATCTATCTATTCTATGACTCAAGATACCATGGCATGAACCCCTTTTGTACAAGTCTCACTACCTATAGTATTTTTTTAAAAAAAAAATATAAAACATGATATTAGAGATAATGAAAGAAAATTTCTAGGGAATTGAGTGAGATGTATTTCCATGTGTGAGATAGAATATTTGATCAGTTTCACTTTAATAACCTATGAGTTGGTTTTTAATATGGGAGGGATAACTTATGTCGATTCATGATTGATAAGATATGTTATGGGTAAAGTGGGCCATGTTAGGGATGAATGGGGATAATGTTGTGAGTTGAAATCAAGAATGTACTTGGTGTTCTAGATACTGGTGGAGTGCTATGAATTGGGATATGAATTCTATTTTTGAGTTTTGTTATTATCCTAAATTTAATATGATGTAATGTGCTTTTGAAGAAACACTTCTCTTACAACAGAGGTTTAAAATCTGGGAGATAATAGTGGGGTATGATTCTATACAAGTTATAGATTTTATAATAGGGGATACAAATGATCTAGGACATATTTCTTGAATAAATATTCTCTATGGGATAACAATGATCCATGACAACTTTCTGGGGGAATGATTCTCTAGGGTAAGACCATGAGTTGGGTACTATTACCCAAGGTATGATTCTCTAAGGGATGAAAATGTGATATGCCCTCTTTTCTAGGAAAAAAATCTCTAGGGGATGATAATGATTCAGGCCCTATTACTCCAGGTATGATTCTTTAGGGGATGAAAATGAGTTAAGTCCTCTCACATGATACATGATTCATATAGGATGATAATGAGTTGGGTCCTCCTGAAATGTGTTTTTTTTTAATTTGATTGACACATTTTACCAGCATTATCCAAAGTCAGCATGGTTAGGTGGCATAGTGGCCTCGTTAGCACATGTTGACATGACTTTATTGCTTAAATGTTTATTTTTACTACCTTATTTACCTTATGGTGTATACATTGATATTATAGAATATATTATGAGACTTTATGGTGGTGTCTTACTAAATTTTATGCTCACACACTTGATGCGAACCTCCATGAATATAAAGACCCTATGGTTGATATGAAAACCAGATAACAAACATCATTGGTGATCCAACTAGAGTTTCATGATGGGGTTTATAGATAGGAACAAGGATAAACTTGAGATTTTATAGTCAGTGTTCTTTTTATTTTATTTTATTTTATTTATATCTGATATATGATCACATAGTGGGCAATCCTTCTTTCTGATATATGAAGTTTCCATTTTAGTACAATTTCATTTTTTTATAACATGTGGTGCATGATTTATTTATGTCATTATTAGCTTATTGTTTTAATTATATTTATGTACTCTAATATTATATTATAGATAATTTTTTATTTTTTATTTTTTATTTAATTATAATTTATTGATGTTATAGTCTCCCCAACAATGATCCTAAACTCTCATCTCTGATTGACATCTTCTAGTTTACTAGGAGGCTCACCCGAGATTATTTAGTGACCCAACTCAGTTATTGTTTGGGTAACACTAGGATGGTGACATTACAAATGGTATCATAACATTATTTGTTTATTTATGATTTTAAGACATGGTTAATAGAGATAGGAATAGTTAAAACTTGGAATGGACACTAGGCTTGTGTTTCATGAATAATTGTTTGGTGAAAGTACAAGTTACCAAGGTGGTTGTATTTTGGTTCTTGGTATTCACTATGATAGTTGAGTTGGTTATTAAATTATGATGTTATGATTATCAATTTATCATTTTACTCTTGGAATGGGGAGGAAAGAGGTGTACGTACATGCATCATACTTAGTATACAACGTTAATGGAAATTTACATGAATTCATGTGTTGGGAAAATGTTTCGAAGAGATTTTTGGTTAATTAAAAAATTAAAAAAATAAGTTATTTAATGTTTTACTAAATAATATATCTGGTGTATTTTATTTAACTAAAATTAGTGGTTGCAGTTTTATACATGTTTACTGAATAGATATTTTTATGTTGTAGTTATCTTTATGTGGCCTGATGACAAACCTAGTGGGTGGGTTTGGGCCTTAGATGCCTTAGGTTTAAACCAGTACCGAAAATGTATTCCTAAAGAAATGGTTAGTAGAGGAATGAAATTCCTTCACAAATTGGAAACCCTTAAGTAGATTGTCCTGGAATGTGTATTTACTTTGAATACTAATATATATAACTCTCAATATCCCGAACGAGGTTAGTATTTGGGCATGAATTGAGTGTATGACTATTTAGTTGGTTAGTTAAGAGTTGTTTGGTTTTAGGGTTATTGATTCTTAATTTTCATAGAGGTAAGCGAGTGGGTATCATTTTATATAAAGATCACAAGATATTATGACCTAATTTACATGTGGGAAACCATGATAATGGTTTTCCTTTAGAAGCACTGTAAGCTCATTGAGTGAGGCAAAAGTAAATTTCATGCTTACATGGTAAATAGTGAATGCATGGATTTTAGATGCTTATATTAGCATTATTTGTGGGTTATTATAAGATGTATGGGGCATAGGTAGATGCTTTAGGGGTGCCTATCCATTCATGGAATAGATTAATTGTGTTTTATGTTGTTAAAAATCCCTTACGAGGGTATTTCTATGGGTTCTCTCTTATTATGGAAACAAGAGTGGAATGGTGTTGAGCCCAGATTCGTTTAAGGTTCCTTGAGAAATATATGGTTTATTATACTCTAGAGTTACTAATGGGGTTGAAAATAGTCCAGTTCTCATTAATTCCTCAATAATATAGAGTTATTCCATGGGACTCCAACACAAATCAATGAAGGATTATATTCAGAAATATGATCGATATGAGAAATGGAACCTCTATGGTATTTTTAAGAATGAATTAGTGGTCATAAAATTCATGATTGAGCTGAATTATCCATACCATATAGTATAATAAGGAAAAATCTCTTAAGTTTTCATGAAATAGGGAAGGATAACCGATGAACTTAATGAGACGCTGATGGGTAAGGTAGCTTGGAACATTTAAAAAAAATTAGAAAGGTGTCCCTATCATCAATGATATGGGAAATCAGTGAGAATTATGTAATTTATTATATAGTAAGGTTAATTTTTCTCAATATAGTAACATTAGATTCATAAGGAAATGATTAAATTCATCAGTATGGGATATGTTCATCGAGACCTAGTATTGGGATGTTGGGGTTTCATTTATTAGAATGGAACAAGATTAACTCATGAGTAGAATATCTCATTTTATATTGGATTATATGTATTTTGATTCTTGGGAAGTAGTGATAGGGAAGATATATGTTAGGGAGCACACTATTTGTTTTTTGATGATGTAACCATCATTTCAGAAATAATGTAGTGAACGTTGAGGAAAAAGTGTTTGGAAAACCAAAACCATGGATAGTTAAGGTTTTTGTTTATCACTTAGACATAGGTAGGGTATTTTATTCAGGTTGGTATGTTCAATTTATAGCCAAACACGAGGATTGAAAAATGAACTATAATGTTACCCAATCCTTATAAATCACTAGTGGAAAAAGGGTTTTTAATGTCACCTATATAACATCAGTTATTGAAAACTGATGTGATTAATTATTCTTAACATCAATTAATTTTTAACCAATGTAAAAACTATAGTTAGTAAGTTTTATATATCAGTTATGGAATAAAAAATGTAGAAAACCTATTTTTTACATCGATTATTGCATAATAGATGTAGAAACCCATTTTAAAAAATAGTAAATAATTGAAACTTTTTTATATTTTTAGGCATGCATTTGATTTCACCCACAATGGAACCTAGTTTTATTTCAAAATATCCCTTTTCATGACCCCTCCCACCAATGGTACCCCTCCTAG
This sequence comes from Viscum album, assembly GCA_963277665.1. Classification (NCBI taxonomy): domain Eukaryota; kingdom Viridiplantae; phylum Streptophyta; class Magnoliopsida; order Santalales; family Viscaceae; genus Viscum; species Viscum album. Next base: position 1,913,461,637 of record OY728127.1, read on the forward strand.
GATAGAAATGAGAGAGGATAGATAATGATTCCAAAATCCTGCCTCCAATAGGCCAAAGGTTGGTGACTAGAACTAAGGGTATCCAAATATCAAATATGGGAGGCATTAACCTCTATATAGATTTAAGGAATAAGAGATAAGATGAGAAAAACTACCAAAAAACTTATGATTATAAAAAAAGAATAAATCCCATTTCATGATATTTATGTAATCACATACAACTAAAACAATTGAAAAACACTAAAATAGATCCTCAATAGAGACCAAGAAGCTTCAAAATCTCATAAATAACTCCTCAAACTAGTAATTTATAGCTTGATCACAAACCATCTTCTTCTGACCTGAAAAAACCATTTATATATATGTAAGGTGAGAATAACATGTATAATCAGTAGGATCCTCCCTATAACCACTCATGAAAAATGTGAAAAAAATACAAAATCCCAATGATCAAACAAATGAAAATAAATCATCACCTAAACATGTTTAATATTATTTTACCATACTCACCATGACCCACTCAAAAATTATCTCATATAAGTAATCATATAATATCCAATATAATATCAAATGAAGGTACACTGCTACCATTTCCCCACTGGTTTTCAATCTGTCCTAATATCGTCTGTCTTGAGCCATCTCTGTCCAAAATCTAGACCGAAGACACCTTGGATAAATTAGTCCAAATCAAAGACACCTAGGCTAAAGTAATATACCATGAACCCCATGCATCACATCATCCCATACAAATATATAAATAAAAAATGAGAGTGGTTTACAAGATCCACCACATCCTATAAATTGTGTATTATACCTCAAACCATCACAACCCATACAAAACATACCTATAATAATCCATAGGATACTATATCTGAATATACATGTGTTTGAAATAATCACAAACCATTATAAACCTATACATACATGTATGGGAAAAGATAAACACCACACATATTAGCACATAATACTTCTAGGAGAAGAGAATAGGGTCAGTGTGGGTAGTCATCCATCCACTCCTCACCAAACTAGATGTTAGGGAAAACACTCTCCCAAAGTCCAATGAGTTCTAGTATCCCTACTGACATGGGTGGGTAGCATATGAGTTCACAAAACATATATGATATATATAAGGCTCATAACCACACTATGGGAAACTACCTAGCCTTAGACTCATCTACCACTAACTTCACATGGGACTCCCAACTTCTACAGATAAAGACTAGATATCAAAAGCATAAAATAATCAATCTCAACATTAATTAATTAATTATCCATTAATTTATATAATTACATTTTATTTTCCAATATTAACATTTTAATCTTTTAATGTAGGTGTCAATGACACTATTAATTATTTTCATGTATTCTAAAGTATGTCCTTATCATAAAGTAATCATCAAGAACCAAACCCATTCATTTATTAATTCATTTATCATTTAATAATCATTCAGGTACTCTAGGACTCAACCCAAGATACCACTTAAAAGTTGCACTTGTAGTGCATAGTATCAAAATGCTTCCTGTAGTTGGAAACTGATTATATAAAAACATACAACCATTAATCCATTAAAAAAGTAGATTAATTATATAGAAAGAATCCCAAATTTTAGCATAATAATAATCAGCAAGCCCAATTTCAACCCATTCTATCAGTAATGGTTCCATCCCTGACACCACCACACATAATAACACATCTAACATCCCATGCAACATCATCATCATCATAACATGAACCCCATGCCACCATTATCATCATCACCAGCACCCCATTCCACCATCATATCCTCAAGAATCCAAATCCATATCATCGCCATAATTAGAACACTGTGCCACCATCACATCCTAGAGCATCCCCACCCATTATTCCAACCGCACAAGGTTAATATTAAATCATATCAAGGATTTAAATCCAAAGAGAATAAATACATATTTAAATGTATTATTTCACACATAATTTCAAAGGAAACTATGGAAAAAATAAATAAGTCATTACAACCTTTATCAAACAACTTCAATCTCGCTAAACCCCAAATAAATGATTTAAGAGATCATTAAATTCTCATTACCATCTTTAATTATCTAATTTTATAATGAATAAATCCCAACATCATTATCTATACAAAAATAATCAAGGCTAAATATTATTTATTTCGTCTAACATTCCTACTTAACCTTACTTTCCATATACCAACAATCTCAATGATAATTATTTCAACATTCATCTTTTATTATAACCAAAGAAGTAATAGATTTAAGTTTTTACTTAAATTTCCAAGCATATAAACCATGCTCAACAATGATGATAAAAGATATCACACTATCTGGTAAATATCATAGACAAAAAATATATATATCCCAAAGCATGCGATCACACATCCCAAATATTTCAACATGAATAATAATATTTCCACATGCTATAATATTTTAGTTTCATGATTTATTAAAATCATACAATAATCATATCTAAGAATGATTAAAGTTATAAACATGTAATAATATTATTCAGAAAAATAATAACAATAATAATACATGCGACAATATCTATTTCAATTTCTAATAAACAAAATTATCAAATAATCCTCAATAGAATTATTTAATAATTTTAAACACCATTCCATGTTATCATTTTGATTTCATTAAATATTAATTAGAAAAAGGCATGGAATTATCTATTTCTCTTTCTTGGAGAATTTCCAGAACAATTATCTTTAATCTACAACATGAAAGTACTTATTTCCTCTTTCTTCCAATAATCATACAGATTATCAAACATTATTATCCACTGGATGCAAATACTCATTTTTAAATATAAAGAGTAATCACTTTCTCTTTCTAGAATAAATTTCTCTCACTTGAATATTTCAAGATAATTTTATCATGAGATAATTATCTATTTTCTTAAAAATTATATTATAAGTTGTTATCAATATTTTATTGCATTCATTTCATCTTCAACCTTTGGAATTTGTGATTATCATACGAAATTTCATCATGCGTTTTTTTCTAGATTATTATCTAATTTAGGTTAATTGCACCCATTTAAACAAATTATATAAAGCATGGTTAATCCACATTTTCATAGTATAAAAATAAGGAGAAGTAAGATCCCCAACTTGGTGTTTTTCTCTTAAAAATCATTGCACCCAAAACAGAGGAGAGAGGAAGATTTATTCAACCTTTAAAGGCACATTTATGGAAGAAGAAGAGGCCCCATACAATTTTTAAGAGCCAAAAGACTTGAACATCAAGGTTTTTATTATCCAAGACTTGAGAAGGAAGAAATACTCAAAGGGGGAGATATGGTATTTTAGAATAGAAAGATATAGGTTCCACACAAAAATTTAATTCCCATTAAATTTCATATTAAAACTAATTCCATAAGACTTATTTAAATATTAAAAATTAAGGATTTTCAAAGATCATATTGAAAAATCTTAACAAATAAAATAACAACTAATTTCCACATTAAATTCCTTTATTTACATTAAAAACATGTTACACGAGGTTCTAGGAATGAAAAATGGGGTTCTAGGATATTTCTTACTACCTATATGTGAGACATACCTACAACATAAGGGTAACACAACTTTACCCTTACATAGCTTACTACCCTTATGTAGGTATCGTAAAAACTCACTTACCATTATGTGAGACTCATATATTACCCTTAAATGAGCTGGGGTAACTCGGATGTACACTCACTATGTGAAAAAAAACATTTTGTGATGGGTTATTTGCGACGAGAATAGATCCTGTCGCAAATAGTCCACTGAAAAGATTATTTGCGACGAGGACATCAACCCGTCACAACTAATTAGTTATTTGCTACGGGAAAAGGGGTCCCGTCGCAAAAGGTTTGATGTGGTTTGCGCCAAACTGTGGGAATGGTATTTGCGACGGGGGGTGCCTCCCCGTCACAAATACTCAAGGACGGTAAATACTATTTGCGACGGGGAGACACCCCCGTCACAAATACCCAGCGGCGGTAAATACTATTTGCGATGGGCTATTCCCTCGTCACAAATAGTGTGTTAGCAGGTTACTTTTTACGGCGTGATCCGCCGTAAATACCCTTTTAACCACCGATAGTAATTAATGCGGCTGAAAGTATTTGCGACGGGAGTCCCGTCGGAAATAATCTAACCTATATATACCCCTCATCTGTTCTTTTTTCATTCTTCCTCTATATTCATACTTTCTTTCTCTCTCTAAACTCTAATTTTAGAGTTAAATTTTCTCTGAGTTAAATTTTTTTTACGAAGAGATTTTGAAGTCATCTACACCTATAAGAGATCAAGTTTAAAGGTATTTATGTTTTATTTAATTTAATATTTATTTCATTTTTTTATATAAATTTCATTTTTTTATATAAATTTTAATTATTGTTAATTAGTTTTAATTAAATTAGATTTAGATTTTTTTGTTATCAGTATTTATTTGTAGTAATAAATTGAAATTATTAGTGCTAATTATTAATAATTAGTGGTAATTGGGAATTATTAATGATAATTAGTAATGAATATAAATAATTAGCGGTAATTAGTAATTTATAGCGGTAATTAGCATTAATTAATAGCAGTTAACACTAATTAGTAATAATTAGATGTAATTAGTAATAATTAGGAATAAATAGTAATAATTAGTAAAAAATAGTAAAAAATATTAATAATTAGTAATAATTAGTAATAATTAGTAATAATTTGTAATAATTACTAATAAATAGTAAAAATTAGAAAAAAATAGTAACAAATACTGATAATTAGTAACAAATACTAATAATTAGTAACAAATACTAATAATTATTAATAATTACTAATAAATAGTAATAAATACTAATAATTAGTAATAATTAGAAATAATTAGTAATAATTAATAATAATTAGTAATAATTAATAATAATTAGTAATAATTAGTAATAATTAGCAATAATTAGTAATAATTAGCAACAATAAGTAATAATTAGCAATAAATAACAATAAATAAGAATAATTAGTAATAAATAGTAATAATTAGTGGTAATTAGTAATAATTAACGACAATTAGTAATAATTAACGGTAATTAGTAATAATTAACGATAATTATTAATAATTAGGAATAAATAGTAATAATTAGTAAAAAATAGTAATAAATATGAATAATTATTAATAATTACTAATAATTAGTAATAATTACTAATAATATAGTAATAATTACTAATAAAAAGTAATAATTAATAATAATTTGTAATAATTACTAATAATTAGTAAAAAATAGTAAAAAATTGCAACAAATACTAATAATTAGTATCAAATAGTAATAAATAGTAATAAATACTAATAATTAGTAATAATTAGCAATAATTAGTAATAATTAGAAATAATTAGAAATAATTAAAAATAATTAGAAATAATAAGAAATAATTAGTAATAATTAGCAATAATTAGTTATAATTAGAAATAATTAGTAATAATTAGTAATAATTAGTAATAATTAGCAATAATTAGCAATAATTAGCAATAAATAGCAATAATTAGCAATAAATAGTAATAATTTGCAACAAATAGTAATAATTAGTAACAAATACAAATAATTAGTAAATAATTAGTATTAATTAGCAATAATTAGTAATAATTAGCAACAATTAGTAATAATTAGCAACAATTAGTAATAATTAGCAATAATTAGTAATAATTAGCAACAATTAGTAATAATTAGAAACAATTAGTAATAATTAGAAAGAATAGGTAAAAATTAGAAATAATTAGTAATAATTAGAAATAATTAGCAATAATTAGAAATAATTAGCAACAATTAGCAATAATCACTAATAATTAGCAATAATTAGAAATAATTTGCAATAATTTGCACTAAATAGCAATAATTAGAAACAAATACTAATAATTAGCAACAAATACTAATAATTAGCAACAAATACTAATAATTAGCAACAAATACTAATAATTAGCAACAAATGCTAATAATTAGAAATAAATGCTAATAATTAGCAACAAATGCTAATAATGAGGAACAAATACTAATAATTAGATACAAATAATAATAATTAGCAATAAATACTAATAATTAGCAACAAATACTAATAATTAGCAACAAATACTAATAATTAGCAACAAATACTAATAATTAGAAACAAATACTAATAATTAGTAACAAATACTAATAATTAGTAATAAATACTAACAATTTGTAATAATTAGGAATAATTAGTAATAATTAGGAATAATTAGCAATAATTAGCAATACTTAGCAATAATTAGCAATAATTAGCAATAATTAGCAATAATTAGCAATAATTAGAAATAATTAGCAATAATTAGCAATAATTAGCAATAATTACAACAAATAGCAATAATTAGAAACAAATAGTAATAATTAGCAATAAATACTAATAATTAGTCAATAATTTGTAATAATTAGCAACAATTAGTAATAATTAGAAATAATTATTAATAGTTAGCAATAATTAGTAATAATTAGTAATAATTTGTAATAATTTGGAATAATTTGCAATAATTAGTAATAAATAGTAATAATTAGTAATAAATACTAATAAATAGTAATAAATACCAATAAATAGTAATAATTACTAATAAATAGTAATAAATACTAATAAATAGTAATAATTAGCAATAATTACTAATAATTAGAAATAATTACTAATAATTAGAAATAATTAATTATAATTAGAAATAAATTGAATGAATTAGTAATAAATTGAATGAATTTGTAATAAATAGGGATAATTTTAATAAATTGTAAGAACTTGGCATAATTTTCAATAGATTGGTGGTAATCCTTTTGCTCGACGACTCTTCTTCTTTCAACTCTCACTGACTCAAAAAATTATGAAAAATTTTCTCCTTCATATGCATATCCAATTGTGTATACACGAGATTGGATATGCATTCATAGGACCACATTTTATAGATTATGTTTTCAGGTGGTGATAGTTGCAAGAAGATGATTCGTTGACGAAAAGAGGGCTCTTTTGTCCAACGACTCATTTATTTGCATCTTTCTCACACTAAAATCACAATGAAGAATCTGGTTAGAGGTACGATTATGCATTCTAATATGAATGTGAATGTATATGAGTACCTCAGAGTAGATTCTTCATTGTGATTTAAGTGTGAGAAAGTTTCAAGTAAATGAGTCGTCAGACAAAAGAGTAGACGCCAATCCACAGAAAATTGTGTCACCCGTAATTAGTTGTAATTAGTAAGAAGTAGCTATAATTATTTATCTTCTCTTTTTTGGATAGTGTTTTTATTATATAAAATTATTCAAAAACATTAATAATTTTATATTTTCTAGAAAAATATGGAACAAAGAAGTCGACAACAGTCATTATTAGATGATCATGATTGGATAAATCAGTGCAGAAATCCAAAGGATTTTGGTTTAAATACTGTATATATTGAGGGTGTTGAATCTTCCTTATCATTTTCATCATCAAAACCATAATTTTTTTCAGAAGACACAGTTAAGTGTCCTTGTAAAAAATGTGTTCTGAGAATGTTTGACACATTTGATAACATTGGGGGATGTCTCTTGCATTTTGGTTTTCTACCAGATTATGTTTTCTGGTATCAAAACGATGAACTCAGTTCCAGAGAAGATACTAATAATTTGATTCTGAATCCATCATAGTTTCAAATTTTAGTACATGATGTTGCAGGTCCATCTATTCAACAAACTGAAACTTAGGATGATATTGATTTAACTCCTGAGTTGGAATTATATGAATTTTATGAGTTTTTGAGGTCTATTAAGGATGCATTATATCCTAGTTGTAAGATAATCAAATTAGAAGTGGTTGTAAAATTTATGACTATTAAATCAGATAATGTAATGTTAAACAACTATTTTGATCAAATATTTTCTTTGGTTAAAACACTATTACCTGAATGAAATGTGTTGCCTATAAATTAATATGAGAGAAAGAGTCTGGTTCGTAATTTGGGCCTTATTTATTAGAAGATTCATGCATGTTAAAATTATTGCATCTTATATTCTAGTAAAAATGAGTCGTTGGATAGTTGTCCCACATGTAGAAAATCGAGGTATTGAGAATCTCAACCAGGGAAGTCTGGATTGATTCTTGTAAAACAGTTGAGATATTTCCCGCTTACACCCTGGTTGAAGCGTTTATTTATGTCTCAGAACATAGTGAAAATGATGTCATGGCACCAAACCAAGATTTAAACCAGTAAAAGATTGAATCATCCATCTGATGGTGATTCATGGAAACATTTTGACCGAGTGCATCCGTCTTTTTCTTTAGAAACCCAAAACGTGCGATTGGGTCTTTCTACTGACGGTTTATATCTGTTTGGTTCTTATGGTAGTCAGTATTCATGTTGTCCTATCTTTATAATTTCGTAGAATTTACCTCCATGGATGTTAATGAAGGATCCTTATATATTTTTGACCTTATTAATCCCAGGACATTCGAAAAAGAATATTGATGTTTATTTTAAACCATTGATTGATAAGTTAAAATCATTGTGGAGTAATGGTGTTAGTACATATGATGTTGCTACGAAACAAAATTTCCTACTAAAATATGCATTTATGTGGACAATTAGTGACTTCCTGACATATGACATGTTATCTAGCTAGAGTACACATGGTCTGAAATCATGTCCTTACTATATGAGAGACAACAAAGCATTTATGCCCGTCAATGAAACAAAACCTTTTTATTTTGACTGTCATCGCAAATTTCTCCCAACCGATCATCCTTTTCGGAGGAAAAAATCTCATTTTAGAAAAGGCACAATTGAAAGGGATAGAGATCCAAAAATGATCTTTGGTACAGAGTTAAAATTAGTTGTATTTTCATTACCTCCCATCACATTTGGACCAATAATAAACCAAAAAAAAAATTCATGGCTTTGGGAAAGAACACAATTGGACAAAATGAAGGATTTTTTGGGATAGGCCATACTGGTCTAAATTTTTGGTCCTCCACATGTTGGATGTCATTTATATTAAGAATAACTATTTTGATAATTTATTTCATACATTTTTGGATACACCAGGTAAGACCAAAGATAATGTAAAGGCACAATTAGATCTTGCCCAAATTTACAGATGATCAGAACTTAGACTATTTGAAAATGTCATATCATAGAGTTTATTGAAGACAAATAAAGATTATACACTATCCAAAGAGAGTTGATTATTATTTTTTTAGTGGATTTAAGATTTGAGACTTCTAGATGGCTACGCTTCCAATTTAGGAAGATGTTTTAGGAATGGTTATATTACCAGATTAAAAAGTCATGATTGCCATATTATAATGGAAAGAATTATGATGGTTGGATTAAGAGGTTGATTGAATTATATTATTTGGGATTCGATAATAGACATATCATATTTTTTCCATTACATTTTTACGGTGACAACAGACTACGATGTACTAAACAAACTAGAAGAATATGTTGTTATAATTATATGCAAACTGGAAAAAATCTTTCCGCTGAATTTCTTTGACTCAATGGAACATTTGATATTACATTTTTCACATGAAGAAATATGTGGAGGTCCAGTAAAATTTCAATGGATGTTCCCATTCGATAGATGCATGAAGAAATTGAAGGAAAAAGTATGTAACAAAACATCAGTTGAAGGCTCAATTGTTGAACCTTATTTGTAAGAGGAAATTTCTTTTTTTTCTTCTTCTCTTATTATTTTGAATATGAATATCCCTAAAAAAACTACATGGGACAGAACAAGGGGAATTTTGATGATGAAATGGGAAATAAATTATCAGTTTTTAATCAACCAGAGCTTGGCTTCAGTGGAGTTCATGAATGATGGATTTCAGATGATGAACATCATAGAGCTCATACATATGTTCTTCTTAACTGTGAAGAAATGACATCATTTTTATAGTGAGTGATTCTATAAATTATTCTATAATTTATGTTACATTAAGTAAAATTATTTTATTTGTAGGTTATATGATAATCATATCAAGAAACAGCTTTTACAAAATACAGTAGCTGCTCTTGAAGAACACTGAATTTTTTTTCTCAATGGTTTCAAAAACTGATTACATAAATTATTGATGGTTTAACACATCAATTTAGTTTATTATTTATTATATTTATAATTTTTTTACAAATTTTCAGGTGTCTCAACATGCTAATAAAATTGATAAGAAACTATGTATATTGAGTAACCCACCATCCAAAATGGTTAAATCTTATAATGCATATGTGGTGAATGGTTTTAGATTTCATACACGTGAATATGTGAATAAAAAAAACAATGAACAATAGAGTTTTCTTAAGAGGATCTAATCATAGAGAAACTCAAGTTGACTTTTACGACATGATGGATGAAATTATTGAACTGTGTTATCTAAGAAAAAATTACATAATAATGTTTAAATGTCGGTGATTAGATACTGTGAGAGACTTGTGTATTCATCCAACTCATGGAATCATTGATATTAAATATAAAAGTATTCTTGTAGTAAATGAACCATCTTTACTGGCTGAACAACCACATCAAATTTATTACACAAATTACTGTGACAATTTAAAAGACCCGAGTGATTGGTGGATCAAAATAAAAATCAAATTTTGGGAAAATAATTTTAATCAAAGTGAATGTGGTTTCACTGAAGTGAATAGAATTGAAAATTTTCAAGTGACTATTCAAAATCCATCTTTTTCACAAAGAGATAAGAATATCAATGATGACACCCCACAATTAATGGTCAATGGTGATGATGATGTTAATGGTGTTACAAATTAATTTTAAATGACAAGAGATGTTGAAATTGAAACTCATATGGATATTTATGATGTTGAGGAGGAATATGAAGACATTGAAATCATCAGATATGAAGATGATGATGGAGGTGAACATTAACATAGTTAAATGTTGGTTATAGACATAACTAATATATATCTATATATAGTAGTTATTTTCAATTATTTGATAATAACAATCATTTTGTGTTTCAGATGGATTATGATCTATTTCGCCAGTTGTAGGTGTCTGAGCTACCTTTGGATGAGGAGGATTTGGGATTATCTGACCCTCAACCTACTGGTGGTTTAGGGGGTATGCAGAGGGGGAACAGTCTTGCGCAATTGATGATTCCTGACCCTATCCCTAAGTGATGTTCATGTATTGGCTTCAATCCACACACGTGGAGGTATGGTAACCTACGTATTTTAGTTAGATTTCATTAATTTATTTATATACTAATTGTTTGATTATTTGTTCTTTTATTCCCAGTTTTTCACATATAACTATTGGACAAGGGAGCGATATCTTGTGCAATTATTTTTCTCAGACATGGATCACATGACAATATATTTCCGTTGATGTGCAACCCAACATATTCGATCATTGGCTGGTACATTAATAAATAATATTTATTTTGAAATTTATTTCATTAACAACTTGATATTATAAATTATTTTTAGGGTTTATGGTATCCCATGGATGATAGCATGTGTTATGATATCCACGCGACATGGGAGGTGTCTATGCGTGACTGTTTCTGTCAGTTTTTGCACAATTTGAGAAGGACGACCATGAAGAAAGAAAGAGTGGTAGTATTTGATGAGTCATGTAGATCCCACCAACCAGAGTACATTTCATCTCACATTTGGGATGGATTATGTTCACACTGGTTGGGTGATGGATTTTATAGGAGATCTTCATTGGGACGACAGAACCGGGGGAGACAGGAGGAAACACATCAAGCTGGTAGCCGTACATTTAGTACGCATAGAGAACATCTGGTAAGTACATTTTTTAAATATTTTATATAACTATAAATATAAATAGTTTATTTTATATTAATATAGGTAGTCGAGCAGCCTGATGTTACGGAGTACGATGTTTATCAGAGGATGTACAGTGATCCAACCACTGGAGAGATTAGAGGTGATTGCCAACATCATATCATGGTCATTATTATTTCTTTTTTAGTTTGAAAATAAACTGCATATAATATTTTAACTATTTTAATTTAAAATTGGAACTGAAGGATCCATATGAGGCTGCGACCTCTCAGACACAGGCTGAGAGTCAGGCCGAGACGGATGATTAGACTATTGCCTACCATTTCGATGAGGCGACATGGATATAGGAGACCTAGTATGCCTTCGATATGGGCCGGGTAGTTGGTATCAACTCTCAATTGAATCCTGGGACTTATTTTGGTACTGCAGTGATTTTGGTGTCTAGATCGAGAGGATATTGTGGAAAGGAATCATCTTCTTGATCCTAGTATCAAGAGCAGCTGCGAGCTCATAGTGAGCTTATAGAGAGTTTGCGTAAGGAGCAGGAGGAGATGCGTCAGCAGCATCAGCAGGAGGAGCACTGATGATAGCAGTAGTAGTATGAGGAGCAGATGCATTGATGGAAACAACAACAATATGAGCAGATGAAGTATATGCGCCATCTGACTCATAGTTTAGGGATGAAGTTTCATCCACTATCTCCTCTAGCTCTACCACCTCCTCTAGAAGACCATCCCCCCTTGTGATTTTTTGTCATGTTAAAAACATTTGAATTCAAAGTTTGTTGTAATATTAACTATTTATAGTTTCTATATTTTATATTGGTGTGAATATTGCATAATTTAATTTTTTTTAATTTTATTATTATTTTTAATATTTTAATATTTTATTATTAATATTATAATAATATTTTTTTTATATTATTAATATTAGTATTATTATTATATAATATTATATTATTTATATTAATAGAATAAATATTATTATTTTCAAATATTAATTTATCATAATTTTATTGAATAATTTTATTTTATTTTATTAAGTATTTGCGACGGGTTCCCATCGCAAATAGTTTATATATATTTTTAAATTACTATTTGCAACGGGCCCATCGCAAATACTTTTTTTTTGTGATGGGCCCGTTACAAAAAGTTTTTTATATAAAAATGGAGAACTATTTACGACAGGAAATCTTCTTGTCTCAAATAACCCATCGCAAATACCTCAAATTCCAGTAGTGACTTGCACAACTTAAAAGATGATCCTTATGTGAGATACACATCAACCTTACACAACATGGTAAAAATTCGGATAAAACTTATGTGACTCCATCCTCATGTGAATACCCTTATGAAACCTTAATAATTTCAGTGATACCTTTACACAACTAGGGGTACCTTTACACAACACATAGAAACATTTACTAACCCTTATGCATGGTGTATAAACTCCCCTTTACCTTTATGGAAGGCATTAAAAGGGTTTATTGCCTTTATGCAGTATTTATAAAATCACCCTTACACTTAAACAATTGTAAAAACCTAAAAATGTAGCTAAAATAATATCGATAACTTGTTTAATATGCAACACCAAGCTTTAAGTGAATTGTGATATACTATAAAAAAATATTATTATTTAAATGTAAACATTATAACCTAGTTACTACATTAGAGGGTATTAATATGAGTAAATGAATTATGAAATAAATTTATAAATTTCTTACTAAATACTAAAGTATTGATTAATTCTTAGGAAATAAGAACTCATTTTTTAGTGAAGGCATTTTATGCTTCAAAAATGCATTTTCTTCAAAAGTGATTTTATTTCATTTTGTGCAGGGAAATTATAATTAATTTATTCCACTTTTAGAAATTGTTTTTATAAAATAAATATAATTTTTAAAATAATCATATCAAAATTAACATAGAGTTAATTTTTTTAATTTTTCTGAAATGATTGATTTTTCAGTGAATAATGAAAAATACTGATTTTTCAAATACTGTCATTTCTTTTCATTAAATAAAGTAATTTAAAAGTAACATTATATTTTGGATTTAATAACCTATGATACATTTTATTTATAATAATATATTTAATTCCATTTTATTAGTAATATTTATTATTTTGATGTAAGTTAATTTCTATGCATAAAAACACGCTTTTTCTAGAAACCATTTTTCACTACGTTTTACACATTTATATTAAAATTGATTTGTTCCACTTATAGAGTTTTAATATTGAAAAATGGATAAAATATTTGGAATCATGAGGTTCAAATATGGTAAATAAGTCCCTTTTATTTTTGGCCATTATGAATAGTAACCATGGTAAATATTTGTCACATCGGTAAGGGTAAAATGGGTAAAATTGGGTTAAAGCATGAGATAATGTCTCAAAATCAACCAAAAAACATTAATTTATTTCATTATATGTGATAAAATCTACTATAACCATACCAAATTCGAATATATGTCATTTTGGTTCCATTTTACTTTGAAAATGGCTTTAATATTATTTTAGGTAAAGAAAATTCCAAAATTTCACCCTCATGCTTTTAAATTTATTTTATATGTTCACATAGGGATAAAAATATTTCATGAATTAATATAAAATTTTATTTTTAATATTATTAGTTTATTTTTATGATTTTAATTAATTTTTATTTTTTATTAATGATATAATTACCTTAAAATCTTACACAATATTGACACAGTGCTTGTGTAAACATTAGAAAAATCAAGTAAATGATTTTAAAAACATTAAAAGTTATAAACCTTGGATAAATTATTGAGTTAAAATAACTATTTATATAAATAACACATAATATTAATTTTTGAAAAGTTTATATTCAAATTCCATTAACATCTTCATGTCGTTAAACTCAAATTAAATGAATAGTGTTAAAAATGATATTAATGACATTTTATGAAAAATAATATTTTATTAAATCATTTAAAAATTATAAAAATATTGAAATAGAAAAATTAGGATTATAAATGTTCTATAATTTTATTTCTTTTCCATTTATGATCCAATTATTACCTTATAAGTAAAATTACAATCCTTTAAGATTGTAAAAGTTGTTACCGCACATAAGGTAAAAAATGGTTAAAAAAGGGGTTAAACCAAAAGATAAGGATTAAAATGACCTAAAAACTTTCTTAAACCTAATTTGTTGGTTGAATTTTGATTTTACCCATATCACCTTCTAAAACTATGAAAAAGTACAAGTGTTCCATTCACCTCAATCATAATAGGACACCCTACCCTATCTTATTTACACCAATTTGAGAAACCTAGCTCAAAATAACCCTAAAAAATTCTCTTGTAAACTTCTGTATACACTAATTAGTGGTACTGGTCTTTTTGAAATACCATTTCAAGGGTCCTTAAGAAGGGATCTAAAGAAAGTCTACTGAATAATAGATAATAATCTTTACTCACTCTTTCAAGTTTATTTCTTCTTATACTTCTTCTAAATATATTATAACCATAATAAAATAATAAATATAGTATCATAAATATAATGATATTTTATTATGATTATGATACAACCATTTTGCACCTCTTTTCCATCCTAAAAAAAGTGAAAATATCGCTCATACGTATGTACAACTTACCATCTCCACATAATAGTGTAATTTATTTTTCATCACCATTTTACTTAGATGGATATGAATATAGAAATAATAAGTATATATATGATATTTATTAAATAATTATGGTTCCATAAATACAATAGATCATTTAAATTCTTATCTTTTAATCCATTGGAAAATGATAATGTCGCTTGTGTGTACGTGTGAACAACCACCTCCACAAAGCGATGTGATTAATTTTTCATTTATGCTTTAAATGGATGGTAATAAGGATATTTTTAATGAATATATATGATATATATTATATAATATTGATTCTATAAAGTTGAATTATTATTTACCTTTCTTTTTTTCCATTCGTTGAATAGTGAAAACAATGTTCATGCGTACGTACGACCTATTGTCTCCATGAAAAGTGTAATTCATTTCTCTATATCCAAATTCCATGAATGATTATAAATATATATGTAATGAATATATATGATATTTATATCATAATTATAATTCTAGATATGATGTAACCATGATCAAAGAACAAATAAAAGAACTGTTGAACTAAAAATTCCATAAAAAATGAAACAATTAACAACAAAAAATAATGATTTTAAAGGAATTATTAATAAATGGGAATTGAAATATTATAATAGGATCATATAAGATATTATAAATATTAATATATATATTTAATAAATTAATAAAAAGTTTAAAACCATTATTTAATATTTTAAATCCTGTTCAATAAAGTAGAAGTGTGAGGTAAGGGATTTCTTAACTCAATTTCCATTTATTGGGATATACTTATACTTCATTGAATTTATTATAATATTATTATGTTTGAAATTATCTATTATTTTATTATATATATATATATTAATTTACATTTTTTCACACACAATCACTTCCTTTATTAATTCTCACTTCAATGATATGATTTTTATAAGGGATTTGTCTCAATTTCCACTCTATTGAGATATATTTGGTATTATGAACCTATTTAATTTTATATAGTGCATATAATACCCTTTTTATTTATTTAACATGAATATATATTTATTAATTATGATTAAAATTTTAATTTAGTTTTACTTTTTCAAGCGGTTACATTTTGAAAGTCACTAGAGGTAAGAATTTACTTTACAAACTCATTTTCTAGGATTGCTTATATTCTTTGTTGAATAAATATTATAATATATCATTCATAAAAACCATATATTTTCTTATCCTATTGATATTTAAGGAGTTTACATGTTACCTTCCAAATTTTCCTCTCTTTATCACTCAAATCAAGAAAAGAAATGTTTGAAATAAAATCCAATCTTATTTCTCTTTTGATCATGTATATTTTTATTCCATGCCCATATATTTCAATTTTTTTTACAAAAGTCATTTATATTTAATCAAATAATTTATTAGGAAAATTTTATGTTATCAATGAATTTTTAAAAGGTTTTAAAGGAATATTTATAATGTTTTCAGAAATGGTCATTTTCAACTTTCTTTACAAAAAAGTTAAAATGAATGTTTATTTTAAATATATACAATGTTAACATAATCTACCACTACCATAAGTATTTTAATATATTTAGATTATTCTATAAGTTTTCAATGGTTTTCAAATATAATTATTTAATTAAAACTTGTTTTAATATTTTTTTCCATTTTCTTTTATTCTCCAAAAGATATGAATTTATTAAAAAACCTATAATAGTCATATTTTATCTCTTATTAATTTTGTAGTCATTAACTTTATATTGAAACATTAAATTTCTTGTGACCATCTTTCATTGGAAATATTTTTTTATTAAATATCTATATTCTTTTTATCATGAATATTTTTATTTCCTAAACCATATACTATTTCTATATATGATGTTTTACTATGAAAGATATTTGGTTAACTGAGGAAATATTTATATTCTGCATTCTTTACTCAATATAGATATTTATTGATAAGGCATATTGTTTATTAATTAAGTTTATCATTCAATATATAAGTAATTTATTATAATTAGTAAGTGATGGTTGGGTCCTATTATAACCCCTGATTTCATTGGTAGGTCTCATAAGACAAACTAGTTTGGGTATTTGGTATACACCTTACCTATTTACGTATGTTGTCTTGGAACAAGGCCTCGATGGTAAGTTTAAGATGTATGAAATTATGCATTCCATCATTATGAAATCACTTGTTTATGTCTATTTAATTATTTGAATAATTATGATATTCATGGATAATTTTTGAGATAATGAAATTATTTATATGACATTATTTGATCATTATTTATTCCTACTATATTATTTTTCATAATCAAGTTATTGATTAAATGAAATGTGTTTTCAGTTATTTACCTTTCCATATTAATTATTCCTTATTTAATCATGATATATTATACTATATATAAATCTTATATATAATATTATCTCATCACTTTATTATGTTTCTTTTCCCCAAGATTCCAATAAGAGTAGTATGGATGATAATCATATATATTCTAGAGAGAATAATGATGTTCTCAAATAAAATACATTGTTGTAATTTATGTTTTCAGATATAATTTGGGATTCAAGAATGTATCTTGTTTACTAAGAATACTGAAATATTCATTACTTTATGAAGTAATCACTTGTATATATTTCCAATGTAATAAAGTAACCATCGTAATTTACGAACTAAAACTTCCTTGAAAAACATAATATTTAACACCTAAAAATGATGATTTTAAAGGAATTATTGATAAATAGGTGTTAAAATATTATAAGTGGATTATATATGATATTATAAATATGAATATGGTTATATAATAAATTAATAACAATTTTAAATCCATTATACAATAGGTTAAATCATGTTCAATAATGTAGAAGTATTAGTAAGGGGTTTCTTAATTTAATTTCCATTAATTGGGTTATACTTCTACCGAATTGACTATGTTATTCCATGATTATGTGTGAAATTACCTATAATTTTATTATTTTTTAATTAAAATTGTTTTTTGTAGATTTACATTTTTTATACATAATCACTTCATTTATTAATTCTCACTTCAATGATATGATTTTTGTAAGCTATTTTTTCTCAATTTCTATTCCATTGAGAAATATTTAGTATTATGAACCTATTTAATTTTATATCATTTATATACCACCACTTTGATTTATTTTAAATGAATTTATATTTATTAATTATGAATAAAGTTTCAATTCAATTTTACTCTTTCAAGGAGTTACAATTTAAAAGTTACCAAAGAGGTAAGAATTTACTTTACAATCTCATTTTTATAGGATTTCATGTATTCTTTATTGATGGAATCTTATAATATATCATTCATAAAATCCATCTATTTTCTTATCCAATTTATATTTAAGGATTTTCCATATTTTCTTCCAACTTTTCATTTCTTTGTAACTTGAAACAAACAAATAAATGTTTAAAAGAATAGTTGATCTTATTTGTATTTTGATCAGATATATTTTTCTTCCATGTCCATATATTTCAAAATTTGTTTTAAAAAAGTCCTTTTTATTTACTCAAATTATTTATTAAGGTCATTTTCATTTATCCTTGAATTTTTACAAGGTTTTAAAGGAATCCTTTTAATGTTTTCTAAAAGGTTCATTTTCAACTTTCTTTACAAAAAGTAAAAAAGAATTTTTATTTTTAATATATATTACATCAATGGAATTTCTCACTACTATAACCATTTTATGATATTTATATTATTCTAAAAATTTTCAATGGATTTAAAATGATACTCTTGAATGAAAAATTATTTGAAAATTTATCTTCCATTTTATTTTGTTCTAAAAATTACATAGATTTATTGCAAAACCTATATTTTGGATGAATTTATGGTCATATTTTATCAATTATTAAATTTTTGTTCCTTAACTTTCTCTTGAAACATTAAATTTATTATAATAATCTTTCATTGGAAATCACATTTCTATTAAATATTCACATTTTTTGTATCATGTATATTCTTATTTCCTAAGCCATATACAATTTCTACATACTATGTTTTACTATTAAAGTTATTTGATTGACTGGAGAAATATTGATATTTCTTATTCTTTACTCTATATAGTTATTTATCGATAAGGAATATTACTTATTAATTGAATTGATCATTCAATATATGAGGAATGCATTGGACTTCATAAGTGACAGGCAGAGCTCATTATAGCCCCTCGATTCATCTATAAGTCTCATGTGACAAATTAGTTTGAGTATTTAGAATATGCCATACCTATTTGTGTATGTTGTCTTGGAACAATGACTTAATGGTAATTTTAATATGACTAAAACTATGCATTCCATCGATATGAAATTAGTTATTTATATCTATATAGTTATTTGAATAGTTATGATATCCATGGATAAGTTTCAAGCTCATGTGATTATTTATATGAAATTATTTAATCATAATGTATTCCTTCCATATTACTCTTCATGCTTAAGTTTTTGAATAAATGGAATGATTTTTTAGTTATTTACCTTTCCATATTGATTATATATTATTAACTCATAATAACTTCTGATGTATTTAACCCTTATCAAGCATTTGAGATCACCCATTTCTTATGTTTATTTTCCCTTGGATTTCAAGAAGTGTACTATAAATGATATAAAATAATATTTTAGAGAGAATAATGATGTTGTAAAATAAAATAATTTATTTTAATTTATGTATTCTAATGTAATTTTGGATTTATACATGTATCTAGTTTACTAATACTACTAAACTATTCGGTCATTTGGGATACAAACATTTTTATATTGTACCAATGTAATAAAGTTATAACATCCTGTTACCCACTTTTATATATTCTCTTATCTTTTCTTATTTTCATCTTGAATTGGGTGCATATTAGGACTCTTGAGGATGGAGAAAATTTTCTGAAAAAAATGACCTAAAGTTTAAGGATTTATATTTATTTGAATTAATAGAGTCCAAGTATAAAGGTGTTAATGTGTTTATGGGTTTCTTCTTAAGTTTGGAGAATGCCTGAGTTGGTTTGGGGTTTTTGTGTAAGAATATAGGTTTTCTGCTGTGTGTTGGGAAATTAAACAACATGTAAAGGGGTTACACAAAATGTACTTAGTCTCCAGACACAAGTCGAGAATTGTGCACCCAGCATTAAAGGAGTACACACTGTGTAATGATTACACGACATGTAATGTTAAAGGACCTGGTTTTATTAAAAATTCATCAAGTTATTCTATGTATGTGATCCCCATTGATTACATGAAATGTAAATGTATTACACGTTGTGTAACTATTGGTAGGTATGATTTTAGGGTGCTTTATCGGATGATTTTTCATTAATTCTTTTTCAACCCTCAATGGTATCGACCTAGGGACCCTTTTTGATAATATTAGGAGTCTCTATTTGATTCAGATTGATTTGTTCAGTGTTTTATCACTATTGTGGTTGTTTTTTGTCTCTCATGGTGAGGAAACCTTTCCTCTTCTTCTTATTATTCATTTCTCCGATCTCGGTAGCACTGTTACATTGTGCTATTGGTTTTGTGGATCTGTGGGGATGTTTCCACTTGATTCTCTCTAGATCTATTATGATATCTCATTCTGGGGGCCATTCCATTTTTGGATTATGGTACAGAAGATGTGCATTCTTGAGGTATGTTTTGTTTCCTCTTCTCAGTCAACCCTTTTGTTAAATTGAATCAATTTTGAGATGTGTTGAGAAATTATAGGGATTACTTTTTCATTTTTGAATCATTTCTTGTGGTGGGTTCTATTGTGGGTGTGCGTGACCTGAGTTTTGAGGTAGGTGGTTCCATTTATAGTCTGTGTTGGTGAACTGCATTGCTCATGTTTTTGATATTTTTTTTTATTAAATTAAAGGGAATGATGTGATTGATTTGTTTTGTGTGTGTTGAACTAGGTTTTTATAACATATGGTTTTCCCCAAGTATTGGTAAATCTAAAAGGGTTTTCAAAGTATTGTGAAGTGGTTTTCAAATCATAGTTTGATGGAAATGGTTTGATGAACTATTTTGGAAAATAGATCACATGGGAAGGCTTGGGTACTTAGGTGGAATGTATAGTAATAGGTCTTGTCAATTTTCATGGGGTTTTTTCATGGTGATTTCCTCTAACCCCTTAGGATATTGTTCTTGGAAATTTCTAGACCTGTTGGGGGTTTACTTGATGAGGTGTTCCTCTACTCTTTAGACTCGATTCACATATCTAGTGTCTTGATGCATACACGATTGTCTATGTTAGGTACAAGTGTCATAACTATCTTGACCTAGTGTGATCCCTAACTTGATTTTACCCATTTTGATGTTCTTTGTTTGTACTATTTTGATTATACTGCCATGGATTTGATACAATATGTGATTCATGATTTAGTTTATTTTAACATGATATATCTACTATGATATATGAATATGAAATGATTTGAAACTAATTTACCGACTTTATTTGGAAATGTGTAAAAATGAGAAATCAAACTATTTTTCCATGATTTTGATATAAAAACTATTAAACTTTTATCATGCCTTTTTTTATTTAAATTTGAGCATGCTTGGATTATTTTTTAGAGACTTGATATAGAACACCTGAGAGAGACCCTACTGAGCATGTTATCTAACACCCTATGTACCCCTTTAACGGTGCATACACTAGTGGAAATGGAGGCTTTCCCAACACTTTTATGCCAACAATTTGAACAAACTATTGGTATACTATTTTTACATCAACCTTTCCCAATGGTTTGTTCAAAAAGTTGGTATACTATTTTTAGAACCAACCTTTACCAATTGTTTGAGTAAACTGTTGGGAAAGATTTAATTTTTCTAATGTATAAAATCTTTTTTTTAAAATTGTTGGTAAAGAGTATATTTCCCAACAGTTTTTTAAAACCATTGGGAAAGTTTTCCCCCAAATACACAGTAGATCCAATTCCCCTATCCATGCGATTATAGCCTTAAACCGAAGCTATCCCGAAGTAATCTCTTTACCCTAGGATGTGAAACTCCTTCCACCCGATAGATCTATCTTCAATCAATCAATTTTATTTATTTCTACACTTAAAATATGTAAGTGCTAACTTAGTTTTAATGTTATGCATCTATTTTTTTTGTTTTCTATTTTGATTTGGACTAAACCAGAGGTCCGTGTGGTCTGTGGCATGGTATACCCAACACCTTGATTTGTTTTCTATTTTTGTTCTACAATTCAAGTGTCATTATTGTGTGAATCACCTTTATTTGAAGTCTTCATAGCCACTCATTCTATGTAGAGTTAGTGAAACATATGAACTAATGGAGGTGCTAGTGAGATGCATCCCCACTCAAATATGGTAAAGGGTCTGTTTATTCATATGGTCTCGAGGTGGGTAATGGATATAAGGATGGTCCATGTGAATGGATTGGGGATGGTTGGGGTAGTGGTGTAGGTGGTTTTCCATTTTTTTGGTGGGGTGATATGGTAGTTTCTATGGACTTTAGTTTAGTTGAAAATTGGATTTGTATTTTGTATTTATAGTTTTTTTCAAGGAATAATGGGAAGGTTACTGATATTGAGGATGAATTGACTGTTGGTTGGGTGATGGATTGGAATTGTGATGTTGGTTGGATTGAGTATAGGTAATTTTCAAGGTATTATATGGGTATTGCTTCGCCTGAACACCCACACCCCCTGGACACCACCACCCCCTAGACAACCACCCACCACCCTGGACACCCCCAATTGGATAGCCCCCACCCCTTATACACCCCACCCCCTGGACACCCCCACCCCCTAGACAGTCCCCCCACCCCTGGACACCCCCACCCCCTTGGAAAACCCCCACCCCTAGACACCCCTCACCCCATGGACACCCCCACACCCTTGATACCCCTCACCCCCATGGACAGCCCCATGGACACACCCACCCCCTTGGACAACCCCCACCCCCTGGACACCCCCACCCATTGGAAAGCCCCCCTAGACACTACCCCTCCCCCTAGAAACCCCCCACCCACACCCTGGACACCCCCACCCCCTGGATAGCCCCCACCCCTGGAAAACCCCCTGGACACCACTCCACCCCCTGTACAGCCCCACCCCCGGGACACCCCCACCCCCTTGGAAAACCCCCACCCCCTGAACAACACCCCCTAAACACCACCCCACCCCTGGAAACCCCACCACTGGACACCCCCACCCCTAGACACCCCACCCCTTGGACATCCCACACCCCCTGAACACCCCCACCCCATGGATAGCCCCCACCCCCTGAACACCCCCACCCCCTAGACAGCCCCCACCCCTGGACACCCCCACCCCTTGGAAATACCCCCACCCCTGGAAATCCCCCGCCCCCTGGACACCCCCACCCCCTTGGACAACCCCCCTAGACACCACCCCACCTCCTGGACACCCCCACCCCTGGACACCCCCACCCCCTTGGATAGCCTCCACCCCTAGACAGCCCCCCTGTACCCCACCCCACCCCCTAGACACCCCTACCCCCTAGACACCCCCACCCCCTAGACACCCCCACCCTCCTAGATACCCCCGCCCCTCTAGATATCCCCCACCCCTGGATATCCCCACCCCCTTGGACCACCCCTACCCCTTAGACACTCCCACACAATTAATACTTTGAATTTGGGTATTGGGTGTTATGAAATCTCATAACTTTTCAAAATATTTCCATTTTTAGCATCAATAACTTATTAAAAAAACTCTATTTACACATTCTCCATCTTTGATTAAAATAATTAACTTTGTAATATTTTGAACAATGTTCTATCAGTTCCATGGTGTCCTCTTGTATGTGATAAATGAAAAAATTACAAAACACATTTCACCTCAAATTTAGGCACACATAACATAATTAGTATATCTTCACACTATTTTAATAATAAGGTATCAACCCAGAAATAATTAACTACATCAACTAGAAACCCCTTTATTTATGGATATCTAAAATGGGGATAGATTATCCCATTTGGAAAATAAATTTGAATCTCATCATTTTAAATATCAATGTACATGGAATCATGCTTCTTTTCCCCATGGAATCTTCATCTTATGACATCAAACTCCTCTTAGTTCCATTTAATCTTTCTTAGATCATAATCCACATGTATGACCATGATGTTTCAATCCCTGAGGAACTTTTTACCATCATTTTGAGATTATATTTCCCATTTATTCATAATAGATATTATGAATATCACTCAAATAATCTACTAAAATATAAAATTACTTTGATCTAAAATTTACTCAACTCTTGAATAATTCTACTCAAAAATTGTACATGATATTGTACACTCATGTATAGTTCTTCAAAGATATTAAAAACCTTCCTTAAACATTTTTTTGGTCTAAAAAAACTCTCTAGAATAGTATTTTGTTGTCTTTTATATTATAATTCTCATATAGAGTAGTGTGTCAGTTATGGTTTCATATAAAGTGAACAATTCTAATTTACTTAAATATATTTTAGATGAAACTTAAATCCTATTGAATTTATTTTGACGAATTGACTTATAATTTTTTTACAGAATGGATAGAAGTTGGATGTATGAAACTGATCAGATCTCAAGTGATTTTTAAAAGAATTTGGAGATCTTTTTAGATTTTTTATTTTAAAATTCTTCAGATAGTGGCCACATACACTTCCCATGTTACAATTGTGTTGGAAGACCTTGGTTGAGATGTGAAGAAGTCATCTAACACATAACAAAATATTTTTTTTTCAGGAAAACTACTATGTGCGGTATCACAATGGGGAGAAAATGATATCTCAAATTGCTGATGATCCAAATGAGAGGAATGGATTGGAGAATTTATTATATGACCGGTTTATATTTATTCTTAATCATGAAAAAGAAAATATTCTGAACCAAGAAGACTTCAATATGAGAACACATGATGCGTATAATGAAATGATGATGTTGTCAGGGTGAAAAAATTGATTGATGCTGCCACGACTCCAGTATATCGATAATGAGATAAAATGAAAAAGTTAGAATTTTTAATCTGATTGTTTCATAGAAAAAATATGTATGGGATTTTTAATACTACCACCAATTAAATTATTAAATTCTTGAAGGAATTACTTCTATATGATTCAAATATTTCCTCAAACCACTATATGGCATGGAAGTTAGTTGAGGAAACTGGATTTTCAAGAAACAAAATTCATTGTTGCCTGAAAGTTTACAGTTTATTCTAGGAGGAAACTATTGAACGAAATGATTATATAAAATGTGACACTTCCCACTGGAAGACAAAAGCTGATGCAACACTATCCTGTGTACCACAGAAAGTAATGTGGCACTTTCCATTGATCCCCAGACTCCAAAATCTTTTTATGTCTGATGAAATATAAATAAGAATTCTATGTAATGATACTGAGAGAATGAAGACTAATGATGAGTTGGTTCACCCTACAGATGGATTTTCATGGAAGATATTTGATTCTTGATATCCTTATTTTTCAGCTGACATATGTAATGTGAGGCTAGGTCTTTCATGTGACGGTATTAATCCATTTGGTTAGATTCTTACTT
Organism: Viscum album; assembly: GCA_963277665.1. Lineage (NCBI taxonomy): Eukaryota > Viridiplantae > Streptophyta > Magnoliopsida > Santalales > Viscaceae > Viscum > Viscum album. The sequence goes on from OY728127.1 coordinate 1,913,487,542, forward strand.
TACACAACACATGATCGGTTTTTATACACATTTACAACCTTCCCCCATGGTTGTGTATGAAAAAACCTCTCACTTTCATGAGTATACTCATATCTGGACCTTCTGATCCCAAAAATGATATAGATGTATACATGAAACCTTTAATAAAATAGTAGAAACTTATTTGGGATGTGTGTGTGTGCAAATACGATGCATGTTTGAAAGACATATTTCAGATGCATGCTGCACTTATATGGACAATCAATGATTTTCATGCTTATGCAATAATGTATGGATAGAGCACGAAGAGAAAACTATCATGTCCTATTTTTAAGAATAATACATGATCCAAAAGACCAAAACATTGATGTAGTTTCAGTTTTATGGGACATCAACGATTCTTACCAATGGACCATCCATATAGAAATAATCGTAAAAGATTTGAAAATACCATGGAGACCGATGATCTACCTCAGCATATATCTGGAACTAAGGTGCTTAATGAATTGAAAGGTTTCAATTTTTATTTAGGAAGGGTCAAATGAAATTTGGAAAGAGAAAGAATGTTTCCACTGAAACCTGTTACAATTGGAAGAAGATGAGTATCTTCTTTGATTTGACTTATTTTTCAACCAATTTGTTACATCATTTCTTAGACATAATGGAAATTGAAAAGAATATATGTGAAATTTTTCTTTTGATTCTTATAATTGTTAAGGTAAATACAAAAGATGATTTATAGTCTCGGAGTGACTTGGTGGATTGGGGCATCAGACTAGAATTTCATCATGTGCGTATTAATGAAAATAAATGGAAATTTCCATGTGCTTCTTATGTGATGACAACTACAGAAAAAAAGAAATTTCTGAAAGTACTAGAGATTATTAAAGTTCTTGATGGCTATTCAAGCAACATATCTAAATTGGTCAATAGAAGAGAGTTGAAGCTAAAATATTTGAAGACTAATGATTATCATATCCTTCTGCATGAGTTGATTCCAATAGAAATCCGTCATCTTTTTTCCAATAATTTAAGGGTGTATGTTATTTGGTTGTGCCATTTTTTAGATATCTTTATGCTAAGAATTTTTTCAATTCTTTATTGCAAAAATTTTTGGCAGATGACCCAATAATTTTGTGTGATTTATAGAAAATATTTCCTCTATCATTTTTCACATGCATGCTGCATCTGAATGTCCATATTCTAACTGAAATACTTCTTGGAGGACCTATTTATTTTCTTTGGATGTATCCAACTGAAAGAAATATTCACACATTAAAGTATTATATTTGAAAAAGGAATCATATAGAAGGTTCTATCATGAATGGTTACTAAGCTCAAGAATGTATGGATTTATGCTCTATGTATTTGTCTGATCTTACTATAAGAATGAATGGACCAATGAAAAATTAATAATAATAATATGATAAAATTGAACCAAGTTTTCCATCACTTCCTCAAACAAGAGGAATTCATGGATCATATATATTGATGAAGTTAAGCCTTGAAGAGTGGGAGATGACACATCACACAATTTTGTTCAACTATGATTTGTTCGATGACTACATTAGGTAAGTAAATTGAATATGTATATCTTACATTTATACCTATTAAACTATTCCTATTTTTATCTATAGGGAATATAAAGAAATGATAAATAGAAATCACCATTATTTATCTTTAATAATGAGGGAGACTTTTCATAGAAAATAGTTTTCTTCTTGGTTAAAATTGAAGGTAAAAATATTACTATTTAAAATAATTAAATCAAAATTTAATTAAGTTTAATATTCATTTATATTTTAGGTATTGAGTTTTCTTTCTCACTCTATCTGTGAGGAAATAAGAGCTTTGGATTTTGGTCCTAATATCGTGGTTTGTGACTATAAATCAATTGTTATAAATGGGTACAAATTTATTATCACTGAACAAGAAAAGAACATGAGAACACAACATTATGGTGTTATGATTACTGCCAAAATAGATTGTTATTCCAGTGCATCAGATAGTAGACCATGATTTGAAAATGTATGTTATTATGGAGTTGTTGAAAAAAATAATAATATTGGATTATTACTCTCATGGACGAGTCACGATGACAAAATGCCAGTGGTTTGATTTGATGACGAGGAAAGGTACATTTATTGATGATTGTGGATTTTGAGTAATTGATATGACTCACACTCTTGTTACTAATGAACCATATGTATTGGAATCAACGGCTAAATAAGTTTTTTATGTCAAACACCATCTTGGACCTGAATTTGGTGTCATTATTGAAGTAATTCCAAGACATATTTTTGATGATGGAATTGACTCCATCCCTACTACCATTGGAAATGATCCATTTATTAATTTTGATGACTAAAATATCTCAATTGTCTGAGTTGACTGTGAACCTGAAGTTGTGGTGGGAAATATATAGAATCATCCATCCATGTTCTCAATTATTTTGGTTTAGCTCAAATTGGATTGTTAAGGTTGACACTATTAAAATTTATTTAATATTGATTTAAAATATGTTGTATCTAACTTGACCATTATGTGAATTTTTAATGTTTATTGGATGTGATTTTATTTGAATTGCATTTTATAATTTGGAGTTGAACTGTATTCAAAGCTACGAAACCAACATTTCCAACTTAGTGAACATTTCAATGCTTTATTGACCATGTAAAAAATTAGTATAAATATAATACCACCCTTTAAAATTTCACTAGATAATGAACATGATGGTTTGTCTTCTTCTGCAAAACATGTATAGAAACATGCATAATCTACCTGGGCTAAAAAATTAAATTTTTCCTTAATTTTGACAAGTGATTTACCCTTTATGAATCTGGTAGATATATTATCCTTGTTCATATGTTTATATCATAATTTAAAACTCTCTTAAGGGTTTAATCATTCATAACATATACCTTGATGAATTTTCTAGAGGCATAATTTAGTATGCTCTCTCTCTTGGTTGTTGAGTTAAATAAAGCCTCAGAATCAATATTCCATGATTTTAATAGACTGGTGAGACTTAGTAAATAACCATCCTACTCAAAATTAAATTTCTTTATTATATCTTGTATGATTTATTGAATTCATTATATTTCCATTCAAGCTCAACTAAAATAATGTATATTTAAATTATCCATGAATCTTTCTATTCCCTCTCATATATTTTGTTTTTTGGGTTACACATTAGTTATTATTTTCTAATTAATTCAATATTTGTTTTTAAATGCAGGAAATAAAACCAATCAAAGAGAGGAAATGAAAAAAGATGATGGACAACAATCGTCACATGGCTGAGATGGGCGTTCCACCACTAGTTCATGTAGTGAGTATTTTATTTCAAAAATATATATTTAAATAATATATAATGTCATGTGATTAATTTTGTTTTAAATTTTTTTGCAGGATCCACCTCTTAGAAGACAATTATTTGATGAGCAGCCTAGTAGTGGTCCCAGTACTCAGGCTGGTGGTATGAGGGGGGGGGGGGGGGGGTACGAGAGCTAGGAGATCTGGTCGGCGTACCTGATTTGACCCTGCCCCTCCCACTGACATACCATCTATCCCACATTCTGACCCCGGTGTGTCATTAGGGACACACATGATATTTAGGACTCCCATGTTTTCACCACCCTTTAAATATGAGTCTCCTCACCCATATTTACCATATTCGATGATGATTCCCACTCCCTATCCAACATTCAACCAGCCATCCATGCCATCTTCTTTTACTTCTACTTCTTTCTCTCTGAGCTTATATATTCCATCTTCTTCGACTCCTACTCCACCATAGTCTGTCCCTACAGAGCATACACTGGGACCCAATCCACCTATATAGGGTGTTCCTTCAGTTTTTGTGGATCCAACGGTGCCTATTGATTATACTGTCGTAGGTATATTTATAGAACCCTAAAATTTTTTATACCATTATTTATTTTCATTATAACATGTATTTATAAAATATTTTTTTTTATTTCATAAAAAATACATCTATTGATAAGAGGTTGGGGAGGGGGTGTACATGTATGCATACAGTGTGGAACCACTGTGTGCAGTTTATGGTAGACTATAATGAATAAAATCGAATGATTGAAAAAATAGGGCAGCAATGTCAGAGTTTTTTGGCAATGCTTTCCAAATACTCCAACATCATTCCTGTCAGCCCACTCTCATAGAGACAATTTCAAAATGAAGTCATGGATAATTCTTGGGTAGAGATATGTGTAAAAAATATGTTGTATTTAATGAAATATATTATTTTTGTATTTATATGAATTAATATTTTGGTGTCAGCTTCGATTTAATTTCCCCGATGGTGAGGGTGCACGACCAGCACGTCTAAAGGATTTAGGTGAGCTTTGGAGATCCTATAAGAACAATTTGTATATTGGTTGGCATGATAGAGTTGGAATAGAGTTAGAGGTGGTAAATTTCATGGATGATTGTCTGATAGAACAATATCAGTATATGATTACTCATTGGAAGACTATCCAGTTTAAGGTATTAACCACATTTGAGGTATTTAAATGAAATTTTTTATGTTTTTCATTAATACTACCTTTTGTATTATTTAATTTTATTTAGGAATCATTTAGAAAAAATAAAAAAACATTGATGTTAAAAAATACCTCCACACATTGTGACATACTATGATGTCGGATCATGAGAGGAAGCAGGTATGACAGTTTATAATTTTTCTTTACAACTTGCACTTTCTATTGTTTCCTCCACAATTTATTCGATTGCTAAAGTTGTCATATAATTTTAGTTATGAAATTAATTATTGGTAACATTTTTTTAATTATGGTTTCCTATATTAAATGTCATTTTAGAGGAAAATATTGAATATTGAAGGACGTGTACCTCGAGAAAAACTGTTTTTCTCGAGTAGAAGGAAGAAAGATGGAAGTGCGGTTAATGAACCGACTCAGTAGTAGATTGTAAGTTTTAATTTTTTTATTTCAAATTTTAATATCTATTTTGTAACTTAAAAATCTATTTATATTTTTAAAAGACTACTTGAGAGGCTCTTGATTCCCATGAACCTAACAATTTTGGGCCAAATGATCACTTATATCAGGTGTTAGGAGATGAGCACCCTGACAGAGTACGCTGCTGACTTGAGAAGATTATAGTCTTGAATAGGTATTGGCTCTACTCAGGTATGAGTTGTAGTGACATAGAGCTCCATTAGGTTAAGGCACAGGCATAACAGTTTGAAAAAAAATCCATAGAGATGATAAAATAGTCTGCTAGGGAAAACACTGAATTTATGAAATTGATGGAAGTTTTACATCCAACACTTCCACTAGAGGACAACACAGCTTGTGATGAATATATGTCATCGATGAGTTCTATATATGGTGCACCACCTGGTAGTTCTAGTGGTGGTTGAGATGATGTTGTTCTTGGAAATGATGATGGCGAGGAGGAGGCCAAGGTGGAGGAGGAGGGAGCTGAGGTAGAGGAGGAGGGAAAGGAGGAGGGTGAGGAGGAGGCTGAGGTGGAGTACAAGGGTGAAGAGGAAGACATTGCGGAGGACGAAGAAAATTATGGGGACAACGATGAGGACGAGGATGAGGCTGATGATGATGGTGATCATAGTGATGGTATGAGGGACATATTTATCCATTACATTTTTGACTGATATTACTGACATTCGATGTTTGATGATTTGTTCTGCCTGAATATATGTGTGATTAGGTAGGACACATTATCTTTATTTATTTATCTATAAATAATAAAACTTGACTTGATGATTTTCTATGAATGAATATATGTGTGACTGATTCACCCCTCCCCTGGATACCCCACCCCCTTAGACAACCCCCACCCCCATGGACAACCTTGTGGACAGCCCCCACCCCCCTGGACTACCCGACCCACCCCTAGACATCCCCCTCACACCTGGACATCCCCTCACTCCACCTAGACACCCCCAACCCTTGGAAATCCCCCACCCCCTAGACCCCCACCCCACCACCCTGGACACCCCCATTGGATATCCCCCACCCCTAAACACCCCACACCCCTTGGACACCGCCACCCCTAGACACCCCACCCCCTGGACACCCCACCCACCTTGGACAGCCCCCACAACCCCTGGACACCCCCACCCCCTTGGATAGCCCCCACCCCTGGACACCCCCACCCCCTTGGACTGTCCCCCACCCCTGGACACCCCCACCCCCTTGGACTGCCCCCACCCCCTAAGACACCCCCACCCTGTGGACACCCCAACCCCCGGGACACTCCCACCCCCATGGACAACCCCCACCCCTTGGACACCCCACCCCCTACCCACCTGGATATACCCCACACCCCTAGATAACCCCACCCCTCTCCCACCCCCTTAAACAACCCCCCTAGACACCCCCACCCCTGGATACCCCTAACTCCTTGGACAACCACCTCGACCCCCCATCCCCCTGGAAACCCCCACCCCCTGGACACCCCACCTATGGAAAACCCCATCTGGACAGCCCCCACCCCACCTAGACACCCCCAACCCCTTGGACAACCCCCACCCCCTGTACACCCCCACCTCCTGGACAACCCCCACACCCCACCCCTAGGACACCCCACCCCTTGGACACCCCACACCCCCACACCCCCTTGACACCCCCTAGACACCCTCACACTCTTGGATAACCCCCACCTCCATAGACACCCCCACCCCCTAGATAACCCCCACCCCCTTGGACAGTCCCCACACCCCCTGGACACCCCCACCCCTTGGACACCCCACCCCCTCGATGGACCCCACCCCCACCCCCTTGGATAGCCCCCCAAGACACCACCCCTTATCCCCTAAACACCCCTACCCCTTGGACTGACCCCAACCCCCTAGATAACCCCCACACCCACTGGATACCCCCACCCCCTAGACACCCCCACCCCCTTGGACAACCCCCCACCCCCAGGACACCCCCACCCCTAGACACCCCACCCCCATGGACAACCCCCCCAGACACCACCCCACCCCCTGAACATCCCCACCCCCTGTACTCCCCCACCCCCTTGGACACCCCCCACCCTCCTGGACATCTCCCCAGACAACACCCCACCCCCTATACACCCCCACCCCCTTGGATAGCCCCCCACCCCTGGGACACCCCCACCCCCTTGGACAGCCCCCCCACCCCCTGGACACCCCCACCCCCTAGACACCCCCACCCCCTTGGAAAACCCCCCACACCCCTGGATAGCCCCCACCCCCTTGGAAACCCCCATATTCTAAATTCAATTTGTATTCCATATTCTATATGTGTTATACATAATTAAATTCTATATGTAATTAATTCTAAATTGAATACACTGTACATAATTCAGAATTCTGTATGTAATTCATAATTCATTTTGTATTTTTTGTATGTGTTATTCATTAATAATTCATAATTCAGTACATAATTCATTCTGTATGTATTTAATTGAGAATTCAATTATGAATTATGTATTGCATAAGATAATTGGGTTATGAATTAAATTCTGAATTCCCATGTGCATAGGGGATTACAGAGGGGGAGGCCAGCCGTCCTGCTTCTGCAATTACAGCAAGGCTATACCAACAATTGTAAACCGTTGGTATATGTGTGAAAATTAACTTTATACCAATGATTTACATAAAACTGTTGGTATATAGTTATACTAATGGTTAGTAAACCATTGGTATAGAACATGTAATCAGTCTTTACCAACATTTCTATATAAAACATTGGTAAAGGGTTATTCCAACGATTTTAAAATCATTGGAATATATTTGAAATGCCTTAATTTTTAATGGGTATCAACCTTTAGTATAAATATATACTAACGGTTAGCTGAAACCATTGGTATGATGTGCATTCCAGAGCCATATACCAACAGTTATATTATAAATGTTGGTATATTCCAATCCCCATGGCTAACTAGCCATCGGTTTGAGAAAATATTGGTATAGTTTTTACCAATGGTTTTTAGGCCTTTCCCAATAATTTGAAACCATTGGTATAAGTCAAGTTTCTAGCAGTGATAGTCCTAGTTATGTCTTTTGATCCAGGTAAAGGAAAGGCACCGTAGTGAGGCGGAGAGGTTTTCTGTCATATGAGTTGGGTAAATGGTGGTGTGATGGTGGGCGTCTGCCCATGCTATCAAATGGTGTAGTTTGTTTCCTATTTTGGAAGTCCTTTATGGCCAAACTTGTTTTTGGAGATTGTTTCTACTATTGATTTGTTTGGTTTCCACTATTTGTTTTCAGTTATAGAATATATTTTTCTTTTCCACTATTGTCTCTATTGTATAAATTTTCCAAGTTATTACTTTAGGTTGGGAGAAATTGTTGCCTTTGATTATTATTTTATGCCCGAGTTCTAGTTTCCCGCCTGTGGGGATCAAGAACACCCTTTAGGTTTGTGGAGGATCGGGTTGGGTACCAGTTTGAGAGGGTATTTAGGTTAGGTCATTACAATTTGGTATCAGAGGGGGTTTATCCTCAAGAATTATTGTCTTAGGATGTTTGGTAGACAGTAGATAGGATTTTCAAGACTTGAGAGGTATATTGCGGTGAGTACCAAGCTAGGTCTTACCGTGATGTAACTCAAGTTCCATGGGATGTTGGTATACGTGTCTCCTATTTTGAGTTCTTTATGTTAATTTTAATTTTTTCTTATGGTATTTCTTGTTTTAACTGATATTGTTCTATTGTTTGATCATTTATTTTGTTTCGATATGTAGCAGTATGCCTCTAAGGTGTGTTTTGTGAGTTCCACAGGAGGGTTTAACTAATTTTACCCAAGGGAATTATACTATGGATCATAAATTTATCAAGGATATTATGTAATCAATTATTTCTATTGACCATAATGTACCAAAAGTTTATAATACAGTCATTGAGGTACAACTAGGAGCTATAGGAGAAAGAGATTGATCATGAGAGTTCTTTCATGAGAAACCACTATCCTTTAAAGGTACTCATAAATATCAGGAGGTGGACGAATGGATTGATAATATCAATCAATTATTTTACTTCCTAGATAATCCTGAGAGTATAAAGGTGAAGTGTGAAGCATTAATACTTTAGGGTCCTAATAGGCGATGGTGGGATTCCATGGTACAGGTGGATATGCATGTGGTCTTGGACTGGAAGGGTTCCGAGACCTTCTTCTTCCAGTAATTTTTTATAGAGTCACTAATGATAGAAAAGTATATGCAGTTCCTATCTTTTTAGTATGGAGAGAGTTCAGTGTCGGCATATACCAATTGGTTTGCTGATCTAGTTTGTTTTACACTAGGCGTTATGTATAATGACCAGTTGAAAGATCAAAAGTACCTGTAGGGCTTGTGACCAAATATTAGATCATAGATATTTATGCTAAAGATTTCAACCTGTGAAAAGATAGTGGACAGAGATATGATGGTAGAAATGAATATGGAAGGAAAGGCTGTATATTCTTCCCCTTATCTTCCACCTAGTGGCATCTTCAGTGGTGTGCTGGGGGGAAGATAAAGTGGAAGGATCACCGTAGGACTGGTGGAGGTGTTTCTTAGAAGCATGCCTCTTTGGAACCTTCAGTTATAGCTAGTAGTGTTCCTATGACTTTATATTAGTGTGTCAAGGTCATACACACCATAAATTCATGTCATTCACCTAAAAATATGTGCAGCAGTTGTGGATGTTATGGTAATCTGCAACATTTATGTCAGGCTATGTCTACTCCTCAATATTCTTAGGGATTATTGGCTCCAAAGGCTACTACAATGTAGAAAGATGCTTCAAATACTATAGGGATCCAAACATAGGCCTTAGGAGTGAAGCACATTCATATAGTAGATGAGTTTCTAGTGGAGGTAGATGTGAGTCCCGTGATAGTGAGAGGTACCGTCTTTATTTCATCTTTGATAGTAGTTACTTTATTTGATACTGGTTATTCCTACTATTTTATATCTAGCTTTTTTGTTGATATGATTAACCTTCCAATAAATATCACGTCCTTCATTATGGAGTTAGTGAAACCTCTTAGGAAGAGGAAAGATTATGGATTTTTGTTTCTTTCTTGCATGCTATCGATAGCTGATGCAGAGTTAGTTTGGTATTTTCTTGTTCTTGATTTAGATCTGTTTGATGTCATCATCGATATGGATTGGTTTATTTCCCAACATGTTGAGGTTAATTGTTATCATCATTGTGTCATATTTCTTATGGTTTATGGGATCTCATAGGTGTTTTAGGGAGAGTGAAATACGAGGTCCTGTCATGTAGGACCTTCCTGCCTAGAGCTTAGGAGTTTTTTGTATGAGGTAACAATTGTTCTCAATGACGTATCATATGTTATTGATCTTAGAACTATTGTTCAATAATTTCTTGATATTTTATGAGATTATTTCTCTGGGATTCCTCTAGAGAGAGAGGTAGATTTTACGATTGACCTGGTACTAGGGATGCACCCAATTTTGATACCATATTTTCATATGGAATCAATAGATTTGAAAGAGAACAAGATTCAATTGGATAATCTAGTGGAAAAGGGTTTTGTTCTTACTAGTGTTTCACCTTGGGCATACCCATTTCTCTTTTCTAAGAAGGTAGATGATTCACTTCGATTGTGTGTAGACTATAAAAAGTTGAATCAAGTATCAGTTAAGAAAACATATCCTTTTTCCTTGCGTGGATGATTAGTTTGACCAGTTAAAGGGGAAAAGTGGGGTTTTAAAGATAGATCTTTGGTCAGGTTATCACCATATAAGGGTTAAGAAGTTTGATATATCAAAGGTGAATTTCAGGAGCAGGTATGAACATTATGAATATCTTGTGAATCCTTTTTATTTCAATAATGCTGCTACAATTTTTATGTTTTTGATAAATTAGATATTCCATCAGTATCTTGACACTTTTATGGTAGTGTTCATAGATGATATTTTAGTTTATTCAAAATCTGAGCATGAGCACAAGCACCATCCGAGTTTGGTTTTATAAATCTTGATAAGTAACCATTAATATGGAATACTTTTAAAATGAAACTTCTAGATTCAAGAAGTGAAGCTATTAGGGAACATGATTTATGAGCATTGCTTATTAGTTAACCTTGAGAAGGTAAATGATATCTTTTCATGGGAATATCCACATAATATCTTTGATATTAAGAGTTTCCCTAGTCTTATTGTATACTATTGATGGTCCTTCAATGATTTCTATAAGTTAGTGTCACCTTTGACCACTCTTACTAGGAAATGGGTGAAATTTACATGGGATGCAATGTGTTAGGATTCTTTCTATGAGCTGAAATGACTTCTAACATCAGATCCTATTTTGATCTTAGCATAGCATGGTAAGGGGTATATGGTTTTCTATTATTATTATGGTGTTCGTTTGGATTGTGTGCTCATATAGAATGATTATGTGATGGCATATGAATCTCATCATCTTCGACCACATGAGAATAATTACCCCACTCATGATTTAGATATTTTCGTAGTTATGCATGTGCTTAAGTGTTGGAGGTATTATCTTTTTGGGGAAAGGTTAATAGTATTTTATAACCATAAGATTTTGATATATATATTTTTTAGAAATACTTGAATCTTAGACATAGACGATTAGTGTAATACCTTTATAAATTCTACTTCAACATCACCTACACCCCAAATAAGGGGAATGTCATTAAAGATGCTCTTAGTTGGAAAGTTCCATCACAAGATGTTTTGAAGTTGAAGGAAGAGTGAGACCTTGTGGGTATTTTTGTTCTATTGCATTTGTATACTCTTGAGGATGTTTTAGGTATGGTTCTGACCATTTTTTAGTTAACATAATATATCCTTGAGTCTATTCTATAGATTCAATAGTAGGATGATGTGTTTAGAGGAATTCAAGAAACCCTATATGGTGGGGATACCATTTCGGGTTGGTATATCTCTTCATATGGTATTCTCAGATTTGGGGATTGGTTTGTCATACCAACATCTGTGAGGAGATTAGTTTTTTTATTTTAATAGTTCTTCATGGGATGTTCATCTGGGCATTATGAAGATGTATAATGCCATGATAAAGTGATTCTAGTTCCTAGTTATGAAGCATGACATTACTGATTATGTGTCCTATTGTTACACCTTCCAAAAGACAAATATATAGAATTTTAAACCATTTGGTTTTCTTCAGCCTCTTCCAGTGTCAGTTTGGAAATGGGATGAGGTATCCATGAACTTTTTTGTTATATTACTATGGACTCCCTGAGGGATGATTTATATCTGAGTGGTGAATGATCGGTTTAAAAAATCATATCATTTAATTTTGATCAAAGAAACCACTAAATTTGAGGATTACATGGAGTTAATTTTTTCCATTGTTTCAGATAGGGATCCTAGGTTTACTTTGAGGTTTTGGATAAGTCTCTAGGAGACAATGTAGAATTAGGTCAAATTGAGTACATCATATCATCTGTAGATAGAAAACCAAATAGAGCATTCTATATAAATTATGGAGGATATTTTTTTGCCTATGTCTTATATTTTAGTGGATCATGGGATAACCATCTAGAAATGATTGAGTTTTATTATAATAATATTTATCATTCATCAATTAGAATGACTCATTTTGAGGCTTTGTATGGTCTCTCGTGAAGATAACCTCTATTTTGGAAAGAGGTGGGTGAGGCCTCTCTTATTGGAAAAAGTATTATTCAGGAGATCTATAAAGATTTAGGATATATGTGGATGACTGTTTACAATATAGTGTTTGTATAAATCTTATACAGATCAACGACATCGCCCTTTTGAGTTTTTAGTAGGAGATCAAGTTTTCTTGAATGTTTCTCCTTGGTTTGGTCATATTAGGCTTAGAAAATTGGGAAAGTTGGATTTGAGATATGTTAGACCGTTTGAGGTCACTGAGCATCTTGGTTAGGCCACCTATAAGTTAGAATTGTTGGTTCATTTGACAGGCATACATGATGTTTTCCACATATCATAGCTAGGAAAATATCACCTTAACTCCTCTAATGTTTTGAGTTGGGAGGAGATTTAGTTAGATCTAGATGTTTCTGTTGTTGAGAATCCAGTTGAGATCAATAAATATCATGTGAAAGTCTTGCATGGGAAGTACATTACATTGGTTAGAGTGTTATGTTTAAACATATCAGATTCTCATGAGACTTGGGAGTGTGATTCATTGACGAGGGAGTAATAGACTCACCCCTTTACCAGACTTCATCACATGAATTCTTGGGGATGGAAAGTATTATGATGGATTGGGTTGGGTACTAATTTGAGATGATATTTAGGTAAGTTTGTTATAAAAGCAACCATTAGCTATGGGATTATAGGGTTAGGGTATTTACAGAAACTCATAGAAAATAGGTATTACCCTTAAGAAGAATCTTGGTCACGTGTAAGGGTAAGAATAATCTTAAAATATTAAATAAAAATTTTAAAAAAATTAAATAATTAAGAAAAATATTTATCATCACTTCCAAAATCCCAAAAAAACATTTAGAATCACTTTAAAAACATCCAAATTAAATTATAAATAAACATTTAAAACTTTGAAATTATATCCAAAATTTGTAAAACCATTTTAAAACCTCTTTATAAATTACAAATTAATTTTTAAAACAACTTCTAAATTTATTAAATTACTCCCAAACCACCAAAAACTATAGAAAAACAAAAGTAGATCTTGGGAAAATCTAGACCCTTACATCCCTCAACCATCGATATCTCTTATTATTTATCAAGATCACCATTCATGTCACTACCCCCACTCCTCTCCATCATCACTATCATCATCAACACTACCTTAAATATTGTTTTCATCATCTCCACCTTCAATGCCACCTTCTCATCCATCACTGTCCTCTACTGGTTCTGCTCTCCAATATTTCTTCATGATTTGTAATCATAATTCCATTTTTTTTGTGCAAATAATATTTGTTTAATTTGACGAAGTGGTGTTTTTGTATTGTTACTTGATTGAATGATTATTTTATGAATGTGTGTTATAAATCATGTTAATTTACTGATTAATAGGCACTCAAGGTATGTTTAATGGGTGTTATATTTGATTGAGTGTTTATTTAATGGGAATAATGGAATCTAAGGCATGTTTAATTTTCTCGAATTATTATTTAATGGGTGTTATATTTTATTAATGATTATTTTATGAATGAGTATCTTGTAAATCTTGAATTTTTTTTTTCTACATTTAAATTATTTTTAATTTACTAATTAATTTTTTTCATGGCATGTATGGCTTGTTTAATTTAATGAATGCATGTTTTTGGGTTTTAAGATATGTTGTTTTCTTTCATTATGAATGGTTGTTTTTGGTTTTTAATATATCCAATAATTATATAATGGTATTTATATTGACTTACCTATTAGGTCTCTCATTTCATTCTAATGATCATGTATAAATTAGTTTATTGTTTTAATATTTGATTTATTATCTCAATTAAAGTCCTAAAATAAAACTTATTTTCTCACATTGTTATACTTTGGAAAAGGAAAAAATAAATTTTATCTACTTAACATGACTTGGTTACATTACATAGAAACATATTATCACATAGCGGTACTCTAAGAAAAATTTCTTCATTTATGTTATGATATTTATATAAAAACTCGTTAATTAGATCTAATAAATATAGTACATGACATACCTTTCCAGAAAACAATACTTTATTATATTTATTATTAAAATTTATAATGTTTCCATCTATCACAACTTTTCTAATATCATGTTCTATCACTCTCTAATATTAGATATTATGCATATAATATTTTTTACTGCTTACATTTAACAACAATGGAGGACACTGTAGAACTATTTTACTTAGTTAATGTCACCATTACTATATTATTTGGTATTTACTTTTATTCTATATTATACATAGAAAATTAATCATAAAATAGTATATTTTATTTCTAAAACATGTGTGTAGATTCCCATTATATATGTTAAAGCTAAAAAAAGTATGGACATTTAAAGACCATTTGTCCATTTATATTATGATATTTTTTTTGTATTCTTATTTATAAATGTAAATTTCAAATTCAATTTTAATATAAAATAACTTATATTAAATAATTTATATTTTTAATAGGTGATAATGAGTCGTAGTTGGATTTATACAAGGTGAACCAGTGATAAATATGAAAAAGGAGTTGATGGATTTTTAGAAACTTCCAAAAAAATGTTCCAAAAAACCTATTTTTCTATCCATGTTTGAAATATTTAAATATAAAAAAGTTTCAAATTATTTAAATCAAAGATAATTTAATTTTTTATGGTTTTAATAAAAGTTACAGTCCTTGGATTTGACATAGTGAAATTGGGTAGAATTCAAGATCTATTGATGACGAAGATTTTAAAGATGATAAGTCTAATCAAATTGAAGAAATGATTAATGATATTGAAGTATATGCAATTGAGAAAAAATCAATGATCAAGATCCTATATGGTGATGCTGAAAAAACCATTTTATCAAGGTTTTATGAAATTTATGGTTTTATGAACAATGTTAAGATTGATTAACTTGATTTTTAGAACTAGTTAGAGTGATAAGAGTTAGTTTCTAGAGATGTTGAAAGACATACTTCCAAAATAAAATTATCTTACTGATTCATATTATAATGTGAAGAAAATATTATTCCTAATTGATTTGGGGTACAAGAATATACATGTTTTCTAGAATGAATATGTCTAATACAATAAGGAATAAAAAAATCTATTAGAGTGTCATAAATATGGGACATCGCAGTATAATTTGAAAGAATGACCATAGGTTGATTTATCAATTACCAATAAAATTTGGTATATTTCTATAATTCCTCATTTAATTTTTTTTTAAATTTTAATGATGAAAAAAGGTTAAGATGACATGAATATGAGTTAATATCTAATGGAAAATTATGTTATCCAACTGATTGCCCATAATGGGAGAAAATTGATCAATAGTTTTATACCTTCAGAAATAAATTTATAAATATAAAACATGGAATGTGAATAAATAGAATATATCCATATAATATCCTTAGTAGAAAACATAGTTCATGACATTTTTATTGATAATTTACAACTTATCTCTTGAATTTTGTATGAAGCAAAAATATATCATGCCGGGTTTAATGATTTATAGGCCAAAACATCTTGGAAACAATATTGAAGTTTTATTGTCATAATTAATTGATGATTTAATGATTTTATGTAGGGAAGGTATCATAGTGTAATATTTTTATACAATGGAATACTTTCAATTGCATGCAATGATTATTTTCACTATAAATAACTCCCCAATATATTGAAATTTGTTTAGATACAATATTAAAGGTCATAAAACTTGTAAAGTTTATGAAGAAGGGACTTAATATTATCTACTAAAACATGTGAGAAAAATACTATACATGAGTCATTGAAGTTTTTTTTCCTATGGATCAATCTTATAGAAGATTAAAATAGGTATTAAAAAGATCACATGAATTTAATTTTGATCTAAATCCTCTATCAAACAATTAGTATTTTAAGAGAGTAAAAAACATTAATATCACATTTGGGAAGACACAAAAATATGGTAATGATAGGAATATATGAAATAAATGATCAATATTTTTTGAACTTCCATATTGGATATATCTTGAGGTCAAAAAAAAAATTAATGACTTGATGTTGAGAAGAATATATGTGATAATTTGATTATAACATTGTTAGATATCAAAGGAAAGACTATGTATGGGTTGAATGAAATATTGTATGAACTATAAATGTTAATAAATTTGGAGTTAGACATCACTCCTAAAGGAATATGGTCATACCTACCTTTGGCTTGTCAAAAATTATCCAAGATGGATAAAATCGGTTTTTTCTAGTGTTTCCATTGTATTAAATTATGAAAGAGTTATTATTCAAATGTAAAAAACTTTATATCACTTAAATATTTGAATTTAGTGGTAATGAAATATTATTACTTCCATGTTATGATATGAAATATCTTACTAGTTGCATCATATGGAATACCACCCATCAATGTTAGATTAATTATCATCAAGGTGTGTTATTTTTCAAATTCTATTTGTAACAAAGTGATTGTAACATCCTCAATTTTAGGATATTTATTATTTTAAGATTTTAATTATATTTTAATAATGAAATTAAACAAATTGAGGCATGTTAAAGGTATTTGATAAGTTATAGTTTGTAAATTCAAGTCAAATTGATTGAGGATGTAGAACTAAAGCTAGAACAGGACCACATGCTAGCTAGTACAACACCACCGGCTAGCCAGTTGTGAAAGGAAGTGTTGTATAAAGGATTAATATCCTTACATATTACCAATGGTGAAGGGAAGTACTGTAGAAAAGTAGTAGAGCCCATAAAATATCCAGTAGGAAGTAACCAACTAGCTGGTGGGAGTTCCTGTCACACCCAGTTTTTCATGTCTTTGTTTTGATCCGGTTCATTGGAAATAATGATCCATTTATATGGTCTTGTGTGAGATTAATATTGATTTTTGAATTTTCATATATATCTAATCATCCATATTTGTTTTCCTCAATTCTTTTTTGGGGAGTTTTTGTTGAAAGGGTGGTTACATCATGATTTGGGCCAAACTGTGATCCCATTTCTAGATTTAAAAACATATTTTTTTTCTTTTATAAATCCTTAATTTTTTAAAATTTTTGACTCATTTCACTTCCTATTTTTCCTAACCTTACATATTCAAGCCTACATATCCTTTTTGACCCATTAAGAATTAACAAGCATGGTGAATTTGGGTTATCTATTCAGGTATTGGGCCATCCCGTGGGCCCATTTCCAATTTTTTAAAAATAATTTATTTCTTTTATATATTTATTATATTTTGAGATTTTTAAGTTATTATACTTCCCACTCAATCCCAAGATACCTATACGCACCCCCATTGTCTATTTGAACTATTTAGATCTCATATTAGCCGAGTATTAGGGTCAAAATTCTCAAGATTCCTAAAATCATCCATATTTTGTAAGGTAAATTGTATCTTTCATAAATCCTTCATATTTCACTCTTTTTAACCCAAATAAAATTTACCTAATTCTTCCATACCTAAGTAGAATCTCCAAGAAGTTACAATACATTACCTCTCCTCTAAGGGTACATATTTAAGGGAAGACGAAGAGTCCTTTAGTTTCCAAGGTGAGATTCCCTCTCCTTTCTTCTCCCTCTTCCTTCTCCTTCCATTTTATTTTGGTTTCCTCTTCTCCCATGGTCATTAAAGACCAATATTACTGTTTTTGGATAATTTTTTATGGGGGTTTGGTTTTTTTGGGGTGGGTATTCATAGATCTAGAGTGTTGGTAACCATAGCGGGTGATTTCGGGTGTGCGTTTCCTTTCCGCCACGAAATTGAGGTAGGATGTCCCTTAAACAAGAATTTATCATTTAAGTTTCATCATTACCATGATTTTATAACCTTATTCATATGATATGTTCTTCTTTGAAACTCTGGTTTTAATTATTTTGTGTGTAAATGATGTTTTATGGCTTATTTTGTTAAAAAAATATAGTTGTTTTGGTATAAATGTGCACTCCTCTTGTTTGATAAATTATTATATGAGCTTTCACACCTGGTTTATAGTATTTTTAATATATTTAAGTATATTGAACAAATTTATGGCATGAAAATGATATTTTATCCCTTTTTAAGTCCTTAAAAATAAGTTGTTTTGTTAAAGAGTGCATGCCATGTGTTCGGTAAATTGCCCGGTTGGATTTTATGTGTCTAGTGAAATTTAAAATGATTTGTTTGGATTTATAAATAATTTGGAATCAT
Organism: Viscum album; assembly: GCA_963277665.1. Lineage (NCBI taxonomy): Eukaryota > Viridiplantae > Streptophyta > Magnoliopsida > Santalales > Viscaceae > Viscum > Viscum album. The sequence goes on from OY728127.1 coordinate 1,913,506,303, forward strand.
GAAAAATTTTATTTTGTGATCCTTTTATGGCTTTCCAATGTGGATTTGGTGTTACAAATAAATGGGTTTTGGTTTATAACATGTTTTGGTATGAGTTTTTGGAAAATGGCCCGTTTGACATCCTTATGAAAATGGTTGTGTTTTGAATATGTAACTGTAGTATTTTAAGGTATTTATGAAATTTATTTTCTATTGTAAATGGTGTGTATACACCTCTTTATTAAAAGTTAAATGTGTACCTTTGGTAAATGTTTGTTTTGAGAAATGCTTAAGGGCCCATTTGGAAACTTTGTTAAAAATGGTGAAATTGTCTATTTTGAAAACCTCCTATGGATGTTTCTCATGCCATTATTGTATGTATATAGTGGATGGAATGTAATTACTGATTAATCCTTGTGATATATTATGAGAGTTACTCAGGTTGGACTCTTTATGTTCTTTTTTATTAATGGCACGAGTTCGGTCCTTGGAGTGGCTCAGGGTGATTTATTTTGTGAATTATCATTATATATATGTTGTGATTGGATGCTCGGATGGAATCGATTGGCACACCCCATTTTTTATATAAACAATACATGGGAACCTATAATATTTAGAGAACATTCTATGAGTTATTTATACACTGGTAGTGGATGGACTGACCAGTGTCCCATAGTTGGTGGATATATTTTGGGTTTATTACTATAGGATTGGGCCCCTTGGTCTGTCTTGAGTTAGGGTGGCCGGGTGTTTGGATTTTCATCATGTGTGGAATGCCAATGGGGATGGAGTCTCATGTATTAGTATGTTCTGGTTTGTTATTGATCTCTTAGGTTCACCCATGTCTATTAGATTTCAGTTGCTTGTAGTGATGAATATGATGCTTGTATATATATTTTCATTTCCCTTGTTGTGTGATTACTATTATCCCTTATTATGTATTGTTTTTCTTGTAAAGTGGTGGGATGGTTTTGAATAGGTTTATGAAAATTTCTTTCAAATTAAAGTGTCTTATCCTCTTTTGTGAATTTGAAAATGTAAGCATCACTTTCCCCTTAAAAATGTTATTCGCACACTAGTTGAATGAATCTAGTTTTGGAAAGGAATAAGGGAAATAGATCATACTTTGTTTTTGAGTAACCTTGTAGAAAACCATACTTTTATATATTATAGTTAAAAATTGATATTTATATTTCTTTTATTTTAAAGGACTTGCATTGGGAATAGAATATCAGGCTAACCTACTGAGTTTTAATACTCATGCCTGTAGTCTTCGTATGTTTTATCCCTTGTGCAGGTTTCAGCTTGAGTTTGATCACCATGGGCGATGTGTGATCATTGTGTTGTAGAGTTACCATAGGGGTCACATGGAGTTATTTAGTTATCAAGTTTGGTTAGTTTAGTTTTTGGTTTAGTTTTACTTTAAGTTTCTTGTACAAATAATGTTCAATTCATTTTTTATGTAAATGTATTTTGGACTGTCCATTTCTTTCTGATATTTATTTGATTTTTTATATTTGGGAGAAATAATTCCCTTGTTTACTCTATTTATAACCTTGGTGCTTTTCGCCATCTTGGGAGGATCGGGAACGCCTCTTGGGACTTGTCGCGGGCTGGTCTGGGTGGCCGGTTCAGGGTTGACTCATGCTGGTTCATGACACAATGGTATCAAAGGAGGTTATCTCTTAGCGGACCTTTCTGTATAGAGAGACCTTTGTTATTTGGTGATTTAAAGGTAGATGGAGTAATATTGTCAGGAATCTATGGGTAGGTTCGATAAGAACGCCATGAACTCTTGCTTGTTCCAATCCTCAAGTGGCCATGGGAAGTCCAGTTTTATTAGTGTCTTTGGTTCTGTTGATTGTTTGGTGTTGGGATACGACAAAGGGATTTGGAATAATGGTCTTAGAGAGATATTAAGTCCTGGAAATCCATGTGGATCCTGAGGCATGGTCCTAAGAAGTCTCTTTGTGTTGGTGGTGTGTTTGATATATGGCCGCCAACCATACGATCAAGTCACCCACTGACACTAGTTCCCTTTGGTGGGTCTCTTGGGCCTTTCTTGAATTATGAAATATGTTTTGAAAATAATTGTGTGATAATTGTGAAAATGGGTTTTAAAGGAATGTTTGGTTGTTGAAAAGTGGAAAATGGGTTTTCAAAATTTAGTATGAGAAAGGTTTTGGAATGTTGGGTTTTTTTTGAAACAAATCTTGGGGATAAAGAGTTAATGATTTAGTGGGATTGAATTTTTCTTAATCTAAACATAAGGTTTATTTAAATGAAATTTCTGGAAATCATTGAATATTTTAAAGTAATTCTGAAAATTTGTTTTAAATGGGGTGTTTTGGGATGTTGAAAAGTGTTGAATATGATGAATTGGTTTTGGAAATTTGGTTTTAATAAGCTGGTGTTTTTCTAGAAATGGGTTTTGGCCATTGTGGTTGTTGGATTATGAAAAGAGACCTTTCTGATTTTTTTTAAAATGGGAAGGGGCTATTTGGAATAAAATATTTGTTTTTTGAAGTTTTATTAAATTAAATGGATTGTTTTTTTCAAATAGTTCTTGATGAAGTGTGGTTTGTCTTATGAAATATGATAATTATTTTTGATTTGGTGGTTAATATGCCTTTGGAAGGTACATGATTATTTTTTGTAATGATGATGTTTTGTTTTTTCCTTTGGTGTTTTCATGGATTCTCACATGAAAGGTTTTGTGGATATATGGATGAATGGATAGTATGGAATGGTATTTGAATGCCTAGGGTGGTATGTAAATGTTCATGTGAGTGAGACTTGATGAAACTCCATTGGTGAATGTGAAAAATCTACCAAGTTAGTTTCCTTTTTCAAAAGTGTTTTGGGCTGAAAAAATTGTGGTGTTTGTTATGAATTGATGTTTATGTGGATGGTTTATCCTATTTCTTAGAAGTTTTGTCTATTTGGTATGCTTCTTTATGATCTAGAATTCATACTCTTGTTGCATCTTGATATGGGATCTTGTTGGTGGATCGATTTTGGGGTAATGTTTAGTGGGTTTCTAAAGATGTGTTGGATGTTGTGATGTGTCCATGGATGGTTCTCCATTGGCAAGATTTCCAGTTGATCAACCTAAGGATTTGTTTCAAATGTTAAATCCAACTCTTATAATGATACCTCATCCTGTTTGTTGAATTAGAGAGATGTTTGGGCTCAATTTAAAGTGTCTTCCCTTTATGGTGATTACCTCAGTTGTAGTAGTTGTGCTCGGTGATTTTTAGTGGGTGTTTTTGTGTGCATTTTTCATTCTTCTCCTCATTTAGAGTGAGAGAAACTAGTGTTGTGTATCTCCATGTTCTTGTTTGGGTAAAAATGTGTTGTTGAGGAAGAGAGTTTCATGGTGTATCTTGATATGATGTTTCTTCCGGGGAGTGTTATGTGGTACTGTGTGGAACTAAGGGATGGAGTATAAGTTGGGGATTATCAAATCATTATTGTGAAGTAATAGATACTTCATCCATCAGAGCTCTAGCCATAGGTTTAGAAGTGAAGCTGACACATAGTCAAGAGTCATAGGATTGTGGATAGTATTGATAATCTCATTCCTCTACCATTTAAGTGAGGTAGTTACTTTGTTTCTTTTACGGTTTCAATAGCCCAATGATTGTGTCCCCTTCCTTCACCACCCTAATTAGTGGGGGTTTGGATTCGTCCAGAGAGTGTTGGCCCAGTTCTTTCCACCTCCATTTGAGAGTGGGTGGATTAAATGTTCATGTTGTGTTCAACTCAACTTGGGTTGGTAGTTTGTTACAGGAGAGTTTTGGTGGGATTTTTTGAGTGAGGTCTAATTCTAGCTCATGTTTAATTCTTGTTTTTTCATTGTTAGTTGGTTTCAAATTGTGGGGAGAACCACCATGGGTCTTGTGGATTTTCATCCTAATAACCTATCTAGTTCTAGTTATTTATTAATGGTGAGGATTCCATTCTGTAATCCCATATAATATTTGGTTTTCATGAGTAATATTTGGTTTGGGTGATAATTTTGTTCATTGGGAGAAGGCCCAACAATCTGGTTCTTAATTTGGTTGTGGAGGTTGTGACTCGATCCATCAGTTGATTCTCAAGAAGTGGTTGTGAGTTGGTGTTTTGTTTGAGGCAAAAGGATTAAGTTACTTTAATTGTGAATGATATTTCCTTGTCTTGAGAGGATGGATCATATTTATAAGTAATACTTAGGTGTTGATATTTTAGCTAGAAATCCCTATGCATTTCTTGGGGTAGAAATCTTTAATGGTGGGGAGAATTGTCACACCCAGTTTTTCATGTCTTTGTTTTGATCCAGTTCATTGGAAATACCGATACTTTTAATGGGTCTTGTGTGAGATTAATATTGAGTTTTTAAGTTTCATCTATATCTAATCATCCATCTTTGTGTGTTTCAATTCTTTTTTGGGAGTTTTTGTAGAAAGGGTGGTTACTTCATGATTTTGGCCAAACCATGAGCCCATTTACAGATTTAAAACATATTTTGTTTATTTTAAAAATCCTTAATTTTTTAGATTTTTTGACTCATTAAACTTTCTATTTTTCATCCCCTAACATATTCAAGCCTACATATCTTTTTGGACCCATTAATAATTAATAAGCATGGTGAATTTGGGTTAACTATTCAGGTATTGGGCTAGCCCATGGGCCCATTTCCAGTTTAAAAAAAATAATTTGTTTCTTTTATATATTTTTTATTTTTTGACATGTTTCAGTGATTACACCTCTCAATATATACCAAGATACCTAGGCACACCCCCATTATAGATTTGAACTCTTTGGAGCTCATATTAGCCGAGTATTTGGGCAGAACTTCTCAAGATTCTTGAAATCGTCCAGATTTTGTAAGGTATATTGTATCTTTCATAAATCATTCATCTTTCACTATTTTTACCCCAAATAAAATTTCCCTGGTTATTAAAAACCTAAGGAGAATCTCCAAGAAGTTCCATTCCATTAAATTTCCTCTAAAGGTGCATATCTAAGGGAAGATGAAGAGCCCTTTAGTTTCCAAGGTGAGATTCCCTCTCCTTTCTTCTCCCTATTCCTTCTCCTTCCATTTTATTTTGGTTTACTATTCTAACTTGGTGATGAAAGACCGAGGGTACTGTTTTGGGATGATTTTTGATTGGGGTTTGGTTCTTTTAGGGTGGGTATTCATAGATCTAGAGTGTTGGGAACCGCAGTGGGTGATTTCGGGTGTGCGTTTTCTTTCCGCCACAGAATTGAGGTAAGATTTCCCTTGCACAAGCCTTTATCATTTAAGGTTCATCATTATCATGCTGTTATAACATTATTTATAAGATATGTTCTTCTGTGAAACCTTGTTTTTAATTTTTTTTGTGAAAATGATGTTTTATGCCTTATTTTGTTAAAAAAATATAGTTGTTTTGGTATAAATGTGCACTCCTCTTGTTTGATAAATTATTACATGAGCTTTCATACCTAGTTTATGGTATTTTGAATATGTTTCATTATATTTAATAAATTTATGGCATGAAAATGGTATTTTATCCCTTTTTAAGTGATTAAAAATGAGTTTTTTTGTTAAAGAGTGCATGCCATGTGTTCGGTAAATTTCCCAGTTGGATTTTATGTGTCTAGTTCAATTTAAAATGATTTTTTTGGATTTATAAATACATTTGAAGAATGAATAATATTATTTTGGGATCATTTTATGGCTTTACAATGTGGATTTTGTGTTACAAATAAATAGGTCTTGGTTTATAACATGTTTTGGTCCGAGTTGTCAGAAAATGGACCATTTGGCATCCTTATGAAAATGGCCGTGTTTTGAATATGTAAACTTAGTGTTTTAAGGGATTTTTGAAACTTATTTTATACTATAAATGGTGTGCATACACATTTTTATTAAAAGTGAAATGTGTACCTTTGGCAAACGTTTGTTTTGAGAAACGATTAAGGGCCCATTTGATAACTTTGTTAAAAATGGTGGAATTGTTTATTATGAAAACCTCCTGTGGATGTTTCTCATGACATGATTGTATGTATATAATGGATGGGATGTCCTTACTAATTAACCCTTATGATCTATTATGAGATTTCCTTGGGTTGGACTCTTTATGTTCTTTTTGATTAATGGCATGAGATCGGTCCTTGGAGTGACTCGGGGTGATGTCTGTTGTGAATTATCATTATATATATGTTGTGATTGGATGCTCGGATAACATCGATTGGAACACCCCATTTTTTATATACATGAGACATGAGAACCTGAAATATTGAGAGAACATTCTATGAATGATGTCTAAACTAGTAGTGTATGGAATGACCAGTATCCCATAGTAGGTGGATATATTTTGGGTTTATTACTATGGGATTGGGCCCCTCAATCTGTCCTGAGTTAGGGTGGCTAGGCATTAGGGAATTTTGATTTTCATCTTGTGTGGCATGCCAACGGGATGGGGTATTATGTATCAGTATGTTCTGGTTTGTTATTGATCTCCTAGGTTCACCCATGTCTATTGGATTTCAGTTGCTTGTAGTGATGAATATGATGCTAGTATCTATATTTGAATTGCCCTTGTGTGATTACTATTATGCCTTCTTGTGTATTGTTTTTCTTGGAAAGTGGGGGATGGTTTTGATTAGGTTTATGAAAATTGTTTTCAAATTAAAGTGTTTTATCCTCTTGTGCAAATCTGAAAATTTAAGCATCAATTTCCCCTTAAAAATGTTATGCTCACGCTAGTTGAATGAAACTAGTTTTGGAAAGGAATAAAGGAAATGAATTGTACTTTGTTTTTGAGTAACCTTGTAGAAAACCATACTTTTATATATTATAGTTCAAACTTGAAATTGATGTTTCTCTTATTTTAAAGGATGTGCATTGGGAATAGAATATTGGGCTAACCTACTGAGTTTTAATATCCACACCTATAGTATTCTTCTGTTTTTAGCTCTTGTACAGGTTTCAGCTTGAGTTCAACTACCTTGGGTGTTGTGTGATAATTGTGTTGGAGAGTGACCAGAGGGGTCACATGGAGTTAGTTGGTTATCAGGTTTGGTCAGTTAATTTGTTGGTTTAGTTGTACTTTCAGTTTCTAGTAAAAATAATGTTCAGTTCAATTTTTATATAAATGTATTTTGGACTATCCATTTCTTTCTGTTTTTTTGATTGTTTATATTTGGAAAAAATCATTCCCTTGTGTACTATATTGATGAAATCGGTGCTTGTTGCCATCTCAGGAGGATCAGGAATGCCTCTCGGGACTTGTCGCGGTCTAGCATGGGTGATCGGTTCAGGGTCAACTCATGCTGGTTCTTGATAGTTCCTATAGCCTAGGGACTACACATAGTGCCACTGACTAACCGGTGACAAGACACTAGCCTGCCAGTGGGATTTTTGGGAATATTGGGTTCTATCCAAGTCCATTGGTTGGCTAGTGGATTTTTAGAGAGTGAGAAGGGTTTTAGGGACATATTTCATATTTTTTTTATATTTTTACTCTACCTATCCCTCTCACTCAACCCTCACTCAACTTTGGAAACCCCAGGGAACCCTTCCTAGTAATTTTTTCATATTCCTTCCCAACTATTGGCTTTGTAAACTACTGATATATCTAGTGATCATAATTTGGTAATATCTATATTTTCTAGACCAATTCTCCTATTTCTCTTGGAAATAACCTTAAATCTTGAATGTTATGATTATATATAAGAGTTCATATGTAATATAAGGAGGGAAATGTTAGTCACTGATAGAGACGACAACCATATCTAGATAATTGGAAATGCTTCTCAATTGGACATTGACTGTTGACAGTAAAAACACTTCTCAGGTATTTATAATATCATCCTAACCTTTAGGTGTGGATTCATTATTAAATATCGATCCTAAAATTATCATGTGATTGAATGGGGATGGATATGGGGATCATTGATGGGAAACTTGACTCAGGTGGTGATTATTGATATCATAATGTCATTGCACTTAAGGTAGAGAGTCCTTACTATATAGATCATATGTAAATGGTGTTGGCATGATTATGTAGTGTGTGTAGCCCCGTAAGACCTATTATGGATATGATTCACTTGTGGTGTTCATGTGTAACCTCATGATACATATTCTTGATATGATTCATAGGTGGATGTGTGTTGGAAATATTACTCATTATTGATATGACATGATTATGAACTTACTTATTGTAGCATTTTGTGTTACATGTATAGTTTTATACCTTTACGATTGAGTGAAAAGGTTGAGTTTTATTGGATAGTCACTCCTTAGAGGGGGAGTGTGGATGATGTGATGGTTTTCCCCAGAGTTATGAGATTAGGTTGACTTTTGATGCAATGGTTTTCCCCAAATCCATGAGATTAGGTTAATGTGTGATCTGTGGATTTCCCATGAGATTTTAATTGGGTCGACATGATTATTTACATTATGGGAAGGCATGAATATTCTTTACAAGGGAATATGGAAATATGATCAGTTGGGAAATTACATCAAGACAACATATAACTTTCACTCTATATGAAGCAAAAGTAGGTAAATCCATTCTCTATGGACCTGATATATGTGTGTACATGTATGATTTATTATTATTTACTTGAATATTAATTATTATTTTAGAATATTTTTTTTATATTGTTCACTTATGTTAAGGACCCATTGGTGGTGCTCTACAAGGTTTTATACTCACACCCAGATGAGAATATCAACACATGTGTAAATTTTATGATTAGGGATCTAGTAAAGGGTAAGGGCCCTACAATGAGTGGTTGAGATGGAGCACCACGATGGTGTGAGGTGATGTCAGTATGGACCTAGATATTATATATATTTTTTTCTACCAATCTCTTATTTATTTTACCCACTTTTAGTACATTGATCTTCCATACATGGGGATACTTTATTCTAGATTGGATTCTATGATTGAAATGTCATATTATCATAGCATGGGTTTAATACACTTAATATTATGATGCTATAGGTGAATTATTAGTTTCTTCATCATTATTATTTTTATTTATTTGGTGTAACCTATGAAAGGTTTTTTTATTACCAAGGGAATAGTCTCCCCATGATTCCTATTAGGTCGTCATCATTAGTTGGAAGCCTTTTACGTATGAGTAGGTATGCATGTTGTCACATGGCACTCTGGTTAAGACTGGGTAATTCAGGTTAGGGTGTTACAAAATAGTATTTGAAGAAATGTTTAATTTCCTTTTCCTTAATTTATTACATGAAAGACAAGATATAGGATGGTTGGGAATCATGCAGGGGAACTATGTTAGTGTCTGGACAACACTGTATACGTTTCCAAGAAATTGGGAGTGATGTTCATGTTTTTCTTTATTACCATTGATTTATTTTACCTATAGTGATGTACATGATGTTGATAATTTGATTTATGGGATTTGGGGTGCATTCATGAATCATTATTAGCCACTTAGGTATGCATATCACATACCTATTTCTTGCATTATATAGGGTCTAATAAATTAAATACCTATTGTAATTTGTGATTTGTTCCTTGTTTGTTCATTATTTCTTATATTTAATTACTTGAACATGAGAATACTATGATTTTTGTGTATATATGGATATGACTAATGTGTAGGTATCAGAGAGTTGGATTGTACTTGGGTAGTTCTAAGGAGGTTATACCTTGTGTTTGTTGGTATACTCTTTAGATGAGTCTCTTGTTGAATTTTTCCTTGACTGTGCATGGGGATTGTTAAAAAAAAATTTAGAATAGAAGTTTGAAGATTTTTAAGAGTTTTTTTAGAATTTTAGAGAATTTATCCTGAGAGACATCCTATGGAACTACCAAGAAAAGATAACCAAAATGCTTTCTCAAGAGGGTATTCCCTTATTTCACTACCTTCTATACAAGTGGGTACAACTAGGCATGATATTTTAGTTTCCTTAGAAGTTTTGGCCATAGAATCAATCTAAATAAAACTCTTCCAGCTAGTTCCTGCTTAGGGAAGAGGATCCCAAAGGTCAATGGTTGACTATGCTTATTAATTTTATCTCTATAATCCTCCATCCTTATAGGGAACTAGAGGTGATGCGATCCAAGTTTTTCATACATAAATATCACATATTTTTAAATGAATATTCATTACAAATCATTATGATGCAAACTAAAACCATAAAGGTTTAGTGTATTTGGAAACTTGGATACATAAAAAACTAGTATATAAATGATCTACACTATCTTCAACTAAGTTATTGATAACTAGTATATTTTTAGACATATCATACTTAAAACCTTTCTTCATATCCTAGGGAAAAGGTAACATAATAAGAGGTGATATTAGATTCTCAGTAAGGGTAAATAAGAGAGATATCAATCAATGATCATTTTAAACATAATATGAGTATAAGTGTATAAGAACATGATCTTAACATTTGAAAATCATTCCCATCAATTCATGGATCATATTCACGAGCCATGGCATAAATATTGGTAGTCCATAAGACATGAATCATAAGGAATTAAAGAACATGATCCATGAGAACATAATATTGGAATAATATCATGTCATAAAAGAGTGAAATAAAGTGTGTCATAATCATAATTGTAGAAATATCATGTCAATGATACCCACAAAGACATTCATCACATTTTAATCTTGGGATAACCACACATTTACCTTCTTTGAGCTTGGGATAACATCCTGTGTACCCTTATTGGGATTGGGGTAACCACCCATATAACATTTGAGACTATAAAACATTAATATTTAACCATTAAATTGGAAATATATAATATAATCACCCTTCAAATAATCACAATCCATTCAAATGTATGCTACAAGATCATGAAAAAATCTATCATTTCATCATAGGCAACCCATAGAAAAGAAAATGTGTTTCATAAATATTTCATAATCATAATCATAAAGCATCTAGATAAACAATAATGATGGTATCATATAATCATATCCCTATTGAATCATATATAATATTAAATTATGTTATCATATATGAATAATTACTTTAAAATATCAATGAAATATTTCTAGAGGAAAATACCCTTTTCATTTAGAAGCCAATTATTTAAAATATAAAAATTTCCATAATTTTAGGAAAACCATTTTCTTTGAAAATAACCATGTAAAATTGAAAATAAATATTCAAAACATTGGGTGTTCAATAATTTGGGAAAATCTGTTAATACGGTATACATTATAACTAAGATTCTTTTCACACCATTGTAAAAAGTCAAAATTACATTGTTTAGAAAATGATAAGAAGATTCCTTTTAATTTTTTATATAAATTAAAACATGGTTAAAAATGACTTCAAAAAATAATTTGGTAATACTAAAAACATTATTGAAATCATTTTAAAGATAATATAGACATGGAAAAAAGTTTCCCTAATAAATAAAAAAATGTCAGTTTTCCTTAAAAATGTTTTTTTTCAGAATTTTGAGTACTTAGAGAGAGTAAAATGAAATAAAAACATGTAATATCTATAAATAACCATAGTATAAGAAATTTAATGAGATATTTTAGTGACATATAATATAATTTCATCATCATAAATTTAAGCATAAACAATCCCAATAAAAATGAGATTGTAACATAGAACCCTTACCTCAATTATGACTTGCTTCATAAGTGATATAAAATCATGTATAATAAATTTAAGTTTATTATAATTATATAAAATAATAATATATATAATTTTAATATAATATATGATACACTTATAACATTTAATCTTCTATTTATTAATAATTATTTATTAAAATCTTCATTTTTTAGTGTAAACTGTTTCATTTTTTATGTATGTTTCTATTTGACAATTCTGGTCCTTACATATTGATCATGGTTACATAATACATATAATGTTAATAATTATATAAATATCATAAATATTCATTATATATAAATATATATATTTATTAAAATCTATAAATGGTAGATATAAAAAATAAATTACACTGTTTACGGAAACAATAGTCCGCATGTAAGCATAAACACTGTTTTTATTTTCTAATGAAAAGAATAAAAGAAAGATAAATAATATTTTATCATTAAAAAATAATAATCATAACATAAATATTATATATATTCAATAAATACATCATTATAAATACCCATGTAAGGTAGTGATGGAAAATGAATCATATCTCTATGTGGAGGCAATAGTCTACACTTACGCACAAATGATACTTTCATTTATAATTTGATTGAAAGAAGGTAGAAAATGGTTATTAAATAATCATAATAACATATAAATATATTTATTATACCATATTCATCATGTTATTATGGATACAATACATTTAGATATGGTAGAATAAAAAATAAAATTTAAAGAGCACAGTTAAGATTTATACCCCTTCTTTGAGAGACCTCCTTTGGATTACACATTAATCCTTAAATTATTGGTGTTAGGAGAATAAAAAATGGATTAATAAAAATTTAAGTACTATATTAAGGTTTTTGGGTAGGTATTGGATGATATAGTAGGCTCAAAATTTTCCAATAAGGGAGGGGAAGAGGTTCCCTTTTATAAGTAAGGCAGAGGACACACATGAAATTACTTAAAATATTTAACAAATATAAAGTCATTTTCTTGTGAAAGTGGATCTAAAAGGATAATTATTATAAGGTAATATAATAAAAATTTAAAATATATTCCAAAAATAGTAATTATAAAAGTTTATGTAGAAATACTACCCTTATATCTTAGTTTAACTCCTTGATTAACCTTTTTTAACCCTAACCACGGTAACATTTTTTTGTTTTTACTATTCATTATGAAAGAAATGAAAGTCACCTCATTAAAAAATATGTAAATGATGATTAAAAATATGGAAATTTTTTTATAAAATTCAATTCCTATAATTTCCATAAATTCATTTTAAAATAAATTTTCAAAATGAAATGAAAAACTATTTTTAAAAAAATGCATTTTTAATCATCAAAATGAATTTACTTTTATTAATTTCCTTGTAAATACTATGAAATGAATGATAAAATATTATATTGAATATATAATCTATAAATTCTATTAAAAACATTAATCAATAATTATTTATTTAATTTATCATCATAAAAACATATTGTGCACATAAAAACAATTTTATGAAAAATAACCCTTCTTACCTTCAAATGATTTTATCTTCATTCCTAAAATCTAGAAAACTAATGTATTCATGATTATTAATTTATTACCAATATATTTAATTAAAATAAATTTTTAATATTAATCAATATAATTTTTCATATAAAAATTTATAAGAGCTTAAAAATTCATTTCCTTAGAAAAATAGGCATTTTAATCATGAAATGATTTTATTTAAAAAAATAATGATTATTTCTTAAGAATTAATCAATAATTATGAATTTTTGGAAAAAATTTATATATTTATTTCATAATATGATTAATGCAATCCATATACACTAATCCAATGTCTATGTTATAAAGGTATACTATATCCTATTTTATTTAGATTTTAGGTACATGCAAAGAAAGTATCGAATACTTAAAGTTTATTTCAAAGGAAATACATATAAAATCTTGGGGTGTTATAGTATACCCACTTAAAATAAATTTATACCTTGAATATTTTCACTCAAATAAAAAAAATTAGGATATATCTATTTCATCAGATCCTTAGGTTCCTGTGAAGCTTCCTCAAATTTATAATTCCTCCTGATAACTTTAACCTGGTGAGTAGTATTGTTTTGTTGGACTTTATCTATATGATTCAATATTTATACTAGTTTTTATTCATAGTAAAGATAATTATATAGTAATAAAACATATGAGTTCAGTACATGTGAAGTATTATGTATTTACTTCCTTAAAAGTAATACATAGAACACATCATGAACTTGAGGTAGGTTCAGTGGAAGTGCCAAGTGTTATGATAAAGTAGATAAAAATGGATGAAATATCTATGGATCGAATTTTTATTCTTTAAAAATCTCATATCCTTATTCCATGGATAAATTCATAGGAATAACTTCTCACCAACCTTTAATTCTAGATCTTTCTAAACATTTTTAGCATAAATCTTATATCTACTATGAGATGCCTTGATGTGATATTGAATGGATATAGACTTTTATGAAATTTCCTTAGCTAGATTATGCCCCAATTTATTTCTTTATCTAACTCTATCCCAACATGTTGGAGTTATACACCTCCTTCTATATAGGGATTCATAAGGAACCATCTAAATGATCTAGTGAAAGTTATTGTTATAAGAGAATTCAATAAGAGGAAGGTGTTGGTCCCAACCACCTTTGAAATATAGAAAATAATATCTTATAATATCCTCTAGGGTTTGAATGGTATTATCAAACTAACTATATATCTAAGGATGATAGGAAATATTGAAACACAACTTTGTATCCAGTGATTTCTAGAGACTTCTCCAAAACTTCACAGTAAACCTTAGATATCAATCATATATAATATAATATGGTACTCCATGAAACCTTACCAATTACTTAATATATATCCTGGAAATATGATCAAGATATTAATATTATCTAATAGAAATGAAATGTTCTAACTTCATAAGGAGATTAAATACAACCCAAATAGAATGATGACCTTTAGATGTTTTGGGGGAGTCTGATGAAGAAATTCATGGTGATGTTTTACCATTTCCATTTTGGTATGGGTATTGGTTGAAAAATCCCCTTATACATATATCTCTTATCCTTAACTTTATGAGATACCAATCATTAGGATACATACTCTGTAATATCTCTCTTCATGTTGTCCCACTAGAAATACACTTTCAAATCCCTATACATCTTCATACTTTCAGGATGAATAGAGAATGATGAGATGTGATCTTCTTATAATAACTCCTTCAATTTTGGAATTTATGGGATGCATACTTGGTTCCTGAACCTTACCATTCCCTCATGATTAAGGTATAACTCAGGAATATTTCTCACTTTCATTGGTAGCTCTATATCTTCATTATGCGACTCTTTAATCTTTACATGTATAGATGGTTGAGCACTCATTTGCGAAAGATAATATTTATACCCTTAATTAAATATTTCAAGTACCATCCTTTTAAAATCCATAAATATTGGATCATTTGTGATCCTCATCATAAATATGCTAACATTATCCTTTTGAATCAAAACATCACCCACCTTGTTTTTTTGGGTGACAATGTATTAATAAGTTATAATCTTTAATAAAATCTAAGAATCTTCTATGTAATGTTTTCAAGTCTTTTTGGGTTAATATATACTTTAAAATATTATGATCAATATATATATCACACTATTTTACATAAATATAATGGCTCCATATCTTTAATGAAATTATTACCATTGCTAACTCCAAGTCATGGATTAGTTAATTCTACTCATGAAACTTTAATTAGTGTAAGGAATAAGCTATCACCATATCATTCTACATGAAAAAAATCCCAACCACTTCTTTGATGTATCACTATAAATTAAAAACCCTTCTCTACCATAGGATTGTGTGATCACAGGTGAACTAACCAAACTTCTCTTCAATTCCTTGAAATTTTATTCACATTCATCAGTCTAAAGGAACTTGAATCCCTTATGAGTTAAATTGGTGAGTTTATTACATAAATATAGGAATTTATTCATAACTAATTGATAATATCTATCCAATTTAATAAAACTATGAATCTCAGTCACAATGGTTGGTTTGGGATAATGTTTAATAATTTTTATCTTTGATGGATCCACTGATATACCCTCACTTTAGATTATACGACCCAAAAAATGAAAATTTATGTATCCAAAGTTCATAATTAGTAAATTTTTAATATAGATTCTCATTACATAGGGTCTTCAATACAATCATAAAATAATCTTCATGCTCTTCCTTACTCTTGGAATATATAAAAATAACATCTATAAAGACTACCACAAACTGATCAAGGTAATATATAAAGACTATATTAATTAAATACATGAATATAATGTGTGAATTAATAAGACCAAATGGAATCACAATAAAATCATAGTGTTCGTACCTCATATGGAAGGATTTCTTGGGTATGTATTCACTTTTGAACTTCAATTGATAGTATCTAGATCCAAGATCAGTCTTGAAAAAATATTATTCTCCTCATAATTGATTGAACATATCAATAATATGAGGAAAATGATACTTATTCTTGATCATGATATGGTTAAGTTCTCAATAATCAATGCAATGTCTCATTGATACATCATTCTTCTTAATAAAAAGAATATATTCCCCCCATTTTAACACACTTGGAAAAATAAATCCATTATGAATATTGTCCTATAGTTTCTTCTTCAATTCGTTAAACTCAATTAGGGAAATTATATATAAAGTATTTGAAATAGGTGTATCACCATCTATGAATTATATTAAAAACACAAATTCACATTTTTGAGGAAGACTATGAAACTCATTTGGAAATACATTAACAAACTCCTGTATAATGGGAATATCTTTGATGTTGAGTTTCTCCCTAACCATATAAGATAAGTACCCCTTATGAATATGGATCAAGACCCATAAAATGGTTGTAATTTCCATCTAAGGCTCATATTCATCTTCACACTGATAAACAATCATAGGATGATTCTGAATATCAAATGTGACTTCCCTTCCCGAACAATTTATATGGGATTTATAAAAAGAAAGTCAATCCATTCCTAGAATAGCATCAAATTCAACCAGAGGGAGAATAACAGGATTTTCAAAAAGTATATTCCCACAAAATTATATAGGAAATGAATCATAGACTTTATATGTTATCATCATACGAGTTTTAATTTTCAATACTAATTCAAAATCTAATAATTTAGGTGATAATGTGATGCCCTTAGAAAATTATTTATATATAAAAGAGTGGATAGATCTAGAATCAAATAATACATTATTATTTATAGAGTGTATGGTAAGTGTACCTTTCAATACATCATTATTATACTCCACATCACAAATAATGATCTCATGGGATTTCCATTTGTCTCTAAGCTTAATAGGTTGTTGATGTTGATCATCATTATTAACCATTGAATTCAAGAATTGGTTAGCATAATGCCCATACTCCTGGAATTTGAATCACTGGAGTGTGTGTGGTGTATTCTATATAGATTTATCTCCATTTATATAATTATATAACTTATTACCATCACTTCAGCATTCAATTTACCAATGTACTTTATTTTTCACACTAAAATAATTCATTAGTACCCTTAAGATAATTTCTTCCATGTTTATTTCTACACTTTTGGTATAAAGGAATCCTCATCTTCTCCCCTCTATGATTTTTTTTATAATTTCCTTTAAATTCCATCTTTATTTTCTTATAAAAAACATGAGATTGATGTATAACCTTGATATCCATTTCTACCTTGAGAGCACATAGAATGATTTATTTATAGCCACTGAAGTCTCTTATGACTAACACTTTTTAGAGGTTTGGTGTTAAGCCACTGAATAATAAATCAATCTTTTTGTTTGGTTGGATGAAAATACTATAAGTTCACCTCATAATACTTGTAAAAATTTCCTCATTGGTACTAATGGATTCATCGTACTCCTACTTTATCTCAAGGGATTCCTTCTCTATTTTAATATTAAGAACATGGGGAAAGTACTTAATGAAAAACAACCTTCTAAACTCATCCCACTCCACAGATTCAATTTATTCCCATTTCATTATATTCTTGATAATATTCCACCATTTATATGATTCTCCTTATAAATAATAAAAAACTAAAATAAATTTATCATGATATGAGCACTAGAGAACAAAAAATATCTTTTTTGTGGTACAGATCTTTTAATAAACAATTAATGGATTAACATACCCTCTAAAAGAAAATGGATGTTACCTCATTAAGGAATCAACAAAATGTTGTTCCTTTTCTCATTTGAAAGATTATTATGATTTATAGCTTGATAAATCTTCATATTTATAACTATGATATTTTACATTTTAGCTCCCATAACATTCAGTTTCTCTGGAGGAAAATCATGGCATTGATTGTCACATTTAGCATTAACAGGGTTAATTTTGGTTCAATACATTGAAAAAAAACCAAAATCATAGTTTAAGTAATAATAATCATAGTCTAAAATCATATAATCATGAAAATCATTTATAGGATTTCTAAATAATGACATATTCTTTGAAATATATGACACCTTGGGTTTAACCTAGGTTATCCATGTTCATTATTTTTTAAAATCCTTTATAATGGTTCATAAAGAAAATATTAATTAACAAAAGAATATCTATAATGACCCAAGATTCTCATACATAAATATTATCTCTTTTTAGATTAATATTCAATAAATTTCACAAATACTCACCCGAGGATTGTAAATGTTTAGTGTCTTTGGAGACTATATAAACAATATTCATATTTCATGAAATACCTTCAACATATCCCACAAATATCTACCCATTTATTACTCTTCATAAACATACCCTACTTAAAAACTTTATTCATAACCTAGGGAAATGAAACATAAGAAAGGGTGAGCTCATATGCTAAGTAAGGATAAACATGGGAGATACAAATCAATGATCATATGAAAACATAAGATAATCATAGGGGTAAGAGAACATGAATATAACTTAAAAGTTCATACCTAATCTACCATGGACTGTAAACATGATTCCTGAAATAAAACATTATCATTTTAACAGACATGAATCATAGGAGTGAGAGATCATCAAAAATCAATCATGAACCATAAGTTCATGTCATAAAATCATGGAACCATCATAGGTATAAAAACTATTTCATATATCAAGGTTAACCACTAAGACTACAAAATAATAGTGTATTAGGAATACCTAACTATTTATCATATCATAATGGACCAGGAATCACCACCTACATCCCATAATGGATCAAGAACATTGACTTGTTTCCCATAGTGGATCAATAACATTGAATTACATCCTATAATTATCTCATGATATATAAAACTTTACCTAATTAATTGGAGAGATATATAATTATGGTCCCTCCCATCACATAATGAAAACCATACATATGTGTTCTATAAGATCATAAAAAATTCATCATAATATAACCCATGTAAATAAAATAGGTTTCATAAACATTTCATCAATCCATCATAGCATAAACCATGGAAAATAAACGGGTTTCATAAACATCACATCATAATAATACTAAACCATCCAAATAAAGAACAATTATAGTACCATTGGATCATATCCCTAGTAAAACATAAGAAACTCCAATGTTTTTTGTTTTTAATGAATATAATTACCCAAAAAATATCCTTAAAAACATTTATGAGGAAATAACCTTTCCACATTGAAAATCATTTTTTTTAAATCTAAAATTTTATAAAATATTAAAGAAAAAAATTTATTTTAAAATACACTTGGAATATTTTAAAGAAATATTTAAATCATTTAGTGGTCATGACTGTGGTAAATACCATTCATTCCATACACGTTAAAACAAATATTCCATTCATATTTTTAGTAAAAAGTCAAAATCATCTCATTTGGAAGATGAAAAAAATATTTTTTTTAAAAAAATCAAACAAGGGTAAAAATAAATTTAAATAATAATTTTATAATAGTAAAAAAAATTACTTAAAACATTTTTAGAAAACATGGACATGGAAGTGAAATGATTTTTGACTGAAGAGAGAAATAAAGTCATTTTTCCTTAAAAATATTATTTCGGTATCTTGAGTTATTAAAGAGAAGAAAATGAAAGGGAAACATGTATTCTATAGAAATAACTATAGGATAATAAAATTCATGAGTTTATTGATAGATAGATCATAATAATTTATCATTGGAAACTTAATCATAAGCAATCTCTATAAATAATGAGATTATAATATAAAACCTTTACAAATTTGGTAACATTTGAATCATAATCCACATAAAAGAAAAAAACTTAGATAGATATGTAAATACACATAATTTTCATGATAATAATAATAAAATACATTCATGGGAAGTATGTACACAAAAAATAACCAAGTGGTGAATATGACACGTGTTCCATAGATATAAAAGTGAGACGAAAATCCACATATCGAATTCCTTAGTACACATTCAAACCTTCTATATAATAAATATAGGTTTATTATAAATACATTATATAATCATAATAATATATTTCATACCATATATTATTTACTTATAACCATTTTATCAAACATTTATTAATAATTCTTTGTTTAAATCACTATTTCGGGTAATAACTGCTTTGTTTATCATGTATGTTTTGGTTTAGTAGTTTTGGTCCTTATACTTTGATTATGGTTACATAATATAAATAATTTCAAGAATTATTTAAATATAATTTACATTAATTATATATATATATATATATATTTATAGTTATCCATAAGATTTTGGGATAGAAAAATAAATTATACCATTCATGGAGATGGTAGGTCGTACGTACGCATAAACACTACATCCATTTTTTCAACGGATGAAATGAAAGAAAGGTAAATATTAAATAAAATTTAAATTATAATTATAATATCGTATACAACATATATATTCATTAAATATTTCTTTATTATCATCCATTTAAATTTGAAATGAAAAATGAATCACATCACTTCGTGGTGGCGGTAGTCTGCATGTACGCATGAGTGACGTTATCCTTTTCCAACAGGTTGGAAGGTAAGAAGGTATATATGATATTATAATTAAAAATGTATAATTATTTCATAAATAATATATATATATATATATATATATATTAAATCTATTATTACATCCATATGTGAGATACGGTGATGAAAACAAATTACATCAGTTTGCGAGGTGGTTATCTGCTATTTATACGATCGATGATTTCATTTACCATTTGATGGAAGATGAGATGTATATAGGTTATTAAATTAACATAATAAAATATCAGTATATTTAATATTTTTTTATTTAATCATATTTGATGAATATTTAAAGGATGTGTAAGAAAAAATAAAACAAAAATGCTCAGTTAAGAATGATACATTTTCTTAAGATAATCTCTTTAGGTTTACACTTAAAGACTTCCTAGGATGGTTTTATTATCAAAACATAGGATCTTGGTCATGGATATAGAAGTAATGAAGGTACTAGGGAAGTTATTTTATGAAACAAAATGATTTTTGAGTGTAAAGAAAAGTGTAGAGGAGGTCACCTTTTATAAATGAGAAAGAGTGACATTTTTTTAAATTCCCGAAACTATTCAGTAATGGAAAAAAACTATTAAGAAATGTGCCTAAAAATTTATGAATAATTTATTGGAGGGAATACATGGTAATTAAACACATAAAAAAATATTTATAAACATTTTATTCCCTTAAAATCTAAGTTTACTTACTTTTACCATTTTAGTTTTCACCACGGTAATTAGTTTTTTTACCTAGGTAATTTATAATTTAAGAGTAAAAATAAAATAATAATTACTAGATAAATTGGAAAAAATAATTATAAAAATTAAATAAAATTTATCAAATAAAAATCCTATGCATGTGTAAAACTAATTTTAACACATGGGCTTGTAATGTGTAAAATCCTGTTTTAACCCTAATCACGATAATTACTTTTTACTATTTTTAATATTCTTAATGAAAAAAATTATGTTATAATTATTAAATAATATTATTTATTCTTATTACAAATATTTAATCCACTTTTAAAAATTAAATTCACTTAATTAGTAGAATTTAATTTTAAAATAAACCCACAGATATGATGAAAAAGCGGTTTTACAAAGAAAAAGTTTTCATAAGTATAAAATTTTTTTATATAAAAAGTAAGAATTAAATTGATTATAATGAAATAAATTGGATTAATAATAATATATTTGAACTAATTTTACTTTTATAAAATTTTAAAATAAGATATAACTTTGTAAATTCTTTAAATGATAGGATCGTTTTTAATAAAATTAGTATTTTTCACTATTGTTCAAAAAAATTAATCTTTTTAGAAAATTATCAAAAAATTATACTAAGATAATTTAGACACTATGATTCTAAAAATTAAGTAAAATTTTTCAAATAAATTTTCTGAAGGTGTCAAAATTATTTTTAAAATAAGTGTGCAAAAAGCGATGAAACTGCTTTTTTGAAAAATATAGTTTTTAAGCATTAAATTGGACATATTCTTATCCCATGACTAGAAAAAATATTCGATTAATAATAAAAATTTTATTGAATATAATATATATATTTAATTAAAATCATTTACAAATAGTGATTAATTTAATTTATTAAGATAAAAACACATTTCATGCATAAAATAATTTTTTAGAAAAATATTTCTTTTACCTTCTAATGATTTTTATTTTAATTTATAATAAATTGATAAAAAATAAATTTATATTATTCATGTTTAAACCAAATAATTTTAATAATTTACTAAATCCTCTTAATACACATGTAAAGAACCGAAAATTCCAAGGAAATTTTTTTTCTTAATTTTCTTTGGAATTTTACAAGAACGCAGTTTCTGACGGCACCTGATTCCGAGGCCCGGTGTGCCCAGAATCATTTTCTGAAGTTTGGATCGGGTACGTTCAGTGAACGGATGAGCGTGTTTTTCTAACTTTTGAACCGGTGCTCAGAATCGAATTCTGAGGGCACCGATGGAATCGCAGTGCCGGTAATTGCTTAGAAACTCCTCTTCCGGAGTTGCGTTTGCTTGGGTGTGGTTTTTAATTTTTGGGCTTAAAGTTAAGAAATAAAATAAATTGTACGACAAACTTTATTTTATTTCACTTAAGCCGCTTGGAAGCCACTTAAAGCAGCTTAAGCTGAGTTGATGCGGATAGGGTGCTATCCAGAAATATCCTACCCTCTTGGTAGGATATTTGTGAGGTGGGGCCCGCACGAGCCCCACCGTTTCTTTCCGCTAAGTAACGCACCCTCAAAAACCCATCATTATGAAAGTCAACTGACGTGTTTTCTTAATTTCTTAACGCACCAATTAATTGGGCGGTTTTATTCATTGAATTAATTCGATGAATTAATTTAATCGTTTCTTAACCTGTTTTCAATCCATTGGCGTAATAATAAAATAAGACCAATGAACGACTTCTGGATAAATGCTCGTTGAAAGGTTTTGACAACTTTGTGCCTTCATCCTCCTTCGCAAAGAACGCGAAGAACACGAAGAACGTGAAGAACGCGAAGAACGCGAAGAACGCCGTCACCCTCGGAGATTGACGACGCTTCTTCCGAGATGTTCTTCCCCACAATGATCTCCGATCACCAACTTCTTGAGGTAGGAGATTTTGGGTTTCTTTTAAATCTTCTTTGTGGTTTATAACAACACATGGATTTAATCGATATAATTAAATCTTCATGTTCTTGAACCTCGGAGTTCGTCTACGCATCACCGTATTCCGCGACGACGCGACGCCCTTCCGCGACGATGCGACGCCTTTCCGTGACGACGCGATGCCCTTCCACAACGACGAGATGCCTTTCCGCGACGACGCGACGCCTTTCGGCGACGCGACGATCGCCTCCTTCCACGGCGATCAAATCCACGAAGAACGCGCGTGCGACGACTTGACGAGTTAGGGGTTGTTGTGAATAATTTATTCTCCCGTGAACGTTTCTTTTAAATTAAAGAACCGGTTTCATAAGAACAATTTTAATTTATTAAAATTTTTGTTTGATGTGTTGTTTAATCCTCCCAATTGTTATCGCCTAACGCGGAGGGTGCGGGCCAAACGAACATGGCCCGACAACCCTCCGTAGTTCTTCGTTGTTGTGCGGATTTGGCGGGCGATGACAAAATGTGACGCAAGGGAGATTTGATGTTTTCGAAGTGAAGAACGGGACCCGGGAGGAGCAGCGGCGCAGAAGGGAAGGAAAACGGACCACCGGAGCAACTCCGGTGGCCCGCGAAAGTCTCCGACGGCGGCCAGCAGACCCGCGACCGCGCGGGTCCGGCTCGCCCGCACGGGACGTGGCAGAAGCCGCGTTCGCTGATGTCCAACGCGGCCCCTCGAGGGCCGCGACATCCTCATCCCGCGGGGGTGGTGTCTCGCGGCTACCACGCTCGGCCGCTCGGCCGAGCCGAGCCGGGTCGGCCGGCCGGGTCGGGCCGCGCCCTGGCCGGACCGGACTGGGTCCAGCCGGGTCGGGCCGGGTCGGCCCGGGCCCAGACTCCCCGTCTTCGGACCGTTTTCGGTATTTTTCCCATAACTTGAGCTATGGGCCTCCGAACGACTTTCCGTCAGCGGAAATGCGATCCTTGGATCGAGACGGTCGTTTTGGTATATCGCACTCAAGGTTTCGGAATACTTTGGATTCGGCTGGGTTGTTTCATCCACGAAACCAACCGGGCCCTCGGAGCGGAAACACTCATATCTTGAGCTCCGGACGTCCGATTGACGTGCCGTCGACTTTGATGGATTCCTCTAAGGGAGACAGATCTTTTGGATTACTCCGCTTGAGGTTTGGACGCAGTTGGAGTACGGTCAGGTTGGTTTTAACTTAAAAACCAACCGGGCCCCCGGGACGAAAAAGCCAATAACTTCCAGACCGGGCGTCCGATTGACGCACCGTCTGTTGCGTTGCGTTCCTGTTGACGATACAGAACTTTTGGCATCCTCCGCCCGAGTTTTGGATGCAGTTGGGTTATACCCGGGTTGGATTGTGCCCGAAATCGAACCGGGCCCCTGGAACGGAAAAAGGTGATATCTTCAGACTGGACGTCCGTTTGATGAACCGTCAGCGGCGTTGGTGATCTCGTCGAGAAATGGTCCCTATGAGTATACCCTATGAGAGTTTGGGGTACATTTGAGATACGGCCAGGTTGGTTCGCTTACGAAACCAACCGGGCCCCTGGGACGAAAAAGATGATAACTCACAGACCGGGCGTCCGATTGACGTGCCGTCTGTTGTGTTGAGACCCCTGTGACAAGGAGGTCCTTTGAGATACTTCTTCATGGGACTTGTGATGTTTTGGAGCATCGAACAGTAGATCGTGGAGCGGACCCTCCCGGAGACAAGCGTGCGGAGTACGGAGACCGTGTAGCCGGCTGAGACCTGATGACTGCTTGTTCGATTCGACTCGGAGTGACTTGCATAGCCTAGTGGGGAGCACTACTTTGTGAGGTGGCAGACCCACGGCGGAGGAGAACTACTGTGTGAGGTGGCAGACCCGCGGTACTCGACAGGAGGAGTACCTCTGTAGGCTATGAGGTGGAGCACTACTGTGTGAGGTGGCAGACCCATGGCGGGAAGCACTACTGTGTGAGGTGGCAGGCCCGCGGTACTCGACAGGAGGAGTACCTCAGTAGTATTAGGTTAGTGAGCAGTACCTCAGAGTCGTGACAGGACCACTGTACACTCTAGAGACGAGGTTCTTCGGCAGTTATGGTTTCGATAATGAAAATCCTAGTTTGAGCTAAGTCTATGATCCCTGTGTTTTCTCATGATTGAGATGAGTTACTTGATAACTTAGGTATATGTATGGGCATATACCTAAGTAGAGGTTATCTGTTGAGATATTATTTGTGGTTATCCTTGTTGGTTTTAGTGAGACCTTGAGGGTCTCGGGGTCCCTACTGAGTATCGTTATACTCACCCCTGCACAGGCTATGCCCGTACCTCGTTGTGTTGGTTGCAGACGACGAGCAGTGCTGACGGAGACCGAGTGTTCGAGGACTGGACGGTACCTGGAGGTGGACTACACGACGAGTCCGTACCCAGAGGTGGACTACACGACGAGTCAGTACCCGGAGGTGGACTACATGACGAGACGACACACGGAGGAGGTTGACAGATGAGAGCATGGAGGAGGATATCTGTACCTACCCTTCAGGTAGGACCCGTGGAGGGTGACCAGGAGCTGCGCCATCTATACCTACCCTTCAGGTAGGATCTAAGGAGGACGACCCAGGAGCCGCTTCCGTCCTTCCAGCTGTTATCTTTTCTGTTGTACTTGTTCAGTTGTAGTTGTACCTTCTTTTGGGTTTGTATTCTGTCCCATTTACTTTTCAGCACTTCTCTTGTACTTAGTGTTTACTTTCTCCGCTTCCTTACTCTGTGGTGCTTGTTTACTTTTATAAAGGCAATGCCTTCCCAGTTATCGGGATTTACACCTTTGGTGCTAGTCGCCAGCCCCTGGCCTATGGAAGGCGGGCTTGGGGTAGTCACGGCATGGGCCCCGAGGACGGGTCGTGACAACCCACATATTTAATGGCTAGTTTATAATGCTATACTATATTACAGTTCTTTAAATTATGGTGTTTCATGTAACACAATCCATCAAAGAAATTAAATTTATTTGAAAACAATATTTCATAAAATCTTAGGGTGTAACATTATACCCATATGAAAATTAATTTTTACCTTGAAATTATATCACTCTGATAAAAACAATTGAGGATAATTATTCCTTATCTTATCCTTGGGTTACTATGTAGCTTCCTCAAATTGGTGGTTTCTCCACAAAACTTTTACTAGGTGAGTGGTCTTGTTTTGTAGCACTTTCTATCTACAGTCCAGAATCTACACCAGATATTCTTAATAAGATATATATTTATCTAGTGGTATGAACTATTATTTCATTACATTTTAAGGATTAGTTATGTACTTCCTTAGGAGAGATACATGGAACACATCATGAACTTGAGATAGGTTCGGTGGAAGAACCAAGTGATAAGCTACCATCCCAACTTGATCATGAATATAAAAGAGGAAAATATAATTATGGATTACATTTAATTTATACCCAAATATCATAACCTTATTCCATATATAAATTCAAAGAAATAACTTGTCACTGAATTTGAACTCTAGATCTCACAAATGATTATCATCGTAAATTCTATGTTTAATTTTTTCTTCACTTATGTATTGATGAATAGATCTAACATTCTATTCCATTTATTTATCTAGATCAGGTACCAATATATTTATTTCCACAACTTCCATCCCCACACATTTGAGTTCTACACTTATTTACATAGAGGGATTTATAATAATCCATATGAATTCTCAAGTGAAAGCTATTGTTGTAAGAAAACTCTACTAGAGGAAGGTATTGATCCCGACTACCTATGAAATCCATAGAACATGATCTCATCATATCCTCTAAGTTTTGAATAGTTCTATTAGATTGACTATCTTTATAAGGATTATACACATTACTAAAAACTTAACTCCATATCCAGAGCCTATTAAAGACTTCTCTAGAACCTTGAGGTAAACCTTGGATCCTAATCAGATATAATAGAATATGGCACTCCATATAACCTTACTATAGAGACCCCAACCATAGAATCCTGAAGCCAGTTCCAGATATCATTACATTTACATAATATACAAGTAATCACATCCCAAAGGACCAATGAGTGCAGTAGTCTTGTTAAACTAGATACATACATGAGTCTTACATTACATTTGAATACAAAAAATTAAAACATAATTTTTTTTATTTTCTTTTTTGAGAATAACTTTATTCCATATATAATATCCCTACATGTCAATCATAGTAAAATTTATAGAATCATGGTGAAAAGGAAACAAAATAAGGTTGATCTCAAATGCTCAGTAAGGTTTAAGTATAGTGGAAGAAATAATTAATTAATAAGAATAATCAATAAGTAAAGGTAAATAATTGAACATACATTCCATGTAATCAATAAACTAAGAAGAAACCGTGTATATAATATGAAAGGGTAAATAACTAAAAACACTCTATTTAATCAATAACATGACTATCATGATATGATAATGAATAATCAATATAAAAAGGTAAATAACTCAAAAATAATTCCATTTAATCAATAAACTAATAATGAAATGCATATATAGATTTTATCATAGAGAAAATATCATGGATAATAATAAATTAATTCTAAGTCAAGGTAATTCTTAATTATTAGACTTAATGTTTCCTAGGTACGTGAAACCTTTACCATCAATACCTTTCACAAGAAGTTTTAAAACATACTACTATCAAGACCTTTCACAAGATAGTTTAGAACATACATAGTTATAATAAAAAAGGATTTATTTCCAACTGATTTAATCTCATGAGACTACCGATGAATTAAGGGGATTACTTTCAACAGTCCCCAACCCATGTCATAATAGTCTAACAAATTCCTCATATATCGAATAATCTATTTAATTTATAAACAAGGTCCCATATCATCAAGTATTCATGTTGAGTAAAGGATATAAATTTATCAATATTTCCCTAGTTAATAAATAACTATAAAATTAAACCCTGTATGTAAAAATGGTATATGGTTCAATCAATAAACATATCCATGATAAATAATATTTTCATTTAGGTGAAATTTAATGTCCATAGGAAAGTTAATAATTCAAGGTACAGTTAATGACAATAAAAATGAATCAAGGAAGTGAATGTCAATACTTTCCTAGGTCAAAGTGATCATACACCATCCAAAGGAATATTAAGGATCGTATCAATACAATATATACTCATTGGAGTATTAATAAAGGTTTTTGTCATTGATTAATATAAATACCATAAAAATATCTTTATAATCATTCTTAAGGAAAATATCATTTACATTTTGAAAAACATTTAGAAAAACATTTTCTTTGAAAATAATGTTTAATAATAGAATTTCAGAAAACATTTTGAAAATAATTTTCTTTAAAAATAACATTTTAAACATATAAAATAATATTTAAAACATTTTATTAGTAATAACATTTGGAAATACCATTCTTGCTGTACATATTAAAATAATTTTTTCCTTTCACTTTTTTGATAAAATACAAACATATTTTTTTTTGAAAAAGACATAAATATTCCATTGATTTTTTTAAAGAGTAAAAATGGGTGGAAATAAAATTAATAAATTATTTTTAAATGGTTAAAAAAAATTTGGAAGCATTTTTATAAAACATGGTTTTGGATGAAAACATATTTCTGACCAAAGATTGAAATGATGTCATATTTTATTGAATTTTTTTCTAAAACATTTTAATTTCCAAATAGTGGGAAAATGGTACTATTACTTGAAATAGTTCATTAATGAATATACAAGAAGAAAATTTATTGTCTTACTTGTAAATGTTTAAGTAATTTCCTTCAACTGATATTCAAGAATAAACAATCTCAATTAGAATGAGATTGTGAAATAAATCCCTAAAATGGTCTTAACATTGAAGTGAGAATTAATAAATGAATAGATTATGTGCATACAATATAAATACAAGTAATTCATTTTAATTACAACATAATATAAACACAAGTGATTAAACACATAATAATAGTATGACATAAACAAAAAAATTATAATTTTAACATAATGAGTGGAAACTGAGTTAAAAAATACCTTATATCATGTTTCTTTTTTGGTTGGACATGATTTAACATCATGTATAGTTGTTTTAAATGTATTATTAACTTATTAAAGTACCATATTAATATTTATTATATCATATATGATCCTTTTATAACATCTTATTAACTTTTTGTTAATAATATTTCATTATTTTCATTGTTTTGGGTGTTAATTGTCTTATTTTTTGAGTATGTTTTTACTTTTTATTTTTTATTCCTATTACTTAAATCATGATTTAATAATATCAGAAATTTAAAACATTATGTAAATATAATATATATTCATTATATTTTTATTTATAGTTATCCATAAAATTTGGTGATATGAAATGAAATACACAATTCATGGAGACAGTAGACCGTACGCACACATGAATGTTGTTTCCATTTTCTTGTCATATTGAATGAATGAAAAGTAAATGATATATATATATATATATATATTATAATTAAAGTATCATTATTATATCATATATATCACATATTTTTATTAAAACCATCCTTAATATATTCTATGTAAATCATGAATGAATCACATCACTTCGTGAGGTGGTAGTTTTCTGTACACACGAACGATGTTATCGCATTCCCAAAAAATGGAAAGCATGAAGGTACGTGTTATATAATTATTTTATAAGTATAAATACATCATAAATATCATAAATATAATTTATAAATAGTATATACATCATTATTACCAACCTTTATAGGTGGTAATGGAAAAAATAACGTCATCGGTTCGTGAGGCAATAGTCCTCCGTACGCACAAAAAATGATTTTGTAAACCATTTGATGGGAGTGTGTGAATTTGTGGGTATTAAAATTAACATAAAAAATCTTAGTATATTTAAGATAATTATTTTATTAAATAATCATGATATAAAAAAAATTTAAGGTGGTGGGAAGGAAATAAAATAAAAACACTTTTAGAAAAACATTACCTCTTCTTCTGGTATCCTCCTTAGGTTTTCACTAATTTCTTCCTAATTTTACTTTATTAATTATATAAGGATTCTAGGATGAGGTGAGGTAAGTTTTGGAGGAATTTGTTTATGTATTTTCTGAACTAATGTTGTTTGAAGGTGTGAAGAGTGGAGGATAGGTGGTGTCCTTTTATAAGTATGGGAGAGGACACACTTGGTATATTTGAAAAGTACTGAGTGATACCATGTTTTTTTCATGTAAAGTGAACCCAATAATAAATAAATATCTATAATAGAGGGTATAAAGTTGAAATATTTACATAAAATGGGGTTTTTACAAGTTTATAGGTCACTAGGACCCTTAAGTTTAAAGTTTAGTTCCCTTGGTAAACTTGTTTTTCTCTTAATCACTGTAATTAATTTTAACTGTTTTCACTAATATATTTGGTAAAAAATTAAGTTTAACTTGTTAGAAATTGTAAATTATTATTATTCCAAATATATAATCCATTTTACATAATAAATTCACATAAGTGACAAAAATTTAATTTAAAATTATTCCTGTAGAATTGATGAGAAAGTGGGTTTTTAACGTTAAAATGTTCAAAAGTTTACTAAGATTTTAAATATAAATTAAATATAAAAATGATTCCAATGAAATAAATTTTATTAATAGGTTTATAATTCATCTAATTTTACTTTAAAACCAATTTAAAAAATAATTTTACATTATAAATTATTTAGATGAACAAGCAGTTTTTGATTAAAATTTAGCATTTTTCATTATTCATTAAAAAATGAAACTTCTTAGAAAAATATAAAAAACTCACACTAAGATAATTTTGAAATTAATATTTTAAAAATTAAGTTTATTTTTTCCAATAAAATTTATAAAATTATCAAAATTTATTTTTAAAATAAGTGCGCTATTAAAATGCTGGAAAACCGTCCTTAGAAAAATACAACTTTTTATGCATATAATTGGATTTATTTTTATATTATGCTTATAAAATATGTTATATGATTGTAAATTTTTTCTAAATAAATAATATATAAATTTCATTAATATCATCCAATAATGGTAATTAATTTAATTTATTAAGATAAAACTCCTTTGGTGCATAAAAATAGTTTTTTATAAAAGCATTTCCTTTATATTCAATTGGTTTTTTATTTTCATTTATAACTAATTGGTAACAAATGCATTAATTTTAATTTTGTGTAAATTTTAATGTCATTTATTTTCCATGTATTATTTTTTAAATATTATATGGAATTATTACGAGACCATTCTTTGTGACGACATGCGATTCTGAGGCTTGGGGTGCCTGAAATAAATGTTTGAAATAATTTAAATTCTAAATAGAACATGTGAGAGGTTTTCCTAAAAAAGTGGAATAACTTTTAAAGAGGTACTGAGATCAGAAATACGAGGGCACCGTTGCATCTAGAGTAGTGAATTTACCTTATGTGGGACCTAACATCAACTAGTGTGGGTCGGAAGCAGAAGTTAGTTCTCGGACGTTTGAAATAAAATAAAATAAAAAAATAATTTATTTTATTTTAAAACCTTTAATAACACAACAACCTAATTTTACCCCATTAAATACCTGCTTATGGAAAGTTCACAGGGTTAGCCGCATAAATTTACGATTGTCGTTGGAGCTGTGGAGGAGAACTCGTTGGTAGACGACGTCAGAACAATCAATCAACATACCTCGGATTTGACGGAACCTCGCCAACAAATACAATGCAATGATCGTTCTTCAACCGAATCGAGGTAGGGGTTTTGTTATCTCGATTTTCCCCATTCTTCAATTTAATGATGAACATGTATCAACCCACCAATAGGTTGATATGTGGATCATGCATTCTTGTGGAAGGGTGTTATTTTCTGTTTCTTTTAGGGTTTTTGATTCAGGAATTGGTTTCAATGATAATTGTTGGAATATCATTTTGAATATCCATTAAACCTACTATTTGGAGCAAATCAACCCCATGAAAAATTAAGGTAGAGTTGTGTTCCTCCTTTTCTTATTGTTTTCTTCCTCCCCCTCCCTACATTCTTCGTGTTCTTCATGGGGCGACAAAAAATGGATCGTTGCGAATCTGTTTCGCAACACAACATTCCCAAATCAGAGATCGAACATCATGATAACCTAAAGGAGGTGCGACAATGATGATAAATGAAGAATTGTCTCAGATCAAGGATAATAATTCTTCGAAGCTTTCTTCAAATGGGTGGATAGAGACATGTTTTTGGGGCCGATCAGAGGTCCCAAAATAATGGAGATGACTTTGGGATATCAGGGAGACCTCAAACTTGGGGTTTCACAATGATCAGATGGCTGGATCGATGAATGGTCAATTTCCTGGGGTGCAGAATGAAGCACACACCATTATGGAAAAACCCAAAGAACACAGAGTGCTCTTCGATGAACATGCCATATGGGACCGACATGGCGGGGGATAGGGTTTCCACACCGCACACGATGAAGAATACAACGTGCTTCCAGGAAGGCACGATATACAGGCCCCACCCAGTGGTGGCTAGAGTTCTGGGTGACAGGAAGCAGTAACATGGCATGTTACCATCGTCACATGGCATGTGGGTTCATATACAAACTCAGTGTGTATCTCAGGAGATACACAGAAATGGGGTAGAGTACACACCATGTACTCCACCACACATTCAGACTTGACCAGAATACACAGGCCACCCCGTGTACCGGTACATGTTCTGTGATAAACTGGTTAAAGCTATGTATGATCACATGGACAATGTACATAGAGTCATCCCTGGGTAGCGAAACATGGAGTGTTACTCTCTTACATGTCGTGTATACCTTATTCTACTTGAAAAGCCTTACAACATGGGTTGTTGTATAGGGGTAGTACCCAGGGTTAGAGGACACAGTGTGTAACCCTTTCTACACGCTGTGTACTTATCAGTACATGGATTGATCCTCTTGTACACCATCCCTTGGATAGGTTTTGTTTTGGTTAGTTCCCCCTTTGCTCATTCCCTTGAAGTAAAGGTACCATTTCCATCCACAGGAGTATGATCCTTTTAGCAGAAATTTTCAATATAGAGTCAGGTATCCCTCTGAGAGGCCTGGAGTGAGATCCTCTATCCATTCTTGACCTTAGGTAAAGTTAGTTATCAATGTTACCAATCCTACAAGATGCCAATCCTCTATTAAGAAGGTTAATCTAGATGAGTCGTGGTATTCTCTAAGGCCCTGATAGTGATCCTCATCTATGTATTGTGATGTTTTCCCACTCAAGAGTGTGTTCTCCTAGAAGGAGTGTATTTTTTCTCTCTTGAAATTTATCAGTACATCTACCACTCTCATGGATTTTCACAACAAACAATACTTCTTAGATGGATGTCATCAGATCTATCAGACTCATGGAGTGATTTATCATAGACTAGTGCTTTGTGGAATCATCAAACTGAATCCCTAGAGTGGGTATGTGGTCATTTTGACTTACCTATAGACTATAGGTTTGGGTTTGAAGTATATCTAGATGTGTTTCTCTTGATATATGTTTATTAGACATATACTGTATAGAGATGACTGTACCTTTACTTGTGTATTAATTTTTGGTTTTTGGGGCCCCCTATTGAGTATTGTTATACTCACCCCTACACAGACTTTGCCCGCATATGTCATGTCTTGTGAAGACGAGCAGACATTTAATAGATTCCAGGGCGGACCAGGACCAGACCGCGCCTTCTGATTTCCTTTCACGAAGAGGTGTTCCTATAGCTATGAGAAGCAGTCCCAATACCTCTTTCTTTCTTATAGGTTGGACTTGTAGTTTGCTGACTATTTCTTTTGGTAGGATTGTATTCTGGACCAATTTACTTTCTTCACTTTACTTTTATTGTACTTTATTGGTTGGGTGTAGTTGTATTCATTCATTTTTTTCCTTAGTGGTTTTTACTTTTCAACATCTATGGGCTTGGAGATGTGTGTGTGTTTATAGGTACCTAGGAAATGCCTCCCATGTTAGTGATATGCCTACTTGGTGCTAGTCACCATCCCCTAGCCTATTGGAGGTAGGCTTAGGGAGCCGTGGCACGGGACCCACTGGGATGGGTCATGACAAAGTGGTATCAGATGTGGTCAGTTCTACATTAGGAACAAGTGTCTATGAGATCGATTTGGGGAAACAGTGTCAAGTGTTCCGAGTTAGGCTTTTAGGCTAGGGAATCCAATGTTGGTGTAGGCAGACGATGTATCCATACATTAGGACTCTGATGACCTAATTTGACTTGGTACATGAAAACACTAGTTGTGGGGAAATAAAATAATGGTACATGCGTCTTATAGGAATGAGTGGTGTTTTCCATGTCCTTTGTGTCGGGCATCTAGATATACTCGTTGACCATGGTATATCTTATTTCCTTATAGGATGCCTATGTGATGAATACCTGCTAGGATTCCGTAGCTCGATCATGAGGATAACCCCCTTAGTGATGAATCTTTGATACAGGGACCGGTTCCCTAGGTGTTACCTCTAGGTGGTGCACCTGCTATACCACCACCAGTGGAGTAGCACGTGGTACTTGCAGTACAAGTAGACGAGGATTCCAGGATAAGCACACTCCTTGTGTTTCAAATATAGAGACCCCTTAGGTTCCGAGGTGAGCTCGACCCTTAGGTGGTTGAGGACTGGATTGAGGTAGTGACCAGAGTTTTCCGTCTAGTGAGGACACCAGCAGACCAGATGGTGGTCCTAAGAGCGAGCCTTCTTCGTCAAGGTTCAACAAGATGATGGTGGATTTTGACGACATAGACTCATGATGAGGAT
The DNA here is from genome assembly GCA_963277665.1 of Viscum album. Taxonomy (NCBI): domain Eukaryota; kingdom Viridiplantae; phylum Streptophyta; class Magnoliopsida; order Santalales; family Viscaceae; genus Viscum; species Viscum album. The sequence continues at coordinate 1,913,541,341 of OY728127.1, forward strand.
ACTCTTTCATGTATGAAGTTCGAGTGACTATTTAGGGAGGATTTCACTCTAGTTAAATTGATAGAAGTGCGTACCCCAGATATTATTCAGCTCCAGTAGTGTAGTTTGACAGTGGCTGAAAATTCATCAAGGTTCACCAACCTCTCCAGGTACTCTATGGATATGGTCAGGGATCAGTACTTCAGATCTTAGACCTTCGAGCGAGGTCTATAGTGGGACATCCGATCAAGTGTCATGCCTCTATGCATTTCAACTTATGCTAGAGTGCTTAAGTGGGCCTTGGTGATCGAGAGATTCTTGGAAGAGCATAGAAAACCAGTAGCAGGAAGACAGGTGCAGAGACCTCAATATTAGGGAGCTGACATCAAGCACATGGATCAGGATTGGGAGATGTCATAGGAGGACCCATGATAGGGGATCAGCATCCTAGGGCTCTCAAGATGGATCCAATTAGCCTAGGGAGTGGTGATTCTATTCATGCAATAGTAGAGGAAATATCTCTAGAGACTATCTAACCCATAAAGAGGCTGATAGGGAGGCATTGGATGGACCACGAGGCAGAGGAAGAGAGTGGAGAAGGCAGACCTGCTAGGCGGCATATGTGGCAGAGGAACAGGGAGAGCTGCAGGTGGTGGAAGACACTTTTATCTACTTCCACCACCACCCCTAGGAGGTCCACACCAGGCTCAGGGAGTTTGGGGACAGGGGTGGGGATAGTTGCATTTGGTCTAGGTGTATGACCTAGGGACTCTAAGAATGATATGAAGTATGATCTATGTATTTTCTACCTTATCTTCCGTACTCATAAACGAAGGTTCTAGTCATTCTTTCCTCTCCACATGTCTTGTGAGAAACCTTGAGATTTCGGTAGAGCCGTTGACTCAACCCTTATGCTTAGACACACCTACGAGAGGAGACTTGATGATCACACATCTTCAAAGATAGTGTGATCTTTCCCTTGGAGGCAATAGTTTCGGTTGAAACCTCTTGGTGGTAGCATCGAGGCCTTACGACGTCATTCTTGTTATGGATTGATTATCTTTCATCTATGCCCATATTCACTTCTTTGGGGGAAGAGTGTGGTGTGTCCATAATGATGAGATGAGGTTTTCCTTTGTTGTTTAAAAGGAAACTTAGGCAACACAGAATGGGATCATGCATAGGAGGGTGCAACCAATCACTCATGAGTTGGCTAGCCATACCCTCAAAGCAATAGATGTTGTGAGCTTCCAGTTCCCAACAGTTGTGGCGGAGTATGAGGAAGTCTTTCAAGAAGATGTTTTAAGATTAACACCCCATGGGGAGATCAAATTCTACATTGAATTACACCCTGGGATGACACTGATATCCTCACCAGCATATTGGATGGCTCTCAGAGAGCTTCGTAAGTTGAGGGTGCAATTAGAGTATTTTCAGAGTAAGGGATTCATAAGACCCAACATTTCACCCGAGGCAGCCCCAGTTTTGTTTGCTAAGAAGGCAGATGGAAGTTTGAGGTTGTGTGTGGATTACCGGTGCCTAAATTAGGTAACGATTAAGAAAAAGTATCCACTTATGAGGATCTAAAACCTCTTTGATCAACTGAGAGGGAAATGATGGTTCTCAAAGTTTGACCTTTGATTAGGTTACCATAATTTATGAGTACGAGATGAGAATATACTGAAGATGACTTTCATATGCTGCTATGGTCACTATGAGTACTTTTTGATACATTTAATCATGATGAACACCGCCAAAGTTTTCATAGGACTTATGAACTAGATCTTCTAGTTGTACCTATACCGGTTCATAGTGGTATTCATTGACGACATCCTTGTGTACTAGGTGTCAGAGGAGGAGCACGCGAGACACCTATGGATGGTTCTAAACGCACTCTGAGAGCACTAGTTTTATGTAATGATCTCGAATTTCTAGTTCTGGATACAAGAGGTCCACTTTTTAGGATATTTTATCTCATTATATGGAGTATCAGTGGTACCAGCCAAGGTTGAGGTGGTGTTAGCAAGGGAACCACCCCTGAGTGTGATAGAGGTGCATAGCTTCCTTGGGCTGTCAAGATACTACCAGAGATTTTTCCCTAATTTCTCCTAGATATTAGCACCGATGACAACCTTGACCTGGAGGGGGTAAAATTTTTTATGTATGAAGAAGTGCTAGCATGATTTTCAGTAGTTGGGGTAGATTTTGACGAGTGCATCGATCTTGTGATTTCCAAAAGATGGTGTCAAGTATGTAGTTTTCTACGACGCATCAAGGAGTAGTCTTGGCTGTGTCTTGATGTAGATAAAGGTGGTGATTGATTATGTTTCATGACAGCTAAGGAAACATGAGAAAAACTATGTGTCCCAAGATCTTGAATTGGTAGTTGTAGTCTTCGTATTGAAGATGTGGGGACACTACCTGATGGGTGAATGGTTCATCATCTACATTGACCAAAAGAGACTCACGCACATCTTCTCGTAGAAGGATCTAAATTTGAGGAAGAGGTTATGGCTAGTATTCCCTTAGGATTATGACTTCGAGATTGTCTATACTTCTAGGAAGGGGAACATTGTGGAAGATTCTCTCAGCAGGAGATCTAGTTCACAGCTAATGAGTGAGGTGTGAGAGTAGTTGGCCTCACAATAGTTATCCTTTGTGGATGGAGACGATACAACTTATCTCCAGTAAATGGTTGTTATCCTTCCACTCATACAATGATTCATGTATGCACAAATAGGGGATGTTGACTGTGAGAATTTACAAGCTCAGTTATCTATAGAACATGCTCCTGATGGATAATCGTAAGGTGGGGAGCATGTAGTTATTTTCAGAGGACACCCAATTTTACTAGTGGTGTTGCGAGAGGAGGTCCCGAGGGAGTTTCATGCATCCACCTTAGAGGTACATACTAGAGTAGAAAAAATGTACTAGGATATCTGGTGTCAGTTTTTGTGGAAATGTTTGAAGAAGGCAGTAGTAGAGTTCATTTATCGATGCCTTACATGCCAGTAGGTCAAGGATGAGCACTAGGTTCTAGCAGGGTTAGCTCACCCCTGGAAGTGAAATAGTGGAAGTGGGATGGAATATATATGGACTTCATGATGGGATTACCATAGACGTACAAGGGACATGATTCCATCTGGGTGATTGCTGACCAAGTCACCATGTTATCCCACTTCCTAGCTATTAGGGAGGAGAGTTCTGTAGAGATCTTGGGACACCTCTACATGAAGGATACAATTCATATTCATGGAATAACTTTGATGATAGTCTCAAATTGTGATTCTTGTTTCACATATCGGTTGTGGAAGGGATTGTAGGAGGCTTTTGGGACTTATCTATGCTTTAACACAACGTTCCATCCCCAGACCGATGGTTAGACGAAGAGGACCATTCAGGTTCTGGAGGATATTTTGCAGGCTTGTATCTTAGATTTTGGTCATAGTTGGGAGGACCACCTACCACTGGTGGAGTTCATATATAGTAATAGCTACCACTCCACCATCGGCATGACACCATTCAAGGCCTTATATAGGTGACCCTACTAGTCACCACTCCACTGGATTGACTCTAGAGAGTCAGCACTCATGGGTCCATAGTTGGTGTAGGCTACTACTGAGAAGGTGAAGGTCATACAAGAGAGTATGAACACTACGTGGAGATAACATAATTATTATGATGATAGATGGAGGAGACCTCTGGAGTTCAAGGAGGGAAACCATGTATTCCTTTGGGTCTCACCTCAACAAGGGTTGCAGATATTTGGACAGGGTGACAAGCTATCTCCAAGGTTCATCGGCCCTTTCTAGATACTGTGCAGAGTTGGAAAGGTGTCATACCACCTATATCTACCATTTCAATTTCACTAGGTACCCTTTCCAGATACTGTGAAGAGTTGGAAAGGTGTCGTACCACCTAGATCTACCACCACAGTTTCACTAGGTACATGATGTATTCCATGTGTCACAACTGAGGAGGTATGTGCATGACCCATCACACGTCATTGACTGTGCTGAGATGGACATTGCGAATGGGGAAAACTTCACGGAGTACCTAGTGGAGATCAAGGATTGACAGGAGAGGATCCTTTGTGGGAAAATGATTCCCATAGTGCATGTCTGGTGGTATCACAAAAATCTTCAAGAGATCATGTGGGAGTAGGAGGCTCAGATTTGTGCCCAGTACGCTCATATTTTTGAGTATCTCCCCTTTTCTTTGGATTTTTGGGATATAAATACCTAAGGTGGGGAGAATGAAATGTCTCATATTTTCTATGTATTATTTTTTAAATATTATATGGAATTATTAAGAGATGAAGACTTGTGATGGTGTGTGATTCCGAGGCCTGGGGTTCCAAGAATAAATGTTTGAAATAGTTTATACTCTAAATAACACACATGATTGATTTTACAAAAAAAGTGGAATAACTTTTAAATGGGTTCCTGGATAAAAAAAATTGAGGGAACCATTGCGTTCAGAGAAGAAAATTTACCTTAGGCGGGGCCTAACACTGACTGGTATAGGTCAGTAGTAGAAGTTATTTCTTGGAAGTTTTAAAGGAAATAAAATAAATAAATAATTTATTTTATTTTAAAACGTTTAATGATTCAAAAAACTAGTTTTACCCCTTTAAATACCTACTTATGGAAAGTTCGCAGGGTTAGTCGCATAACCCTGTGAATTGATGACTTCCGTTGGAGCTGTGGAGGAGAACCAGTTGGTGGATGACATCAGAATAATCAATCAAAGCACCTCATATTCGATAGAACCTCACCAATGAACATGACATGATCATTCTTCAACCAAATTGATGTAGGGGTTATGATATTTTGATTTTCCCCTATTCTTTGATTTAACCACAAACACGTATCAACCCATGAATAAGTTGATCTGAGGATCGTGATTTCTTGCAGGATGGTGTTATTTTCTGTTTCTTTTGAGGTTTTTGATTCAGGAATTGGTTTCAATGATAATTGTTGGAATATCATTTTGATTTTACATTAAACCTATTAATAGGAGTGAATTGACGCCATGAAGAATGAAAAAACAGGTGAATTACTCATTTTCTTATTGTTTTCTTCCTTCACCACCCCATGTTCTTCACGTTCTTAGCGGGGAAAATAACAATAGATCATTGGGAATCTGTTTCACAATGTAACGATCCCAAATCGGAGATTGAACATTGTGATGAACTAGTAGAGGTGCAGCGATGATGAAAGACAATGAATCGACTCAGATAGAGGAGTATCGTTCTTCGAAGTTTTCTTTGTGTGGGTGGATTGAGATGTGTTTTCGGGGCTGATTGGAGGCCTGAAAAAAATGTAGATGGTTTTATGATGTTAGGGTGACCTCAACCTTGGAGTTTCACATCAATCAGATGGACGAATCGAAGAACGATTGATTTCCCAGGGTGCAGAACGAAGAACGCACTATTTTGAAAAAATACAAAGAATACATTGTATTATTTGATGAACACGTCATGTGGGACCGACATGGTGGTACCTAGGGTTTCCATGATACACATGGAGAAGAACACAATGTTCTACCAGGAATACATAGTGTGCAGGCCCCACCCAGTGGCGGTTGGAGTTCTAGGTGACAGAAAGCACAAACACGGCATGTGACCATCGTCACACGGCGCATGGGTCCTTATGCAGACTCAACATGTATCTCAGGAGATAAACGAACACAAGGTGGAGTACATTCCATGTACTCTAGCACACGGCTAGACCTAGATGGAATACTCAAACCACCTCATGTACCGGTATACAGTCTGTGATACACGGGTTGAAGCTGTGTGTGGGCACATGGCTAGCGTTCATAGAGTACTCTCTGGGTAGCAGAACACATCATGTCACTATCTCACATTCCATGTATACCTTCTTATAGAGGAAAATAATTACGACACAGTCCGTTGTACATGGTTAGTACTCGGGGTTAGAGGACATAACGTGTGACCCTTTCTACATGCCGTGTACTTCTCAGTACATGGCTTGATCCTCTTGTACACCATTCCTTGGATAGGTTTCATTTGGGTTAGTGCCCCATTTTCTCATTCCCCTAAAGTTCATGTATCATTTCCATCCACAATAGTATGATCCCTTTAGAAGTAATTTTCAAGATTGAGTTAGGTATCCCTCTGAGAGGCTCGAAGTGAGATCCTCTATCCATTCTTGACCCTCGGTAGAGTCAGGTATCGATGTGACCAATCCTACAATATTTCAATCCTCTACTTAGTAGGTGAATCCAAATGAGTCGTGGTATCCTCCAAGGCCCTTGTAGTGATCCCCATCCATGTATCGTGATATTTTCCCACTCGGGAGTGTGTTATCCCAGAATGAGTGTATATGTTCTCTCTTTAGATTTATTAGTGCATCTATCTCTCCCATGGATTTTCCTGACGAAAAGTACTTCTCATACAAACATCATTAGAGCTATCAAACTCATGGAACGAGTTATCCTAGAGGAGTGGTTTGTGGAATCATTGAACTGAATCCCTAGTGTGGGTATGTGGTCATCCTGACTTACCTCTAGACTATGGGTCTGGGTTTCGAGTATATCTGTATGTGTTTCTCTTGCTATATGTTTAGTATACATATACCATGTAGAGATGACTTTACATTTACTTGTGTATTAATTTGTGGTTTTTCGGGGTCCCCTAATGAGTATTGTTATACTCACCCCTTCACAGGCTTTGCCCACACGTGTCGTGTCTTGTGAAGATGAGCGGCCTTTTGACAAAGTCTAGGGTGGACCAAGACCGAATCAAGCCTTATGAGTTTCTTGCAGGCTGAGGTGTTCCTACAACAATGAGTAGAATTCCCAGTACCTCTTTCTTACTTACAGGTTGGACTTGTAGTTTTCAAACTCTTTATTTTGGTGGGATTGTATTCTAGCCTAGTTTACTTTCCGCACTTTGCTTCGGTTGTACTCTTTTTGTTGCGTGTCATACACACTATCGAGTAAAATGTTTTTTAATATAATTTTTTGGGTCTTAATTTTTTTCACTTTAAATAAATTTTTTCTTCATAATTTGAACTTGATATAGTTATTACATGGTTTTAAATTTGAAAATACCATTTTTGGGAAACCTATATCATAAGAAGGGTTGTTAAGACATCCTCTTAATAAGATAGAATGAGAAGTACAAAGGTCACATGGAATAATATATAACTTAGTTTCTATGTAGAAGAAAATTGGTGGAAATTGAAGATATAGACCTGGAGGAAAAGTGTAAATATTTATATAGAGTGATTTATCTCATTAATAAAAAAACAATTGAACAATAAATATAAATGTGTGGGCCTCAAATATATAAATTTGTGATGATTTAAAAGACTATCGGTTCAAAAAAATAAAGGTATAAGGATAACATTTTTGTTTCAAGATCCTTTTTCCTAGATTTGAGTAATTATTTCACTCTCTAAGAATATAATGAAATATATTTACTTGATACATTTATATTTCATAGGAAAAAATTCATCTTTTGGTTGTGCTTTGATCAATTTCCAATACATACCTTATCCAAGAAATTGATATCCAAAAATTAATTTTCATTCCTGATTACCATTTAACAGATCATATGATCCATAAAAGAGTAACAAGATATTTATATTATCTTTACTAAACCCAAAATGGTTAGAAAAAGTTATCCAATAACACCTAAAGTTCAAATCAATCCATTCTATAAATAGTTAACCTTAAATATTTTCCAAAATATGTCTGAGAAAATTTAGAAGGAAGGTTACTAAATAAACATTATATTCTCTAGGAAAAATAATGTGGCTCTTAAATACAAAAATTTTATAAACTCCATCAATGATAGTATAAACCAATTTTTCAAAAAATCATTAATCATTTCCAAGGTAGTAAATAATATCCAAATTAATTTATCCATATAAATCATCTCTTTATCCAACCATAATTATCTCAATATTAGAAACATATTAATGGTTGTCTTTCCCTCAATAATATTTTTTCCAAGAAGTTTAACTTGTCACTGACTCATTTTTCTTGGTTATCGGTTCCATTAAACATGTGCTCTCAAATCCTTAATGACATAGTATTAAATTACAATCCTTATATATTTCATAATTCTCATAACTTGTATATAATTGATAAAATTATAAAATAACATAATTCTTGGATCTAAACATGAGCACATTAATCATTCCTCTTCACTTATTTCAATTACATAAGCTCGACCTTGACCCCTTAGCTTATTCTAAGATATTTTCCATTGATGCTTGGGGAATTGATTTGCATAGTGCCCCATATCTCTATAGTTTAAGAATTTTACATTCATAATTTTTTATTTTTATTTTCAATAAAAATCATGGTGGCCTTTCTCTAGACACTTATAGTAAATCCCCAATACTTTTAAGAATGTACCAGGGTGTCTCTTTCCACAATTATCACATGTGGGAAAATAATTCTTTCCATTATTCAATTTATCTGTATTTTTACCATATATTCTATTCTTGTTGTTCTTCCCTCATAATATATAATACTTATATAATAGTTTCTCTATCTCTTTATTAAATTATACTATGTCCTCATATGATGATAATGTTTGGGAGGATAATTACCTTCAAAATATTGTCTTAAAACCATCAGAGAAATGATTATACTTACCCTTTAGATTATGTGAATTGATGTGGTTCCAATTCCTTCTACAAATAACCATTTATATATAAGGTAATATATTAGATGAGTTCATATCATTATGAAACCTAATTTATAATCCTAAAACTAGTGAAATACTTAACATAAATTGAAGAATTTATTCATATATAATCTCATAACCATAATCATGGTTTTTTGTTATGTTCTTATATACTTATTATAAAAGTCTATCATAGGGTTTTATTTGATAATATATATTTTCCTAAATATTGTTTCCAAGGTTACTATTAAAGTTCTTATGATACCAACTATAGTGATATTGACCCCAGAAGCCTGAAGTCGGTGCATGCTATCATTACATTAGAATAAGATACAAGGAATCACATCATGAAGGAATAAAGAGTTTAATAGTCTTGGTAAAGTTTATACATACATTATTCTTACATTATATTTGAATACAAAAATTAAAAAATATATATATATATATTTTTTATTTTTTTTCAAGAATAGATTTATTACATATAGTGTATCTCTCCATATTAGTCATAGTAAACTTACTGGAATCCTAGTGAAAGGAAAAAAATAAGGGTGAGATAAAATACTTAGTAAGGGTTAAGTACAATGGAAGCAGTAATGAATCAATGAGCATAATCAATATAGAAAGGTAAATAAATGAACACAAATTCCATGTAATCAATAAAATGAGAAGGAAATTCATAAATAATATGGAAAGCTAAATAATTGAAAATACTTTACATTTAATCAATAACATGACTGTCATGATAAGATAATACATAATCAATATAGAAAGATAAATAACTAAAAACTCATTCCATTCAATCAATAAAATGATAATGAAATGCAACTATATATTTTGTCATAGTGAAAATATCATGGATAATAATTAATGAATTATGAATGAAGGAAATGATTAATTATTGGAAGTCATGTTTCCTAGGTATATGAAACCTTTACCATCAAGACCTTTCACAAGAAGGTTTAAAGCATACTACCATCAAGACCTTTCACAAGATAGTTTATAATATTCTTGGTTATAAATGTGAAGGGTTTGTTTCCAAATGATTTCATCTCATGAGACTACCAATGCATCGAAGGTATTAATTTAAATGGTCCCCAACCTATTTCATACCTGTTCAAATCATTCATCATATATAGAATAATCTATTTAATTCATAAATAATGTTCCTTATCATCAAGTATATGTATTTAGTAAAAGATATATATTTATCAATATTTCCCTAGTTAATTAAATTACCGTCAAAGTAAACACCATATGTAAAAATGGTATAAAGTTAATGAAATAAACATATCAATGATAAATAATATTTACATTTATGGGAAATTTAATATCCATAGGAAATATAATAATTTAAGGTAATGTTAATGAAAATAAAAATAAATAAATTAAGTGAATGTCAATGATTTCTTTGTTCAAAGTGATCATAAACCATATAAAGGAATATTAAAGAAGATATCAATACAATATAAACCTATTAGAGTATTAATAAAGGGTTTTTGTCGTTGATTAATATAGATACCATAAAATGATCCTTAAAAACATTCTTGAGGAAAATATCCTTTATTATTTTGATTTTTTATTGAAAATCCGTTTCTTAGAAAATCACTTTCAAAAATAAAATTTTAGATAATAATTTGAAAATAATTTTCTTTAAAAATAAACTTTGAAACTTATACAATAATCTTGAAAATATTTGAGTGGTCATGATGGTTGAAAATCTAGTTTGTGTCATACACGTTAAAACAAAGTTTTCCTTTCACTTTTTCAGTAAAAGCCAAATAACGATTGTTTTGAAAAATACATAAAGAATCATTTGATTTTTTTTAAATATTAAAAATGGGTTGAAATAACTTTAATAAATTATTTTTAAAAGGTTAAAAAAAATTTAATTTTTTTTTTAGAAAACATGGTTTTGGAGGAAAACATATTTCTGACCGAAGAGAGAAATGATGTCATATTTTATTGAAAACATTTTATAAAAGATTTTAAGTACCCAAGAGTAAAAAATGGTATGATTACTTTAAATATTTAATTAATGACTAGATTATAAGAAAATTTAAGGGTTTAATTGGAAATGGTCAGGTAATTTCCTTCAAATTATATTCAAGAATAAATAATCTCGATTAGAATCAGATTGAGAAATAAACCCTTAAAATGATAATAACATTGAAGTGAGAATTAATAAATGAATAGATTATATTTATACATTGTAAATACACATAAAAAAGTGGAATTAAAACATAATATAATAAAAAATAATCAAACACTTAATCTTATGATTACAAAATCAACGAAGTATAATTTTAATCCACTGAGTGGAAATTGAGTTAAGAAATCCCTTACCTCACGCTTCCTTTTGGTTGAAAATGATTTAACCAAATGTATATTTGTTTTAAACATGTTATTAACTTATTATATATTCATATTAATATTTATTATATCATATATTATCCTTTTATAACACCATATCACCCATTTGTTAATAATATTTCTTTATTTTCATTATTTTGGGTGTTAATTGCCTTGTTTTTGGAGTATGTTTTGACTTGTCATTTTATATTCCTATTACTTTGATAATTATTTTATCAGATCAAAAATGTAAAATATTATTTAAATATCATATATTTTCATTATATATGTATTTATAGTAATCCATAAAATTTGGTGATAGGAAATAAAATACACTGTTGATGGAGATAGTATGCCATACATATTTGTGAATACTGTTTCTATTTTCATATCATTTTGAAAGAAAGAAAAGTAATATATATATATATATATATTATCATTAAATTATAATTATTATGTCATATATATCACATATTTTTTTTAAAACCATCCTTAATACATTCCATTTAAAGCACAAATGAATCATATTGCTTCGTGAGGTGGTAGTCCACCGTACACATAGACAACATTATGATATTCCCACAAAATGTAAATCTTGAAGGTATGTGGTATATAATAATTCCATAAGAATAAATAAATAAAAAAAATAAAAAAAATAATTTATAAATAGTATGTACATAATTATTCCCAACCTTGATAGGCGGTATTGGAAAACCAAACAGCATCGGTTCATGAGGCAGTAGTTCTCCGTACACACGAATAATGATTTCGTAACCCATTTGATAGAAGTGTGTGATGTTATAGGTATTAAACTTAACATAATAATATATATTTATATTTAATATAATGGTTTTATTATATAATAATGATATGAAAATAATTGAAGGAGGTGGTGAATGAAATAAAAAAAAATTCTTCTAGAAAAACTTTACCTCTTAATCATGTATCCTCCTTATGTTTTCACTAATTCCTTCCTAAGTTGGATTTATTCCCAAGATAAAGCTCCTAGGATGCTGGGGTGGGGTTTATTTGGATTTATTATTTCATTTATTTTCCAAACCAAAATGTTTTTAAGGTGTGAATAGAGGAGGAGAGGGGGTCACCTTTTATAAGCGGGGAGAGGACACACTTGGTATTTTTGAAAATTATTGAGTGATCCTAGGTTTCTTTAGTTTCAAGTGGATTCAATAATGGACCAATATAGATCCTATAAGGTATAAGGTATAAATATTTCCATAAAATTTTTGTTTTAAAAGTTTATAGGTCACTTTTCCCCTTATGTTTAAAGTCTAGTCCCATGGTAAACTTGTTTCTCTCTTAATCGATGTAATTAATTTTAATTGTTTTCACTAATCACTTTGGTAAAAAATTAATTTTTCCTCATTATAATTTATAAATTATTATTATTCCAAATATTTATTCTAATTTTACAATTTCAATTCATATAATTGGAAAAAATTAATTTAAAATTAATCCTACAGACGGGATGTGAAAGAAGGTTTTTAAAGTGAAAATGTTCAAAAGTTTACTAAATTTGTATACATAAATTAAATATAAAATTATTAAAATGAACTAAATTGGATTAATATATGTATAATTGATATAATTTTACTTTAAAATAAATTTAAAATATAATTTAACATTATAAATTATTTAGATGAAATAACAGTTTTTAATTAAAATTCAGTATTTTCACTATTCATTAAAAAAATGAAACTTCTTAGAAGAATAAAAAAATTAAACCTAAGACAATTTTTACATTAATATTAAAAAATAAAATTTATTTTTCAAATAAAATTAATAAAATTTTCAAAATTTAGTTTTAAACCAAATGCGCCATTAAAAGACGACAAAACTGCCTTTAGAAAAACACATTTTTATGCATAAAATTGTATTTATTATTATGTTATGCCTATAAAATCTAATGGATGAATGCAAATTTTTTTATTGAATATATAATAAATATATTTCATTAATATCATCCACTAATGGTAATTAATTTAATTTATTACAATAAAATTCCTTTGGTGCATTAAAATAGTTTTTTTATAAAAACCTTTACTTTATATTCAATTGGTTTTTATTTTCATTTATAACTAAATTGTAACCAATTAATTCATTTTATTTTATATTTAAACCACATATTTTCATAATTAAGTTAATACTATTCATACCCTCTAATTTAACTGCTAGGTTTTAACTATTAAATTAAATAATAATATTAATAGTATATTGTTGTGTGGTAAAACCTGGTCTTGTGTATAACGCAAGCTATCGAAGAAAATCATTATTGCATGAAATGAAATACAAATCATTATTACATTAATTTAAAGATATATAATAGATTTTATTTATTTAAAATAGTAAATATATCATAAATTCTCAAGATGTTATATTCCTTTCTATGATTGGCATTGCGTACCATACATTCTATTGAGTAAAATGTTATTCTTTTATAATTTTTAGGGTGTTACACATAAAACTTACTTAATGTACATTCTGGAAAGATAATATATAGATAAATATTATCTGGTAGAAATTATGTTTTATAAATTCATAAGGTGATCTACTACAACCCAAATAACATTATGGCCTTTAGACGTTTTGGGGAGTTCGATTAAAAAATCCATAGTAATGTTTTCCCATTTCCATTATGGTATGGGTAATGGTTGTATAATCCCTTTAGAATATGGTATCTTATCCTTATCTTAATAACATACCAAGAACTAAGATTAAAACTTTTCAACATCTCTCTTCATGATATCCCACCATAAATTCTCTTTCTGATCTATTTATGTCTTTATACTTCTAGGATGAATAGATAATGTAGAACTTTGAGCTTCCTCTATCAAATAATTCTTAAAATATGGAATGGACAAAAAAATACATGATTACTGAACCTTATCATTCCATAAAAATAGCAGTTAAACTTAGGAACATTTTAACCTTCTTCTGCATCTCAACATCTTCTATTTGCGCCTCTTTATTATTCACTTGGATAGATGGCTGAACACTCATTTGATAAAGATAATATTTCTCACCTTCCTTCAAGATTTATAGATCCATCCTTTTAAAATATGGAATTATTGGATCTTTTTTTATCCTCATCATAGATAATCTAGCATGATCCTTTCATCTCAAAGCATCAACCACCTTGTTCTCTTTCCAAGGGTGGTAATGTATTAAGCAATCACAATATTTAATGATCTACAACTATATTCTCTAGTACATATTAAACTCTTTTAGTGTGAATTTATAATTTATAATTTTAAGATTAGTATATATTTCACACCTTTATCTATAAAGATAATTCCTCCATATCTTTAATAAAAAAATTACCAAAACCAACACCAAATCTTGAGTTGGGAAATTTTGATAATGAATGTTCAATTTTCAAGAGGCATAATTTATAACCATATAATTCTACCTAAGAATGCATCCCAACACCTTATTCAATGCATAATTATAGATTATAAACCCTTCTACACTTTAGGGTAATATAATTATTGGTGTGCTAACCAACCTTCTCTTCATTTCCTCGAAATTTTCCTTACATTCATCTGTCCAAAGGAGAATAGCTCCCTTATGAGTTATCTTGGTGAGTGGATTAGACAATCCTGACAAGTTATCCAAAAAGTGTTGATAATTTCTAGCCAAACCAATAAAACTATGGATCTCAGTCACCATAATTGGTTTGGGCCAATGTTCAATAGCCCCTTGTATTTTATGGATCCACCGATATACACTCACTTGAGATTATATGACCCAAAAATGAAACCTTTTGTAGTCAAAATTCACACTTCGTAATTTTTTTCAAACAACTTACCCTTCCTCAAGGTATTTATCATAATCCTCAAGTGATCTTCATGATCTTCATTTATCTTTGAATATATAATAATATCATCTATAAATACTACCACAAACTAATCAAGGTAATCTATAAAGACTCTATTCATTAAATCCATGGAGATAATAGGGAAATTAGTAAGAAAAAATGGAATCTCTATATATTCATATCGTCCAAACATTGTATGCAATGCTATCTTGGGTATATCCTCCTTCTTGAACCTCAATTAAAAATATCTAAAATGGTGGCCAATCTTGGAAAAGTATTTAGTTCCATGCAGTTGATCAAAAAAGTTATCAATACGGGGTATAAGATACCTTTATTGTGATCTTGTTTAGTTCCTGATAATAAATAAAGAGTTGCATCAATCCATATTTATTCTTAACCAAAAGAATAGGTGAATCCCAAGGTGAAACACTTGTCTAATTAAATCCCGGATCAAGATTCTATTATATTTTCTTCTTTAATCCCTGCAACTCAATCTGGTACATTATATAGGGAGTATGTGAAATAAATCTGGGACCAGGTATGAGTTCTATTGAGAAATAAACTTCACGATTTAGTGTAAGATTAGGAAAATATTGTTGAAAAACATCAATAAACTCCCACAAAATAGGCATATATTCGATGTCGAATTTTCCCATACCATCTAAGATAAACATACATTTTGAATAGGAATGAAGACCCGCATAATGGATGAAATCTCCATTATAAGTTTATAATTATTATCACACTAATAGATAATTATAGTCTGGTTTGAAATATTAGATGCGACTTCACTTCCTCAATAATTGATGTATGATTTATGTATATAAATACAATCCATGCATAAGATAACATAAAATTAAACCATATAGAGAATAACAAGATTTGTAGGAAGCACATTCCCACAAACTTCAACCAAATAAGAATCATAGTGTAAAGACCTGGAAATTCTGTGGATTTTTTTTCTTAAATTCATGGGATTTTTACTAGTCTGTGAAATATAGCAACGCACGATTCCGAGGTCCGGAGTGCCCGGAATAGTCCGTCGAAGTTTTTGTTAAGCTTAAGTTAACGCGCGTAAGCAACTTTCCTGAAAAAGTGGAATAACTCTTAAATGGTAACTCAGACTAGAAACCCGAGGGCACCATTGTGCTCAGGATGGAAAGTTTACCCTTGGTGTGACTTAATATTAGTCGGCACGGGCCTCCTGTGAGGAAACCCAAAAAATGGCATAATCGTAAATAAAATAATAAAATAAATTATTTTATTTTTCAAATGCTTATAACTCAAAAACGGTAACTCGGATTAAAAATCCGAGACCACCGCTGAACTTGTGAGTGTATGATTTCTTTAGGAAGATACTAACTTTGGCCAATGCAGGCCACCAGAGAAAGTTAGTTTTTGGCCACAAATAAAATAATTAAGTGACAATTATTTTATTGTAAAATCCATAACTTCTAAACAGTAACTCAAATTGAAAATATGAGAGTACCGTTGGGTTTGTTGGGGCGTGTTTCACCTAGTCCGAGCCTAACCTTGACCATAGTGAGTTGAGGGTGACTGATAATAATTTTCTGAACTTTTTTTCGGGTACGTTCAGTAAACGTGTGAGCGGCGTTTCATAACTTTTGAACCGGTTTTCAGAATTGAAATATGAGGGTACCGTTGCACTCGCAATGCTGATATTCTATTATGGAGACCATCAGCTCGACTGTAGTGGGTCGAGGGTGAAAGTTAGATATTGGGTTTTTTTTGTGAAAATAGAAATAAAATAAAATAAACTTTTATTTTATTTTTATCCTTGAAACCTCCCATGTGTAGGTTGTGGTGGTAGGGACCACCCAAACCTCTTAAACTCCCCTTTAATGGGAGATAACCTTTGGTATTCTCCGCTTTATTGGTGACACCTCCCATTAATTAATTCTGTCAATTAATTACGCCAAGCCAATGATTAAATTATTGAGAAACAATAATTTGGCTACTTTTTTGGGAGGATTTGGGTTAGAGAAGGAGAAAGGGAGTGCTTGGAGAACTAATTTTCAATGAAGAATGCATTATCTCTAAGAACGAGGACGATGATTGAGCCCAGGATTAGTGGTGTGTGACGGGTGCAACGTATGACGACATCTTCAAATTCTTTCTCACATCAACAAACAACGAACTCGAGGTAGGGGTTTGAGTTGAAATTATTTCCATTCTTCATCGCTCAAATTATGGTTTGAGAATTTCTGATTTTTATCACCATGATGAGGAGGGATCAGACCGCACAAACACGTACCGACCCTCCCCCCTTTGTTTGATCACGTTTGTTGGTGATGACGGCGGCTCAATGGTGCCGCCAGAAGGAAGAACCGCGACGGAGCAACACGACCGGCAACGAGCCAGCCGTGGAAGAAGCCGGCGGAGCAAGGGTCACCTGAGAGGCACGATACTGTCACAATGCACAGAAAACCAAGACGCAACCAGGTGTGCCATGGTGGTACCAGAGGGGCGTGGTGCCGTCGCACCGCGCCAGAGAAGAACCGTGTCCAGGAGGGCCACGATGGTTGGATGTGGCGTGGTGCCGTCGCGCTGCGTGGAGGGCAGTAGAGGGTCGCGGCCAGGCTGGGCCGCGACAGAGGAGGCGAAGTGCCGTCGCGCCATGTGGTGATGCAGGACCGCGGCGCTGTCACACCACGGCAGAGGAGCCAGGGCGGCCGATCGGGCCGACCGCCTAAGGAGCCGAACAGCTGGCCGCTTGGCTAGCCGGGAGGAGCGGGACCCTCAGGGTCCCGCGTGACTTTTACCAGCACCACCTGGAACTGGTTAGGTCTCCCACCTGAACGTCTAAGCCATTCGGGTATTCCGGGGGGGGGGGGGGGGCACGCGACTCCCCCTGGATGCGGCTAGGCGGACCCGTGAGCTGCCAGCCGGCCGGGCCGCCAACCAGCCGGGCTGCTGGGCCGGACCGCCCCATCGGGCCGGGCCGCCCCATCAGGACGGGCCAATTCCTCAAACCGGATCGGACCCGCGGGCTGGGTCCGACCCCGGTCCGAACCGGGACGGGCCGGGTCGGTCCGAATGGGTCTGACCGGACCCGAACCCATTTGGCCAGTTTACACCTTTTCACCCCTATCTTGGGCTATGGGAGTCCGATGGACAAACCACCTACAAAGATGGAAGGATTAGAGCAAGAAGATTCTTTTGGCATACTCCACTTGAGGTTTTCACATAGTTAGAGTACGGTCGGGTTGGTTTGAACCTAAAAACCAACCAGGCCCCTGGAACGGAAATGCCAATAAATCACAGACCGGGCATCCGATTGACGCACCGTCTGTCGCGTTGGAACCCTTACAACATGGTGGTCCTTTGGGGTTACTACATTGTGGAGTTTAATAGTGGTCAAGGTACGACCAATATCTCATGGTCAAATTCTACGGAACTCGATCACACTAGGTGTGAGGAATCCAGTGGCTGTTAGTGAGGTGGAGGTTGGAGATAGATCATACGAAGGTAAGCGCTCAGCGATCCTATGTGGGTCAGTGCATACCGATCCTATGTGGGTCAGATATTGTGTGGGTCTACGCTCAACGATCTCGTGTGGGTCAGCATATACCGATCCTGTATGGGTCAGATCCTGTGTGGGTCAACGCTCAGCGATCCTGTGTGGGTCAGATCCTATGTGGGTCATTGCAGGGGTTAGTTCCTATCTATCCTGTGTGGGTCGGACTCCGTATGGTCAGAAGCAGTGCCTCTTGACAGAATAAGATTATCTAGCTTCGTGACTAATCATATGTACTTCTATACTTAAATGAAATCCAGGTTTGAGCTGAGTCAATGACTTTCGTGTTTTCCTTATGATTGAGATGGGTTACTAAATAACTTAGGTATATGTATGGGCATATACCTAAGTAAGGGTTATCCGTTGACCCATACTTTTTGGTTATCCTTGTTGGATTTTGTGAGACCTTTAGGGTCTCAGGGTCCCTAATGAGTATCCTTAAACTCACCCCTACACGGGCTATGCACACACCTCATTGTGTTGGTTACAGACAATAGAAAACGCTAATCGGGGTATAGAGTAGAAGAACTGGACGATACCCAGAGGTGGACCACTCGGCGAGATGTACACGGAGTGGACAGACGAACTTGGGGTTCTGAGGAGGCCATCTGTACCCACCCTTCAGGTAGGAATGCTGAAGGACAACCCAGTATCTCCTTTACTTCCTTTCTTCAATTGTACTAGCATTTTAGTTGTATGGTACTTTATTGTTGGTCTTGTATTTCTAGACCCTTTAATTTCAACACACTCTTTTGTATATAGTTTTACTTGGCGTTTTACTTCCAGTTGTGTACTCTGTTGTGTTTGTTTACTATTATAAAGGCAATGCCTTCCCAGTTTAGGGATTTCTGCCTTTGGTGCTAGTCTCCATCCCTTGGCCTATGGAAGGCGGGCTTGGGGTAGTCACGATACGGGCCCCGAGGGATGGTTCATGACAAATTGGTATCATAGGAGTCAGTTTTAACACAGAACTTCAGACTCTGATATTTTCTATGAAGAAATAGTGTTAAGTGTAGTGAGTGCAGTTATCAGTTCAGGGAGTCCAGTATTGGTGCAGCGACCGACATATCCATACACCAGGACCCTGACTTCTGATTTCCAACTCAGTGCACAAAAAAACTAATTGTGTGTGTGTTTTCAAAAGTTTTCTTTAAGTAAGATCAACCATGTAAGCTCACCAGGTATAATATTTTGACAGTGTCACATCTATTCAGGATGCCTCCATGCAGACAGCCAGTTAGAGTTCCGAGAGAGTACACGATGACGGCCCACCGAGTGACGAGGCTCCGGTGTAGGGCCCTCTTACTATATTGGAACCTTCTGGTGGTGTACCGGTAGCACCACCACCCATTGGTCAGCAGATGCCACCAGCCGCACTGGCGGATGATGCACACCAACTGAGCATGTTTCACGAGTTCCAGCGGTAGAGGTTTCCAAGGTTACAAGGCGAGACAGATTCCCAGGCAGTAGAGGACTAACTGGAGGTGATTGCTAGAGTTATCTGCCTAGTTGAGAAACCAGTAGAGCAGATAATGATCTTAGATACTTGTGTTTCCCAGTAAGTGACCATGAGGTTGGACTGCATAGAGATGTAGCTTTGGTATGTGGACCGTTGTCCGAGATTGTACCTTCAAGTAGTGTGTCAGCTATATCACTGACTTTTGGTCAGGAGTTTCAACCGGTGGTACCAGTAGATGACACATGTAGGCTTAGTGCCTTACATGTGTTTTAGAATCAGATACCCCTCAGGTTACGAGGCGATCCCAACTTACAGGCATCTGAGGACTGGCCTGAGGAGGTGGTTGAGAGTTCTCTAGAACTTCTACATCTTCGGCAGGACGACATGTCGGTAGCTGAGTATTCATTGAGGCATACCGATTGTTCCTGGTACTCGATGAATATGATACGATCAATGCTTCAGAGCTTGGACCTCCGAGTGAGGTGTGTTTAGGGACATCCGAACCAACACTTTTTCATCTGTGCATTCCTACCTATGTTAGGATGCTAGAGAGAACCCTTGCGGTTGAATGTTCTTTGGCTGAGCGGATACAACCAGTGAATGTTAATAATGGGAAAGTAGGAAACTAGTGCCAGTCTCAGAGACTTGGGTGTGTAAACTATTTCGAAAAGAGGAAGTGTTAAGGATATATGAATCTGCAGAGTAGCAAACATGGAATCAGAGCTAGGAGAGCAGTATAAGGTGGTGTACATTTCGACATGTTACAACTGCCCCCTTTTTGTGGATCCCACTAGGCTTAGGGAGCTAGATTTTAGGGGAAGAGAGTAGCTACATGTGGTCAAGGAGTGTGAACCAAGGGCTCTAGGAATGATTCGAGGTACAGACTTTGTCTACTACTAGATTCCGTATCAAAAGATATAGGTACTAATCATTATTTCATTCCACAAATCTTGTCCCAGACCTAGAGTTTCTGGTTAAAACATTGACTTGACCCTCATGTCTGGAGATACCTTTGGGAGGATACTCGATAATCACACTTATGCCGATGGTATGATCTGAACCTAGAGGTGAGATTTTTGGTTGGAACCTCTTGGTGGCAGCGTCAAGGCCTTACGAAGTTACTTTGGGTATGGACTGGGAAACCACAGTTAATACACAGATTGACTGTATTAGGGAAAAGGTTTTGGTTTATCTACAACGTTGGGATGAGGTTTTCCTTAGTCAGTGAAAAAGGGAACCCAGGCAGCACATATTAAACTCATGCATAGGAGGGTGCAGCTGATCAGTCTCGAGTCGGCCAGCCTTACCCTCGTGGCAGCTGGATTTTTGAGTTTTCAGTTCTAAACAGGAGTGACAGAACATGGGGACATCTTTTCAAAAAATGTTTCCAGGATTAACCCCTAAGGGTGAGGGACGTCTGCTTTGGTTGGATACTACTAGAGGTTCGTTCCAAACTTCACCAGAGTTACATCACCACTATCAGCCTTGAAAAAGAAGAGGAAACCCTTCGTGTGATTGGAGAGATGTCAGCAGAGCTTTCAGGAGCAGAGGTAGAGGCTGACTAATGCCCCCAGCTTGAGGATTCCAGAGGAAGGCGTAGGGTACGTAGTCTACTGCGACGCATCTGGGACTGGACTTGGGTGTGTCTTGATGCAGGGGCGGGCAGTGATCACATATGGTTCTTGGAAGCTAAGACAACACGAGCAGAACTACGCTACCCATGACCTGGAGTTAGCAACAACTATCTTCACCTTGAAGATGTGGAAACACTATCTTATGGGTGAATGTTTTACCATGTACTTTGATCACAAGAGTCTCAGGTATATATTATCTCAAAAGGACATGAACCTGAGACAACGATGATGGCTTGAGTTCCTCCAGGACTATGACATAGAGATAGTCTATACTCCTGGGAAGGGGAACGTTGTTGCAGATGCACTCAGCAGGAGGTCTAGAATAAAACTTCTAGGAGATGCGACAGAGCAGTTGGATGCCTTAAAAATATCTTTTGTGGATAGAAACGGAGCAACCTTTCTACAGTATCTTATAGTCACTCCCCCACTTCTTCAGTGAGTTAGGGAGGTACAGCGTGGAGGTGCTGAATGCGAGACACGATGTTCCCAGATATCTACAGGGTAGGCACCTGATGGATTTTATGAAGGTGGGGAGCACGTCATTCTATTCAGAGGACGTACCATGGTCCAGTAGCACTTCAGGAGGAAGTGTTGAGGTATTTCCACACATCCCCTATAACAGTACATCCATGTGTGTCGGAGATGTACCAGGACCTTCGACGATAGCACTGGTGGCCAGATATGAAGAAGGAGGTAGTGGAGTTTGTCTCTTAATTCCTCACTTGTCAGCAAGTGAAGTTGGAACATCAGGTACCAGTAGGATTGGTTCAGCCTTTAGAGGTCCCAAAGTGGAAGAGGGATGAGATATCCATGGACTTCGTGACGGGTCTTCCACGTACGTTTAGGGGACATGAATCTATTTGGGTGATCATCGACTGACTCACCAAGTTGGCCTACTTCCTACTGACCAGAGATGGTACGAGCAACCACGAAGAAGGTGCAGGTCATCTAGGAGTGGATGAAGACTACATAGAGCAGACAAAAGTCGTATTCTCATAGGAGATGGAGACCTCTGGAGTTCGAGTATGGTGACCATGTCTTTCTACAGGTCTCACCTCGACGAGTTCTACAGAGATTTGTCCGAGGAGGTAAGTTATCTCCAAGTTAAATTGGACCTTTTTAGGTCCTCAATAGAGTTGGAAAGGTGGCATACTACTTAGCTATTCCAACTCAGTTGCACTGGGTGCACGACGTCTTCCATGTATCCCAGCTGATGAGATACATGCACGAACCTTACCACATCATCGACCATGGAGAGCTGGACGTTGATGATGGGGAAAATTTTACAGAGGTTCCAGTAGAGATTGAGGATCGACAGGAGCAGGTCCTTCGTAGATGGTTGATACCTCTAGTGCGTGTTTGCTGGTAGCACGAGAACCTACAGAAGAGAACATGGGGAGTGAGATGCTCAGATGCGTGCTCAATACCCCCACTTGTTCCCTTAGTTGTGAGCTGTAGCTTATGGAGACGTAAAGCCCTGAGATGGGTAGAATGTAAGGACCCATAAATTCAGTGGATTTTTTTTCTTAAATTCATGGGATTTTTAAGAGTCTGTGAAATATGACGGCATGCGATTCTGAGGCCTGGAGTTCCCGAAATGATCCGTCGAAGTTTTTGTTAAGCTTAAGTTTATGCGCATAAGCAGTTTTCCTTAAAAAGTGGAATAACTCTTAAATGGTAACTCAGATCATAAATCCGAGGGCTCCGTTGTGCTTAGGATGGAAAGTTTACCCTTGACATGACTTAAGATTAGTCGGCACGAGCCTCCTGTGAGGAAACCCAAAAATGACATAATCGTAAATAAAATAATAAAATAAATTATTTTATTTTTCAAATTCTTATAACTCACAAAAGTTAACTTAGATTAAAAATACAAGACCACTGCTGAACTCGTGAGTGTATGCTTTCTTTAAGCCGATACTAACATTAGCCAGCACGGGCCACCTGAGAAAGTTATTTTTTGGCCACAAATAAAATAATTAAGTGAAAATTATTTAATTGTAAAATGTATAACTTCTAAATGGTAACTCAGATTGAAAATACGAGAGTACTGTTGGGTTCTTTGGGGAATGTTTGACCTAGGAAGAGCGTAACCTTGACTGCAGTGAGTTGAGGGAGACTGATAATAATTTTCTGAACTTTTTTTCTAGGTACGTTCAGTAAACGTGCGAGCAGCATGTCATAACTTTTGAATCGGTGATCGAAATTGAAATCCGAGGGTACCGTTGAACTCAAAACACCGGTATTCTCTTATGGAGACCTTCACCTCTACCGTAGTGGGTTGAGGGTGAAAGTTATATATTGGGGTTTTTCATGAAAATAGAAATAAAATAAAATAAATGTTTATTTTATTTTTATTCTTGAAACCTCCCATGTGTAGGTTGTTGTGGTGGGGACCACCAGAACCTCTTGAAATCCCCTTTAAGGGGAGATAACCTTTGGTATTATCCACTTTAATGATACCACATCCCATTAATTAATTCTGTCTATTAATTATGCCAAGCCAACGATTAAATTGTTGAGACACAAAAATTTGGCGACTTTTTTTTGGGAGGATTTGGGTTGGTGAAGGAGAAAGGGAGTGCTTAGAGAAATACTCTCCAATGAAGAATGCACCATCTCCAAGGAAGAAAGAGGGTGGCACTCAAGCTCTAGATCGACGACGTGTGATGGGCGCAACGTACGATGACATCTTTGAATTCATTCTCGCGTCAACGAACAATGAACTTGAGGTAGGGGTTTGAGTTGAAATTATTTCCGTTCTTCATCGCTCAAATTATGGTTTGAGAACTGCCGATTGTTATCACCATAAATAGGAGGGATCAAACCGCACGAACATGGACCGACCCTTCCCCCTTTGTTTGATCATGTTTGTTGCCGACAGCGGCGACACAACGGCGCCGCCGGAAGGAAGAACCGTGACGGAGCAACACGACCAACAATGAGCTGGCCGTGCAAGAATCCGGTGGTGCAAGGGCCGCCGGGCTACCAAAGAGGCACGGTACTGTCACGCGATGCACAAAACCAAGACACGTTCAGGTGGGCTGTGATGGTGCCGGAGGGGCGTGGTGCCATCGCACCGTGCCGGAGAAGAACAACGGCCAGGAGGGTCACGACGGTTGGATGTGGCGCGGAGCCTTCATACTGCGTAGAGGGTAGTAGAGGGCCACGACTAGGCCGAGCCGTGGCAGAGGAGGCGCGATGCCATTGCGCCATGTGGTGAAGCAGGACCGTGGTGCCGTCGCGCCGCGACAGAGGAGACGGGGCGGCCGGCCGGGCCAGCCGCTGGAGGAGCCAAACGGCTGGCCGTTTGGCTAGTCGAGAGGAGCGGGACCCTCAAGGTCCTGTGTGACTTGGACTGGTGCCACATGGTGCTGGTTTGGGATCCCACCTGAATGGATAAGCTGTTTGGGTGTTCCAGGGGGCACGTGTCTCCCCCCTGGACGCGGCTAGGTGGACCCGCGAGCCGCCGGGCCGCCAGCCTTCCGGGCCGCCAGCCAGCCGGGCTACCTGGCCGGGCCGCCCCATCGGGCCGGGCCACTTCCTTGGAATAGATCGGACCCAAGGACTGGGTCAGACCCCGGTCTAGACCGAGATGGGCTGGGTCGGTCCAACGGGGTCAGACCGGACCTGGACCCATTTGGCCAGTTTATACCTTTTCGCCCCTATCTTGGGCTACGGGTGTCCAATAGACGAACCTCCTGTGGCGATGGAAGGCTTGGAGTGAGACGATTCTTTAGGGATACACCACTTGAGGTTTGGACATAGGTGGAGTACATTAGGGTTGGTTTGAACCTAAAAACCAACCGTGCCCCTGTAACGGAAATGCCAATAACTCACAGACCGGACGTCCGATTGACGCACCGTCTGTCACGTTGGAACCATTATGACATGGAGTTCCTTTGGGTTACTCCTTTGTGGAGTTTAGTGGTGGGAAAGGTACGACCAATATCTCTAGGGAAGATTCTATGGAACTCGAGCGCACCGAGTGCGAGGAATCCATTGACTGTTAGTGAGGCGAAGGTTGGAGACAGATCATACAAAGGTCAGCGCTCAGTGATCCTGTGGGGGTCAGCGCATACCGATCCTGTGTGGGTTAGATCCTGTGTGGGTCATTGCGGGGGTTAGTTCCTATCAATACTGTGTGGGTCAGACTTCGTATGGTCAGAAGCAGTGACTCTTGACAGAATAAGATGATTTATCTTCGTGACTAATCATCTGTACTTCTATACTTCAATGAAATCCTGGTTTGTGCTGAGTCAATGACTTTAGTATTTTCCTTATGATTGAGATGGGTTACTAAATAACTTAGATATATGTATGGGCATATACCTAAGTAAGGGTTATCCATTGACCTGTACTTTGTGGTTATCCTTATTAGATTTTGTGAGACCTTGAGGGTCTCGGGGTCCCTACTGAGTATCGTTATACTCACGCCTATACGGGCTATGCCCACACCTTGTTTTGTTGGTTGCAGATGATGGAAAATGCTGATCAGGGTAGAGAGTAGCAGAACTGGACAATATCCAGAGGTGGACTACTCGATGAGATGTACATGGAGCGGAAGGACGGACTTGGGGTGCTGAGGAGGCCATTTGTACCCACCCTTCAGGTAGGAATACCGAAGGACGACCCAGTAGCTGCTTTACTTCCTTTCTTCAGTTGTACTAGAATTTCAGTTGTATTGTACTTTACTATTGGGCTTGTATTTCCAGCCCCTTTACTTTCAACACACTCTTTTGTATACAGTTTTACTTAGCATTTTACTTCTAGTAGCGTACTCTGTTGTGTTTGTTTACTATTATAAAGGCAATGAATTCCTAGTTTAGGGATTTATGCCTTTAGTTCTAGTCACCAGCCCCTGGCCTATGGAAGGCGGGCTTGGGGTAGTCACAGTACGAGCCCTAGGGGACGGGTCGTGACACATAGCCTTGAGCTGCGACTGTCGTTCTATTATAGGGTTTTACTACTAATTCAACATCTAATCATTATGGTGTCATTTTTATACCGTTAAAAATTCATTAGATATAAAATAATGGGTAGATCTAGAGTCAAATAAGACATTAGTATTTCACGAATGGATGGTAAGTACTCCTTTCACCATGTCATTATCATACCCCTCATATGAAATAGTGATCACATGAGATTTAACTTTGTCTCTTGTATTAAGAGGT
The DNA here is from genome assembly GCA_963277665.1 of Viscum album. Taxonomy (NCBI): domain Eukaryota; kingdom Viridiplantae; phylum Streptophyta; class Magnoliopsida; order Santalales; family Viscaceae; genus Viscum; species Viscum album. The sequence continues at coordinate 1,913,567,977 of OY728127.1, forward strand.
TTTTGACACATATCATCATCATTAAATTAATTAAATTCTATAAAATAAAATTCATTTTTAATTGTAAAAAGAGAGGAAAATACCTTGAACAGAAAACAATAAGAAGATTAATTTCACATTTTTGGTAAAATCCAAAAGGGAAATATTTTGAAAATAAAATTAGATTAATTTGAATTTTTTTAAAGATTATAAATGGATGAAAATTAATTTTTATCAATAATTTTTAAAAGGTTAAAAATATTTTTGAATTTTTTTAGAAACATGGTTTTGGAAGAATACATATTTCCGACCAAAGAGAGAAACAAAGTTGGATTTTATTAAAAACATTTTCCCAATTATTTTAAGGAAAAAAGAGTATAAAAATGGTACGATTACATGAAAATAAAATGAATAAATATAAGATAATATAATTAATTGTAATTATAACATTTCAACATCAGATAATCATACACAATCATAATAAATGATGAGATTGTAACAAAAAATTCTTACCACTTTGGTAACTTGAATAGTAATCCCTGTGAAGGAATAAAATAAAATGAAACTTATAATATCATTAAAATAATGATATTAATTATATAAAATTCAAAGGGTATGTATATACACTTCATAAAATAAGTAGGTTCATAACACGCCGTAAGTATCAAAGAAGGCAAATTGTGAAAAAAATCCATTACCTCCTCGGTAACTTTGAAACCATAAACCCCATAAAAGAGAGATCATAAAATGGATATGTTTATCCACATAAATTTAAGGATAAGGAACATAAAATACATTCTTGGGTAGTATATATACCACATAATATAAATAATTGGTGAATATGGCAATTATCTTATAGAAATAAATGTGAGATGAGAAAAAACCCTTACCTTGAGTCCGATTCATCATGGATTTTCTTTATCTTACTGAATAATAAAATTATTTTAATTATTTAATTTATTTATAATATTTTAAAATTTTATTATTAATTTTATTTCCATTACAAACAAGTTATATATAATTTCTTAATCAATTAAGTTTAAGTCATATGTTTTGACCATATTCGACTTATGTGTCAAAAATGACTTTGGTAGATTGAATGTAGAAAAAATGTAATTATTTAAAAATTTATAGAATAATGATCATGAAATAATTATCATATTTATACATAAATTATACTTTTAAAACCAATCATGAAATATTTTTACGAAAAACGAACTAACATTATGATCATGGAGACGACAAGTCATACGTACTCATGGGTAACATTTCCATTTTTCGATGATCATTATGGAAAGAATGTAAGTAATATTTTATATTTAAATAATGATAATTATATAATAAATACCATGATATTTAATTCTATATTCTTATATATATCATTCTTGTGATGTAAAAGTAATCACATTGCTTCAAGGAAGTGGTAGTTCACACGTCCACGAACAACGTTATCAATTTTTCAGTGTGTGAAAAGGTAATACAGAAAATATTATATTATATTTATAGAAATATATTTATGTAATGAATATAATAATTATATCATGTATATCATATATATTAATCATATTTACCCTTATTAACTTCTATGTAAAGCATTAGTGAAAAACACTTCACATTGCTTCGTGAGTGGTAGTCTGTCGTACACATGAGCGACGTTATCATATTCCCTACGGTATGGAATATAAAAAGGGTATATATGATATAATTACTCAATAGGTATAATTATGTTATAAATATAATATATAAACATTATATTCATCATTATTACCAACCTTGAGAGGTGGTATTGTAAAAAAACAACATTGGTTCACGAGGAGATAGTTTGACGTACACCTGAATAATGCTTTCTTAACCCATTTGATGGAAGTGAGTGTGGATGTAGGTCATAAACTTAAAAAAAACATAACAGTGTATTTAAGATACTTATTTTATTATATAATCAATGTATAAGAAAAGTTTAAGTGGGGCGTATAATGAAATAAAACAAAAAAGGATCATTGATGAATGTTGCCTCTTCTTTGGGTAACCCGTTTTGGTTTGAACTAGAGGAATTCCTATATTTAATTTATACCCAAAGTGAGGATTATATGGTGATATTAGAGAATTTTTTATGTGATTTAAGTAGAGTTTTTATGATCTAAATGTCTTTATAGGTGTAAATAAGTGAGGGGAGTGAGTGCCCTTTTATAGTTGGGGAGGAATGACATTCCTGTAAATACAAAAAAATATTCACTATTGGGAGGTCTCCCTTACCTCATGTCACACAAAAATTGAATAATAATAGAGTCATGGAATTATTTGGTTGATAAACACCTCTAAAACACAAAATAAATACATTTTAAAACATTTTTTCCGGAAGTCTTAATTTTGCTTATTTTTTTCATTTTGGTTTTTCATTAAGGTAACTTGTTTTATAACCTAAGTAATTTATTCATTAAGAATAAAGTAAAGTTAGAATTATTATAAAAATTATAAAAAATTATTATAAATATGAAATATAAATTATAAATAAAAATACCATGTGTTTTGGAAATTAATTTTAATAGAAAAACATGTAACATGCAAAAATACTACTTTAACCCTAATCGTGCCGAAAAAGTTTTTACTATTTAGGGGTAAATATGTTCATTATAAAATATAAATTTGTCCATTAATGGAAAAAAATTTATATCTACGAAAATTAAAAAATTTAAGATTTTTAGTAATTTTAAATCATTTAATAATATTTCATTTATTATAAAATAACATTAACATCAATTTTGACATTATTTAATTAATTTAAATTTAAAAATATCTAGACAAATATGCAATTTGAATATATTAAGTTCATACATGTTTAAAATTTCATATTCATCTAAAAAATTAATGTAAGAAAATAATTCATTCATTACTTCACTTTCAATATTTTTAGTATCATTTATTTTAGTTAATTATTAACTAAATAATTGCTATGTTGACATTTCTTAAGAATTTTAATTAATTATTTCATCACTAAAAATTAAAGATAAATTATCATGATAAAAAAACTCATTTATATTTCATAAGGATATATATAACCTAACATATGTTCTTTTTCCCTATCCCAAGGCTTTATAGAAATTAAATTGAAAAAAAGTTCCTTTTTGTCTTTTTCTTTACTTAACTTATTTTATGGGTCAATTTCATAGACTAGTGTCCTGAAAACTAATAATACTCTATCCTAAGGTCATAAGGGTTGAAATATGTCCACAAAGTGAATTTTTTAAATTTATATAGGTCATTTTACCCTTAATATTAAGTTTAATCCCTTGATAAACTCGTTTTTACATTAATCATTGTAATTAAATTTAATTGTTTTCACTAATAACGTTGGTAAAAAATTATGTTGGACATATAATAAATTATAAATCATGATTATTACTAATACATAATAAATTTTCCAAATTAAATTCATAGAATTGTAAAAATTTAATTTAATATTAATCCTGCAGACATGGTGGGACAACATGTATTTAAGAGGAGTATGTTTTTAGAAAAATATGATTCAATATTAACTCAATGGATAAAAATTATTTTTTAGAACTAAAATAATATTTAATGATATGTAATATATAAATTTAATTTAAAACATTTCCCATTAGGTATTATTTTAATTATTTAAAAAGGATAAACATTATGTATTTTAAAACAGTTTTTAAGAAAAGCCTTTTTTAAACAAAAAAACTTATACTAAAAATAAATATAAAGTTGATTAAAAAGTAATAAATTTGATTAAATATAAATAAATAATAATTATGTTACCTGAAAAAAATATTCAAAACATATTGTAACTTTTAAATTAATTAATTTATTGAAAAGAAAAATCTTTTTAAAAAAATCTGTATTTTTTTACTCTTCACAAAAAACAATTTTTTTTATTAAAATACCAAAATTTAACCGAATTTAAATTTTAATATTATGATTCAAAAAATTAAGTTAATTTTATCTAGTACATTTTCTAAAGGTTCCATAAAATTATTATAATATTTTTTCATGAAAAGAAATAGAAATCATTTTTGAAGAAAGCATATTTTTAAAGAATAAAATCACTATACTAAAAATTGATTGATTATTTACTAAAAAATAATAATAATTTATGTCAAGTGTGAAATTTATATATATATAGATATATATTTATATATTTCATAAATTAGTTAATACTATTCGTACCCACTAATTTAACATCTAGGTTATGACATTAATTTATATCCTATAGTTCATTTAAGTTCAGTTATGCGTATTGAATATACTATTGAACATAAAACTCTTAGGGATGTGTGTAACCTGAGATAAACTACATGTTGCATGCAAATCAAGATAAAACTATAATTTCATGTCCTTTACACTATCTAATATAACTTTCTTAATTTAAAATATCGAGGTGTTATAGAACTCCTTTGGGTTACACATGAATCCTTGAAAGATTGGTGTTATGAGAATATCATGGTCTATAAAATAGAGTTTAGGAATATATGAATTTTTTAGGGTATGGATTTTATGATATATAAGACTTAAAATTCATGAATAATGGAGGATAGGAGGTTCCATTTTATAAGTTAGGGAGAGGACACACATGGAATTACTTAAAAGATTAAATAATATAAAGTAATTTTCTTATGAAAGTGGCACCAAAAGGATAAAGATTTGGAGGTAAGATAATATATAGTAAATATATATTTAAAAAATAATAATTAGGAAATTTTATTTGGAAATATCACCTTTATCTCTTAGTTTAACCCCCCCAAGTAAACCTGTTTTAACCATAACCGTGGTAACAAATTTTTTCTATTTTTACTATTCATTATGATAAAAAAGGAAGGTTTCCTCATTAAAAAAATTTGGAAATTATTATTAAAAATCTGTATTTTTTTATAAAATTCAATTACTATAAGTGGAATAAATTCATTTTAATATAAATGTGAAAAACTCAATGAAAAACCATTTTTTTTAGAAAATGAATTTTATGCTTAAAAATAAATCCACTTACACTAATTTTTCTAGTAAAAAGTATCAAATAAATGTGAAAATATTTGATTGAATATATAATCTATACTTTCAATTAAAAATATCAATCAATAATTATTTATTTAATTTATTAGGATAAAAACAAATTGTGCATATAAAAACTGTTTTATGATAAATAACACATTTTACCTTTAAATTATTTTTTCTTCATTACTAAAATTTAGACAACTAATATATGGATGATTATTAATTTATTAACAAAATGTTTCATTAAAATAAATTTTTAATAATGATTAATATATTTGTTCATATAAAGATTCATAATAGCTATAAATATGCATTTCTTTATTAAAATAAGCCTTTTAATCATGAAATAATTTTATTAAAAGATTTAATTATAATATATTAGGAATTTTCCAATATATTTGAATTTAGGATAATATTTCTCTATATATTTCATAATGTGGTTAATCCTATTCATTCATTCTAATCCAAAAACTAGGTTATAAAGGTATACAAAATCACTGTTCCTTTAGAATTAGGGTTGCATGTAAAGAAAGCTATAAGATACCTAAAGTTAATTTCAAAGGAAATACATATAAAATCATGGGGTATTATAGGAGGCCCCTAGAATAATACTGAATGGATAGAAATAATTTAGTGAATATTCAACTTGGAGGGGACTCTATAGAATCAGAATGTGAAACTTGATACTTTTATGCTCCAGAGACTAGTTAGGAGTTGGTGGGATTTTATTAATCATGCGACAAGACATGATGGGGTGATGTAAGAAACATCCAAGGACCTATTTTCCAAGGAATTATTTCTTAATACATTGAAGATAGATCACACTCAGGAGTTCATAGAGATTCAAAAGGGGATGATGATAGTATTTTCTAATTCCGTGTGATTCACTAAGATGATTTATTTTTATCCTTTATTAGATTAGAATTAGGTATAAAAGGCCAATAAGTTTGATATTGGTCTTTGAACTGATTTGAAATGTCTGGTAATAAATTTTTATTTGATTAATTATGCCGTGGTGATTTATAAATCTCTGAATTTTGAGAAGGGACTAAAGGAAAATAAATTTGTAGGTGTTCTTTCAGCTTTTAGTAGACCAAGTGGTGGATTTTATAATATTGAATCAAATTCCTATTAGGTAATAAGAAGGTTAAATTAATAGACATGTTCCGGGGTGGAAAATCATAGTCAAATAAGAGAAAGGATTATTTGGATCCCTCTATGGAGGATAGATTTTCAACGTGTTATAATTGTGGATGGAAGGGTAATTATCTAAAATACTATCCCAACCCTACCAAAAATTATCATTAAAGTGGTATGAAAGGAAATATTCAGTGGTTTTTTGAGAAGTATTACTATATGGGCTCAATGATTTTAGGATAAGATATAGGCCAAGAGTTTCAGCAGCAAGTGAAAACTCCACAGGTTTCTTTGAATCAGGTGAATCATGAACCTCATGTGTGAGGCTGTAGAGTTAGGACATGTAGATTTTATGAAACTAAACAGGTCCAAATTGATGGTAGATAGGTGACTTAGGAGGGTTGAGGTGTGATAATAATTACTTCTACACTCTATTACTTTGTTTGATATAATAAATTCCTATTAATTTATATCTACACAAGTGGTTCCTGAGTTAGATTTTACTAGTTAAATTATCCTATGATTTTATTTTTATTGATGAAAATCTGGGAAAGAAAGTGGATCATCACTATATTTTCCCAGGATGTCCCATATTGATTGTTATCTACAAGTATATATGGGATTTCACAATTTTAGAGATGTATGGATTCAATGTGGAAATTTATATGGACTAGTTAACTAGTTACCATACACACATTGATTTATATCAAAGATGAGTAAACTTTTTAAAACCTAAGAGAAATAAGTTTATGTTCACCTATGAGTGGGATGTTGAAGCTAGTATAGTGGGATTATACCCTAGTTAGATTGGATTAATTAATACACAAGTGGATAGAATGATCCTTTATGTTGATCAAGTCATAACTCCCTCCTCATTTCCTCTTATTGTAGACCTTTACCCATGTGTCTTTCCAAAATATTTATTAGGGTTTCTTCTTGATAGTGGGATTGAGTTATTAAATTAAACTCATGCCTGGTGTGGAGTTTCATGAACCAACCCATGCTGTCCATCCATCGGATGCTTGAGCCAGCCCATGAAAAAAACCAGAAGCGCTTTCTTGATCCCCACAGGATGGAATAAGTTCTTGGGCATCAATGAAACACATGTTGGGAATGATTTCACCCAATAAATGATTAAGAAAAGTAATCGTATAAATTAAATAAAATTAGGGCATGACCTGTTCTTATGTAAAACATCCACACCAATGAATAATAAATAGAACAATAATCTAATATCAAATTAGGAAAGTAGTAAATAGTAGTGAGAACCAAAAACTACCCTCACTACCTAGGTCTCCCTCTCTTATAAGAAAAAAAAACACCCACCAAATTCCTCTCCTTGACCACCATAATATCTGTACACCTTTGATTGTAGAAATTAGTAAAATCCTAAGTAGAAAATGTGATAAAGAAGCTGAAATAATAACTAAACTATAACATACCTTCCTCCTTGTAACTATACGAGTCGCCACCTAACAAAAAATAACTAAAATTCCCCATCGGTGATAATTAATGATAAGTGGTACCTATAACTAATAATTATAATATATGGGAAGGAAAAATAAGCTCAGTAGGGATTCTAGAGGAAAAACCACATCCTATGACTTACCTTTCAAAAATAAAACCATTTTATTCTATTTTGAAATACATCAATAAAAATAGGTTTTCAATTCAAATAAAATCACACATAATTCATCTCTTAGAAACCTTTCCTTTTAATTTATTAAATAAAAACAATTTATATGAAATAATTTTCAATCCATATTATCTTTTTATTAAAACAACCAGTAAAAAATAACCATATTTACATAATTTAAACACAAGCTACAATAGGTTGATTTATAAAAACAATTTCCCTTTTCATTTTGAAAAGAATTTACAAATAATTACATACATTCCGAAAACCTATTAATATGAAGGAACATGATATGAATTAATATTTTTAGTGTGAAATAAAATAGTATAATTAATATCACAAGGTAAAATAAATAGAGGAAATTAGAATAATAATTTCATCATTTTAGACATAAAAAGGAATTAAGAAAAATATAAATTTAAAATTTTACAATGGAAATATGAGTAAATGAGAGAAAACACCATGGGAAATACCTAAGTATCTTTGTTATTCATGGTCATAATATCCTCATACTATCAGTGATAAAATCACTTAAATATTCCTTCCCATGCGTGAGCCACTAGTGGGGACTCACCCAAGATCCAATGGTAATAACTCATCTCATGTAGTTTAGTCACTGTTATAGCATAATCCTAACAGGGAGACCATGCTAGGGCTCTACCATCTCTCCTAGAATACTATTCCTTGTATACCCACCTAGGTACCCAAGATTCCCATGGTCTATGACCATAACCAAAATACATAAGGTAGGTGGAGTAGAAAAATACAAAGCTAATTCACACATAAATGAAAAGAAAGCATACAACAACCCCTCACCTCCATGCACTACCAATGCAATACCCATTTTATTATAAATATACAAACATTCCAATCACATCAATATAATTATAAGAAATACATAAAAATCTAGAATTCCATTGGAGTGAACATATCATTATTGAATATCTTTAAAAAGTGCTAATTGAGCCATATATTTTTAGAAATACATATTAATCATTTGTAAAACCACTTTTACACCATAGATTTCACGTTACAAACCAAAATTAACACTTATAAACATATACACCTTGATATATATATATATATATATATATATAAACCCCCTTTTCTAATGAACGTATTCCCAATTCCATGTGTGAATATATACAAATAGATCACCTATATGTATATCAATTTCAATATGTCAATGGGGTATAATCAATTGAAGGTTTTTTAGAAAACTAATACACAACATTAGTAATTTATGGGAAAAATAGTTGAAAGACAAAAAAATCCCAAATTTTTTCTACTTTTAATAAATAAAAATCTTGGATGATAAACTAAGAACTTGGTGTGCTTTACCTTTCAATTTTTTCTGAAACATGCTTAGTTGAAGAAAAACCATTGCCAAATCTCAAGAAAACATGGAAAACATAAAATATGCCAATTTCCACCATCCCAATCATTTTTCCATAATATATTTAGTTTATTATATAATGAAAACACCTAATAAAATAATAAAGAAATTATAGTTTCCAATTTAAAGGATTAAACATAGGGTAACCTATCTCAAATTGAATAAAAACTCACTATTTTGGATTCTTGAGACCAAATTCCATCTCAATTGAGTCCAAGGAACCCCAAAAGATGAAAGAAAACCCTAGATACAAATAAAACCACAAAAAATGGACCATAATAACACCCTAGGGTTTTGTTAACCTCACTCCTTAATTAGGAAAAGGATAAGGAGGAAGAAAAAGGTGATATAGTATGATAGATACTGACCTATGATTATCATACCATGAATCAGAGGAAGAATCGGCTAAAAATGGGGGGAAGAGAGGATGAAGGTTGTGTGTGGCTAGGATCCCCTCCTGGGTGGCATCAAATGGGAGGAAGGTATTAAGGGAGAGAAACCCTTTAATAGTTTTATTTTTTCTTAAGGAAAAATAGAAATTTTTCAAAAACAATTACCACTGGAAACTGTACACAACCTTTTCACATAGTTAGCCAAACTATACAATAAATGGGTTCCCTCTACTGGAATCCTAGAGCACCTTGCATGAGTAGGCTATATGGTTTGGAAATCCATTCACTGAACATGTGGTTATCTCTTAAAAATTATAGAGGATACACCATTACCACATGTTTTGGAAAATTGTTCACATCAGCCGTGCAACATGCACTACTTGCCAAAAATCTCCAAATTATATAGAAAAAACCACATAGAAGGAAAAATAAAAAATAGTTACTTAGAAATAAATAAAAATAAAATAGTTCTGGGTCAATATTTGACATGGAACCCATATCTATTCCACCTTTACTCATTTCATCTACAAAGATAAAATATATTAAGGAAAAATAAGAGGATCTAGAAGCGAAGGGATTTATCAGACTGATCACTTCTCATTGGGGTGCTTCTATGTTATCCACTAATAAGGTGGATGGTTTTCTTAGGTTTTGTGTGGACTATATTAAGTTTAATTAGATTACTGTGAAGAATAGGTACCATTTCCAAGTATTGATGACTTGTTTGATGTGTTAAGGAGTTCCTAATGGTTCTCTAAGATCCATCTATGATCTAGCTACCATTAGCTTTGGGTTAGGGAGGATTACATAATGAAGATATTGTTTTGGAATAGATATTGGGTTTATGAGTATCTTTTTATACCTTTTAGAATGAATAATGTTCTTGAAATGTTCATGGATCTCATGAACATTATCTTTCACCAGTACTTAGACTCCTTCATTATTATGTTCTTTGATGAAATTTTGATATATTTAAAGACCAAATAAAAATATTTTAGACACATTGATATTCTATTAAGTATTATTTGAGTGAATCATATTTATACCAAGCTCTTGAAATGTAAATTTTGGATCAAGGAGGTGTGTTTTCTTATACATGCGATTTATGTGGTGGGAATTTTAGTTTAACTAGAGATGTTAGAGGTGGTGATGTCTTGATAACAACATATAAACATGTTCTAGATTTAGAGTTTTATTGGAATGGATTGGAAATATAGACAGTTCATTCATAATTTTCCCCTTATAGTAGGGCCCATGGCCCTACTTACCAAGAAGGGGTTAAAGTTTGAATGGATGGATCAGTTTGAAGAAGCATTATTAAAGCCAAAGAGATTGTTTAAATCATCTTAGATTTTAATTTTTCTAGAACCCAAAATTGGGTATGCAGTGTGCTATGAAAAATCAAGGGCTGCTTTGGAGCTTTATTGATGTATAATGATTGATATTTTCTTACAGGTCTCACTCACTATGACCTCATGAGTGGAAATACCCTACTAATTATCTTGAGTATGTTATTTTGATTCATGCATTGAAGTATTGGAGACATTTCATATTTAGTGAAAGATTTATTTTATATGATGACCATAAGAAATTTCGATATATCATCTCTTAGTGGGACTTGAATATTCACCAGAAAAATTGGGTAGAGTACCTAAATATGTCTGACATCAATATGGTTTATTTTACAAGAAAATAGAATGAATCCGTAGATACTATTAGTAGGAATACACAATAACTTAAAGAGATAACATCATAATTAAAGTGGAAGTCGATATCCTTGTTGGTAGACTGGTAGCTGGGCATGAATGAGTATTAGGGAGTAGTGTATTGTGCACCCTTGGTGATTATTTCCTCATTGGTGGAGCTAGTAAAGGCCAGTCAAGAGTGTGATCCCGATTGTCTCATGATGCATGAAAGGTTGGTGGAAGATGAATTCTTTCTAGTATAGACCTTAAATAGATGTGATGTTCTCTATGTTCATTGTAGAGTAGTGGTTCCTTCTTCTATGAAAGATGTTATGACGAGGGACTCTCATGATTCATAGTGGGAAAGGAAACCAGGGTTGACCAAGGTGTATCATGATGCCTGATGATGATTTTGGTGGCCCAAATGAAGAGGGACTTTACATTATTTTTCTATCCAGGTGTAAAACCTATGAGAGTATAAAATCATCATATCAATGAATTAATGGGTTACTTTAGCCACTTTTGATTCATGTGTGGAAGTGGGATGAAGTGATAATGGTATTTTCCATGGGGTTTTGAGGACCCTGATAAGATGAGATTACCTTTGGGTTATATTTGATTGGTTGACCAAAGTGTCTCATTTATTTATATTTTTGGAGACTCATTCGATGGATTATCTAGACATACTATATGTTTGAGAGATTTTATGGTTGAACAGAGTTCCTTTGAGCATAGTTTTTGAAAGATATGGTTATTTTACTTTAGCATTTTGGCAGAGCTTTTAGAAGGCAGTTGAGACTAAGATGAAGTTGAGTAAAGATTATCATCCATAGACCAATGAGAAGTTAAAGAGAGTGATCTAGACTATAGAGTATATTATCTATAAATGTGTTCTATATTTTAATGGAGTGTGGTATTATCATTTATCCTTGAAAAAATTCACCTACAATAAAAGCTTCTAGCCTTCAATTCAGATGGATCTATTTGAGTATCTCTATGGTTGGCTATGTCATTCACTGCTATATTGGAATGTGGTGGGTAAGTCCTTAGTTTTTGGGATAAGTATGGTGTGAGAGGCCTTATATTGAGTGTATTTAATTTAATAGTATCCGGTTATAGCTTAGAGAAGAAAAAAATCATATGCCAACTAGAGGAGAATTCCTTTGGAGTTTTCTCTAGATGACTAAGTTTTCTTGTGGGTGTCCACATGGTTAATACATCAATTGTTATAGAGGTAGGGGAAGATGGAAACATGGTTTTTTGGGACATTCGAGATCATAAAATGAATTAATATGGTGGCCTATTAGTTATAACTTAATACATAATATCAAGTAATACATAATGTGTTCCATGTGTCTCATATTCATAAGTACAAGACCGATCCTATGAATATGATCAACCGTGAGAACATTGAGTTGGAACCCAATGCATATTATGTGGAATGAACAATTCATATTGTTGACTGAAGTGATAAGTTATTGAGGGGAAATAAGGTCCCTATTTTTTGGGTATTATGGAAGCAAGGTCATATCTAAGAAGATACTTGGGATTGAGAATCATAAATTCATGCCAATAGCCTGAGTTATTTGAACAAAACTGTAGAGACATTTCTTAGGTATGAGAATTCATTAGAGGAGGAGATTTGAAATATCCTCAGTTTTAAGGTATGACTCATTTTAAGCTTTGATGTATCTTTTAATAATGTAATTAAAAAATTGAGTTATTTTATATTTTTTGGGAATCCAAAGTTTAGAAATTCAAGGCATGTGGATCGAAGATATAATAGTAAGTCTACACCAGGACCATTGACTAGCTAGTATACAACCACCAACTATCCATTGGTGAAAGGTAGTATTTCTGAAAGGCTTCAAAGCTCACCATACAGCTGGTGGTGAAGGGATGTGCTGCAGAAAATCTATTGAGCCCATCGACTAGATGACGTGAGTTCCTATAAACAAGGGACCTCACCTAAATCCACCGGATAACCAGTGGCATTATAGAAGGAGACATAGGGTTAGGGGTTATATTTCTTGTTTTAAAAATATTTATTTTATTTTTCTTCTATCTCTCCTTTGAACCTCACTCTACTTTTAAAATCCTAGAGAGCCATTCCCTATGGTTTTAGAATTTGTCCTCTCAACTCTTATCCTTGTGAACCATTGATCGATATGATGATCATAACTTGGTAAGTTCCATCCATTCAAGACCAATTCTCCACTTTCTCTTGGAATTAACCTTAGATAATAGATGTTACAATCATATCTAAGAGTTATGGCATGATATAACAAGGTAATTGTTGGTTGTTTATAGATAAAAAAAGTAGATCTAATTAATTTATATCTTCTTTTGGTGTTTTTTCCTTATTAAATATTGATCCTAGAATTATCACATGTTGGAATGGGGATGTATCTAGGGATTTTTTGTTCAAATTGACTCAAGTGACAATTCTTGAAATCAAAACATCATTTTTATTAAGGTACAAAGTCATTACCATTTAGAGATTATATAAATGGTGGTGGAATGATTTTGTGGTGTTCATGTGTCACCCCATGAGACCTATGCTTTATATGATTTTCATATGGATGTGTATTTTCTATATTACTCCAAATTTACATGAAATAATTATAAACTCCATTTTTGTTTCATTGTGGGTTACATGTGTAGTTATCTTCACCTATGATTGAGTGAATTGGTTGAGACATATGGGCCAGTCACTCCTTTAGAGGGAGAGCATGGATAATGTGATGAATTTTCCCTAAGCTATGAGATTGTGTCAACTTGTGATATGATAGCTTGATCTAAATCTATGAGATTAGGTCAATGTGTGATGTGTGGATTTCCCCATAGCTGTGAATTGGTTTGATGTGACTATTTCCCTTAAAGGTGGGAATAAATATTCCTTCTTTGGGAATATGGAAAGTTGAATGGTTTTCCAATTACATCTATCTAATGTATAAATTTCGCTATATCATGAAGAAAAAGTAGGTAAATATGGTCTTCAAGGACCTAACATATGTGTGCACATTTAGGATTACTTGTTGTTTACTTATACATTAATTATTATAATGGAATAAACTTGTGTATATTGTGAACTTATGGTAAAGATCTATTGGTGGTTCTCTATTGGGTTTTATAATCACACCCAATACATAAATCTCATATGATAAATCATATTCATCATAAACATTAACATGGTTAGTAGGTGACCCAAGTTTAAATGTAATAACATGTTCTGAGCATGAAACCAATGGATATACATTTTAGACCAAATATCAGGACAACATAAGTACATTTTAAAATAATAGTGTATTTTTTTTGTGGAAGAAATAATTTTTTTGATTATAAAGGACAAACCCAATATTCACTTCAATTGAATATTATGGAGTTATTAAATAAATATTGGGGATTTATTTAATTAAATTTCAAGTTCTTGTGTTTAACTATAAATGGATTTTCAGTAACAATAATGTTAAACTTGATGAATTTGGTATGACACTAGTAAATATAAATAGATTAGAATAAGCATATAACCATTTTATCATGGAAACACATGTGAAACATGTATTATATGTTATCGATCCATTAAATGTGTAGGGGTATATTTCTTTAGAAGGAAAAAATATTTTAGTGATAAGAAACTTGTTGATCAGGACATCCCTAATTCCATAAAAATATTATAAGAGGATATTGATTAATAAGTTACTGATATGGTTTGTGCCATAAATAATTATCATGAAGAAAGAATATGGGAAAAAATTTCTTTAGAAATATCCTAATATTATAGGTACCAATTTTTTTTTAAATTTTAAATTTTTTTCAAATGTTTGATATTCTCTCTATAATTTTTTTTCATATGTGTTACATATTTTAACAGATATGATATATTGATTGCTTATTTAGTTTTATTTGTATAATTTTATAATTAAATTTTTTTTGTAAAATTTTAGATATACTATTTTTAATTTGATAAAGAGATTTTCTATTTTATTTTGTTTTGTTTATATAATTTTTCAATTTCTATTCAACTATATATGAAACAATTAGATTTATATAATCATGTAGTTAAGTTTTGTTTTCTTTTATCTATATGATTTCATGTCTCAAAAAAATTTCAATTTTTTTAGTATTATATTTAACTAATTTAAAAAATATAAATAAAAAATTGTTTAGTTTAGTTTCAATATTTTTGTATCATTTTTTTCAATTATTACTTTATTTTCCATGTTCTGATAGATTGTACAATATTTTACTAATTGTTTGTAAATTTTATTTTTAGGATAATGTATGATCAAATAGATGAGTCACCTAGATATTTTAGGGATGATTATATGCCTACTTATACTAAGGATCCTCGTTATTCATCTACACATGATCCTTTTGATTTCAAAGGGAAAGAAAATTCTTTCAGGGTTGATAAATGTGGTAGCACAAATTTACCTAAATTATTAGTTTCTCCTAGCCCAGACCATAGGATAGTTATCTAGTTCAATGATAATGTAATTCCTATGGGTGTAATTCCAAATAATTTATAACTTTTATATTTTTTTAATCTATAGATAAAGTCATCATTATGGTTTTTTTGGAGTGGTGTCAATTAAATGACACTATCTCACTTATGGGAGAGCATTTTAGTTATCTCATTTATTATTATTTTATTTATAATATTTTTTATAATTTACTTTATTTTTTTCCTTATAATCATATGATATATGATATACTTGACACTAGATAAGTCAGGAGGAAACATTTATCTTTTTCTTCTATGAGGTAGAGATATTTTAAATCAAGGCTAATTTTGGATTTCATTTTTGGTGAAAGGGAAAATAAAAATCCTTATAATTTATATGGTTTCTTTGATAAAGATAAATATAAATATATTATTGAAATTAAAAAATAAGAAGAATTTTTGGTAAGTGAAATGCCAAATTTTCAGAGTTTTATTTTTTATAATCATTAAAAATGATCAAATTAATGTTTTTTATCCTTAATTAGCAGGCGATGAGGATATCTCATCAGGAGATCTAATCAAAAAATGTATACCCTCATAATTTATCTCATAGAGGGTATAAATTGTTGGAAGAATAGATGATGACTGAAATATTTGAAAAATTTAGAGCCCAGTCCTTAAGATATACATAGATGACCCTCCTCCCCAAGACATACATGAAAAATTGAAAATGGATCAAATGTTGAAAAAGGTAAGATGTCATAAATTTGAGGCAAAGGTTCTAGATAAAAATATTTTAAGAAGTTATTTAATTTATTTATTAACAATATATTTTATAATTCACTAGTAAATCATCCAAATACTATATAAAGAATTACCTTGAGGAGAATCATACACATGAGACCTATATCCTCGAGGTTAGGACTGAAATTTTGACATCTATATTATGGAATCCCAAATACCTAGGTTGAGTATGAGGATATAATATGGGTGTATAATTTTTTTTGATTATTCTGGAACTTATTCTTAAGATTATGTTTATAAATGAAAAATAAATGTTTTTTTGAAACCAAGGTTAAGGATATAGGTGATGTGATGGAGGATAGGATTAGATCATCAATATAAAAAATGTTTTCCTATATGAAATAATAGTTTCAAGATGCTTATATATATCTTCTTTCATATCCTACTCCTTCACCTCCACTTTAATATCCCGCTACTCCACCTTCTCCTCCATAACATCCCATCTACTATGATTTAAATGTTTAGGATTCCCAATATCAAATTATACCATATGGGATCATATATAATATTAGGGATACCCTAAATCATCATATGATAGAAATGAAAAAACTTAAGATAATAATATAAGATTTTATAGATAGATCATATAGAGTACCATTCCATACTGACGAGGTATCTAAAATTGAACAAATTTCCATATGTTTTTTTATTTTTACACCTTTAATTTATTGAAAAAATACCACTAAGGTATGATTCAATTATATACTTTATTTCATATTTGTGTTAATTATTTTTTAAGATTATATATATATATGAAATATTTTATAGGAATACGTTAAAAGTAAAGGCATCTTATATAGAAAATAAAAACATGTTGATACCCCATCATATATACTTCCTATTTCTGAAATAATTTCTAGATTATCATCATATTCATTTATGTTGAGTGATACTTATGAATTTCAAATGATTATTGAAATTAATGGGAACAATTATACAATAATAATTTTTAAGATATATATCATAGATCTTATAAATGTAGATATGTTGTGTCTTGAAATGATACAAATGTTTCCCTTATAAGTTTATTTTCATATTTATTTTAATTATATCAACTTGATCTAACTTCATGCATATGTTTTTTATTATGTATCTTCATACACTTTGTATTGAATATGAAATGTTATCAGCACATGGATTCATGGACACACAATTTATTTCTCTTGTAAATCAAATAATTTGGAATGAATAAAGAATAAATTATATATCTAAAATATTTAATAATGATTCACAAATGTGTTGGATTGTTCCTCATCTCAAAATCTATGAAACATTTATTTTATAAAGTATTATTTGTTTTTATTAAATAACCCCTCATATTATATATTTTTTATATTAGTGGCCATTGGATGTTTATTTTTTTCAGCAAGAAAGGAAACTTTTTTGGTTATTCTCCATATATGAATATGTTCAAGAAAAATTCCTAAATATATTAGAGAGATATTTTTTATTATTTTAATAATTATATATTATAATAAAATTATATTTTATTTAATACTTATCTTTTTTAAATAGGTTATGGAATCATAATAAGAAGGCAAGAGGAAATAGGAAAATAAATATCAATCATGTGTGCATAAGGGTGACTTCATTTTTAGTATTAAAATTTAGTAAATAGTTAAATTTTATTTTTAATTGAATTAATAACTTCTTTTTTTAAAACATTTTTCATAAAAAATAAGAAGTAATAAAATTTGGATATTATATTTTAATATTTATGTATGAAATAATCAAAACTAGAATGGTTACAAATTTACACAATCTTAGTGCAACAACTTGATATTTTATAAAATAAAACTATGTTTGATAGCATGTTCAACACGCAACACCGATCTTAAATGAAATGAAAAATATATAACTGTTATAACATATACATTAAATTGAAAAATATAAATATTATTAACTAATTTATGATATATATATATATATATTTATATTTCCCACTCAATATAAATTATCAATAAATTCTTAGTAAATAATTAATCAATTTTTAGTAAAGTAATTTTATTCTTCAAAAATAGGTTTTCTTCAAAAAAGCATTTTATTGATTTTTGGAAAGAAATATTATAATTATTTTCTGGAAATTTTAGAAAATGTATTTGATAAAATTAAATTCATTTTCTAAATCAGATTATCAAAATTTACCTAGGGTGAAATTTTGGGATTTTTTGGAAAATATTGATTTTTCAGTAAATAGTGAAAAATACCGTTTTTTGTAAAAATGTCATTTATTTTCAATAAATTATGTAATGTAAAAGTTAAATTATTTTTTAGATTTTATTTAAAGTAAATTAATTATTATTTAGTTATATTTAATTCACTTAATTAAATTTTAATCAAATTTATATTAGATTTTAGTATAAGTTTGTTTTTGGGTTTAAAAATGGTATTTTTTTGAAAACTATTTTAAAGTGCATAATGTACATACTTTTTAATTAATTAAAACAATACATAATGTGTAATATTTTAAATTTAATTTATAGATTATATATCATTAAATATTAACTCAAATTATTATATTGATTATTATTTTTCTTAGAGTTAATATAAAATCATCTTTTACTCGAGAAATATACTTCTTGGAAACCCGATTTTTTATTGTGTCTGTGGGTTTTGTTTTAAATTAAAATTTTCCAATTATGTGAATTGAATTTGGTAAATTGGTTTTAGTATCTATAATAATAATAATTTACATTATATAATTAGTTCAAATTAATTTTTTCCTATAATGAATAGTGAAAATAATAAAATTAATTACCGCAGTTAAGGTAAAAATAGTTTTATCAGGGGTTAAACTAAAAATATAAGAGTTAAAATCACCTAAAAACTTTTATAAAATATATTTTATGTCCATATTCCAAAATTATAATGTATGAGGCTCTATAATGGTCAACATTGGTATTTTTTTCATGTGAAAAACTTGGGTACACATTTTTCTTTTCAAAAAATACTAGTGTACCACTCACCTCACTAATAAAAGTCCACCCCTATATCCTATACAATTAACACATTAATATACATTTTTATTATCCAATAAATTAAAAAATATATTCCTTACATACCTCACTACATCATAGAATCTTTTTTTATTATAAATTCATCCTAATAAGGCTTTTGGTGCTTACTTAAGGAGGTTGCCCAAAGAAGATATATTGTGCTTAACTGAGCATATTTATTTTATTTCTTCTTCAAACTACTTTAAAATATTATAAAATTATTATTTTATATAAAAAAATATATCCCATATAATTATATTATATTAGGTTAATTTAATAACTTAAATCCATCTCCATTTCCATCAAATGGGATACGAAATCATTATTTGTGTGTACGGGGGACTACCACCTCACGAACCGATGTCATTCATTTTCCATAATCACCTATAATGGATTTTTTTAATGATTTATTGAAATTATATGTATTATATTTGTAATATATTTATAATTCTATAGTTATTATATCACATTTACCTTCTTTGTTCCCATTCTGTGGGGGATACGATACATCGCTTGTGTGTACGGTGGACTACCGCCCCACGAAGCGATGTGATTAATTTTTCATTTACAATTTACATGGAAGGTAATAAGGATAAATTTAATGAATATATGTAATATAAATGAAATATTAATGATTTAAATTACATATTTATCATTATTAAAATATAATATATTATTTTATTTCTTACACTGAAAAATGATAACATCATTTGTGTATGTGTGGACTACTGCCTCTATAAAGTGATGTGATTATTTTTTCATCACCAAAACACATGGATGTTATATATAAGTATATTTAATTAAATAATATGATATTTATAATATTAGTATAATTATGTAAATATAAAATATTACATACCTTCTTTCTATAATGATCATTGAAAAATAGAAATGTTACTCATGCATACGTACAGACTACCATCTCCATGATTATAACGTAGTTCATTTATCATAACCATATTTAATTACTGGTTTTAAAAAGTATAATTGATATATAAATATGATTTTTTTATATGTTGAATAATTACCTCTTTGACCAATAGTCAACCTACTAAAGTAATTTTTGACACATAACCTAATATCATCGAAACACCTAACATAAACTTATTTGATTAAGTAATTATATATAAAATAGAGATAATTGAAAGAAAAGGGATAATATAATTGAATGTATTTCTCAATAAATTATATAATTAACATAAGTTTGTCTTTTTGGATGATAAATGATTCACTTGACAAGTCAGGCTCAAGGTAGGGGACTTTATCTCAATTGTATTTCATTGATACATATTTTGATGTTATGAACATATATTATTTTATAAAGTGTATATAAATATCCATTTACATGTAATATCATGATTTTATCTATTTTAATGATATTTAAATTTTTTTAATGTTATTATTTCATGGGGCTTATGAATAAAATTTTTCCCAAGTGATAAGGAACTTTTCTTTTAAGAAATCCCTTTTAATGTTTTCCTTATAACTATTTCTCTTAAATTTATATGTTGTTAAAATGATTTTATGAAAGTTTTTAAATGGAAATAAAAGATTTTTAAAGAATATTTTATTTCTAATTTTTTTACTTTATTTCTAATTTTTTTAAAAGGAATCTTTTTAAATGTTTTATATGGACTATTTTGACAAACTAAAAATGGAATGTTCTATTTTTAACATATACACCGACAATGATTTTTAACACCACTGTGACTATTATTTGATTTATGGATTCCTTTTAGATATTCAATGTTTTCTTCATTGAAAAACCCACTTTCCCTTTTTTTGGTTATTTTGGTATTGAAAATGGGATTTTAAATGGAAATGGTATTTTTATATCCAAAAAGATTTTTCACATGGGTTCAAAAGTGTTTTTGAAAAGGACTTATGAAGAAAAGGTCAAAGAATTTAATTATTTATTCATGATATGGTACTTTATCATTATATTAATAACGGGTGAGCTTGAAACAACTTATAAAATGTATTGATCCCTATTATAGCTCATGGGTGATCCCGATATAGCTTATACGAAGGATTCAACCCCATTATAGCTCATAAAAAATGGGTGATCCCAATATAGCTTATACAATGAGTCGAGAACCATTTTAGCTTATGGGTGAGCCCAATATAACTTATATGATGGGTTGAGCCCCATTATAGCTCACAATAGATCCTAATATAGCTTATAAGAAGGGTGATCACTATTATAGCTCTCTATTTAATTGGGTAAAGTTCTTTGTCTTAACAATAAATGAGGGAGTTACTAAAGGATTTCTCCTATGGATTTAACTAGGATCTAGTTACTTCTGACACAACTTTAAAACAGGTTATGAATGTGATGCTCTAAGTTTTAAAAAAGGGTTTTTAATTTCTTGATATGTGTTTTAATGTCTCCCTTTGAGAAAAAATTATTTATGTTTTTCATATGATTTTTTTATTTCATACGCTCAAATAACTTTGAAGTTAAAGGTAAATTTTACATAAGTTTTCATATTTTCAACGGACTAATGATTTTTTTTCTTTTTCTAACCCTTAATAATATTTTTATTCACATACCGTGCTTTAAAATTTTTTCATAGGGTTTATGGATGGGTAAAGGAAAGGAATAAGTCAAGTTGAAAGTAATGAATAATTTTAATGAAAAGAAATCATGCTTTATCTTAAAAGCTTTATATTGTTGAAAAATTTGATACTGATTGGAAGTGTAGAATTTATATTATATGGTTTTGTTATATATGATTTATGCCCCAATTATCTAAAAATATAAACAAAAAAATAACCTCAAATTTAAAAAAAGTGAATTCTTTATTAAACCTAAAGATTATGTAATTTTTATGGATATGTCCTTATAGTTGGTATCAGAGGTTGGATTAGATAAATTTCGAGTTTAGGATAATGATAAGGACATACCCTTGAATTATTATACCTTATGGTTAAGTTAAAATGATATATAATTTTAATATAATGATGTTGCTTCATCTAAAATATGTGTGTTCAGAATGGTTTTCTAAATAGGAAATAAATAAGCTGTAGTGGGAAGTCCCAAAGAGGAAAATATCCTTCAAATTTTTGCATCCTGAGATGATTGGAATTGGAATAGAATAGTTTATTATAGATAAGTATCAGCTGAAACAAGATACTAATGGTGATGGTATCCATGATAGAGAGGAACCCGATCCACCCTAAAGGAATATGTCTATAGTGGAGAATTTTGTGATGCAACATCACCCATTATTTAGTGGATCATATGAACCAGTGGTAGAAGAAAGATGGATCAATGACCAGGAGAAGATATTTGAAGTTAGGGGATGTTTGGAACATCAAAAGTTAACCCTTTACATTTATCATTTTTAATGTGAAGATGATTGATGGTGGTATTTAGTTAATAATACTAGATAGAAATATGATATTGATAACATGCAATAGGAAACATTTAATAATATACCTATAATAACCCAACCTTATTACATTAAATAATATTGAATTTAGTCAAGAAATCAATTCCTTTCACATTGAGGATATTTTCAATTTTAGAGATTTAGAGAAAATGGTAATAACACATTCATGGAATTACACATTAATATAGAGTGGATACCATAAAAATAGTATTCATTTCTTTAAAAATATAAAACCTTTCAACAAAACATGACTTCATTAAAAATTAATCAAACATTTAACTTAGTTTACTTATTTTTCTTACACATCCTTATAACCTATGAGAATCATTTAAAAACTTGGGATGATCACAAAAATCTCAATAAGGGATATAAAAAGAAGGAAAGAACACATTAGTCCATGAATACTTATAACACATGAAATCATTTTCAAAAGACACACTTGTCACCCATATATACTTACTTTGTGAAACATGATATTTACACAAGATTGCCACAATAAATTATAACATAAATAGAACCATAAAGTTATATTGGGGAATTACTTATATAATTTGGTAACCATCTTGGATACCTTATAATTTGTAACCCTCACGACTAACTTAATATTTGTGTAACCATCACAATTACACTTTGAGTAACCATATGAATGAACTCCAACTTACACATACCCAATGATTTGGAGGGAGATATAGGTCCCACCCTTAATCATAAAAAATTCCCAAGAACCATAACATAATCATACAACATGAATAATTCCATAAAAACCTTGCTTTTGAATTTCATAAAATAGAATTTTAAAAGAAGATTTTAAAATAAAATCCCATTACAACTATAATATAATTCAAGTGAGACTTAATAGAGTGTATGGAATATGTATATAAACTATAAATAAACATAATTCAACATAATATAAACAAAACCCATCACACAAACAATTTTAAAACCACATAAATAACAAAGTAGACGGTTAACCCAAAGGATGAAAACCGGGTTAAGAATCCCCTTACCTCAGGTTTGTCTTACTTAAAACTCGTTTAAAATTACTGTATAATGATTAAAAGAGTGTTATTAATATCTTAAAGAAACAAATTAATGTTTATAACACTTTATATGATAATTTAATAACATCATTTCACCCTTTAATTATTAGTATTTTGTTCTTTCTATTGTTTTGGGTCCATTCATTACATGTTTTCTATGATCGGTTCATGATGGATATTTTTGTCGATTGGAAGTGAAACTACAGAATTAGAATGGAGTGGTATTTAAATATTACCAGAACCATAAATTATACCATTTATCATTCTGAATTATTTCATGAGGATAACTCATGAGTTAAAACATTATTGATATTTTCTTATGTTATTTTGGCGATTCTTTGATCATAAAGAGCTCATTTTGTTTAAAAAATTAATAACATGTGTACAAAATGATTCCAGAACCTTATATAATATATAATGAAAACAATTATAATCTTGTTCAACCATAAAAATGGTTTCATGATCATTATATAAGGAAGTAAAATAAATTTAAATCACATTATCCACGATGTCGGTAAATCGACACATCACAAACGATGTTTTAATTTCTTGAATAAGTGGGAGAGGAGAAGAAATGTAATGGTGAGTATTAGATAAACATGATGAAATAATGAATATTTAAAATACTGGATCATTCATTCTTCTTGTATATGGTGAGGTGAGGAATGAAAAAGAAAATAAAGGAATCTCGAAATAAAAGAAAATTTGAGAAATCCCTTACAACAATTTGGCATCCTAACGACGTCGCTTAAAATTTTATATAATATTTTGATGAGAGAAAAGGGGTATCTCATCATTATTACATAATATGGGAAGTAAGGGGGATATTTAATGACATATCCCAACATAATGTAAAGTAAATTAAAAATAATAACATAAAATGAAAGAAAAGAAATAAAACAAAATAGGATGCTTACGTATTGATCTCTTCTCCTTAAGATCCTTCTTAAGGCCTTTGGTTTTGGAATTTTGGTGAGACCAGAAGATCTAGGACGTGGGTAAGAGTCTTGGGAGTAGTATTGGGTAGAATTTAGGTAAGGATAAAGGCTTGAGAGGTGTGGGAGGAAGAGGGGAATGTGGGTGGTATTTATAGTGGATGATAGGAGGTATTTTACATTATTTTAATCATTATTATAATATTTTTTTCTCAAGAATATGAATAGTCTTAATTAATGTGACCCCAAATAGTAATAATGGTATATGAGTTAGAACCAAGTGGTCTTACATCATCCTTGCATGACCTATTATTCAATAAATCAAGCATTTAGCATTTATCGTATTTTACTATTCATAAAAAATTCTAGAATTTCAAAAAATTCCCAAAAATTCACCCTAAACATTTTTTGACATGTAGAATTCAAAAATGTGATCCATTTTTTGAAAATAATTTTCTAAATATTATTAATTTAATTTTTAAATAAAATAATTCTTATTCAAAAATTAACAATTTTAAAACTATAACTGCTTTTATATTACTTTGAAAAATTAATCAAGATGTAATTATCTTAATGCCTTAAAAAAATAAAATAACAATATAATTTACTATTCATTAGGGTCATATTACTATTCATATTAATATTCATAGGGGTATGTTACTATTCACAAAAAAAATCAAGTTGGCTCCATAAGACTCCAAATAACTTACTGAACACAATTTTAGATGAATATTTTTTGAAATTCAAAACATATAAGTATAAAAATTATGTTTAAAGGATATTTATAAATATATACTTAAAAAAAAGTTTCTTTTCATTTCATTTTTAAAAAAAATCTTGTGGTGTTACATTATCCCGATCTTCTGGAAATTGCATCCTCACAATTTTATTTACTAATTAAACAAGTGAGGGTACCTTTCCCTCATAGAATTTTTAGAATCCCTTGTTGCTTATTCAACCATGTGGTTTCTCCACGAAACCTATACCTGGTGGATTGCCCTATTTCGCAATACTTGTTCCCTTCGATCAAGAATTTGAACTGGTTTCTCTTCATAAGAAAGGTTATCTTCCAGTTGAAATGCTTTTGGGCTCAAAACATGAGTTGAATCTGGCATATAATTTATCAACACTGAAACATGAAAAAAATTATGTACCTGAGATAAACAGAGAGGTAAAGCTACTAGATATGAAACTAGTCCAACTTTCTCCAGGATTTCAAAAAGACCGATGAACCACAGACTTAGCTTTCCTTTCTTACCAAAACACATCAAACTTTTCCAAGGAGAGATTTTAAGGAAAACATGGTCACCTAACTCAAAAAATAAGTCTTTCCTTATATTATCAACATAACTTTTCTACCTATTCTCAGCTATCATCATGTACTGCTAGATCATCTTCACTTTCCCAGCCACTTCGTCTACTAATTCTAGCCCCATCAACTTTCATTCACTAACATTATCCCAAAACGTTGGAGTATGAAACTACTTACCATAAAATGCCTCAAAAGGTTCCATTTTTATTCTGGAATGAAAACTGTTATTATAAGAAAACTCAACTGAAGAAAGATGATGATCCCAACTTCCTTGGTAGTACATTGAACAATCTCGAAGCATATCCTCCAAAGTCTGAATTATTAGTTATGACTTCCCATCTAATTGAGGATGAAAAGATATTATAAAATTTAATTCTATTCCCAATGACTTCTGAATCTCCTTTCAAAAGTTAGAATTGAACCGGAGATCCCGATCAGATACAATGGAAAAAAGGAACTCCATGTAACCTGACAATATCCTTGAGGTATAGTTGAGAAAGATGATCCCACAACATCATATCTCGAATAGAAAGAAAATGTGCATATTTTTTTATTCAATCAACAATAAACCAAATCACATTTTTACATCAAGAAGTCTATGGTAGTCCCACCACAAAGTCCATGGATATATTCTCCCATTTCCACTCTAGCACTAGAAAAGGATGAAGCATCCCCTTCAGTAACTACCGATCTACTTTAACCTGTTGACATGTAAAACATTTCATGGTAAAATCATAAATTTATCTTTTCATTCCATCCCACCAATAATACTCCTGAAGGTCTCTGTATATCTTAGTGCTGCCAAGATGAACTGAAAATGGAGAACTATGAGCTTCACACAACAAATCTTTCTTCAACTAGGAATCACAAGGAACACACAACTTTTTTCCAAATCTCAAAACACAATCTTTATTATGGTTAAATTCTAGAAACTTACCCATTTTAACCAATTCTACATTTTTCTTTTGCTCATGGTCTTCCTTCTGCTCTTGCTTAATTTTTTCTGATAATGATGACTACACTAAAACCTAAAACAAAACAAAGGTATTTCCTACACCAACAACTTCTATGCCAAAATTCATCAAATCATTAATCAAGGGATCATGTTCTAAACGTATCATGGTTAATGATGCATGATGTTTTTGAATCAAGGCATCCACTACTTTGTTTTCTTTTCTAGGATGATAATTGATCACGCAATCATAATCCTTTATCTATTCAATCCATCTTCGCTACCTCATGTTTAATTCCTTCTGAGTTAATATATACTTTAGACTTTTATAGTCAGTATATATTTGACATTTGGCTCTGTATAAATAGCACCTCCAAATTTTTAAAGAAAAGAATAATAGTTTCCAATTCAAAATCATGTTTGGGATAATTTAACTCATGAGGTTTTAATTGTCTTGAAGCATAAGAAATTACCTGGTCATTTTGTATCAAAACACAACCAATTCCCTTCAATAAAGCATCAATGTAGATGAAAAAATCACCATTTTAGGATGGTAAGTCCAAAATCGGATCATTCACCAATATCTTATTTAGTTCTTGAAAACAAACATCACATTCTTCTGTCTAAATAAATTTAACCCCTCTCGTGTTAACTTAGTTATCAGGATAGATAACCGTGCAAAGTTCTTAATAAACCATCGGTAATAACCTACTAATCCAAGAAGAATACGAATCTACGTAACATTTATAGGGATTTTCCATTCATCAACTACCTTTATTTTGGAAGGATCAACTATTATTCCATCCTTATTTACAATGTGCCCAAGAAAAGAAATATGTTGTAACCAAAAATCACACTTGCTGAATTTTCCATACAGTTTATTTTCCTTTATGGTTTGTAAAAAAACCCTTAGATGTTTTTTCATGCTCCTCTTTATTTTTGGAAAATACCAGAATGTCATCAATAAACACAACCAAAAACTTATCCAAAAACCCATAAAATATTCTATTCTTGAGATTCATGAATACATCAGGTGCATTAGTTAATCCAAACGATATAAAAAAAAATTCATGGTGCCCATATCTAGTATGAAAAGGTGTTTTTTGTATGTCATCCTCCTTCACCTTTAGTTGATGGTATCCGGATCTCAAGTCAATCTTGGAAAGGTACTGAGCTCCCTGGAGCTGATCAAACAAGTCATTGATATGAGAAAAAGGATACTTGTTTTTAAAAATGATTTTATTCAATGCTCTATAATCATTGCAAAGTCTCATGGAACCATATTTCTTTTTAACAAACAAAACAGGAACACCCCATGGTGAAGTGCTAGGACGAATGAAACCTTTATCAAGAAAATCCTGCAACTGATTTTTCAATTCAAGAATTTATATTTGATCCATATGATATGGGGGTTTTGAAATTGTCTTATCATAAGGAACTAAGTTAATTGTGAATTTGACTTCTCGATCAGGTATGACACCAGGCAACTCATTAATAAAAACATCAATATATTCATTTACCATAGGCACATCATTAATCTGAACAGTTCCCTTATTTTTAATAATATGAGTAAGATAACTTTAATTTACACCTTTCATCAGTTTCTCATCTTCCTGATATGTTATCAATTGTATGGGTTCACTCTTGTATACAAATTTAAATTCTCTCTAAAAAACAACTTCTTTATGTCTACAGTCAATCTTAGCATGACAAACATCAATCCAATCCATTCCCAAAATAACATCAAACTTGACTAAGGGAAAAACAATAAGGTTTTCAGGTAAAGTATTTACAAATACCATAATAGAAAGATTATTATAATTCCTCTTTGCTATAATATCCCCCCTAGCATTTTAACAATAAGTGCTGGTCTCATTTTTTGAGGTGATATTTCCAATTTACCCAAAAATTCCTCATAAATAAAATAATGTGTAGACCCAATATAAAAAAAAACTTTAGAAAAATCTGAGTAAACAAACAAAGTACCTGATACAAATTCATTGGATGGCCCGACGTCTATTGATGTAGTCACAAAGGATCTCACTACACCTTTCTGCTTATAGTCTGGCTTCTTTGAAAAATTTGGATCTCTCTTTGGGAAGACATTTTCATAATGACCCATCTCACCACATTTAAAACAATTAATAGTTTTCTTATCAGGATTAGTCTTAGGATCATTTTCATTACAATATTGGACCATATTTCCAAACTTACCACATCAAAAACACTTCCCAGTTTTGGTGAGACATTCTCCAAGGTGCTTCCTGCCACACTTTTCACAAACCAGAAACTGGATTTTATCATCATCAAATTTATTTGGTTGATTCTTACCCATCGGTTTACATCTACATATATTCTTCTCCTTATTTCCAAAATTCATGTGATCATCATCAAAATCCATCTCTACCCTCTCATAACATCAGACAAGTTTCTCAAAACTTTTGAATTCATGGGATCCCAACACCCTTCGATACCTTGGATTCAATCATGAGTAAAAGCAATTGATTTTTATATCAAGATCCAAAATAAGATTTGGATAATACCTCTCTAGTCACGTGAATTTTGATTCATACACAGCCACTGAATCCTCCTCCTTTTTCTTCAATTCAAGTAATTGCTACTACATCCTAAGTCACACCACCTTAAGAAAATATTTTTCAAGGAAAAGTATTTTAAATTAATCCCACTCTAAGGCATAAATATCCTCTATATCTCTGATATTCCTTACCATTGACCACCACTGATCAGCTTAACCTTCAAAACTATAAATGAAAAGACTTACCTTTTGATTATATGAACAACCCATTACATAAAATGTCTTTTCAAGGGATTTAATCCATCCTTCATCTACTACTGGGTCAGAATATCCATTAAAAGCAGGAGGGTGTTGTCTCATAAAATGTTCCACTATTGTCATGTTCCATTTTGGTACCTCTGGTTTTTATCTTACCTGGATTCTAGCACCATTTATTGCCTACATCAGCTGAGCCATTACTCTCACAAACTGTTCGGTTCCAATCCCTACCATTCTGGGCTACAGATTCAGAAGGATGTCATTATGTCAGTGCCTCTCCTCTTTAGTTTCCCTATTTCTTCTATGGACAACCATTCTGAAAAAACACATCTTTGTCAAAGAAACATGGTAATATTTAAATTCTATAACATTTCAAATTAACCATAAAGTAAAAATCATTTATGGTATTCTATTATATCTTCCCAACCCCTAAAGTTATCTAAACCATCCTTTGATACCAATTATAAGGAACCAACCTTATTACATTACATAATCCTTAATTTAGTCACGAAATAAATTCCTTTCACATTGAGGATATTTTCAAGTTTATATCCTTAAAGAAAATATATATAACACATTTATGACATTACACATTAATACAGAGTGGATACCATAAAAATAGTATTCATTTCTTCCAAAATATAAAACTTTTCAAAAAAATATGTTTTCATTGACAATTCTTAAAAAATTTAACTTGGATTAATTATTTGTCTTACACATACTTATAACCTATGAAAATAATTTAGAAACTTGGGATGATCACAAAAATATCAGTAAGGGATATAAAAAATAAGGAAAGAACACATTAGTCCAAAAATACTTGTAACGTATGAAATCATTTTCAAAAGACATACTTGTCACCCATATATACTTACTATATGAAACATGATATTTCCAAAAGATCCCCAAAATAAATAAGAACAAAAATAGAAATATAAAGGCATCTTGGGACATTACTTATATAATTTTGTAACCATCTTGGCTACCTTATAATTTGTAACCCTCACGGCTACCTTACAATTTGTGTAACCATCGTAGTTACACTTGGAGTAAACATACGAATGACATCCAACTTACACATACCCAATGAATTTGAGGGAGATATAGGTCCCAAAATTAATCATAAAAAATTCCCAAGAACCATAATATAATCATACAACATGAATAATTCCATAAAAACATTTATTTTGAATCTCGTAAAATAGAATTTTAAAAGAGGATTTTAAAATAAAATCTCATTACAACTATCATATAATTCAAGTGAGACTTAATATAGTGGATGTAATATATGTATACACTATAAATACACATAATTAAACATAATATAAACTAAAAAAATCACACAAAATTTTTTAACACCACATAAATAACGAAGTATAAGGTTAACCCAAAGAATGGAAATCCGGTTAAGAATTCCCTTACCTCGGGTTTGTCTTATTTCAAACTCATTTAAAATTATTGTATAATGGTTAAAAGAGTGTTATTAATATCTTAAAGAAAATTATTCATGTTTATAACAACTTATATGATCTTTTAATAACATCATATCACCCTTTAATTATTAGTATTTTATCCCTTCCATTGTTTTGGGTGAGTTCATTACATGTTTTCCATGATTGGTTCATGATGGATATTCTTTTCGATTGGAAGTGAAAATACAGAATTGGAATGGAGTGGTATTTAAATATCACTAGAACCATAAATTATACCATTTATCACTTCGAATTATTTCATGGGGATAATTCATGAGTTAAAACATTGTTGATATTTGTTTAGGTTATTTTGGAAATTCTTCGATCACAAAGAACTCATTTTGTTTCAAAAAATTATAACATGTGTATAAAATTATTTCAGAACCTTATATAAGATATAATAAATAAACTATAATATGTTTCAACCATAAAAATGGTTTCAT
The DNA here is from genome assembly GCA_963277665.1 of Viscum album. NCBI lineage: Eukaryota > Viridiplantae > Streptophyta > Magnoliopsida > Santalales > Viscaceae > Viscum > Viscum album. The sequence continues at coordinate 1,913,599,802 of OY728127.1, forward strand.
GACCTGTATTGAAGTAAGTAAAAGAAATTGAAATCACATTATGCACAATGTCGGCAAATCGACACATCATAGACAATGTTTTAATTTCTTGAATAAGTGGGAGAGGAGAAGAAATGTAATGGTGAGTATTACATAAACATTATTAAATAAAGAATATTTAAGATACTATATCATTAATTCCTCTTGTATAAGGGGAGGTTAGAAAAGAAAAAGAAAATGAAGGAATCTCAAAATAAAAGAAAAGTTGAGAAATCCCTTATGAAAATTTGGCAGCCTAACGATGTCGCTTAAAATTTCATAATATATTTTGATGAGAGAAAAGTGGTATCTCATAATTATTACATAATATGGGCAGTAAGGGGGATATGGAATGACATATTAAAACATAATCCAAAGTAAATTAAAAAGAATAACATAAAATGAAAGAAAATAAAGAAAACCAAAGAGGATGTTTACCTTTTGATCTCTTCTCCTTGAGATCCTTCTTAAAGACTTTGGTTTTGGATTTTTGGTGAGGCAAGAAGCTCTAGGACGTGGGTAAGAGTCTTGGGACTAGTAATGGTTAGAAATTAGGTAAGTATCAAGGATTGAGAGGTGTGGGAGGAAGTGGGTAAAGAGGGTGGTATTTATAGTGGAGGAGAGGAGGTATTTTAAATTATTTTAATCATTATTATAATATTTTCTCTCAAGACTATGAATAGTATTAATTAATGTGACCCAAAATATTAATAATAGCATGTTATTTTGAAACAAGTGGTCTTACATCATCCTTGAATCACCTATGATGAAGTAAATCAAGTATTTAGCATTTATTGTATTTTATGGTATTTTATTATTCATAAAAAAATCTAGAATTTCAGAAAATTCCCAAAATTTCACCCTAACCATTTTTTGATGCATATAATTCAAAAATGAACTCCATTTTTTGAAAATAATTTTCTAAATATTATTAATTAAATTTTTTAAAAAATAATTCTTTATTCAAAAACTAACAATTTTAAAACTATAACTGCTTTTATATTACTTTAAAAAATTAATCAGAATGTCATTATCTTAAATACTTAAGAAAATAAAATAATAATATAATTTTCTATTAATTTGGTTCATATTAATATTCATATTACTATTCATAGGGGTGCATTACTATCCACCAAAAAATCAAGTTGGTTCCATCAGACTTCAAATAACTTACAGAACACAATTGTAGATGACCGTTTTTCAAAATTCAAAACATTGAAGTAGTGAAATTATGTTTAAAATATATCTATAAATATATACTTAATACAAAGTTTTATGCATTTCAAATTATTTTTAGAAAACCTTGGGGTGTTACAATACCTCTTTAAAAATATTTACTTAAGGTTTTTCAACTAGGATAGGGAAATAATTCATGGAATTGAGGTAAAGGGATGAATATTTAGTATTTGTTTATAATGAAAAATTTACAAGATTGTTCAGGTATGTGATAGATTTTATTCGGGACACTGGTAGCAAAATTAACCAGTTTTAATCAGGATTGAAACCATGTTTATGAAGATCTTTGGCTGCATTAAAATTTATAAGTTATGAAAATTTTGTTCATTGTGCTGAGAAAGATGAGTTGTAATTTTATGAAACTTATGTTCCATGATATGAAAGGAGTAAGAAACAGTCAAGGAGGAAAGAAATGGAGAATAAACCAACTAATAAGCCTGGATGTAAGTCCAAAACATGTTTGAAGTGCGTTAAAAGACATTTTGTTGAATTTTTTTTATGATTTAGAAAATGTTATGAGTGTGGTAAGTTTGGTCATAAGGTTCGTGACTGAAATGAAAAGAGTCTCAAATAATAAAATAACAAGATAACAAATATCTAGTAAATGGAGATATGTTTTAGCTTAAAATATTTGGGACATTATGCTAATGTGTATACAAACTTCCTTATATAGGGTAGAAATCATCTTGATTGAAAATAGAAAGGTGTGTAAAAATCATTTACTACTTCTGCAATTGATCTTAGGCTTTCTGGTGAAATAGTGAAAGCTCTAGAGAGCTTGGTATTTTTTGAAGTTTAATCATAATTTCAAATATTTAAACACTCCTTTTTAAGTTTTAAGTGATGATATCTTAAAGTTATTAATGACATTTTATGATATGTTTGGTTGGGTTTATGTTTATGTAAATCTTTGGTTTAATGTGTAGTATTCCTTTACATTTTTAGACTAGAATTTTAAGGTATTGATAAAATTTTGGGTTTAAATGATCTTTGGTGATTAAATATATTTTTTAATGATGCTAATAATATTTACAAGAATGCTATAAGGAGGAAATTTTATGAAAAAGGATAGATCAAAAGCTGGGTGACAACCCAACACAACCGGAAAGATCGAGGGTCTTCAACCCACTATCGAAAGTCAAAAAGGGTGAAATTTCTACCAATAGCCTATAAGATTTCATCATTAGTATGAAATCATTATATTAAATTTAATAGTTTTAAATAAAATGATAAATTTTATTTCCATAATATATGTTTTATCATATAGAAAACCATGGGATTAAAAAGTGATTTTATGAGTAATGTTGTTTCAGAATAGGATCATTATAATTTTTAAAAACATCTTACATTATTCTAAACATTTTGGTTGTAGTTAATTTATAATGATATAAGTAATATATGGTTATCCTTTTTGGGATTATGTGATCCTTTATATGTTTATTTTAGTACTTCACACATGAAAAATTCATCTTGGATACTCATCATTTGAAAAAATATTAGAGTGTTGTGGAAATTGATTAATTGAGGAAATTGTACTAGAAAATTAAGTATATTTCATTATTATTTTAGTCAAGATAGTAAATTAGTTCCTCAAATATAATAAAAATATCTTTAAAATTAAAATTTTATCCTATTACGTTAAATTTTAATGAATCAAATGGTCTTTTAATTCATTACATATTTATGGTTTTGAGGTCCTTAACTTTATATTAATCATTCCCATTATTATGATAAATTTTATATACCAATATCCATACTTGTTTGAACATTGATATTTTCTTACATATACAAATATTCACTTCCCACTAATGTTCTCCTACTCAGAAACCTAGTTATACATTATTCCAGATGAACTCTATACCTTCTTTTCTCTCTTATAAAAAATAAGTTTTGTTGACCTTTTTTATGATGTGGGTTCCCAAAATAGGCATATTAAAATTTAAAAAATTTGATTAATTAGATAAATTTAAAATTGTGAGGTTGGAATTTATTATTGGGTGGGGGGAGGATGTAAGACCGCAAGATTTTGGAAAAGAAACTTGTTCGATAGCATTTTCAACATGCAACACTGAGCTTAAATGACCCACAAAATATATAACGGTTATAACCTAGCCATTAAATTGGTGAGTATGAATAATATTAACTAATTTATGAAATAAAAATATAAATTTTCTAATCAATAAAAATTATTGATAAATTCTTAGTAAATAATCAATCAATATTTAGTAAAGTAATTTTATTTTTCAAAATAGGTTTTTCTTTAAAAATTATTTTTATTGATTTATTTAAGGAAATATTATAATTAATTTTCTAAAATGTAAAAAAATTTATTTAATAAAATGTAATTCATTTTTTAAATCAAAATATTAAAATTTACTTAGGTAAAAAATTTAGTAATTTTTCAGAAAATATTTATTTATCAACGAATAGTGAAAAATACTGGTTTTTGTAAAAATGCCATTTCTTTTCAATAAATTAAGAGATTTAAAAGTAAAATTATGTTTTAAAAATGATTTAAATTAAAATATGAATGATTTAGTTATATTTAATCCAATTAATTACCTTTGAATCAAAATTTTTATTGGATTATAATATACTTTTTTTTGGGTTTAAGAACGAGATTTTTTGAAAACTATTTTAAAGTGAATAATGTTCCTAATTTTTAATTAATTAAAATAACCCCTAATTATAAATGTTTTAAATAAAATTTTAACTTATATATCATTAAATGTTAATTTATATTCATCAAATTATTATTATTAGTCTTATAGTTAATATAAAATCATCATTTGGTTGAAAAATACACCTCTTGGAAACCTGTTTTTTCATCACGTCTGCGGGTTTGGTTTTAAATTAAAATTTAAAAATTATGTGAATCTATATTTTTAAAATTTATTAAATATTTTTAATCTTAATAATTTATATTATCCAATAATTTCAACATATTTTCTTGATCATAATGAACTGTGAAAATAATAATAATTAATTACTGGATTTAAGGTACAAATTGATTTACCATAGAGTTAAAATAAAAAGATAAGGGTTAAAATGTAATAAAAACTTGTCTAAAATATATTTTATAGACATATTTAGACATTATCATGTCTAATTATCAATAATTTTCTATTTTGACCATTTTTTATGTGAAAAAGTTGAGTAAGAATTTTTCTTTTCAAAAATTACAAGTGTGACACTCACCTTACTTATAAAAGGCCACCCCTATCCTCTCATATTTCACACATTCAAAGCCCATTTTATAGGACAATATCTGAGAAAATATCTTCCTTAATTCCCTCCCCATATCCTGGAATTTTTTTTGATAAAAAATCCATCCTAAGAAGGCTTTTGGAGTTTACCAAAGGAGTTTTCCCAAAGAAGAGATATCATGCTTAACTAAGAATCTTATTTTATTTATTCTTACCCTCATTAAAATATTATAATTTTATGATTATATAATAAAAAAATTATCTCCCATATACTTATATGTTATTATATTAATGTAATAACTTAAATACATATCCTCTTCCATTAAATGAGATACAAAATCATCATTCATGTGTACAGAGGACTATTGCCTCACGAACTGACGTCATTAATTTTCCATCATTTCCTCTCATGGTCTATTATAGTGATGAATTTAAATTATATGTAACATCTCAAATTTTCTATATATTATTTTTGGATATTATATGGATTATTTTTAAGACCATGCACTGAGACGGTGTGCAATTCTAAGGCCCGATGTTCCTAGAATAAATGTTTGAAATATATTAAATATATTAAATAATATGTGCTCATAGGTTTCCTGAAAAAGTATAATAAATCCCAAATGGAGGCCTGAATTAGAAATCTAATGGAACTATTGAGTTCATAATGAAGGTTTTACCCTTGTAATGACATAATATTTTTCAGCTTTGGTCACCTATGAAAAAGTTATCATGGGCATGAATTAATGAAATAAATTAAAATAATCAATTTATTTTGTTATATAAATATAGTGAATGTTTTCTCTCCTATAATATTTTAGCTATGGAAATTGACTTAGGGGTTTCCACTAAACTCTGGAGACCTAAGATCTGTTTGAGGAGATATTTTTTGGAAAATAATAACGGATCAAGATCAAATCGCAGATCATTGCACCGACAAAGTTGGAGGATCTCATTAACGACAAAAAAACAAATGTTCTTCATTAACGATCGATCCAAACTCTAGGTAGGATGTTTTTTTGATTGGATTTATTTTTCATTCTTGATTTCTATGATGAACATGAATCAATCAATGAATAGATTTATCCATGTTTCAATCATCTTATGGGATGGGTTAGATTAATCGGGGTTTGGGAGAATTACTTTATAATTGTTCTCATGAAAAAATTAAGATCAAAATGAACATAGATATAGATTTTTTCCTTTTATTTGTTCTTGTTATTTTCTCCCTTGGTTCTTCGTTCACTGTAGGTGTTCTTCATTTGGACTGGGGTTCGACATATCTCGATCAATTGATTGTGGAACACCTATTTATTAGTGCAATGATATTAAATCAAAAATCTAGGATCGACACGACATGATGGTGGTGTGACGATGGAAGTGAAAGAAAATCAAATGGTTTTGGATACCTAATTTCACTTTCTTAGGATTTATTCAGCACACAACAAAGAACAATGTGTAGATCCATTTTACAAAAGGATTGTATGGAGGAAATCATTGTTCGATGATGGATAGGCTTTGAATAGATGAAATCGTTAATTCCCCAGTGAAATAGTTGTTGTATGATTGGTCAAAGGCCCGTGCAACAGATTAGATTTTATAGAATTTTCCGCACTACATGACGTGTAATCTAGATCCAAACAATGTGTGGGGCCCCCTTACTGTGGTACTATGGTTTTGGAAATATTTAATGATCACATGGTGAGTAACCCTTGTCACATGGAGTGTGACCCCTTCTATGTGAATCTTTGTGTACTTAGGAGAGTACAAGGACATGGGTAAAAGTATATGGTCAGATGGCATGCTGTGTACTAGTATACAGACTTAACTTGGTGTACATGGGCTGGTACATGGACACATACTTGGTATATAGACATAGATGGGCAAGACATCTAGGATACCATGTGTCTCTACACACTATATACTCCTTCTACACAATGTATAATTGGATACTACATGTTGTGTGAGGATTTTCCACCTAGGTAGGCATAAAGATAGCTGGACATACCATGTACCCCCTAGTACATACTTTGTACCCCTTAAAGAGTGCTTGTGGCTCTCTGTTTTCATAGTTTAGACTAGCACTACTACAAATACCCCTTTTATCAGCACTAAAAATGACCTTTAACAGCGCTAGAAAAGTGCTGTTAAAGCAGACATAGAGAGGGGGGGGGGGGTCCCCTTTATCAGTGCTCCAAAAAAGTGCTGATAAAGACCCCTTTTATGAGCGCTAAAAAAAGCACTGATAAAAGGGGTCTTTTATTAGTGCTAAAACGAAGCACTAATAAAAGGGTCCTTTATCCGCGCTTTATTTTTAGCGCTAAAAAAATACCCCTTTTATCAGTGCTTTTTTAAAAGTGCTGATAAAAGTTAAAAAAAATTAATTTTTTTTTAAAAAATACAGGCAATCTCGGGGGGGCTTTTTACAGCGCTTGAGCCCCCCCTTTATCAGCGCCTTCCCACACCTCCAGCGCCCCCACGCACCCCCTACACCCTATATCAGCGCTATCCCCCACCCATTATCAGTGCTAGATCCCATATTCCCCCATGCGCACGCGCCCCTGCCTCCACCGGGTTTTAAACTCAAGACCTCCCCCCTGCACGCCTAATCCCTTACCACTCTTCTATTTTGATTTGTTTTCCATTTCATGATATATATATATATAGTTATATTTATTCATATAGTAATATATATTTATATTAATATATATATAGTTATATTAATATATATATTTATAGTTATATTAATATATATATTTATAGTGATATTAATATATATTTATAGTTATATTAAAATATATATGTAGTTATATTAATATATATATAGTTAGATTAATATATAGGTACATAAATATTCATATATTTGTATTTTAAATAAAATGGATATTAGTTATTATTTAGATAAATCTAATATATTTTATATGTAAATATATTTTATTATTTATATTTATAATTATATTTTTATGATTGAATATAAAAAAATATGTATATATTGTTATATATTTGATTATAAATAGCAGTTCATTATAAAAAACGATAAAATTTCAAAGACATAATATCAATATGAATGTAATACCTTGGAATAAATTTAGTTCCCAACAAAAAAAGCCAATAATACCCCCTTAAATGAGGCTGAAAATCCACAAAATGTTAAAAAATCAGGGTATCCTGACTAAAAACTCAGTTTTGGAGGCCTTATAGGCCTCTTATGGCCTCGAAAAAACCTTAACCAGGGTACCCCTGGTCATAGGGGTGTAGATCTCATCACAGGCTTTGATTTGAAATATGGTAGAGCTCAAACGGACACCCGGATCAAAAGTTATGGCCGTTTGAAGTTCAATTTGTGTTTTCAACATATTTTGGGTCTTTTTTTAACTTTTTTAGTCTTCAAATTGTTATTAAATGAAAATTACTCCATAATAATTAGAAAATTATTAATTGAAAATATTTTTTTTAATTTTTTTATAGGCCATTTTCACTAAATATCTTATATATTAAGTGTAACTGTATATTTATACTTATCTAAAATATATTTAAAATTATATTTAAAAAATATATATTATATTTATATCAATATAACTATATCTATATATTTAAATATTAATATATTTTTTTAATGATTTTTTTTGGAATTAGTCCTTTTATCAGCACTTAAAAAAAGCGCTGATAAAGACCCCCCTTTATCAGCACTACTAAAAAAAGCACTGAAAAAGGGGTACCCTTTAATAGCGCTAAAAACAAGCATTGTTAAAGGGGGTACCTTTATCAGTGCTAAAAAAAGCACTGATAAAGGGGTACTTTTATCAGCGTTTTTTTAGCGCTGATAAAGGTACCACCCTTTATCAACACTTTTTTGTTAACGCTGATAAAAGGGTGGCGCTGGCCTTGGCCTGTTTTGTGGTAGTGTAGTATAGGTTGATTGTGTTTCTATTGGTACTTTTATACAAGGATACAATGTGTCATTACATCCATATCACTAGATTGTGATCCCCTCTAGAGGTTAAGTATCAGATAGAGTTATGGCATCCATTTATGTGACTGGAGTACAATCCTCTATCATCCTTTGTTCCCTAGGTGGAATTTTTGAAATCAGTATGAACTCCCTAATCTAGGAATTGATCCTCAATCTAGAAGGCTATATCAGTTGGGTTTGTGGTATCATTGTCATATGATCCCATACATAGTGGGATGATCTATATTGAATTCATGGTGTCCCCTAGCAGTCCTAGACATGACCCCTATCTACGTATCAGAGTCTTCTTATACTAGTTATTAGGTGGAGTCAAATGATCTAAACCTCTTCATCAAGCATCTTCGATGATAACATGGATCATGGAGTGGGTTCTCCCAGAATGAGCATTGCTTCTAGAATAATCCTGTGACTGGCATTTGGTTATGACCACTTGGTGGCACGGTGTCTTTACAAAGTATATCAATGTGTTTTTGTTAAAAATTTATTATTGTATATTGTATTTATATGACTATACTTGGTGCTTCATGTTTAGTGTTTTTTAAGTGTCCTACTAAGTATTATTATACTCACCCCTACATAGGCTTTTCCAGCACAAGCCATGTCTTATATAGATTTAGGACCTTTTGACGGTGTCTTAGGAGGACAGGGAGCGGGTGGAGTGTAGGTGGAGATTTTTAGACTGAGGTGTTTATAAGGAGATTTATTTTGACTTAGTCCTCTCCCTTGGATTAGGTTGGACTTTTATAGTTTTTTGATGGGCTTATATTTGGCCCCTTTTTCCATTTTCAGTACTTTTACTATCGTATTTTGTTGTGGAATCTTAGATGTATGCATGCATTGTTTCAATTTTTTTATATTTCAACATTGTGTAGGCTTTGATATGTGTTCCTATATAGAGGTAATTTAGGATAATTCCTATTATTTGTGTGATATAACTACTTGGAACTGGTCTTTATCCCCTAACCTATTGGAGATGGGCATGGGGTAGTCACATGATAGACCTTGGCGAGTCGAGTCAAGATAGAGTAGTATCAGATGATTCAGTTCATCCTTAGGACCCGAGTTGATGAGATTGGTTTATGGAAACACTATTTAGTATTTAATGTTCAAATTTTAGTCTAGAGACTTCAATGTTGGTGCGGTAGCCGATATATCCATACACCCAGACTCTGATTACCTACCTTTTGACTTAGTACATGTAAACACTAGTTATAGGGTAAATTTTAGCTACATGAATCATATAGGAATGGTTCTGTTTCCATTTCATTCTTGACTCATCTCCCCAGATATACTCTTTTAATTGTGATACATCTTGTTTTATTTCAAGATTCCACTACGTAGACAACCAACCCAGATTCCACTACATGATGATGAGGATAATTTTTCCAGTGAAAAGGCATTGATACATGGGATTGTACCAGAGATAGTACCTCTGGGTGGTTTACCTTCTATACCACCACCAGTTGAGTAGAATCTAGATATAGCAATGCCAGCTAAGGTTTCACATAGTTTGAGTACATTACACAATTTTCCAAGGTAGTGACCTACCAAGTTTTGGGGTGAGCGATAACCCCAGGTGGATGAGGATAGGCTAGAGGTAGTCACTCACATTTTTTACCTTGTGAGTATGCCAACAGACCAGAGGTCAGTCCTCATGGTGAGTATTATTTAGGAATTTTTTGGTAAATGTTTGATCTTTGTGACTTAGTCACATGACAAGAAAACTCTCTCCCGTAAATGTTTTGAGCATCTATTCAGAGAGGAGTTCTATCTATCCATGTTGTGATCGGTACACGTACAAGAGATTATTCATCTACAGTAGGGTAGTATAACCATGGAAGAGTATCTAGTGAAGTTTACTGATCTATCACATTACTCCTTGGATATGGTGTGAGACCATTTCTTCAGAGTTCAAACCTTTTAGGAGGTCTTGAACTGGGACATCAAGGATTCAGTAGTATCCATTTTCATTAAAACATATGATAGGGTGCTTGAGCGAACCTTGTTGGTGGAGAGATTTATGGTAGACCAGACACCAATAGTAGGGGATAGTAGTGGGAACTCAGTAGTTGAGACATCAGCAGTAGGTATCTAATGATAGTCACATTGATCCAAGCATGTCAGACACTTCAGTAGGCCATCCTAGGATTCAAGGCTAGTGGCGTAGGGCTCTTATGGTGGCTCAAATCAGCTAAGGGATATATGGTGTTTCTATTTCAACGGTTGGGAACATTTGACTTGAGATTTTCCAAATCATCACATTGCTAATCATGATATGGTTGAGGGACCAATGAGGCAGATATAGTACATGCAAGAGGGCTCGATAGGGTAGTATGAGATGGTTAGAGTTTTGACCTTTTACCACTACCACCCCCAGGTGGTCCACTCTAGGCTCAGAGAGCTGGTGGGTATGGATGAGCCCAGCTATAGGCTATGGAGCCCTATAAAACTGAGGCTCCAGGGATGATATGAGGTACAACTTGTGCGTTTTATGATTTGGATTTAGCATTGATAGAAATAGGTTTGAGTTATTCATTCCTTGCTACTTATCTGGTTTGATACAGAGAGATTCTGGTTGATCCATTGGCTTGACCCTTGTGGTTAGACTCTAATAGGTAGTGAATTAGTGATTTCACACTTGTGTTGATAGTATAATTTGATGCTTGGAGGTGATATTAGGTATTCATGGGTCCGAACTTGGCAGGTTGGGTCGTGACATAGTGGTATCAGAGGGAGTTTGTTGATTTCATAGATTTCTATGATTCATTAGGGATCATACTTGGTTGTGTGATGATGTAGAGGTAGGATATTATCACCTATAGTTTAATATAGTTGATACCACATGATTAGAACTATGTGACCCACAATCTTGAATTAGTAGCGATAGTATTAAACTTCAAGATATGGAGACACTACCTGATGGGTGAGTGATTTATCATTTACTATGACCACTAGAGTCTCATGTATATCTTCTCATAGAAGGATTTTAACTTGAGACTGATGCAATGGATAGAGTTCCTCTAGGACTATGACTTCGAGATTTTATATAATCCTAGTAAGGGGAACATGGTGTTAGATGATCTTAGTATAAAATCTTATTCTCAATTTTTAGATGAGGCATCAGAGCAGTTATCCTCATTGAAATTGTCCTTTATGGACAAGGATAGTGATTCATACCTTTAGTTGATGATTTTTACCCCACCAATTTTACAACGTGTCAAGAATTTTTATCATAGAGATACCAACTATAATACCTTTCATATTCTGATATATACTAGATATTCACCTGATTGATATTATAAAGGTGGGGAGATTTTAATTATTTTCATAGGAAGGATGATGGTACCTTTGACGTTGCGGGAGGAGGTGTTGTAGGAGTTTCATACATACCCTTTTTCGATACATATAGGTGTGGAAAAGATGTAACAAGACCCCCTACATCAATTTTGGTGCATAGGTATAAATAAGGGAGTTATAGAGTTTGTCTCTCGATGCCTTACTTATCAGAAAGTGAAGGCTAGTCACCAAGTTTCAGTGGGTTTAGGTGAACCCCTTGAGGTTCCAAAGTGAAAGTGGGATGGGATATCCATGTAATTCATGATGGGATTACCATGTATGTCCATGGGACATGATTCCATCCAGGTGATAATAGACTGATTCACTAAGTCAGCCCACTTCCTAGTCATTTGAGAGAAGAGTTCAGTAGAAATATTGTCATGCCTCTATATGAAGGATATATTTCAACTCCATGGAATTACCTCTATGATAATATCTAACTATGATGATCACTTAACATCATGGTTATGGATGGGATTACATGAGGATTTTAGGACTCATTCACATTTTATCATGGTGTTTCATCCACAAATTGACAACCAGATAGAGTAGACCATCCAGGTCTTGGAGGACATGTTGAATGCTTTCATGTTGGACTTTGGCTGTAGTTGGGAGGATCACCTACCCTTGGTCAAGTTTAAGTACCAAAATAGCTACCATTCCACCATTGGTGTGGAACCATTCAAGGATTTTTATGGGTAACCCTGAAGGTCACCACTTTGTTAGAATAATCTAGCAGAGTTGAAACTCGTGGGCCTGAAGTTGGTGTGGGATACTACATAGAAAGTTAAGATCATCTAGGAGTGGATAGAGACTAAAAAAATCCACCATAAGTATTATGTGGACTGACGATGAAAACCATTGGTGTTTGAGGAACGAGATAATGTGTTCATGAGGGTCTAACCTCAACATGGATTAAGGATATTTGGCTATGGAAGCAAGTTATCTCTAGGATTCATTAGTCCTTTCTAGATACTATGTAGATTTTGTGAGGTGTCTTACTTCTTAGCTATACCACCACAGTTGGGTTGGGTACATGGCATCTTCCATGTGTCATAGTCGACGAGGTACATGTATGACCCATTTCACTTTATTGACTAGGGTGATCTGAACATTAAGGATGGAGCTACCTTTGCTGAGTACCCGATGGAGATTGAGGATCAATAGGAGAGGATCCTTCATGGGAGATCAATCCCCCCTATGAATGTTTGATGGTAGTATGAGAATCTTTAGGAGATCACGTGGGGGTGAGAGGATTAGATTCATACTCAGTACCCACAACTATTTGTGTAACCCTTGTTTTGGATTTTGGGATTTAAAGACCTAATTTGGGGAGAATATAACATCTTTGATTTTCTGCGTATTATTTTTGGATAATATATGTTTTATTTTAGAGATCAGGCACTTAGATGGCATGTGATTTCGAGGCCCAGTGTGCCTGGAATAAATTTTTGGAATATATCAAATATATTAAATAGCATGTGCATGCAGTTTTCCTAAAAAAGTGGAATAAATCTTGAATGGAGGTCCATATCAGAAATCCAAGGGAACTGTTGATTTCAAAAGGTGATTTTCATCCCAGGAGTGACATAATATTTTTTGGAATGAGCCATTTATGAAAAAGTTATCATGGGCATGAATTAATGAAATAAATTAAAATAATTAATTTATTTTATCATATCAATTAAGGGACTATTTTTATTCTATAAGATAATGACTATGTAAATTTTCTTAGAGTTGGATGCTAAACCTTGGAGACCTAGGAGTCGTTGGAGGAGATCTTTATTGGAAAATGGAAATAGACCAAGATCAAACCACAAATCATTACATTTATTAAGTTAGAGGATCTTATCAATGATGAAAAAATAACTATATTTTAATCAACGATTGATCCAAACTCCTAGTGGGAATTTTTTTTATTGGACTTATTACCCACTCTTGATTTCTAAGATAAAATCAAATCATTTAACAAATACATTGATCTGTGGTTTGTTCATCTTACAGGATGGGTTAGATTAATTGGGTTTTGGGATAATTACTTTTTAATTATTTATTTCTTCAATGTTATTCTCATGGAAAAGAATCAAGATCGACAAGAAAATCGATCGAGTTTCATTCCTCTAATTTTTTATTGTACTTTTCTCCCTTGGTTCTTCATTCACCACATACATTATTCATTTGGCCCAAGGTTTTAAATATCTATATTAATCGATCATTACACTCCCATTTCTTGGAATAAATATCTGAAATCATTGATCTGCAATCAACACAAAATGATGGTGGTGAGATGATGGAAGCGGTGGGGAATTAGATGGTTTTGGATACCCAATTTCACAATATTTGGAGTTCTTTGACACATAATTAAGTAAGATGTGTAGATATATTTTCAGAATGGATTTGATAGAGGAATGAATTGTTTGATGATGAAGAGGCTTGGAATAGAAGTGATCTTGATTTCCCTAGCGAAACAATCACTGTATCAGTGGATAGAGGATTATCTAGAGGCATGTGGAACATATCTGAGTTTATGTAATTTTCCATACTATATAACATGTAATACAGTTCTATACACCGTGTGGGGCCCCCTGACTATAGCGCTAGGGTTCTAACCAGTGTTATGGATCAAACAATTTGTGAACCCTATCACAAGGTATCTTACCCCTTCCATGTGGCTCAGCGTGTACATTAGAGAGTACACAGACACTGGTAAAAGTACATGGGTAGATGACATGCCATGTACTAGTACACATACACAACATGGTGTACACATGCCGATACAAAAACATGGCTTCGATACATGGACATGAATAGGAGACATAACCATGATATCGTGTGTCTCTTAATGTTGTTTACACCTTCTACACATAATGTACTTAGATACTACATTTCATGTGAGGCTTTGCCGCATGGGTAGGAAAATGGATAGCTAGACACACTATGTACCCCCTGGTACACACCATTTACCCCCTAAATAGTGCTTATGAATCTTAATTTTCTTAGACCAGAATAGGTTGAGTGTGTTTCCCTCGGTAATTTTCATTAATGGTACAATAAAAAATTACACCTGTATCAATGTATTGTGATCCCTTCTAAAAGCCGAGGCTCAGATAGAGTTGCGATGTCCCTACTTGACACTAGACTGAGATCCTCTATCATCCTTTATTACCAAGTTATAGATTGTGGAATCGGCGTGACCTCCTTGATCTGGGTGTTGATCCTTTATCTAGCTGGGCCTATGAGTAGGGTTAGTGGTATCATTGATATAAAATCCAATAGGTAGAGGGTTGATCGAGACTGAGTTTTTGGTGTCCCCTAGTGGTCCTAGGTGTAGACCCCATCAGTGTATCAGAGTCTTATTGTACTAGTTCCTGGGTAGGGCACAATGAGATAACCTCTTCATTGAGCATCTATGATGATAGTAGGGCTTGTGGAGTGGGTTCTCCCGAAATGAGCATTTCTTCGAGCAGAATCTTGTGGATGAAAGTTGATTATTACCATTTGGTGGAGTGGTGTATTTCCTGAGTATAACTGGGTGTTTTTAGTATACACAGATTGTTATGTCTTGTATTTATCTAACTATACTTGATGCTTCTTGTTTAGTGTTTTCAGGGTGTCCTAATGAGTATTGTTATACTAACCCCTGCATAGGCATTACCTGCGCGTGTAGTGTATTATATAGATGGTGACCCTTTTGATGGTGTCTTGGGAGTATAAGGAGTTGGTGGAGAATATTTGGAGCTTTTTATACTGTGGTTTTTTACTGGGAGATCGCTTTTGAGTTAGTCCTCTCCTGTGTAGCAGGTTGTACTTTTAAAGTTTTTGGTTGGGATTATTTTTTACCCATTTTTCCATTTTCCATACTTTTACTATCATACTCTATTGTGGAATATTAGATATATGCATGAATTATTTAAGTTGTTTTACATTTTATCATTGTGTGGTCTTGGATATATGTGTGTGTGTGTATGAGTAATCTAGGCTAATGCATCCCATTTGTGGGATATACCTACTTGGCACTGGTCGCTAGCCCCTGGCCTATTAGAGGTGCACTTGGGGTAGTCACAAGTCAGACCTCACTAGGTTAGGTTATGATAGTATATATATGATATTTGTAATATATTTATACTTCTATAGTTAATATATCACATATACCTTCTTACTTTCCATTCCATGGGGGATATGATAATGTCGCTCGTGTATACAACAAACTACCGCCTCGTGAAGCGATGTGATTCATTTTTCACTAATTCTTTACATGGAATGTAATAAGGATAAATTTAATGAATATATGTGATATAAATGTCATAATAATTATATTATTGACTTATTTATAATTATTAAAAGTTAAAGTATCATTTTATTTCTTACACTGAAAAATGATAACTTCGTTTGTGTATGTGTGGACTACGACCTTCATGAAGCGATACGATTATTTTTTCATCACCACAACACATGGATGAAATATATAATTATATTTAATAAAATAATATTTTATTTATGATATTATTATCACTATTTAAATAAAAAATATTACTTACCTTCTTTCCATAATGATCATTGAAAAATGGAAACATTACTCATGCGTATGTACGACCCACTATCTCCACGACTGTAACATAGTTTATTTTTCAAAAATATATTTTATAATTGGTTTTAAAAAGTGTAATTGATATATAAATTTTATAATTATGTCATTATTATTATTCCTTATTTGTATAATAATTACCTCTTTGACCACCATTTTACATACGAAAGTAATTTTTGACACATATGTAATATATCATCAAAACACCTGACATAAAATTATTTGATTAAATAATCATATATAACAGGGTTATAAGTGAAATAAAATAGATAATAAACCTAAAATGGTTCTTATGGAAGTAAATAATTAACATAATTTTATTATTTAATAAGATAAATAATGTACATGACAAGTCAGACTCAAGTTAAGGGACTTCATCTCAATTTCCTTTTGTTGAGAAATATTTTTATTTTATGAACCTGTATTATTTTATAAGGTGTATATACAACCCGTTTAAAATTTTATATCATGAATTTATCTATTATCATAATATAAAAAGTTTTTTAATGTTATTATTTCACATGGACTATTATTAAAGTGTTTCCCATTTGTTAAGGGACTTTTGTTTGAAAAACCTCCTCTTTCAAAGTTTTCCTTAAAACTATTTCTATTCCATATTCATGTTTTTAAAATGATTTTATGAAATTTTTTTATATGGAAATAAAATATTTATAAAGTAAATTTTATATTTTTAATTTATTTCAAAGGTTTTCAAAAAAAATCTTTTTAGGTGTTTTATATGGAAAGTTTTGACAGACGATAAAAGGAATGTTTTATTTTTAACGTATACATCGATAATGATTTTTATAACACTGCGAACAATATTTGATTTTTGGATTCATCTAAAAGATTTCATGTTTTCTTCAATTAAAAACCATCTTTACCTTTTTTTTGCATTTTAGTATAGAAAATGGTTTTTAAAAGAAAATACTGTTTTAATATCTGAAAAGGATTTTCATATGGGTTCAAAAGTTTTTTAAAAAAAGTTTTATGACAAAAAAGTGAAGCATAAAATGTTTTATTCAATATATAGTACGTGAGAATTATATGAATAAAATGCGTGACAGATAAAACTTACGAGATGGGTTTATCCCCATTGTATCTCACTGGTGAGTCCAATATAGTTTATATGAAGGGTTAAGCCCCATTATAGCTCTTGAAAAATGGGTGACCTTGATATAGATTATACAATATGCTGAGCCCCATTATAGCTCATAGGTGAGATCAATATAGCTTATATGATGGGTTGATCTCCATTATCGCTCACAGGTGATACAAATATAACTTATATGAAGGGTGATACCCATTATATTTTTCCATTTCATTGAATAATGTTCCTTGTATTAACATGAAATAAAGAGGGAGTTACCAAAGGGTTTCTCTAATGTATTTAAATTGTCTCCAATTACTTCTGACATAGGTTTAAAATAGGTTATGAATAAGATACTATAAGTTTCCAAAAAGGGTTTTTAATTGATTTCTATGGGTTTTAAAGGCTTACTTTAAGAAAAAAGTGTGTGCGTTTTTCATGTGAAAATGTGTTATTTCATACACTAAAAGAAATTTGATGAGAAAGGTAAAAGTTACATGAGTTTTAATCATTTCACTAGAATAATGGTTTTCTATATTTTTATGTCCCTTACTGATCTTTTTATTCTCATCCCTCAATTTAAATTTTTTTTATAGGGTTTAAGGATGGGTAAAGGAAAGGAAGAAGTTAAGTTGAAATTTGTGACATTTTTTCATGAAAATAAATCCAGATTTATCTTAAAAGTTTTATATTATAGGAAAAATGGATACTGATTGGAATTTTCCACTTTTTATTGTATGATTTTTTTATATATGAGTTATGACTAAATTATATAAAACTATAAACCTGAAAAGATACTCAAAGTGAAATAAAGTGAATTATTGACTAAACATCAAGATTATGAAATATTGAAGTCTGAGTCATTATAGTTAGATTTTATTATAACATTTTATTTTATTTATATTGATATTATATTTAAAATAAATGTTTAATAATTTTTATTATAATTTTTATCTTTTTTATGATTCTATCCTTTACTTTGTGAATGATTTAAATCATATATAGGGAGTATGGGTAAATAATTTTTAACTTTAATTATGTTTTAGTATATATATATTTTGAAATATTATACTTTAATTATAAATAATTTTTAATTTGAAATAAGTTGCTATGTAAATATTTGTAATAAAATTATAAAATTGTGTTGTTTCATAGTAGTATTCATACTATTTATAGATTATTTTTTTGCTGTATGCACGTTGGGTTAGTGTATTTTAAAAAAATAAAAAAAATTATTTATTATATCAATTATTTTATAACCAAATTCAATAATGAATTTTTATTAATTTTTATGTTGTTTATTTAATAAATAACAAGAAAAAACATATAAATTTTTGTATTTCAATGAAATATATATTGGTTTTTAATGAAATGACATTAAATATACAATTTGACATTAGTTTTTTATAACTGATGTAAAAAAAGATACTTATTACATCACTTACAACAACATATCTAAAAAACCAACCTTAAAAAAATAAAAAAAAACTGATTTTAAAAAACACTTTCTACACTAGTGAATCTAAGTATGATGGTACCAAAAAATGGGGAATTTAGATACTGATCTGATGTGATTCCCAATATAATGGATGTCATGTGATTAGAAAGAATTTGTTTTATAGATAACTTTAGTGACATTAAATCATAGAGAGAGACTCATGGGGTATGCATATTAGGATTCTCTAAGATAGCCTTATGAGTATTGATCATCATGGGAAATAAAAGTTTGAGATGCGAACATTATGAAAAATTGGTTTTGTTGATCATTTAGTGTTATGGGTATAGTGTGGAGATTAATGGAAAAGTAACCAAGAAACATTCCTTCATTAGTTTTATTTCCATATCTACCTTGTATTTCTTCATTATTCTAAAGGTGGAATTTACTTCCAAACACCTTAATTTATTTTAAGGTTAGAATAATTATATTCCACATCTCATATAGATTTATCTTCTCACCAGTACATAAAAATTCTTTATCATTATTGTAAACTACCACTTTCATCATGTATTTCAAATGATGTCATGAAATACCAATCTTAATAAGTATTGTATTTTTTTATGTTTTTCACCATTTTTATTTTCCTTTCAATAACTATATTTTTTCATGGAGAATTAACTATTTAAACCTCATGTTTTATTCCATGTCACTCTAAATAATTTTCAACATCAATGGAACTATACTCTATTTAATTATCTAATTGCAATCGATCTCCTTATTTCATTCTTGGTTTATCTCTAGCATTGTTTAATTTATTCCATCACTTCCTTTTTTAGTTTTCATAAACATAATATAACCCATTCTATTACAGTTTTCTAAAAACAAGATAAAATACTTTTCACCATGATTTTTGAGATGTGTCATATGATTTCACACCTTTGTGTGAACCAAATAGAATAAGTGTAAATCTTATTTATCCATTTAACTATATGGATTTTTTACCATATTAACTATCATTTAAGTGTCACATAAATTTTCCTTATCTAATTATATATTTTTAATATAAATAATAGGCTTAATATTTTTTTATTTTCCATTTTTTATTGGTGTATATGGTCAATACTCTGATGCCACAAGTTTTTCTCCTCTTATAGTGAAAGTAAACATGTGTTTTACTTTATGTCCATTTTATGAATATTAAAATTAGTTCTTTATCCTTAAATCAATGAGTTTCTATAATTTCCTTTAATTAGGTAACCCTTTAGATTAAATGAAACTATGAATCCTTAGTTTCAAAGTTGACTTACAATTAAGAGGTTATATTGAATCCCATCCACACTGAGTACTTCTATATTCATTATTTAATCTTTTACAAGACTTTATTTATTAATACAATCAAATTTAAATGCTCTATCATTTTTAAAATAACCCATTCCATCACAATATACCATCAAATTATTCAAAAAGTTTATATTCTTGATCATGTGGTATGAACACCCACAATCAAGAATCCATGTGCTTCTATTCTATATTGCCTTTATCATTAGTTTAAATGACATAACCATATCCTTATTCTTCTTTTCCTTTCATGACACATGAGGTTGAGTTTAGATTAATGTGGGTCCCTCCTCATTATTTTCAGCATGAGTGGTAAATTATTCCTCTTATTCTTCCTGTAACACATTGAATCCAGTAACCTAGAGCCGGTGGTTACCTTACTACATTGATATAAAATACAAGAGATCCCATCCCATGAGATTTAATAGTTTCATAGTCTTGAGAGACTATATAGGAACATGATTATAAAATTACATTTGAAAATTTGAAAATAAAACTTAAAATTATAGTGAGAAATTTATAATTTTTTTAATATATCCTTGAAATAATTCAAAGTTCACTTCTTGGCACTCTAGGGAAAGGAAAAAATAAGAAAGGTTGAGCTCATATTCTTAGTAAGGGAAAGCATACAATGAAATCTATCATAGAATAAATAATACATGAATAATATGGGAGAGATAAAAAATAATAAAATATTTCATATAATTAATATCATGAAGGGAATATATATATCTATGAAATAAAAATATAAATAATCACATGCATAATAATAACTAGTTTTATAATTATAGAATTCATAATGTCAGACATCATAATATTACTATCAAGGAATCATGCTAAGACATCATGCATAAATAGGTAAGGTATTCACCAAATACCCCAGATAGTTTTCCTCATGATCCCTACCAATGAATTGAGGTTCTATCTAATATTGGGTCTATTCTACCACTTACCAAGTCTAATACATTAATCATATAAAATAAATGAATAATAAGAAAATACACAACTAACATAAACATTGGTATTGAAAAACCAACATACAAAATTTCATTGTTTTCCCCATTTAATATATAGAAAAACAAGATCATAAGCCATATAGAGAAATAATGATGATGGTATCATTAGATTATATCCCAAATGAAACATAATAATCTTTAAAATATATTGACATTGATGAAAAACTCCTTTACAAAGACATTAGAAAAATAAGAAGATATATCCCATTCTTTTAAAAACATTTAAAAAAATAAAAAATTACTAGAATAATGGGAATAATATTTTCCTTAAAACCCATGGAAACTTGTATATTATTCTTGATAATGAATAATGGATATGATGGTAAGAAAAATTAGTCATGCAGTAAATGTTAAAAAACATTATTTTTCCACTATCATAAAATGTCAAAAATGACTTGTATGGAAAACAATAAGAAAATTGATTTAAAATGTATATAAATAATGTTAAAGATAGTATAAAAATATCTTTATCAATATTTTAAAATTAGATAATAACTTTTATAAAATAATTTTAAGAACATGAACATGGGGGATAAATATTCCCAACCAAAAGAAGCAAAATAAAGTTGAAGTTTCTTAAAAACATTTTCAACCTTTTTAAAAAAAGGAGAAAATTGAAATAATACATAAATATCTCAAAAATAACCATAAGAGAATAAAATAGATTATGTTTAATATAGAAATATCATATAATTCCACCAATGAAAACTTAAACATAAACAATCCTGAATAAGAATGAGATTGTGAAATAAACCCTTACCTTTGATTTCTGCATGGTTGGACACACTATCATATCCTATATAATAAATTTATACTTATTATAAATCTATATTAGACCCATATTTGTGTTTATCTTACTAAATAATATTAATTTATAATTTCTTATAACCCATTCATTAATAATTTAATTTTAAAATAAATATTTGAGTGTTAATCGTTTCATTTTCCATACATGTTTCAGTTCAACTATTTTGATCATTTCACCTTGGTTATAATATCATTATATAAAGAATATTAATTTTTTTTATAATTACCATTTTTATAAATTCAATACAATTTTATAACCATCCATTAACAAATGTTCATGAAAAATTAAATACATCATTTTATAGAGACGGTAGTATGTAGATATGCGTGATTGTCGTTTTCATTTTTAATGGATAAAAATGAAATAAAGTAGATAAATGTTTATTTTTTTAGAATCATAATAAAAATAAAAATATCATATTAATTTATTAAATCTATTTTTTATAATTATCAATGTAGGATAGAAATGAAAAACAAATTACATCATTTCATGGAGGCGGTAGTCCACATGTACGCACGATCGACATTATCATTTAACAAAGGATATAAGGGTTAAAAGTGTAGTGACACAGAATTTCCCATGTAAAATTTTCACACTTTAATGGAATTATTCCGAGTCCACACGCTTTGATGACGCGTGATTCTGAGGCCCGATGAGCCCAGAATAGAATTTTTGAACTTATTTTCAGTACGCTTAAGTAAACATGCCAGTGTGTTTTTCTAACTTTTGAAGTTATGCTCAGATTAAAATTCTGAGGGCACCATTGAACTTGGAGCATTGGGATTTTCCTAGAAAGGACTTAAGTTCAGTCAGAAAGGGCTGAATGGAGAAGTTTATTTATTAACTTGTTAGAAATAAATAAAATAACTTTAAAAAAGTTATTTTATTTTATTTTATCAACCGACGAGCGATGGATGGTGATGCTGTAGTGTAGTGATGAGGTGGAGATGAGACACATTAATGAGACTCATTAATGGCCCATTAACTAGAAAATTAATGACACATTAATGACGCGTAATAGAAACACTGTTTCAAAAATTAAATACTGTGGTGATAAATTTCTTTTTATTTGTGTGGACGATTTGGGGAAATGGAAATTAATCGATGAAAAATTTCTGAAGAATCTCCATCAAATTTCTTCTCTATCAAAGAACAAGATCATGAGAAGACAAACGTTGGAAAATCAGATTCAGAGATTGATGAGCGGCGACGAATGCCAACGATCGCAGATCGATGATGACGCATAAATCTTCCTTCACCCTCAACAGATCCAATGTATACAGGTAGGGTTTTACTTTGTTTTTAAATTCCATATAATTCGTTCTAAAACAATGAGCACAGATCAACCAATGAATGGGTTGATATGCAAATCATATGTTCTTACATGAGTGTGTTTCACTTGGGGTTTTGTGCAGGTTTTGTTAATAGCATGATTTTACTTAAATCCCTGAACCTCCCCCTTGTTTAAACCTCTAACGCGGAGAGCCCAGGCTGAAACAAACAAGGCTCAAGAACCTCTTCTCATGTGTTCTTGGTGACAGTATTCTTGAAATGATTGTGTGGCAGTTTTGAGGCCTTCGTGGTGAAGAGGGTGATCCCCGAGGACCATAGGTACAGGAGGTGCGATGAATGGACCACCGGCAGCGGCCCACAACGGTAGCCGTAGGAGGAGGGTGTAGGCACCCTCGTCAGCGTGCCACGGCAGCTGGAGGCCATAACCAGCTGGCCGCTATAGTGAGGGGGTGTTGCACCCATTGGCATCACATAGAGGAGCGGCCGCGTTTGGCCACTTGGGTGCATCGGCGGCACACAGTCTATTGATCGCGTGCAGGAGGATTCGGCCGATCGCTCAGCTGGCCGTACTGGACGAACAAGCGACGCCAGTTGGCATCACTGGCTAGAGAACCAGCCTTCTCAGCGGGCTAGGTTTCTATAGGTGGGCCTTGCCCCACCTTGAGGGCTGGGCCAACCACGGGCTGGATCTGCGGTCCAATGGGTCGGACCCGCAGTCCAATGGGTCAGACCCCCACTGCTGAGCCGGACCCGCCATCGAGCCAAACACATCTTATCGGGCTGGACCCATGGGACCAATGAGCCCACTTGGCCAAACCCATGATGGACCCACACCGGACCCTCGGACCAGGTCGGGTTGGGTCGGTCCGACCGGGTTGGACCGGACCCGGACCCGACCAACCCTGTTTCACTAAAACGCCAATAAATATCATACTAGGTGTCTAGTTGATGCAAAGTATGTGGAACAAGGACCCTTGATACAAGGTGGTCCTTTAGAGATACTCTATATGAGTTTTTGCAGATATTGGCGTATGTTCAGGTTGGATCTAACTCAAATTCAACTGAGCCCTTTTTACAAAAATGCCCATATCTAATAGACAGGGCGTCTGATCGATGCACCGTCTATTATGTTGGGATCCCTATGACTAGAAGGTATTTTGGGTTAATATTTGTGGGAATTCATGGTGTTTGAATTTCAACCAATATCTTGGGGAGCGGATCCTCCTGGAATCAAGAGTTCTGAGTGTGGAAATCCAGTGGCTGGCTATGACATGAAGAATGAAGAGTGAACCTTCGTGGATTAGCATAACGATGAACCTTTGTGGATAAACATAAAAGAGACCATTTGTGGATCATCATGATAGCGACCCTTCATGGATTAGTAGTAGTGCGACCTGATGTGGATCATCCATAGAGCGACCCGCCATGGATCATCACCTAAGCGACCCTTTCTAGATCAGCAGTAGGGTGACTCTTCGTGGATCTACAGTAGAGAGACCCTTTGTGGATCAGAAGTACAATGACCATTCATGGATTAGCAGTAGAACCTCTCAATAGAATAATATGATCTAGTTTTACGACTAATCATCCTTACCTCTATACTTAAAGTTATACTAGGTGTGAGTAGAGTCTTTACTTTGTGCAATGTGTCTGAGATCTTGATTTTTGGTATTCTCATTTGTGGTATTTTTTACTTTGTGGATTTTTAAGAGACCTTCGAGGGTCTTGGGGTCCCTACCGATTATTTTTATACTCACCCCTGCATGGGATTTTCCCTCACCTATTGTTTCATGTGAAGACGACATACAACGTTGAATGGGACTATGGGGAGCTAGGACTAGACCGTGCTTAGAGGTGGATCATCTGACGCGGTGTGCTTCAGTGACTTCCAATCATGAGTTGTACCTAACCTTTAGGTAGGATCCTTTCTGGATGACTTCCAGAGCTTGTACTTCCTTTATTGTACTTTCTTTCCAGTTGGGCATGTATTTTGGCCCCATTTTCTTTCAGTGTACCCTTTTATGTTTTGGTGGTTGTACTTTACTTCCCTCAGTGGTTACTTTGTGAAATTTTTTCCTATCTGCATGTTTATAGGTTTAAAGTCAATGACTTACCTTTTGGGGTATTCCTTTCTGGTGCTAGTCACCAGCCCCTGGCCTATGGGAGGTAGGCTTGGAGTAGTCACGAAACGGGGGACAGGGAAAGGTTATTTATAATGTGGTATCAAAGTGTGGTCAATTCAACCAAAAATAACTAAGAGTCTGTATTTTTTGCAATAGTGTTAAGTGTATCGAGTTCAGATTTTAGTCTAGGGAGTCCAGTGTTGGTGTGACGACCGATGTATCCATACACCAGGACCCTGAATTTTTTTTCCGAATCGGTACATGAAAACACTAGTTGCATATGTTTTAATTTCTTTTTACTCTTGATATCTTTTGAGTCAGTTCAACATGTATAACTTATTGACCATGGTACATCTGTTTTCTTACAGGATGCCTTCACATAGATAGTCATTCAGGATTCCAGTGAGAGATCATGATGATGGCCTATCGAGCAATGAGATATTAGTGTGGGGCCCTCTTATAGTGATGGTACCTTCGCATGGTGTACCAGTAGCACCACCACCCTTTGGGAAGCAGTTTATGCCAGTCCCAACAACAGAAAATACACACCGACTGAGCATGTTTCATGAGTTCCAGAGATAGAGGCATCCAATGTTTCAAGGTGAGACAAATTCACATGGAGCTAAGGACTGGATGGAGGCCGTAGCACAAATTTTCCACTTAGTTTAAACACAAATGGATTAGATGTTGATTCTAGATTCTAGTCTCTTTTAGCGAACAATAGGGAGATGGTGGAGCCTGATGCTCCATACACACTAGTAGATGACTATTTTCTGGTTGGACTTTTAGAGCCTCTTTGGGGTGGAGTTTGTACTAGAAACAGTATGATTTGTGCATATTCAGGAGCTACTGTACATACAACAAGGTATCCTGACAGTGGCTCAATACTTGATGAGATTCACTGACCTCTCCCACTACTCCACCGACATGGTACGAGAACCTTTCTTCGGGGCCCAGACCTTCGAGAAGGGGCTCCGACGAAAGATCAGGGCATCGATGATCCTTCTCAACATCCCAACATAGGATGGAATACTTGAGTGAGATCTACTGGTGGATAGAATCTAAGCTGAGAAAACAATGACAATGAGAGCCACCATTGGACGATAGGTGGGCGAGTCATCTACAGTAGGCACTAGGCAGATGACACAGAGGCCAAAATGGGCCTGACCTTCTGTAGGATGACCCCAAGATGTAGGGTCAGAGGTGCAGATCTCACGAGGTAGAGGAGGTCAGTAGAGGTCTAGAGTTTGTTACTTCTACGACGGAAAAGGGAACATAGCTTGAGATTGTACGACTCCCCGCACAGATGATCAACAGACGGTTGAGGGACTGTTGAGACAGTGGAAGAGGCAGCAACATGATGGAAAAGTAGGTGGTAGTCATGGTAGGGGAGTGGGGTAAGTGCCCGGAGGTGGACGCAAGTATGAGGCACTACCACCACCACCCCCAAGTGGTCCACCATTGGCTTTAGGAATATGTGGATTAGAACAGGACCAACTCTTGGTAGTAGAGGCCTACGACCCAGACATTCTTGAGATGACACGGGGTACGATCTATGACTTCTCTACTTTTCCAACAGTGCTTATCAAAATAAGTGCTAGTAGCTTATTCATTTTCGTGGATCTTTTGCGGAACTTGAAAATTTCAACTGAGCCTTTGGCCTGATCTTTGTGATCAGAGACCCCCACCAGAGGAGGTTCAGTAGTCACACAATGGTGACAAAAGTGTAAAATTACTCTTAGAGGAGAGATTTTCAGATGGGATCTCCTAGTAGTGGCTTTAAATCCCTATGATTTCATACTAGGCATGGACTGGTTCTCAGAATTTCATGCTCAGATCGACTACTTGAGATGTATAGTGCAATATACACATGAAAATGGAGGCTAGTTTTCCTTTGTGGGTGAGAAGGAAGATATAGCAGCATGAGATGGACCCTCACTTTAGAGGGTGAGGTTTATCACTCATTTATTGGCTAGCATGACCTTCAATATGGTGGATGGGTGCAATTCCATAGTTTCCTATTGTAGTTGACGATTATGTTGATGTATTTCTAGAAGATGTCCCAGGACTACCTCCTCGTAGAGAGGTAGAATTCTACATTGACTTGTACCCAGGGACGACACCAATATCTACACCTACATATCTTATGTCTCATACGAAGCTCTGGGAGATGAGGGTATAATTTGAGGACCTGTAGAGGAAGGGGTTCATAAGGCCAAGTGTTTCTCCATGGGAATCCCCGATGTTGTTTTCCAAAAGGTAGATGAGAGCTTGAGGCTACGCGTGAACTTCCGGCGCCTAAACCAGGTGACCGTGAAGAACAAATATCCATTAACAAGGATAAATAACCTCTTTGATTAGCTAAAGGGACCAAAGTGGTTCTCAAAGATAGAACTCAGATCGGGCTATCACCAGCTTCATGTAAAAGATGAGGAAATCCCAAAGATGACCTTCAGATGTCGATATGGACATTACGAGTACTTAGTGATGCCTTTCGGTGTGATGAATGACCCAACCATTTTCATGCGACTCTTGAATCGAATCTTACAAACTTACTTGGACTGGTTTGTAGTAGTCTTCTTTGATGATATCTTAGTGTACTCAACATTGGAGGAGGAGCATGCTATACACCTGAGGATAGTTCTGAACACGCTTCGAGAGCCCTAGATTTACGGAATGCTCTCTAAGTGTGAGTTTTGGATATGAAAGGTCCATTTCTAGGGACATTTCATCTCGAGGTCCATACTTGTAGTGGATCTAGAGAAGATCGAGGTGGTGCTTACTTGGGAGCCACCCAGGAGTGTTATGGAGGTATGAAGTTTCCTTGGGTTGGTAGGCTACTATCAAAGATTTGTACCTGACTTCTCTAGAGTAGCAGATATGAGACTACACGTGCTCAGATATCCATGGGACACACACCCAATGAATATTCTGGAGGTGGGGAGAAAGTCATCATTTTTAGAGGGTGCACTATTGTACTAGTGGAGTTACGAGAGGAGGTGCTGAGGGAGTTTCATAAACCCCCTTGGAAGTACATCTAGGAGAAACAAAGATGTACCAGGACCTCTGAAGTTAGTACTGGTGGCCAGGAATGAATAATGTCATAGTAGAATTTGTTTCTAGGTGCCTCACTTGCCTGCAGGTGAAGGCTGAGCATCAGTTACCAGCAGTTTTGACCTATCCCCTCGAGATACCGGAATGGAAGTGGGATGAGATATTTATGGAATTTGTGATGGGAATACCATGTATGTCTAGGAAAC
This sequence comes from Viscum album, assembly GCA_963277665.1. Classification (NCBI taxonomy): domain Eukaryota; kingdom Viridiplantae; phylum Streptophyta; class Magnoliopsida; order Santalales; family Viscaceae; genus Viscum; species Viscum album. The sequence continues at coordinate 1,913,628,522 of OY728127.1, forward strand.
AAAATACCATCTGAGTGATTATTTATTGACTTACCAAGTCGGCCCACTTCCTCAATATTCAAGAGAAGGGTTCAGTAGAGATCTTGGGAAGCCTCTATATTCAAGAGATATTGCGACTTCACGGGGTTCCTTTAATGATAGTCACAGATCGTGATGAACTCTTTACATTCCAGTTGTGGAAGGGATTGCAGGAGGCATTAGGGACTCAACTACGCTTGAGCACAACCTTCCACCCTCCGACTGATGGTCAGACGGAGTAGATCATCCTGACCTTGGAGGACATGCTTCATGCTTGTGTCCTAGATTTTGGTCGCGGTTGGTAGGAGCACCTACCATTGGTGGAGTTTTCGTACAACAATAGATACCACTCCACCATTGGTATGACAACTTTTGAGGCACTGTATGGATGACCATGTAGATCACCCTTGTGATGGACATACCTGGGAGAGTCAACACTCATGGGTCTGAAGATGGTATAGGCTACCACCGAGAAGGTTCAAGTCATCCAAGAGTGGATCAAGACTGCACAGAGCCAGAACAAGTCTTATGAAGATAGGCTGTGGAGACCTTTGGAGTTCTAGGAATTAGACCACGTATTCTTACAGGTCTCCCCTCGACAGGGACTACCAAGATTTGGCCAGTGTGGGAAGTTGTCATTGAGGTTCATTGGACCTTTCTGTTTCTTCAGAGAGTTGGAAAGGTGGTGTACCTCTTAGCTCTACTGCCACAGTTGGAGAAGGTGAACAATGTATTCTACGTATCCTAGAGAAGAAGATACATGCACAACCCTTATCATGTCATCAACCATGGTGAGCTGGAGATTGAAAATGGGGAGACTTTCAAGAGTACCCAGTAGAGATAGAGGATTGATAGAAGAGAACCCTCCGCGAGCTGTCGATTCCTCTGGTGCACATTCTGTGGAAGCACAGGAATCTCCAGGAGAGAACATGGGAGAGGGAGGCTCAAATGTGTGTGCATTACCCCCATATGTTTGTTTATCCCTTGTTTAGATTTTAGGTACGTAAATCTCAAGGGGGGGGGGGTGGATGTAGTGAATCAGAATTTTCCATGTAATTTTTGGCACTTTAATGGAGTTATTATGAGTTCACACGCTTTGACGACACATGAATCTGAGGCTCATTGAGTCCTTAATAGAATTTTTAAACTTATTTTCGATATGCTTAAGTAAATGCATGAGCCTATTTTTCTAACAATTTAACCAGTGCTTGGATTAAAAATACAAGGGCACCGTTGAACTTGGAATACTGGGATTTTCCTAGAAAGGACTTAAGTTCTTCCAACAAGGGTCGAATAAAGAATTTTAGTTTTTTAATTTTCATAAATAAATAAAATAACATTAAAAAATTTATTTTATTTTATTTTTTCAATCGACGAGTGGCAAATGGAGATGTTGCGGTGCAGTGATGAGGCGGTGATGAGGCACATTAATGAGACTCATTAATGGATCGTTAATTCACAAATTAACAACCCCTTAATGGTGTGTAACAACATGGTGATGTATTTAATTTTATTTGTGTTGATGCATTGGGGAAAGGTAAATTAATTGACGAACGATCTCTGATGAATCTCTAGAAAAGTTCTTCTCCAACAAAGAACAAGACCATGGGATTAAGAACATTGGAAAATATGATATGGATATCGATGGGTAGTGACAAACACCAATTATCGTGGATCAACGATGACAAAGAAATATTCCTTTTCCCTTAATTGATCCAATGTATCTAGGTAGGGTTTTACTTTGTGTTTAAATTCCATGTTCTTTGTTATAAAACATTGAGCATAGATCAACCGACGAATGGGTTGATCCACGAATTAGATGTTCTTATGGCATAGTGTTTCGCTTGGGGTTTTGTATGGGTTTTGTTGATAGCATGATTTTACGTCAATCCCTAAACCTCACCCTTTTTTAGACCTCTAACACGGAGGGCCTGGACCCATACGAAAAAGGCTCGAGCACCTCCTCTCATGTGTTCTTGGTGACCATATTCTCAAAATGAAGAGAAGGTAGTTTTGAGGCCTTTGGGGTGAATAGGGTGATCCTCGAGGACCATAGGTGCATGTGGTGCAAAGAATGGACCACTGGAGCACGTCTGATGGTCCTCCAAGAAACTTTCCAACATGTCGGTGGTGACTAGTAGTGGTCGACAGTGGTGGCCATGGGTGGAGGGTGGCGGCTGGCTAGCAATGACAGTGAGGGTGTGCGACACCTGTCGGTGCCGGGTAGAGGAGCAGTAATGCCCAACCACTCATGTGCTCTAGTGGCAGGTGGTCCTTCGACTGTGTGCAGGAGGAAATGGCCAACCTCTCGGCCGACCGTGCTGGACGAACGAGCGGTGCCAACTGGCATCACCGGCTAGAGAACCGGACGTGGCCAAGCTGCGTTTGAGTTTGAGAACCAGCCCACTCAGCAAGCTGTGTTTGTACAGGTGGGCCACACCCCACTTGGAAGGTCGAGCCAATCACGTGCCAGACCCGCGGTCCAATGGGCCAGACCCGCACCGCTGAGCCGAACCCGCCATCGAGCCAAACCCATATTACCAAGACGAACCCATGGGCCCAATGTGCTGGCTAGGCCAGACCCATGCTAGACCCATGCCAGACCCTCGGACTAGGTCGGGTCAGGTCTGCCAGACCGAGTTAGATCGGACTAGCCCCGTTTCACTAAAACACCAATAACTATCAGAACGGGCGTTCAGTGATATACTGTGTGCGGAACAAGGACCCTTGTGACAAGGTAGTCATTTGGAGATACTCTATATGAGTTTTTGTAGAGATTGTCATATGGTTGGGTTGGATCAGATTCGAATCCAACCGGTCCCTTTTTACAAAAAATCACATATCTAAAAGACCATGCATCTGATCGACGCACCATCTGTTGAGTTGAGACCCCCACTATGAGACAGTACTTTGGGTTACTCTTTGTGGGACTTCAAGTCGGTTTAATTTCAACTGATAGCTTAGAGATAGGATCCTCCCAGAATCAAGCGTGCTAAGTGCAGAAATCTAGTGGATGGCTGTGATGTAAAGAATGAAGAGAAACCCTTCATGGATTGACATAAAAGAGACCCTTCATGGATCCGAATAAAATAGAACATTCATGGATTAGTATGAGAGTGACACTTTGTGGATCAGCAGTAGAGAGTCCCAATGTGGATCAGCCATAGAGCGACCCGCCGTGGATCAACAGCTGAGTGACCCTTGGTGGATTAGTAGTAGAGTGATCCTTCATGGATCAGTAACAGAGCAACCCTTCATAGATTTTCATAAAAGTGACCCTTTATGGATTAGTAGAAGAACCACTCAACAAAATAAGATTATCTATATTTATGACTAATCAACCTTACCTCTATAATTTATGTTATACCTGGTGTGAGCTGAGTGTTTACTTGTGCTATATGTCTCAGATCTTGCTTTGTGGTTTTATCCTTTGTGGTGTTTTTCCTTTGAGAATTACTGAGAGACCTTCGAGGGTCTTAGGGTCCCTACTAAGTATTGTTATACTCACCCCTGCACAGGCTTCACCCGCTCCTGTTGTGTCTTGTACAGATGACAAATAACATTGATTGGGGTTGTGGGGAGCTAGGACTAGATGGTGCTTAGAGTTGGATCATCAGACATGGTGTGCTGCAGTGATATCCAACTATGAGCTGTACCTACCCTTTAGATAGGATCCTTGGTGGATGACTTTCAGAGCTTGTACTTTCTTTACTGTACTTTCTTTCCACTTGGGCTTGTATTTTGGCCACTTTTTCTTTCTGTGCACCCTTTTACTTTATGGTGGTTGTACTTTCCTTCCCTTAACAGTTTCTTTGTGTAGCTTTTCCCTATTTGTGTGTTTCAAGGTTTAAATCCAGTGCCTTCTCTTTTAGGGTATGCCTTTCCAAAGCTAGTCATCGTCCCCTAGCCTATGGGAGGCAGTCTTAGGGTAGTCACGACATGGGCCCTGAGGGACGGGTCATTACAAAAAGTTAGTTGTTTTTTTATATTTATAGAATCATAATTATGTTATAAATATCATATATATTCCTTAATTCCATCTTTATAACCATCCATGTGAGGTGGTGAGACATAATTAATTACATCATTACATGGAGATGATAGTCTGTACATACGCACGAGAAATGTTTTCATTATCCATAAGAAAGAAAGAAGATAGAAAATGGTTGTATCATTTACATAAAAATATATCATTATATTAAAGATACTAATTTAATTTTGTTAATATGGTTATATAATATTTATATAAGGTTTATGAATAAAGGAACTTGAAAAATCTTGGTAAGAACATATACCTCTTCCTTTGAAAACCACTTTTGGATCACACCTTAATCCCTATAGGATTGGTATTTTGGTGATATCATGACCTCTCGGTTGAGATTTTAGGATTGATTTGGACATATTTTTGTTAATATAATGTTATTCAGATGTGTAAATAATAGAGGAGATGAGGCTCCCTTATATAAGTGAGGCAAGTGTCAAACTTGTAAATACTAGAAATTTTATTATATAATATATGTATTACTCATGAAAAGTGACAAAAATTGTCATAGTTTAAAATATAATAAGGTTAAGGTTAAAATAAAACAAACCGATCAAATTTAAAAATGTTTTTTTTTGTGATTATTTAAACATGATGTCCTAGTTTAACCCCCTTATTAACCCTTTTAACCCTACCACAGTGATAAAATTTTACCATGATTACTATTCATTAAGATGAAAATAAAATTAAAATAATGACTAAATTATAGAATTATGATCCAAAATATGGAATATATTTTCTACGGTTGAATTTTAGAAAGTGGAAAATTTACTTTTAATATAAGTCTACAAAATGCAACAAAAATATTTTTTTTTTCGAAAAATGACTGTTTTAATTCTTAAAAATGATTTAACACCAAATTACAATATAATTTTTTTACCTTGGAATTAATTAGGTTATATTAAAATAAAGGATACATAGTTTACTTTAAATTAAAATAAAAACCAAAATTTTCCTTGAATTTAATTAATTAGAAGAAAAGAACCAATTTTTTTTATTTGAAAAAAAGACATTACATTGATACTCAAAATGCCAAACATAGATTTCTAAGTTCAAAATTATATTTTTAAATGAATTATACTAATTATTAAAGATATATTTGGTCTAAATTTTATTTCATAAACTTTAAAGTTATTCTTATATCATGATAATTCCATAAAAGTGACATTATTTGTAAAATCGAAATTTATCACTATTCACCCACAAATCAACTATTTTTTTAAAAAAAAATTAAACCAAAGATAAATTTCAATTTATGAACACCAAAATTATTTAAATTTTATAAAATTAAAATTATAAAGTTTATAAATTTTACTTTTAAATATAACAATGAAGTATTTCAATTATAATGATAAAAAATTGGATGTGTATTGGGAAATAGTTTACGAATGTAGTGTTTACTTGGTATAGGAAGATATTAGGTATTACACACTATCATAACCCAAATGTAACGACCCAAAGCTTTTCAATGGAAATTCCATTCTTATAATCATGTCATAAAATCACATGAAAACACAACATAATGAACTACTAATTTCTAAGTGACCTTTAAATATAATTTTGTCACTTATGTGTTTTGAATTTCGAAAATCTGACATACACGGTTGTGTTCAAGATTATTTTTGGAGTCTAATGAAACAAAAATAATTTTTTAGTGAATAATAACCTACCCTTATGAATAGTAACATACCCTTATAGATAGTAATACGACCCTTATGAATAGTAAATTATCCAACATAAGAGTAACCTTACCCAGGAATAATTAAATAAAATTTAGATATCTTAGAAAGTGACAATTTGACCTTACTAAACGTTTTGGTATTTTGTAAGTCATAAATAATTATTTATAATTAATTAATTAATTTACAAGAAAATTTATTTTAAAATGTGTTCATAAATTAACAAATCATTTTATTATAGTTTTTAAATAATTTTATAAGACCCTACGCAGTTTTTGAAAGCACTATAAAATCAGTTTTAATTTTTAAAACTGTTTTTTAAGTAAATTATGATTTTAATTAAATATTAAATTAATAATATTTAGAAAATTATTTTTGAAAAATGGAATTCATTTTTAGATTCTACATGTCAAAAAATTGTTGAGGTAAATTTTTGGTATTTTTCTGAAATACATGAATTTTTGGTGAATAGTAAAATACATTAATTTACCGTATAAATACATTATAATTAAAACCCACTATTCCTAAAATCACAAGTGATGTAAGAAACCAAATATCTAACTAACATACCTTATTTACTATTATTGGTCAGGGATGACTCACTATTTCTTGTCTTAGGGGAAATTAATAAACTAATGAATTTTAAATTAAGGAAACCCCTCTCCCCTCCACTATAAAAACCACCCTTCACACCCTCATTTACTCACACCTCTCAATCTCCAATCCTTCACTAAATTCTACCCAAAAATCCTCCCTAGCCCCTCTCCCACGTTCAAGAGCTGCTGGTCTCATCAAAAGATCAAGCCTGGATTCCTTAAGGAGGATCTCAAGAGGAAGATTTAAGAGGTAATTTCTCTCCCTTTTCACCTTTAATTTCCTTTCAAGTTCAAGTTCATTTCTTGATCTCTCCCCACCTATCTTCAGCCAAATGGTATTGTAACTCCAGTATTATACATCTAATGGAATTTTGTGATTCTAATGGGATATTATATCATCCAAACCCATTTCCCTCTTCCTTTTGTTTTATTAAAGAAAACGTTGTTCGTGAGGTGTTAATTTATCACCTTCAAGAACGACATGTTTTCTTCTTCCATTTATACCTTAAAATCTGGTAATGAAACCATTTTTATGTTTTAAACAGAAGTTTTTATATGTATTATCTTCTATTTAAAGTTTTTTAACTAACTTATGACCATATTAATAGTGATAAAATAAAACAAGTTCATTATGATCGAAAAATCACTCAAATTAACCCAAACAATCATCATTTAATTCTTATCTAATGATTCATCCACATGGATCTAATATAATTCATTATACGATCATTAAAAGTTCTGTAATATCATTAATAACATGTAATATTAGTTCTGGATGTTTACCCATGTTCTACCCAAACTTAAATTTAAGAATACAAGTGAACCACTCAAGAAAACCATAAAAACAAACATTCCCGATCGACGTTTTTAAACTCTATAAATCATACAAAGGCACATAAAATCACTTAATAAGACCATAATTAACAATATTAAATTATAAAAGGTTCTTGATTTCTAATTAATGAATATAATTTCATTATACATGACATTAAAGAGAAGGAAGCATTCAGATACAAGGTAAGGGGAAATTCTTGAACCCAACTTTCATCCTCCGGGTTCTCCCTCTTTCACTCCATTTTGATATGGTTACTCCAAAAAAAATCACTTGTTTATCATTATCTATACTTTTCTGGGATATAAATGTTTACTAGTATTGTTTATGTCAAACAAAATGTTTTCCAAAAAGAACTCTTCTTTCAAGAACACACCTTTTACTTCTCATTCAAGATTTATGGTTCTTGTATCAAGTACGTTATTCCCTCTTTCTTTTGGGAACCCAAAGTTTATGAATGTGTTTTTATGAGATGAAACTCATTCCATTTAATGGGTTATTTATGTTCATTTATGATATATGTTCATTGTGTAATTCATGATAAATGATTATGTTATGATGTGACGGGTGCACCCAGAATTATATAGCGCAATATGAATGTTTAAATGTGATGGGTGCCCCTGAAATTATATAGCACTCCAATGCATTGGGTAAAGTGATGAATATCATGAGTAAATTTGAAATGATGCGTGAACAAGATTCTATCTTGGTTCACAAGTATGTGTGGTAGTTAACCACTAAGACATGATGTTTCATTTTTATGCATTGCCACATTTCAAGTCTTTTATTTATGCTCCTCTCATGTTCATGATCTTTTGACTATGTCATGATTATGCTCACCCCATGATATATTATTATTATCTATCCTATTACTGGGCTTTTATATCACCCCTTTTTATGTATATCCTCATGTGGCTACATGTACTAAGGAGATGAAAAGTGCCAATAAGAAGCTAGAGAAGAAGAAATTAAATAAATGTTTATGCTTGATGTTGTAATTTTTATGTACGATCCTAGTTTGAAAAAGACACTAAACCTTTGGATCCTCTATGTGTAATAATTTTATGTTGTTTATCTTTAAAATTATTTAATAGTAATGTAAGAAAATGCAATGTCTCTATAGTTGGTATCAGAGGAAAGGTCTAGTTAATTTGGGAATTAGGATTAGTGAACCCTAGAGAAAACCTATAGCATGAGACTAAGTACAAATATGCACACAATAATATTTACATAGAGATCCCATATGTTATGTTTTCAGTATAAATTTTTCAAATGAATAAGTTATCTATTCTTGAATTGTTCACTTATGTTTTGTTCTAACCTGTTCTATTTTAGAAAATGGTGGGAACCAGGAGAAATCAGGCCAACAACTCATGTGAGGGTGAATGCAACGATTTCCAGAACGACATCCCCAATGATTTGGGAGGTGGAGTTCAAAACTTCATGGTGATGCTTACCCAATTATCTCAGGTTATGAACAATAACAATAATAATGGGGAAAGTTCTCTTTCACCAAAGGGGGAGCAACTGGCTATCGAATTTTTTATGCGGAAGCGACCACTGACTTTTTGTGGATCTTCCGATCCACTAGTTGTGGAATAGTGGGTCAACTCCATGGAGAAGATCTTTTTTGTGCTTCACTGTTCTGAGATGGAGAAGGCGACCTTAGCCGTTTATTTTCTGGATAGATAAGCCTATCAATGTTGGGATTTGATTAAGAACACCAATCCAAGGGAATAAATTGAAGAGATGGAATGGGAAGACTTTAAGATAATTTTTCTTAATAAGTATTTCCCATGAACTCTTCATACGAATATGGAGAGAGAATTCATAGAACTCAAGAAAAACGATGGAGAATCTGTCACAACCTATGAAGTGAATTTCACAAGGCTTTCAAGGTACGCTTTGGGTTTTGTTATCAACAATGATAACAAAATTGATAGATTCTTTAGTGGACTAAAACCACACATCATAAAGGCTCTTGCAATTCGAGACTTTGGGAGTTATGAAGAAGTTGTTCGGTGTGCTCTAAAAGTGGAGATGGAGTTTGGAGAATGGTTCCATGGCTATGGTGATAAGAAACGGAAGATGGAGTTTCAAGCCAGTGGATCTAATGATAAAGGTGGTAAGAAAACTCAAAGACCCACATGCCAAAAATGTGGAAAGTTGAACCATGGGAACTACCTCAAAGGGATGGGGAAATGCTTCAAGTATGGGAAAGAAGGACACCATGCTCAAGAGTATCGAAAAGACATGAAAAGAAAGGATAATGTAGCTGATGAAAGGAGAGAACCACTCATGGTTCATTGCTACAACTGTAGGGAGCTAGGGAACTATGAAAATCAGTGCACTAAACCTTGAGCTCTTGAGGGTAATCAATGTTAGCAGCCACCGAAGCCAAAGTAATGAGGGAAGGCTTATGCCATCACTACTGTAGAGGTGGATAATGATAATGAAGTTGTACAAGGCACACTTCCTATTCACTCAAGAATGGAAAAAGTCTTATTTGATTCTGGTTCTACACATTCCTTTATATCTTGTAAGTTTTCTATAACTATAGAATCAAAGCCTCGAAACCTTGATGTAGATATATCTGTAAAAACACCAAGTTGTGAAATCATTGCAACCCAAGTGTTTGACTCCTCTCCTATTAGCGTAAATGGGAAGATTCTTTTGAAGAATCTCATAAAACTTCCCTTGGTGGAATTCGATACTATAATGGGAATGGATTGGCTCTCTTTATATAGAGCATATATCAACTGTCAGGAAAAGTAAATATCTTTTCATATTCCGAACCATCCCATGATTCTATAAAAATGTAAGGAAGGTCATGAACCTCCTTTACAAAATCCTTCAATGGTTTGGGTGTTGATTCCCTATAAATAAGAATACCTCACCCAAATGGTTGAGTCAAAGGAAAGTGCCAACCTTGAGTAAATGCCCATCATGAGGGAATACATAAATGTATTTCCCGAAGAGTTACCCGGAATTCCCCCAGATCGTGAGGTAGAGTTCTCAATTGAACTCATACCCTGAGCTAATTCTACCTCGAAGTGTCTTTATAGGATGGATACTATCGAACATGATGAGTTAAACAATAAGCTACAAGAGCATCTGGACAAAGGTTTCATATGCCCTAGTGCATCACCTTGGGGTGTGCCAGTGCTCTTTGTGAAGAATAAGGATGGAACAATGCAGCTGTGTATCGATTATAGAGAACTCAACAAGATCACCATAAAGAACAAGTATCCTATACATAGGATTGATGACTTGTTCGATCCGTTAAGAGGAGCTCAATACTTCTCAATGGTGAATCTTCATTCTGGATATCATCAGGTAAAGGTGAAGAAGGAAGATATTCAGAAGACTGCCTTCCATACAAGGTATGGGTACTATGAGTTTTTTGTGATTCCCTTCAGACTTACTAATTCCCCTGAAATCTTCATGGATTTGATGAATAGAGTCTTTAGACATTCCCCCAAAAAATTTGTGGTAGTTTTTATTGATGATATTATCATCTACTCCAAGATCAAGGAGGAACATGAAGAACATCTAAGACTTTTGTTGGCGACATTAAGAAAGGAGAAGTTGTATGCCAAGTTTAGAAAGTGTGACTTTTGGATGAAGCAAGTCACATTCTTGGGACATGTGATCACAATTGAGGGAATTTATGTGGATCCTTCAAAGACAAAGGCGATTGAGGAATGGCCCAGGCCCTCAAGTGTCACAGAAATCCGTAGTTTTCTTGGATTATCTGGGTACTACAGACGTTTTGTGAGAAACTTCTCACAATTTTCAAGCCCACTAACTAAGTTAATAAGGAAAGGGGTAAATTATGTCTGGATGGAAGAATGTGAAGGAAGATTCAGGGAGCTAAAGAGAAGGATGATCACTACACCTATAATCACACTACTGAAAAGTAGAGAAAGTTTTGTGATATACAATGATGCTTCAAAGAAAGGATTGGGTTGTGTAATCATGAAAAATGAAAATGTGATATCCTATGCATCATGACAGTTGAAGATCCATGAGTAGAACTACCCGATGCATGATCTAGAGTTGGCAACCGTGATTTTTTCCTTGAAAATCTGGCAGCACTACCTTTATGGTGTGAAGTGTGACATATACACCGACCACAAGAGCCTAAAGTCTATATTCACACAAAAGGAGATCAACATGCATCAAAGGAGATGGTTTGAGCTAATCAAGGATTACAATTGCTCTATTCACTATCATCATGGAAAGGCGTACATGGTAGCTGATGCTCTAAGTAGAAAATAACCTGCTACTATATCCATGATGCGGATTGAGAAAGACCCTATCTTCTTGGATATGAAAAGAATGGATTTGGAAATCATAAGGGCATGGGATACATCCTACCTTTCCCAAATTATTGTGCAACCATACATCTAGTAGAGGATTAAGGAAGCACAAAGGGATGATGGGGAGATACAAAAGAGGGTGAATTCAGTAAAGGAAGGGAAGCTGTAAGAGTTTCATATTGATTATGATGGTGTGATTTGGTTTGGAATGCCGATTTGTATGGCTTCATCACCCGGGATAAAGAAGGAGCTATTGGAAAATGCTCATAGATCAATATTCTCTATCCATCATGGGAGTACCAAGATGTACTTTTATCTCTGAGAACACTTCTGTTGGGATAACATGAAGGAGATTGCTGAATATATATCAAGGTGCTTGGTATGTCAGCAAGTTAAAGCTGAGCGAAAAAAGTCCAAAGGTATGATGCAACCATTTCCTATACCCATGTGGAAATGGGAAAATGTTACCATGGACTTTGTCACGGGTCTCCCGAAGACGTCGAAGGGAAATAACGCGATATGGGTTGTGGTTGACAGACTCACCAAGGCTTCCCATTTTATCGCTATTCAGAAGGATATCTCGCTTGAAAAGATTGAAAAGATATATATAAAGGAAGTGGTTAGACTGCATGGTGTTCCAATATCAATTGTCTTTGACCATGATCCAAGGTTCACATCTAAATTCTGGAGGATCCTTTAACATGATTTGAGTACTAAATTAAATTTCAGCACGACCTATCACCCCCAAACTGATGGCCAGTCTGAAAGAACTATTTAGACACTTGAAGATATGCTAAGAGCCTGCTCTCTAGAATTCAAAGGTGGATGGGATCAGCATCTCCCATTGGTTGAGTTCTCATACAACAATATATTTCACTCGACTATTCAGATGGCTCCATATAAAGCTCTTTATGGAAAGCGATGTAGAACTCCAACCTGTTGGGATGAAGTTGGAGAAAGAAAGCTACTTGGACCCGATCTTGTTCAAGAGATGAAAAAGAAGGTTCAAGTCATCCATAAACACATCAAAGACGCTCAAAGTCAGAAAAAGAGCTATGATGACAATCATCGAAGGGACTTGGGGTTCGATGTTGGAGATAAAGTCTTCCTTTGAATATCCCCATGGAAGAGAGTTAGGTGATTCAGGAAGAAAGGGAAGCTAATCCCAAGGTATATTGCCCCCTTTGAGATCCTTGAATGCATAGGAACTGTGGCCTATCGTCTTTAACTTCCACAGATTGTGGATCAAGTTCATGATGTTTTTCATGTGTCACTACTGAGGGAGTACATACCAGACCCCTCACATGTACTAAACTCAGAGGTGGTGCAGCTGGAATATGATCTCTCCTATGAGGAGCAGCCAGTAAAGATTCTGGATCGGAGAGATAAGGTTCTATGCAACAAGACAAACCATCTTGTCAATGTGTTGTCGAGGAACCATAAGTTTGAGGAATCAACTTGGGAACCAGAAGAGGGAATGAAGGAGAGGTACCTTCACCTGTTTGTGTAAAGTGAAATTTCAGGGGTGAAATTAAGGGGGGAAGAATGTAATGACCCAAATTTTTTCAATGGAAATTACCTTCTTATAATAATGTCATAACATCACATGAAAACACAACATAATTAACTAAAAAGCGCTAAGTGACCTTTAAACATAATTTTTTCACTTATGTGTTTTCAATTTTGAAAATTCGACATACACGGTTGTGTTCAAGATGATTTTTGGAGTCTAATGAAACAAAAATAATTTATGCTTGATGTTGTAATTGTTATGTACGATCCTACTTTTCCAAAGACACTAAACCTTTGGATCCTCTATGTGTAATACTTTTATGTTTTTTATCTTTAAAATGATTTAATAGTAATGTAATAAAAGGTAGGGTCGCTATACCAAACCATTCCAGGTCTTGAGTTGCAACTACCCAAGCCCTCCTCCATAGGCCAGGGGGTGGTGAAAAGTGATGAAGACACACAAACTTAGAGAGGCCTTGACCTAAGTACCTATACACACACACATATACAAATCAATGAAAAAGTGTAGAGGGAAAGAAGTAAAATATGAAACCTATTGTAAACAAGACAAAAACATGCATGGACCACTAAAGTAGTATGAGAACATAAATGTAAATAGAAAGAAAAAAGGAAAAAATACACACCCCATCCAAAATAGTGTCCCAACCTAACAGAAAACTGGGAAAGTAAAGTAACTGATAAATCCCTACTCTGGTAACCCAAACTATGACCACTGCACACGGTCTAAGCATCTATAACCCTAACCGCCCTACAGTCATGATCAAACCTATTTGTCGTCTGCATAAAGCACGATACATGCAGGAAATGACCATGTTGGGGTGAGTATAAACATACTCAGTTGAACGCCCCAAAAAGAAGGGGGGAGAATTTAGAGATATAATAGGAAAGGAAAATAGTAGACGAAACAAAGTACAGTAAAAGAGTTCATCTCAACCCAACAAGGAAGTGAAGTAAGCTCATCCAAACACAAGGAGATAGAAATGGTGAGAATATTAACTTCTCATTGAGTATTCGCTACCTATAGTAGGAGAGTAGACTCATCTAACCACGAGAATATAGACATGGAAAGCACATGGCATACCCCGCACATCTTCACCTCTCCTAGAAGGAGAGTAAACAAAACCCAAGGAATGGGTACTGGAATAGGATATATATATATATATATATATATATATATATATATATATATATATATATATGCTTAGTAAAAGAAACCCAATAAGAGAGTAAGGGGATCTCCATTTCAGAGATCATCCCAGGAAAAGAGTCTCCAACAGTCCCCGAAGTAACCACCATCAATACCCAGTATTTCTCATGTCTACCCTAAATCACAAGCCAAAGGGGATCAAACACCACACCTCGATAATATCCACTTTGGGAAGGTCAGTATCGCCCGCACAGTTTTAGGTCACGTCACAAGGATACATGTCGGTGGGGAAAGCACCCCTCTTACTTGTGACTCTAAAGTAGCATCAAAGTATTCCTTGTGACTAATCCACGTAAACGAATAGTGAAAACTTAAAGTAGAGGACCTTCAACCTAATACATGAGGGGGATCCCACTCCGATTCATTGAGGACCCAAAACCAAGTGTGTTAGGGGGATTCTACTCAGAAGTGGTTGATAGAGGACCCACTCCCTTGCTGATGGGGGATTCCACTTTGAAGTCTCTGATATAATCACCTCATCACTGTGGTTATCAAACACCGCCTAAATATGTTTCATGCTCAAAACACCTCTCATCCTAACTCGTAAGTCGAAACTGTGGTCACCATCATGTTCTACATAAAACAATATGCAGGATATGCTATTCCCTCACCCCAATAGGTCATCCAAAGAAAAAATTGTATAATGCCACATTTCAATGAAAAAGTTCCTCGTGGGTCCCATGCCTCAGTCTTGAAATTAATTACATGGATCACTCCATTGCCATACTCTTGAAATAACACACAAGATTGATAACTCATTCGTCCAAAATAGATACCCGGTGAGAAAGCTACATTTCAGTGCTACACGCGTGAACTATGATTCATGGGTCCCACACCTTGAATTTTGTTTAAAAACCTAAAATTATTCTTGAAAAGTCTATCCAAGGTCCATGGTCATGCCTCCAATGACGACACATTAATCGGGCGGCGCATGTAGATGCCACATCTGATATAAGATCCCCAAAGAATAATAATTTAATTATTATTATTTAACTTAGGCAGTTTGTGAAACCGAGCCATGAAACCAAGTCTTAAAATTCATTAACTGGCATAAAAAGATTCTTCTTGATGAGATTAATAGGTGGCCGTAGAGGGAATGTCAATTAGATGCCTGATTTAGGAGAAAAGGACGATTAAAGCTGCCTTGGACCGATTTGAACTGATCTGGCTAGGATTTTCCAGACCAATATGGCCCAAACTAGCTGGACCGCTATGGCCTAGACTAGTAGGAACTCTCTAGCCTGGACTGGATGAACCACTCTAGTTGGCCCAGTCTGCTTCGTCAACCCATGGCCCAACCGTGTGACCTGACCCACTACCGACACTGGCCCGACTCCACTCTGGTGGGCCCGGTCCACTTCGCCGGCCTACGGCCTGACCCAACCACTTGTCCCAACCCACTACTGACACCAACCTAGCCCCTGTCTAGGTCTACACCACCATGTCCATGTGTCTAACATGCCGACTGGCCACCTCACTTTGCGGCAGCGGTCGCTGCCTGGGCTGCGCCACACGACCCTGCCCTCCTGTCCGGTCGATCCACATGGCCCGCCACGTCGCGACACCACTGCCACTCTGTGGTCCTCCATGGGGTGTCCCATCTTCAAAATCCACTGCTAGTCGCCGCGCTGGTGGTGCTTCAGTTGTCTATTCCACAGTCCCTTCGGTCGCCCAATCATGAATCCGTCAGCAGATCGGGGACCCTTGCGATGAGGGCTTCACAACACCACCCTCTAATTAACTATACATTGGTAGTTTGATGTTCCCAAAAGTATATGGAAAATAAAAATTAATAACGGATGAAGAACAAATTTTTAAACATAGATTTATGTCTGTGTTCGTGCGGCCCTCAATGATTCATCAATAAAACAATGAATTTATGTCTCAAGGAAAGGATTTTCAATTTAAAAGCTGAATTGTAAATCAAAAATAATATAAATCCTACCTCAATTCAATCTCCAGTTGTTGAAGACATATCTGCTACACTCCCGCTTCGATCCAATATGATTTCTAAGAAGATTACTCCTTAATATGATGAATAATGGTTGGGATAGAGGTAGGGAGAGAGGGACTTAGTATATAGAGAAGGGATTAGGGATAAACCTAATCCCAAATCCTTTAATCTATAATTATAGGCATCTCTCCTAGCACGGAAATCCAAATCCATCGCACCCACTCATTTTATGTTGCGCTTGGGTAAAACACCCAATTCTAAAATCAACAGAGGTCTCATAATTCCAATTCGATCCCCCAATTGAAAGATATTTAAAATGAAATTAGGGTTAAAAAAATTATGTTTAATTATTTTAATAACAATTTTTCCCCTAGGAGGCATTTTCCTTAGAAGTCTCATACTAAAAAAATTTATGTCCTACCTAGAGTAAACAACATGTTTTGGACTCAACCGTTCCCTCATATTTTTGATCCAGACTACCGTTTAAGAGTTATCCCATTTCTTTCATGTGCATAGTATAAAATATACTTAATATTTTATAAAATTTATTCTAGGAACACCGGGCCTCATATTTTCACTCTATATTAGCACCTAACTTTATAAATATATAAAAAAATATTTCAAAGTATTATAAGGAGAAAAATGGGTCTCTACATCATTCCCTCCTTCAATATTTTCATCCCTGAAAAGAAAAAACTAGGAAAACAAATCGGGATACTGAGCCCACATCTATGTTTTTCATGCCCAAAAACTCTCCTGCACGTTTATGTGCTACCATAGTACGCAAACTAAAGGGATGGACCGTCCATGTAAGGTCTGCTCCTGTCAATCCTCAATCACCATAGAGTGCTCTGTAAAGGTGACTCCATCTTCAATGTACAACTCACCCCAGTCAATGACATACGTGGGATAATATACATATCTCCTTAGCTGCAACATGTGAAAGGAATCAAGCACCCGCTCTAGCTATGGGGGTAAGGCAAGGTGGTAGGAAACCTCATGAACCCTCTGCATGATCTCGAATGACCCAATGAATCTCAAGGATAACTTGCCTTCCCGGACTAACCTACATATTCCACATCACGGGGAGACTCTCAAGAAGACATGGTATCCCTGCTCGAACTCCAAGGGCCTACAATAATGGTCTATGTAGGATTTATTTCAACTCTAGGTCGTCTTCATCTTTTCATGGATGACCTGCACTTTCTCCATCGTCGCTTTCACCAACTCTATACCCATAAAGGGTGACTCCCCAACCTCCGTCTAGCACAAAGGTGACCTGCAGGGTATCCCTTAAAGGGTCTCAAAAGGTTCCATATAAGTGGTATAGTGGTAGCAGTTGTTGTACATAAAATATACCAAGGGAAGGTGATCCTTCCAGCTCTAGCCAAAATATAACATACAAGCCCTCAATATATCCTCCAACACCTGAATAGTGCGCTCGGTCTAGCCATCGGTCTGGGGGTGGAAAATTGTACTCATCCACAACCAGGTCCTGAATGTCTCCTATAGGCCTCTCCACAACCATGATGTAAATTGAACATCATGATCAGAGACAATCATTGAGGGAACCCCGTGAATGTGGATGATCTCTTGCACGTACAACTACCTCATGCCCTCCACCAAACTCTGCTCCCTGATAGTAAGGAAGTGTTCCAACTTGGTGAGTTAGTCCACTATCACCTAGATGGTGTCATGAACATTCACTATGTGTGGAATCCCTATAACGAAGTCCATGAATATTTCATCCCACTTTCACTCAGGGATCTCAAGAGGCTATAACAAACCTGTCGGAAACTGATGCTCAGCCTTCACTTACTGATAGGTGAGGCATCATGATATGAACTCAGCTATGCTTTATTCAATCTAGACCACCAAAACTACCACTTAAGATCCTTTCACATCTTCCCCACACTAGTATGTACAACTAAGGGAGAGGTATGGAAATCCTACATCACCTACTCCTGCATCGCGACTGGAACCACCGTTCACCCCTATAACAAGATCTCTTGATTCCATCATTCAGAATATCCATCAGGTGCGTCACCTGTAGATATATGATCACACAGAACCTCACAGTCCATATCAACCAACTGAGACTCTCTCACATGCTCATGGAGAAATGATTTAGCACCATCGACTGTAGAAAACTTTTACCCTCCTGCTCCACCAAGGTCAACTATAGGGAAGCTAACTTCTCTGAATCTTCCTACACTAGACATGCCTAGGAATTCCTGCTAAGGGAATAAGCTACAATGTTTCCCTTCCCCAGAGTATACACTATCTCAAAGTTATAGTCCTGTAAGAACTCCAACCAGTGTTTCTTCCTCAGACTAAAGTCTATTTGGGTAAAGATGTACCTAAGGATCTGGTGGTCTGAGTAAACCACAAATCATTCAACCAAAAGATAGTGCCTCCAAATTATTAAGACGAATACTACTGCTATAAGATCTAAGTCATTAGTCGAATATTTATTCTCATGGGGTCTCAACCCCCTTGAATCGTATGTGATAACTTCCTGAAGTTTCATTAAAATGCAATGAAGACCAACTCCTGAGGCATCACAATAAACTATGAACTCAACAACCTCCTCTATTACTCTCAGAACTGGAGTGCTCGTCAGCCTCTACCTCAACTCCTCAAAGGAATTTTGGAACTACTTAGGCTAGGTAAATGGTTGTACCTTCCACATCAGATAAGTCAAAGGGACTGCGATCCTAGAGAATTCTTCCACAAATCTCATGTAGTACCCAGACAAAACAAAGAATCTTCACACCTCTAATGCATCCTTGGGTGGATCCCAAGCAAGCACGGCCTTGATCGTTGTGGGATCCATGACTAACCTTATTTAGTGATGTAATAACCCAAAAATTGAACCTCAAATATCTAGAAATGACACTTCGAGAGATTTCCATAAAGCTAGTGCTCTCAAAGTAAATCAAGGACCATCCTCAAGTACTCTGCATGCTTCTCCTATGACACCAAGTAAATGAGTATGTCGTCTATGAAAACAACAATAAAATGGTCCAAGTATGGATGGAAGACCTGGTTCATCAAAGCCATGAAAACAACAGGGTAAGTTTTCACACCAAAGGGAATCACTAGGAACTCGTAATTACCATAATGATAATGAAATTACAACTTTGGAATATCATCCTCGCAAACCCATAGCTGGTGGTAGAAGGATCTAATATCAATATTTTAGAACCCCCTCAAACCTTGAAACTAATCGAAGAAGTCTTCGATCCTCATTAAGGGGTACTTGTTCTTTATCGTTTCCTGGTTTAGGTGACGATAATCCACATAAAGTTGTAAACTCCCATATGAATTCCTTATGAACAGAACATGAGCTTCCTAAGGGGACACACTAGGTCTGATTAAACCCTTATCATGAAAGACCTCCAACTATAAATTTAGCTCTTGAAGCTCAGTGGGCGCCATCCAATATGCCTTAGAAGATATCAGGGTAGTCCCTGGTTTCAAATCAATGAAAAACTCCAACTCCCATCTCATAAGTAGTCCCAAGACATCTTCGAAGAAAACATATATGTAATCCTCTACAACTAAAGGAACCCAGGTACATAAAGAGTCTGTCCCATCAGTGTGAAGGCATTTGACTAGCCTATAGTGATAGTAAATCTCGAATCAAACTATGGAAAGAAAATCCATTCCCAAGATTATTTCATAAGGTTCCATCGTGACAAATAGTAGGTCCCACGTGCACCTTTCACCTCCAAGTGAAAGATCGCACTACTGACAGATAAAAGATACCAAAGAAGCACTTCCAGTAGGAACCTCGAGAAAAATCCACTATGATAGCACCTCTATCGGGAGTTCCAAAATCCCACATGAGGAGTAATAAGCTAAAATAGTGAATAGATCTTGTGTCTACTAATACTGAAGAAAGAGTAGAATAAACAAAAAGTGTACAATGGATCATCTCGTGCACTGGAGGATCACAAACATCCATATTTTGTAGATGCACATGGCCCTAGACACCATCTCTGTAATCCTGATGTGGGAATTTTCATGGTGGTGGTGGGAGGATATCATAGTTTTATCCCCCAACTCTTGGTCCTCCTACTCCTCTTCCAACACCACCTCCCTAGGGTCCTCCCTAGTAACGACACTACCTTTTCCGTGGCGGTCCACCTACTGCCTGCCCGGAATGGTCATCTCTTCTGGTTGGGGAGTCTCACACCATGTGATCTTTCCCATCACAATTGTAACATTGTACCTCTCTAGGTTGACGTAGATCCCTGTACGACCTTGGTGCTGCCTGATCATGTGCCAGAGCCCGATCATAAGGAAGCCTTCTATGTTGCGGCCCAGCTACCTGATGTCTTCCAACCATCATGGACATCTTCGCTTTGAAGAAACCAATTACATAATCAGATTACTATCATCCCTCTGGTAGGAAAATATCTATCACAAGATCTTTCGCCAGCACCCCGAAATAGGTAGGGATGCATAGGGGAACTATGCTTTCACGGATCTCTCGACATAGTCCCTATTCGAACTTCTATGCCTGGAAGCAACCATCACAGATCATGTCTAGAGAGTAGCGTGTAAGGTATGTAAACCTATCCATGTATGAATCCACTATCATTCCTCCTTGGAGAAGCTCTAGAAGTTCCTAGATCCTAATGAAGCATAAGACTGAGGGGAAGTACTCTTCATGAAACAACTGTTGTAAATCATCCCATGAGAGTCCGGACTCACCATGCATCTGGGTAACTAAACTCCACTAGCGCCCAGCTGTCCTGTGGAAAAGGATGGCTTTGAAAGGAACCATATGATCTTCTGGTGTCTGCACAATCCTGAAGAGGAAGAATACTATCTCCAATCAGTCCTCCACTTCATGAGGGTATGTCTCACCACAAAATATCAATAGCCTCTGGCGTTGGAACTCACGAAGCACACTCAACCTGTGCTCATCCTTAGCCTATTCTACCAGAACTATCTACTACTCCATAGGTGGAGGTGCTTCTATTGAACCACTTGGAGGAATGGTATCACATGATGGGACCTGAACTGAGGCCTCATCACTTGCAAGGTCATCGTCATAAACCAGAGTAGGTATCCTGGATTCCTGCCATCATAGAGGAATCCTAAAAATTATCAAGGAGTACCAAGGTCAGATGAGCATATATATATATATATATATAACAACCACAACAACAAAAAAGGGAGATTACTCAACAATGAAAATAAAAGAATCAATCCTATATTCATGTACCAAATTTTCCTATAACAAATGTCTCAGCATGTAGAGTCGACAAGAAGGTAATCAAGGTCCCAGTGAATGGCTACATCGGCCTCCACACCATCACTGGACTCCCCATCCTGAGAGCTACTCTCAAGAAACATTGACACTATTTCCCTAAACCCAACCAAGAACTTTTCAGGGAAACATAAAAAAACGTCCCAAGGGTCAAACCATATCTAATACCACTTTTTCATGACCTGACCCATGATGGGGCTTGATCTGCAACTACCCTAAACCCGCCTCCATAGGCCAGGGGTAGTGACAAGCAATGAAGGAACACCAACTCAGGGAGGAATTTTCCTATACACTTGTACACACACACAACCCAATCAATTAAAAACTGCATAGGGAAAGAAGTAAATGATGAAACCTATTATAAACAAACCAAAACCTATATAGACCACTAAAGCAGTACGAGTACAATAATGTAAACATAAATGAAAAAGGAAAAAAATACACACCTCAACAGAAATAGTGTCCCAACCTGATAGGAAACTGGTAAAGTAAAGTAACTAAGAAAGCCTTGTTATAGGAACCCACACTACGACCACTACACGCGATCTGAGAACCTGTAACCCTAATCTCCCTGGAGTCATGATCAAACCTATCCATCGTCTACATAAAGCATAATATGCGCAGAAAAAGCCCATGCAAGGGTGAGTATAAACATACTTAGTATGATGCCCCAAAAATAAGTGGGATTAGTCATATATATAGTAAGAAAAGAAAATAGTAAATGGAACAAAGTACATTAATAGAGTGCATCTCAACCCAACAAGGAAGTGAAATAAGATCATCCAAAAACAAGGAGTTAAAAATGGTGAGAATATGAAATTATCATCGAGTCTTCACTACCTATAGTAGGAGAGTATACTTGTACAACCATGAGAATCTAGACACAGAAAGTATATGTCATACCCCATGCATCTTCATCTCTCATAGAAGGAGAGTAAACAAAACCCAAGGAGTGGGTACTGGAATAAGATATATATATATATATATATATGCTCAATAAAATAAACCCAACAATAGAGTAAGGAAATTTCTATCTCAAAGCTCATCCTAGGAAAAGAGTCACCAATAGTCCCAGAAGTAACCACCGTTGATACCCAGTATTACTCATGTATTCCTTGAACAACAATTCAAAGGGGCTCAAACACCACACCTCAATACAATCCTCTTTGGGTGGGTTTGTTTCTCCTGCACAGTTTTAGGTCACATCACAAGGATGCATCTTGGTGGGGAAATCACCCCTATTACTTGTGAGTCCAAAGTATCATCGAAGTATGCCTTGATACTGATCGACATAACCATATGGTTCCAAACTAAAGTAGCGGACTCGCACCCTAAAACGTTAGGGGGATTACACTCAGATTCATTGAGGACCCACACCCTAGTGTGTTAGGGGGATTCCACTCAGAATAGCTAATAGAGGACCCACACCCATGCCGATGGGGGATTCCACTCTGATGTAGCTGATAGAGGACCCACTCCCATGCCAATGGGGGATTACACTCCAATATTCATAGAGTACCCACTACCTAGTGCGTCATGGGGATTCCACTCTAATTCATCGAGGACCCATGACCTGATGCATCAGGGGGATTCCTCTTGGAAGTATCTAATATCATCGACTTGTCCCTACGATTATTGAAAACTACCTGAAGATTCATTGTGCTCAGAATACATCACATCCTAACCCAAAAGTTTAAAATGTGTTCACTAATTCATTTTATGTAGAAAAACATACAGGATAGTCTATTCACTCACCCCAATCAGACATACGATGAAAAAGTTATATAATGCCGCATTTCACTCAAAAAGTAACTCATGTGGCCCATGAATTAGTCCCAAAATTAATTACACACATCACGCTATTGTAATCCTCTTGAAAAAAAATACTTGGTATTGACTACTCATTCGTCCAAAATGGATACCCGGTGAGAAAGCTACATTTCACTACTATGCACACGAATCAGGTCTCATGGGGTCTACAACATGAATTTATTTTAAACACCCAAAATTATTTCTGAAAACTTGACCCAAGGTCTAAGGTCGCGCCTTTTCTATCGACACATTAATCATGCGGTGCATGCAGATGCCACACACGATACAAGAAACCTGGAATAATAATGATTAAATTATTATTATTAAACTTAGGAATTTCAATAAACCGATCCATGAAACTATGTCTTAAAATTACTTAAATGAACTAAAAAGATCTATCTCAATGATAGGAACATGTGTCCACAGATGGTGAATCAATCATACACCCGATTTAGAAGAAAAAGGCATTTAAAGCTACCTTGGACTGATTTGAACTGGTCCAGCCTGGACTAGATGAACCGCTTCGCTTAGGCTGGCCCGATCTACCTCAATGGATTGCATCCCAGTTGTATGGACCAACCCACTATCGACACTGTCCCAAACCATGGACAAGGCCGCCACCACACTTTGTGGCAATAGTCGCTGCCTGGGTCACGTCTCATGACCCCGCCCGCCCGACCGGTCGAGCCATGTGGCCCGTGACATTGCAGCACCGATACCACTCCATGGTCCTCCATGGTCTAGCCTACTAGTACACGATACTTCTAGTCGCTGCACCGATGACGATTCAGTGGTCCATTTTATAGACCATCATACTCACTTCGGTCACCCGATCATTAATCCATTAGCGGATCAGGGACCCTTGCGATGAGGGATTCATAACACTACCCCATAATTAACAATCCACCTATAGTTTGATGCGCCCAAAATAAAATGGCAGATAACCACAAATAAGAGACAAAGAATAAAGATTTAAACATATATATATGGACATGTTCATGCATAACTCAATGGTTCACCAATAAAATGATGAATTTATGGCTCAAGGAAAGGATTTTCAATTTAAAAGATGAATCGAAACTCAAAAATAAGAGAAATCCTACCTCGATTCGATCACCCTTCATTGATGATGTATCCACTACCCTCCCATTTCGATCCACCAATGTTTCGATAGAGATTTATCCTCAATACGACAAAGAACAGTTGGGAGAGAGGGACATAGAGAGAGGGACTTAGTAGAGAGAGAAGGTATTAGGGTAAAAACTAATCCTGAATCCTTAAATCTCTATTTATAGGTGTCCCACCTGGTGAAAAAATATGAATCCATCATGCCCCCTCATTTTATGTCATTCTTGGGCAAAACACCCCATTATGAACTCAACGACAGTCTTGGAATTCCAATCTGAGCCCCTGATTGAAAGTTATTTAATACAAATTCATGGGTAAAATAATTAAGTTTAATTATTTTAATTACAAATTTTCCTTTGGGAGAATTCTTCCACATAAGTCCCATGTCAAAAAAAGTTATGTCTTGCCTAGGGTAAAAAAATACGCTCTATACTCAACCATGACTTATTATTTATAATTCGTGATACCGTTTATGAGTTATCCCATTTATTTTCTATGCATAATATAAAATATACTTAATATTTTATAAAATTTATTCCAGGAACACCGGGACTTGAATTTTTATGCCATCTCTGCTCCTAGATCTGGAAATATATAGAGAAATATTTCAAAGTATTAAAAGGAAAAAACCAGTTCTGTACACCCCCAAATAATTTCTTCCTAAATTTTTTGATAAATTATAGTTCTTACAAAAATGTGGGAAATCCTTCCTTATAACTTCTTCAAGATCTCATGTTTCTACCCATAATTTGTGATTTTTCCAAAGAACCCTCACTAGATGAGTTGTCCAATTTCACAACACTTTATCTCTCGTATAAAATATCTTGAAAGTGTCTTCATTATAAGATAATTTAGGTTCTGAATATATTACCTTAGATGTTTTTACATGTGTTAGATCTGAAATGTTTGTCCTTAATAATGAGACATAGAAGATATTGTGTACTTTATAGAGGTGGGATGGCATGCCCAATTGGAAAGCCTCAACTTAAATTATCTCTTAAATTTAAAAAGGTCCAACATACCTAGGGCTTAACTTACCATTTTTAACTGATCTTATAACCCCCTTAAACGAATAAACCTTTAAGAATACATGTTACCATACTTGAAAATCCAAGTCCTTCCTCTGATTATCAAGATATTATTTTTATCTACTTTGAGATTCTTTGATATTATTTTGAAAATACTGTACTTTCACAGTTGTATCCTTGAAATATTTTGGGACTAATAATTTAATGTATCCAAATTCTTCCCAATAAGTTGTAGAAAAACATCTCTTCCTATACATTAGTTCATATGGTTCCATCTAGATTCTTAAATGAAAATTATTATTGCATATAAATTACAACAAAGGTATATACTTATCCCATGAACCTTGAATGTCAAGTGAGAAGGATCATAACATGTATTATAGTGTCTAAATGGTCTTTTCATACTTCCCATAAGTTTTAGGATGATAGGATATACTCAAATGTTTCTCATTATTGAGAGCCTCTTAAAGAATCCTCTAAAACTTTAATGTGAATCGAGGGTAACAATCATATATAATTAAAAGAGGCACACTGTGAAGTCTCACAAATTAATTAATATTGATATGAGTACGATTTTCAAGGGGTAGATATTCACTCACAACTAGTAAATGTGAAAGATTGGTAAGTAAATAAATAATGACCCATATAACATCATTATTTTTAGGATGGAAGGGGAAATTAATTTTTTATTAGATTAAAAGTATGAAAAATAAATGAAAAAAGGGAAAAGAGGGGGAAAATAACTAGAGGTAATATCTATGGGTGCTTGAAATAGTGAAGTCCAAGAGAATTAGAATAAACAAGGTCAGTGAATATATGAGGAAGAGATACAATACTGGAGAAAATCATATAAGGATTATCCTCCCTACCCCTAGCAACCAGAAAGTCCTCCACTTTATTCCCTTACAACAAAGTGTGAAGGAGGATCACCTTTTTGGCAGTGAATTTCTTAAACCATTAGATAAGATAGGCAATGGACTATGGAGTATCAAACTTTCCATGTATATAATTTTAGATCATAGAAGACTCGGTTTCAAATGATAGTGAGACTAATACCATGAGAAAGGTAGACTTCCAAACCTATAAGTACGACATAAGCTTTAGTGAATATTGCATTTCCCCTACCAAAGAATCTAATAAATGCCATCAAGACTTAGTTTTTTTGGTTATGAACCATTCCCCCCTCTCATAAGTCCAATAGATAAAGAACTGTTAATGTTGAGTTTAAGACCCCCATTAAGATGGTATAATCAGACCCATCGACCAGGATTTGATGGTCCCGAGTGAGGGGGAAAGCACAGCTACCAGCCAAAATTATTTTTAGGAGTCTTATAAAGTATAGTGATAAAGTCCATTGTAAAATTGTACCAATTATATATTGGTACAGTTAGAGGTTTCATGACTCTATTAGGATGTTGTCTTTTAAACTTTAATTTATAGAATGCTAAGAATCTAGACACATAGTCTATAATTTCCTACTTCATACCATCCCACTAAAAATTTTCTCTTAAATACCTGTACATATTTATTCTACTAGGGTGTAGAGATAAATTTTAGTTATCTTATTCATATAGTATATCCCTTTTTATCTATAGTATAGATGAAATAGATAATCTCTTACAAAACTTCATCCCACTATATTTATAGATAAATTATGATAATTTTCCATCATCTACTTATATAATCATCCCTTGTAAATCCTTATCATCATACTAGGACTTATTTATCTTTTCCAGTAATGATGGTTTAAAAATGTATTGTAAAAATAAATATGTTTTCCCTTTCCTAAAAATTACCACATCCAACATTTATAAACCCTTGAATATAGGATCCTTATTAATTCTCATCATATTTAGAACTCTATAGTCACTCCTACTAAATGAAACAACCACCTTATTTTCCTTCCCAAAGTAGAAATTTTTCGATATATCATAGTCCTTAAGTAGTTCTAACTATCATATTTTCCACATATTAGTTATTTATAAGATAATATGCACCTAAAAAATTTGTGGTATTTATATATGTCACATATTCTACCATAGAGATAGTGCCTCCATATCTTCATGGAAAATAAAACAATTTCCAACTCAAGATAATGAGTTGGATAGTTCTATTCATGGATCTTCAGTTTCCTTAATGAACAAGCATCCAATCTATAATTTTTCATAAGTAAAAAACCCATCACTTTCCTTGATACATAACTATATATTACAAACCCTTCCTTTCCTAATGGTAAAATTAATATCAGTGCATTAACCAATATTTTTTAGCTCTTAAAAACTATCTCTACATTCCCTATACCATGTTAATTTAACCCCATTACATGTAAAATTGTTTATTGTGTTGTTCACTCAAGAATATTTTTGAACAAATTAGCAATAGTACCCTACTAAACCTAGGAAACTATGTATCTTAGTTATACTCATTGGTGTGGACCATAAAGGTTTAGTGTCTTGGGAAACTTGGATACATAACATATTGGTACATTTAATATCTAGATCATCTCTCACTAACTTATTCACATCTAGATATTTTTTTGATATATCATACTTAAAACCATTCTTCATATTCTTTAGAAAAGGAAATATAATAAAGGGTGAGCTCATATACTTAGTAAGGGTAAAAAAGGGAGATATCAAGAAATGATCATTTTTAAGAATAAAATAACCATAAGGGTATGATAACATGGTCTTAACATTTAAAAATCGTACTCAGTGATTCATATATCATAATCATAGTTCATGGAATAAATATTGGCAGTTCATAAGACATGAATCATAAAAAAATCAAAGAACATGAGCCATGAGATCATAAAATTGGCATAAGATCATGTAATAAAATAGTCTCATAAACTATGGAATAATCATAATCATATACATACTAATCTAAGTCTCCCCACCAAGTCATTAATCACTTGTTAGGCTTGGGTTAACCACCCATGTACTTACTATGGGCTTGGGATAACCTTACATGTACCCATTTTGGGCTTGGTCTAACAATCAGTGTATCCATTGAGGTCATTAACCATTAATAATTAACAAATTTATTATAGGGATATAAAAGACCCACCCATCACACAATTATAATCCATTCAAATTTATTCCACAAGATCATGAAAACATTTATCATTTCATCACATCTTAACACATGGAAAATAAATTATGTTTCATAAATATTTCATCATCATGATCATAAACCCTACAGATAAAAAAAATTATAGTATCATAGAATTATATCTCAAGTGAATCACAATTATCCTCAAAGGATGTTATCATAGATGAAAAATTCCTTTAAAATATCACTGGAATATTTCTTTAGGGAAATAACCTTTTTATTATGAAATAACTTATTTAAAATATAAAAATTTCAAGAATAATAGGGAAAAATTTATTTGAAAATAACCAAGTAAAAATAAAAAGGAAGTATCAAAAAATTTATTTTTCATGATTGAAGAAAAATCTGTTTGTGCTGTATATGTTAAAACTAAGACTCCTTTCACACCTTTGGTAAAAAATCAAAAGTACCTTGTTTGGAAAATGGTAAGAAGATTCATTTTAATTTTTTAATAGAAATTAATAAATTTTTAAAAATTAATATAAAAAATCATTTGGTAAGAGTAAAAAAGTTCTTGAAAATATTTTAAATAAAATATGTACATAGAAGAAAAGATTTCAGACTGAATATAAAAACAAAGCCAGTTTTCATTAAATTTTTTTCACAATTTTGCGTACTTAGTGAGAAGAAAATGAAAATAAATTATGAAATATCTAGAAATAAAAAATTATAATAAAATTCATGATATTTTTGTGAGATAAATTATATAATTTCATCATTATAAATTTAATAATAAACAATCTCAGTAAAAATGAGGTTGTAACGTAGAACCCTTACCTCAAGTCTAACTTGATTCATAAGTGCTCAAACCTCCTGTATAATAAATTTAAATTTATTATAATTATTTAAAATAAATATTTATATACTTATAATATCTTATATAATCCAGTTATAAAATTTTATTACCCATTTATTAATAATTCTTTATTTAAATCATCGTTTTTGGGTGTTAACTATTTTTTTTCCTGGAAGTTTCAGTTTGGAAGTTCTAATCCTTGCATATTGATCATGGTTAAATCATCTATAGAATGTGAATAATTATATAAATAAAATATATATTTATATATATTAATTATATTAATTTTTAGAATCATCGATAAAAGTTAGAGTTATAAAAATGAATTACATCGTTTATGGAGATGATAGTTCATACTTAGCATGAACACTATTTTAATTTTCTAATAAAAGGATGAAAAAAGGTAAATAATAAATTTTCATTAAATAATATTAATTATATCATGAATATCATATATATTCATTAAATACATTATTATAAATATCTATGTGAGGTAGTGAAGGAAAATGAATCTTATCACTACGTCGAGGTAGTAGTCCACACATATGCATAATCAATAATTTAATTTCTAAATTGATAGAAAGGGGGTAGAATATGGTTATTAAATTATCATAATAACATATATGTATATTTATTATATTTTATTAATCATTTTATAATGAACACAATATGTTTATAGATGGAAAAAGAAGAAATAAAATTAAAAGGGCTCAGTTAATATTTATATGTGTTCATTGAGAGACCACCTTTGTATTATACCTTAATCCTTGAAATATTTGTCTTAGGAGAAAAAAGGGTTCTAAAATTAAGGTAAGGAATCTAGTTTTTTTTGGTAGGGATTTTCTCAGATAGGATGTTCAAAATTCTCGTATAAGAGAGGAGAGGGGGTCTCCTTTTATAAGTGAGAGAGAGGACACACATGGAATTACTTAAAAGATTTAAATAATATAAATTAATTTTCTTATGAAAGTTTAATAACAAGGAAAATTATTAGAAGTTAATATAATAAATGGTCTAAATATATTAAATAAATAAGAATTAGACAATTTTATGTTGCAATATTATCCTAATATCTTAGTTTAACCCTGTTAAACCAGTTTTAACCATAACTATGGTAATAAATTTTTTTACTATTAATATTATTCATTATATCCAAAAATTAAAATTTTATAATTAAAAAATTTCAATATACTGATTTATAATATGGAAAAAATTTTATAAAATCCAATTCTTATAAGTAGAAAAATTTTCATTTTAAAATAAACATGAAAATTGCAATGAAAACCCATTTTAAAAAAATAAACTTTTAAACATAAAACTAAATTTATTTTCATTACTTTCAAAGTAAAAACTAATAATTTAAATATATGGTCTTTTTATTCCTTGAGTTGTGGAATTATTTTTTTTTTTTGTTGAATATTCTTTCTTTTACCTTAATGGAAATTCCTAAGGGAGTAGGGATGGTTCGAGCTCGGAGTTTCAAATTTCTGGGAAGGCTGAGTGGGAGAAGATAGATTGCACTAACCATAGAACTTAGAGACATGGATTAAAAATGGCAGAATAATTTTTTAGAGTACCATACAGATGTGTCCTATAAATTATGTGGGACCCATAATTAATTTATATTTCAATTCACATGGTTTTTAAATGATTTTTATAATAGTGTGTACAACCATATGAGTTGTAATGATCCTAGATAGTAGGGATGTGTGGTTGGAATGTTTTCTAGACAACCGTTCATAAAAAAATTGTGACCATTTTAAAAAATGTGGAAATTTACCTCCCCCCAATTACCCCTAAATACAATTTTTGGTATCTCCCCCTCATTTGTTCATAGTTTCTCCACCATAGGATCCCCCACCTCCTCTCCTCTAAGTTGGTTTATGTCCATCATTCAACCTCTATTTTTTATTTTTTTATTGAATCGTAGAAAATTGGTAATAATATCACTCATTCACCCTCTTTCCTAACTTTTTATTCCCACCTAAATATATTTCACCTTGTTTGAAATAAATAACCTATTTTTATGTATTTTTTCTGGTCTCTCAAAAACATCTCCTTCCATCTCAAATATGAGGCTGATAATGGATGACGAGTCTTCTATGAGACCTAGGTAGGTGGTCTATATTATTTTCCCAAAAATTCTCACCATTTATAAAATGTATCACCACGCTACACACCAGTATTTTTTATTACTAATCCTAGAATTAGTATTCCATTATTTTTTCACCTAAATCCCAACCTCAACATACTACAGACCTCCTAAACACCATTAGTGGTTGATAACCTAAACCCAAACCACCCCTTAGGGTGTGTTTGTGTAACGACCCAAACTGTTATAAATGAAATTTCCCTTAGGATTTAATTAAATGTATTATTTTTTAATATGGTTATAGAAAACACATGCACTTATTTTGTTTTATTATTTAAAATTTTATTTAAAAGACTATTAAGTATCATTACCATTGATAATAAAGTCATTGATCAATGATCACATGATTAGTATAAATATAGGATTTTAACAAATATAATTGACATAGACAAAGGAAGTGATGGCTTCAACCAGTAGGATCATACCATATGAAGCCCATTTATTATAGCTTTAGAGGGACATATCATCACTGGGATTTTCCCTTGATCAATCCCAATATGAGATCTGATAACTTAAGAATTAGCGAAATCATTTATGAGAGAAGTTCAAGCTCATTGAGATCACAACCCAAACCATGTTTTCCGAACCACCCCATGAAAGTCTCACCATTTTCACCTTACTCTTAGGGTGTTTTATAGTGTATTAAAGGGATATGTATCAAGAAACTATCAATATTGGTATTCACATTATTATTTATAGAATAGTTAATATATTTTTATCCCATTATTGTTACTTTATAATGAATTTAATTTTGATAAAATAAAACACAAATTATATTTTTGGGTAATATTAAAAATAAATTAAGGAATTTATTTTGATGAATTAATATATTTTTGAAATAAATAATATTTTAATAAATTATTATTATCAAATAATGTTTATTAAATATAAATGATAATATAATTTTTATGAAGTCAAATTTATTTTTTATAAGGGTTCAAAAAACTGTTACCAATAAATGTTGATTATTATTTTTAAAGTGAAATTACAAATATTTAGAAAAATATTTAGGTAAAATGAATATTATTTTTATAATTAGAATACCAATTTTATCCAATGGTGGATTTTTAATAATTTTTTTAGACAGTCAAATTTTCGAGCAAAAAATAAATACTGTATAAATATACAATGTGTATTATGAAATCATAATGACCAAAAGTGATATAATAAATGCTATAAATGGTATAAATATAAAAATATATTTTTTACCTTTAAAATAATGTGATTTTATTTTAATTTAATTTATTTTATAAAGGCATTATGAATCCTTCAAAGTTTATAATATATTTTAAGGTTTTAAAATCATTTCAGTAAGAGTATGAATCACTTCCACATAAGCAAGGGTATTATTTTATTATGTTCGGACCAGTTACTTATAAAATAATAATAACCACTCCCATTTTGAAGAAATTATCAGAAAAAAACATGGGATGGTTTTTAGTTTTAGTCATTTTATTAGGTAGATTCAAAAACCTAAATAATAATAAAATACCCCACTTTTCCTATAAAAACCCACCCAAGATCCCATTCATATTCAATAAAAATCATTTTAGAATTTCCATACTCTTGGATACAATCTCTAAAGTCCTCCCAAGTTTCCCCCAATCTCTTAATAAGCTCATCCCAAGCATTTGGTGTCAGGCACCCAAGTAAGGGATTTCTATCTTCTCATTTCCATTCAAGCCCCTATTTTAGGTTATGATTCTTAGTTTCAATTATTGGTTGTTTGGGTATGTTTTAATACAAACCAATTACTTTAAATTATATTTATAAATTATTATAGACCCATTACACTCTCATTTAACACTCTCATGAACCTTTTTGTAAACCTTTTACCATTCCAAAATTTAGCAAGAGCTCTTTCCCTTTCTCCTATTTATTCAAGTATCTTATTTACCTCATGTATTTTATATTTATTTAATTATGATGAGATATGTTATTAAATATCCCAATTACTATAAAATTTATTTCCAAATTATTATATACCTATTTCTCTCTCATCAACCAATTTTATGAATTTTAAGTGATGCTATTATGCTACCAAAATTTCACCGTGATTTTCCATGCCAAACAATTGTGTAGTGAATACCATACCCATTTCCTATCAAGGGTATTCAAATTTATAAACTTATACTCATTTTAATTTCGAGTTACATTTATTTATTCCTCAGTCCTTAATTTGGAATAAAATATTATGATAAATGAATCCATTTTGTATGATCTATACGACACACTTAAGAATGAGAATGAAATTAAAGTGACGGGTACACCCAGAATTATATAGAAGTACAATGAATTGGGTAATGTTTAGTCTCACGAGATGTAATTTTGGGATATAGAGTGATTTTAATTCCTTTATGGTAATTTTCCCCCATTATTTCATGGCAGTTTATCCTTTTACTATGTTTATGATGTAATGTTTTAAGTTGTTTCAAGATTTTCCATGTTATGATTATCATGCTATATCATGTATCATTATTCATGTTTATGATTCCTACTATTTTTATGAACCATTGATATTCCCATTGGATAACAGGTATCACCTTATTCCATTTTTATTGCCTTAATGATATTTATATCTTACCCCTTTCTTATGTTTTTTCCCTAGTTATCCCATGCAGTTTTAAAATCCTTGGAATTTTAGAAGTATGTTAAAGAACTTTTTAATAATGTTTTTGTATCCCATGTTCAATATGTTATTACATGTACCTAATTAAAAAATATACTATAATTATATATATTTTTGGTTGTATTAAGTTTAAATTTATGTAATAAATCATGTATTAATGTGTAATAAAGAGGTAGGGTTGTTATAGTTTGGATTAACACCCTTGAAAACCATAATTTAAAATGTATCTAAGACACCCCTTAGGGTGTGTTGGGCATGAACTTTAGGAAAACCCAGGGTTATATATTTTGTAATCAAACTACACTCTTAGGGTTTTTTAGATAAATACTAAATCCCAAACCCCTTTAATGGTTTATAATTCTTAGATAAATGGACTAATTCAATTGTGAAATAATATGACCATCACATGGACAACCTTGAAAGATACCTCTAAGGGTGTGAATTAATTTTGATAAAATATTTTACATGTATACTTTAGTTGGTTCTTATGTATTATTTCCATGAATGACTGGGTTACTAATTATGGCACATATTCAAACCATTAAAGGTTTTTCATGCCTTAAGCCAGCCTTGGATTCCATATTTGGAACTACTAAAGATAACTCATATGATTCCACCTGACTCATTGAGGTGAATCCCAAGTGGTAAACCCACCTTGGATTAGATCAATGTCTTACTATCATGAATTAGATGACTATTCACCATAAATTCATTTGTATCTCCAAAAATATTAAACACTTGAGATAATTTCCTAGGTCTGTCTTGATATCCTCAGATAAGGAATGCCTAGGGTCTACCCCATGGATTCTAATTATGACCAAACCCAAAATGGAATGATATCTTTCCTTTGTTTGGTTATAGACTTATAGGATTATAATTACAAGGATTTATCCCTTATATTACACTCAATAACCATGATCTAAACGTTATGGATTTATCACCATAAGTTGTCTTGAAAAACAAGATTAAACAATCCCATGGGATCCCATTGATTTGATATGGGTGAATTATGTGGGAATTCATGGAATATTTCATAGGATTACTTGACATTATCAATTATTTATTTCCTTAGATATATTCCTTGGGTCTACTAACAAATTATCAAGTCACATGATCAGAGAGAGACTATGGATGAAGTAGGTAGGGTCGTTCGGGTATCCCATAAGGAGATTGATCTGAACAAGAATTCTTTTATTTTGTCATTAAAATTATTATATCTACACATCATTAAATTTTATATTCATAAACTATATTTTCATTAGACACCATTGGTGGCGTCCTATTAATTTATACTCACACCCTATGTGATCCACTAGTTGGTACCAAGATATATTTAATGGATGTAGGAAATGATAAAGGGAAGCACCCTACTGTGGACACTTTTTTTTGTCTAAGGTTGGAGCACAGGGGAAAATGACTATGTGGGGAATTGGGATGCTCTTGGATCTTTTAGGTTTTTAGTATTTTGATTTAGTTTTTTTATCCTAGAATTACATTTATAAATACTACCATGATATGTTTGGATTATATTTTTAATCACCATAAAATCATCTATATAGAGTGTTACTTTACTACCTTATGTTTTTTCATTTATTATCTAGTTTGATTTTTATTTAATTTATTTCTAATATATTCCACTTTAATAAAGAGGGTATAATATCCCCACCATACAAACATACACACACTCTATTACCCAACAACTACTGGTGTATGATGAGGTGTGATTGAGGCCTGGCAACCCTATGGACTGGCTACTTATTGATAAACCTGATCAAGTATATCACAAAGTGGTATCAGAGATTTTGTTTTATTTTTTTCTTTTGTGTTATTATTTTAATATGGTATAAAAGAGACTAGTAAGTTTCAAAACTTGTTAATAATCATGTTCTTGGGATTAATTAACCCCTGTATGGGGGAAATGAAAAGTTTTTAGGGAATGAAGTTGATGTTTTGGAATTATAATGTTATAGATATACAATTTTCACCATTGGGTGATGCACATGTTTTGTGATGTAATGTTTTATGGAATTTACACCATTGGGATGGTATGGAAAGGAATAATTAACTCATGCATCATCACATGCACATAAGAATTTATATTTCATTCATATACCGTGACATGAATACTTCATTTCTTGTTTCTTACTTTATATTCATTAGTTTCTATGATTTTATGTTCTAACATTACTTGATAAAAAAATATTGGTCACTTAAAGTGTACGCTTTAACCTAAATGGTGTTTTACTGTATATCTCAATGATGTAATTTTACTTAAGAAACCTTGATATAAGAAAATCCCTATAACCTTGGTTACATAAGATAATAATTTGAATGGTTTTCATTTAAATGAAGTGAAAATTGCAACTTATAATATGTATACCTCTATAACTTTTGAATTAAAATCCATATAACTAGAACATTATTTGTAGTCTTACTAAATTATAACTCTTGATGTTGAAAAAAATAGTCATAGGTAAACAGGATGCCAATTACATCTTAAAAAGACATTGACTCTACAACTTTATATTGAAAACTCATATAAATTAACCATTATGATAAAGTCTTTAAACGTTACCATATAGCCTGACCATAAGAATATGTAGTTGGGGTTAGTGTAATTACTAGAGTTAAAAATTTCCATGATTTTGGGGTATCTAATATAGTAAGGATTTGAGCCTATTATTCGTTTCCCTATCTCTAATGCCATATATTGTAGCTCTATGTTCTGAGGTATGTGTTTGTAATTGTATATATATTTCTCCATGACATCTTGAGGTTGTGTTCCCAGAAGCCAGTGACAACCATGCTCCAGAGGTTGTGGGACTTGAACCACTAGTGGTATAGCTTATAATGAAACCTATGGAATATCCTATTGTATCACCCATCATGCATGGAATATGTAATGTTTCTCAAATTATACATGATTTTCTATATCTTGTATAGTCCATGGAGGCAAAACCACTGGCTGTGCCAACTATGTTTGAGTTGACTAGGGAGTTCTAGCAGCAACACTTTCCTACCTTCTTGTGGGGAAGGTGGTCCTAAGGTTATAGAGTATTGGATATAGGCTATATATATGGTAATAAATCTCTTAGATATTCCTATAGATTGAAGGGTGATGTTTACAACCTATATTCTTTGTGTATATTCCAAGCAATGGTGGGATGTTCTTTCTCAGGCATATCACTATCAGGGAATGGTTTAGAGGGGATTTTAGGCTATATTATTTGATAAATTCTTAACAGAGACTATTAGTGATGATCTATCAAAGTAATTAATGCATTAGAACTAGAAAAAAATGTATGTCATAGATTACTTATCTTGATTCACAGAGATCAAGTTCTTTTCATGTACTCTTGCAGGCGATTAGCTATCCTTGGTAGAACATTTTGAGGATGGAATCAAGTATGATATTTGATCTAAGGTGCACATATTATGACTAAATAATGTATCTAAGATGGTGAAACATTCCCTTATCCATGAGTTTAATATGAGGGAAGATGAAGGTATTGGTTAGGGTGGTTCAAAAGCTAGGTTGGGGAGCATATCATCCAGTTTCAGGAAGCGTCACCATGAAACTTCTCATCAGGGAAGTTATAGATAGTGTGTACCCATTGGATGTTCCATGGTATGTCATCAGTGTGGTAGGATGGTTAATATAAATTCTCGGTGTGATAGGGACCTAGTATAGTGTAAGTATTGTGAAAAAATGGTCTATCTATAGAGATTCTACGTGACCTTTACATTGGTCCCTAGTGAGAGAGGATATACACTAGTTCCATGTTCTGGAGTGGGATCTATGGAACCATTACTTGAAGGATGTTGGAGTACTACTAGATATTTTGGATGAGGAGATGGTCGAGATTAAGGGATCCATACACTAGATGAACAATGCAAGTAGAGTTAGTTTTACCATGGATTTCAGGTTTTATCTTAAGGACCTGGATATGTCCTGTTATATGTAGTGAAACCAAATCCTAATGAGAAAAGTATAAAACCATCTATAGTGTGGGTTATTATCCTAGTTTCATAGAATTTAGTTTTTTCTTTGTTTGAAATTGGTGCTTCACACCCATTTATATCTTCTTCCTCTATGTTAAGACTAAGTTTAAAGATCGAGTTCCTATAAGAGGTAAAGTACCTTAACACACACCTATGAATCTAGCCATAAAACTTTCACTGTTGCAAGAATTGTTCCCTCAAGATGGGTGGATATCATTTTATATGGTACATTTTATTCCTTGATAAGATAAGATTCAAATAAATTCTTGGTAGTCCGGATAGTTCCTTTTTGAGCTCATATTAATTTTTATTACTGGCGGGTGTCCTTTTCATCACCCAAGGGTGGTAACTATGTTCACAAGGGAGAATGAGATGTTCAGGCAGGTCATGCTGGACCTGAGTATCATGGGTTAGGTGAATTTTCAGTCCATATTTCCAGCTTCTTACTAGATGATTTGGGAGTATGGTATGCTATCATTACTCTAGTTAAAGATCATTTTAGGGATGTATTCCCTAATGTTTTCTCAATGATACCTCCTAATATAGAGTTTGAGTTTACTATTGATCTCATTCTGGGAGTAGATATGGAATCCATTCCTCTATACATGATGACTCCAACTAAACACTAGGAACTCAAGTGGTAGTTGAAGGACCTTGAATATAAGGTATTTATTTGACCTGTTATATCACCTCAGGGTTCACCATATCTTTTCACCAAGAATACAGATGGTAATTTATGGTAATGTATGGATTACCGACAGCTAAATCAGTTTACAATTAAGAACTAGTATCCAATTTCCCATATTGTTGATATATTCAACCAACTCTAGGGATCTAGGGTTTTATCTAAGAATGATTTTATATTGGGATATCATTAGGTGATATTCAGCCATCAAACATACCACAAAAAGTATTTCAAATTATGTATGGATTATATAAATATTTGGTAATACTGTTCAAATTGAAGAAAACACATTCTATCTTTATGGCCTCAATGAATTAGATCTTCCACCCTTAAGTGGATGCATTCATTTTAATGTCCTAGACCAAGTACCACTATAAACAGTTCCCAAAGCCAAATCTCTACATGGCCTCAAGTGCACCTCCCCATATGCCAGAGGTTATCGACTAACTATGATGGTATAAAGAGGTAAATGGGGATATTATACCTTATTTAACAGAGTAAAACAATAGTGTGAATCAATATAATCAATAAAAAATATTTAATGATAATAATCATACATAATGTAATCAATTCCCAAAATTGGGAAAATGACTGCAACTATACAATGACCATGTCATTCCATAATAGTGTCAAGTACTGATAAAAACCCAAATAAAGACACATGATAAATCCATAAAATAGGTCCTAATATCATTATCGGTCCCATCATCCATTCTTCATCCAAAATCCAATATCATCCATATAACATAGGGCCTTTTCCCTTATCTTTAACTATAACCATGAAATATTTTCAGGTACCCAATGGAAACCCGAGTAGGGTGTGAGTAAAACTTAGTAAGACACCACCAATGATGTCTACAATAATATCCAGTTATAATTAGTGTATGAAGAAGTGTAGATAAATAATAGAAAAAGAATTTAATAAAATAGTTTACCCAACTAAGAAAACATCAGTTAGATCCATGGGCCCTTGGGTCCCATCATTTCATTATCCACTAAACCTGATTCGAACCATGCTGGAGTTTGAACCACAATTATAAGTGCTTTTAACACTACACAACACAATAGTATGTGAAAAGAAATAAAATATATTATTTTACCTTGGAGACTCAGTCCATATACTCATAGCTTGTCCAAGCCATTCCAACTTGGGGAATCCATCCTATGCATCACCCATAAAGCATAATGGTAGGGCTTAGTGCTTCAGTCTAGCCTAACCTATAGGAACCTAAAGAATAATTCAAACCCATACCATAAAATTTTGGAGCATCTATCCAATGTCCAAAAAATATGATGCACCATGGGGCCAGAACATTAGTCTAGCTCAACCCAAGGACGAGGATCCTCATTCCAACATCCCATACATACCATCAACCATGTTTCCAAAGTCCGTCATTAGTGACCATTTTTATCAAGTATTCATCACAAGGGGGTGATATATTATTTTACAATATTAACATGGTTTGTTACTTTCAACTCATTTACATAACTCCTTGACTAACCCATTTCACCATTTATCCATGTACATAATCATTAAACATACCTTTAACCATTTCATAACATGGATATACCCACTCAAACCATTTTAACATCACTACCAATAGTCATCCATAACACATTTAGCATGATCCATTTAAGAAAAAAGACCCCTTATACCATGTTAACATGCTAAATGCATTTAAAATTGTTTTAATCTCATAAAAAATTCAATTCATCATTTTGAAACTCAATTTCCATGTTCAAGGGAGTGGCTCACCCCATTGTGGTCTTGGGCCTGATATAATCTTTACCAATGGGTCCAACAAGGTCTGTGAAAGATCTAAGACATCAATTTGACACAGAATTTATCATTTTTTACCAAGGAATCAAATTTTCAGAATAAAAACACAAATTCACAACCACATACACATGAAAGAACATCAATACTATGGGATATAACTTATAGAACACCTACCTCAAGCTTGTATACAACCGCTCACTCAACCAAGAACCATGATTCAATCCCAAACCACTGTTAATGATCAAAATAAGAATATTCCAGAAAATAAGGGTTCATAGGATTCATAAGGATAATAAATGACACACCATGGTTCTTCCAAAAAACAAAATTAAGGGGAGCGGTAGACTCACTGAGAGATTCTGTTTACAACCAATAGTGATTCAAACATCCAAGAATCGAAGGACATTGATCCATGGGAATCATGGGAGGAAAGGTTTGTAACCCTTGATGCTTGAGGTGGAAATGAGGGGAGAATTGGGTAAGATAAATTTAATACTAATGGAAAAAATGGGAAATTCCCCTCATTGAATGCAATGCATGGTTTGGCCACACAGTTGGCCAAACCATGTTCTAACCATGCAGGACCCTTTGTCCAAGAGGGGGCATGGGATGCATGGTTTTTTCGGGATCCAAAATGTTTTTCAAAACCATTAATAGGCCATGAGTCTAGATATTTACAAGGCTACATAGTTTTTGGGCTCCCTTTACATGGTTTTTCAACCATGAACCACCCCTATAGGCTTCATGGTTAAGGCACATGGTTATTACTTAGCATGCACCAACTGTGCACCCTATATAGTATATGACCACTTTCTCCCCACTTTCATGTCATGAACTCCTAATACATTCCTAAGACCCATAATACTATTAAGAAGGATTTTATTAACCTTTATAAAGGGAGTAATATCAAAATTTAAACAAGAACATACCTCCTCAAAATGTTTGGATCTTACAACCTCAACACCTTATAACAACTCATCCTCAAGTTATAATCCCAAGCATTGGTATGCCTATATAGTAAAAATATCAGTCTACCAACACTGCACATCCACATCCCATTCCTAAGTTTACTTCTTAACATTACCATGCTATCACAATAATCATACCAACAACATGGTATTTCCCTAAAAAACTTTCTCACTATGATCCTAAACACAATCTAGATACTCCTCAAAGGACATATTAGCCTCCAGCTCAATATAATCAATATTAATCACATCAGATGGGTCAAGGTGATACTTCAAAATCTATGACACATGAAAAACACATTCATATCACAATATCTCTATGGAAGAGCTAATCGATATTCCAACAGTCCAATACTCTCTATAATCTCAAATGGCCCCACATACCCAGGTGAAAAATTAATCTATTTCTAAATCTGACGGTGACCCAATATCAGCACAACTTGAAGGAACACATAGTAACTCACCATAAACTCAAGATATTGATGATTTCAACCAATATATGACTTATTTATAATTTTTCCATATCTATTTGCTTTTGAATCAACTGAACATATTTCTACGTCTCTTTCATGAGAATTTATCCCAATAACTATGATTCCCCAACTTCTATATAACATAAGAGAGATCTATCATAGTTCACCTCTTATGTTTACATTGAATATTTTCCTAATAACTATTTTTATAGGAGAACTCAATGAGTTATAATTGTTTCTCCTAAGATCCACCAATGTGTATAACACATTCCTTCATCATGTAATCTAACATCTAGATAGTTCATTATAATTTCCCATTTGTTTGTGGGTGAAAAAATATACAAAAAACTTTTGGGAACCTATTGCCTTTTTGTAACCCTTTATAAAAGCATGAATTAAAACTTGTATCATGATCTGAAACTATAGTCCATGTTAGCCGATAAAAATGTACTATCTCTTGAAAAAACAATTCACCCAATTGGACTATGGTAAAAGTATTCTAAATCAGTATTAAAGGAGAAATAGTTATCAACTGATACACAGTCACTAAAATTGAGCCATTATTATGAGGCATCCTTGGAAGAAATAACAAAAAATTCATGATATCATTGTCCCATTTTCACTCCAAAATAGGAAACAACCATAAAAAACCATTAGGTAGCTGATGCTCAGTGTTCACCTTCTAACAGATGTTGCATCATGTCATGAAACCTATAATCTTCCTTTTCATTCCTGGTCTTC
Organism: Viscum album; assembly: GCA_963277665.1. Classification (NCBI taxonomy): domain Eukaryota; kingdom Viridiplantae; phylum Streptophyta; class Magnoliopsida; order Santalales; family Viscaceae; genus Viscum; species Viscum album. The sequence continues at coordinate 1,913,671,297 of OY728127.1, forward strand.
AATACTATCTATATAGATCACAGTACATTTTAGTCAAACTAGGGTACATGGACCACTTTGAAGAATGAAACTCATGCATCATCTCTTCTCACATACATATAGGCACAATAATAGGACCAAAAATGTGAATAACATCATCATCATCAGTAGTCTAATTAGAAGGTAGCTCCCCACCTTTAAAAATGTATCTCAAATCTAGAAATTTAGACACCTCATGCTGAATCCTCTTAACATGGTTCATAAGGGATGGATCAAAATAAAATAACATGAGTGTCATCAGATCATGCTCCTCTAGAACACCTATATGAATCTTAGAAAATAAATCCATTATACTCTACTCGAAAATAGATTCCTAAACCACCTACATCTATTTATTTTGACTCAATGAATCTGCAACATTGTTCCCCTTTCCTAGTATATATTCTAGATCTTAGTCAAATTAATTAATTTACTCTACCAATCTTCATTGTGGAAGATTTACATCACATTGGGAAAATATTTACTTAAGGATATTATGATCAGTATAAATGAAAAAAATTTCATCAAAAAGATAATTCTGCTAATATTTCTTGGAATAAAATACTACAACCAACTAGAGATCGTGAACATGATAATTTTGTTCACGTGGCCTCAAATACCAAGATGCTTACACCACAACTCAATCTCCATGTATAAAAAATTACCCAAGTCAAATATAAGTTGCATCACAAAACAAGGTATAATTCTTACCCAAATCAGGTAAAAAAAATTGGTGCAATGGTAAAACATTTCTTCAATTTTTATAAGGATCCCACATATTCTTTAGACCACTCAAATATGACACCCTTCTTGGATAGGCTTGAAAATTATGCTCTGAAGAGAGAAAATTTCTTGATAAAAATTTGATAATAACCCACAAACCTAGAAATCTTTAGATATCAAAAACATTATTGGGATGCTCCCAAGAAATAACTACCTGAAATTTCTCTCAGTCCACTGACACACCTTCCTTTGAGATAATGTGACCCAAGAAAATATCTTTTTCAATCAAAAAATGAAACTTAGTTAACTTAGAGTATATTCGATGATATATCAATGTACTCAAGATAATGTTAAGATTTTTAAAATGATCATCATGAGTTTGGGACTAAATCAAGATTCCATCTATAAAAATAACCAAAAACTAGTCTAGGTATGGGTAGATGATTCGATTAATCAAATCCATAGAAACTGTAGGTCTATTTTCTATCCCAAATTATATTAAAAAAATTATATGAACCATACATTATTCTAAAATCATTTCATGGTATATCATATAGTCTCACTCTAAAATGATGATACCCTGATCTCAAATCAATTTTAGAGAACACACTATAACCCCCCAACTGGTCAAATAGATCATCAATACGTGAAAGAGGATATCATTTCTTTACCATCATCCGATTCAACTTTCAATAATCAACACACAAACATAATGTTTCATTAGACTTTTTTGGAAAATAAAACTGTTGATCCCCAATGTTATATATTTGGATGGATAAAAAAATTATTCTATAACTCCTCCAACTAGGTTTTAAGTTCCTAAAGTTTTGCTAGTTCCATTCTATAAGGAGGAATGGAAACTAGATTAACCCCAAACATCAACTCAATTGTGAACTCAACATATCTCTCAGGTGACAACCTTGAGAAGTCTTAAGAAATAAAGACTAAAACCAATCCACCAATGGATGGAAGAAATCATGATCCACTCCCTCATCATCTAGCACAAGACTCAAAACTTGGGTTGGGATCTCACCTAATCATAGAATAACTAGCCCTGTATGACCTGACTAGATATCTCATTCTCCATAGAAAACATAGGTTCTTCCATCATGAGATGTTAATGTCACTATCCTATGGTAAAAATCAATGTGATATAGATATGATACCAACTAGTAAATTCCCAATATTAGGTCAAAACCTATCATCTCAAGAACATAAAAATCCCAAAGAAAATGTTACTCACCAACCTCGAGGGCACACCCTTTGCAAAGATAGATGTCTTCTGAGTGATTTCCCAATGGTGTGTCGATCGACATATTCACACACAAGGATTCTACTAAAAAACTCAAACCCTGTACTAATTGAGAATATATAAAGGAATTAGAGGCTCTTGTATCAAATAAATCACTAGAAAGTGTGGAAGACATAAGAATTTTACCTCAGACAGTCGATGGTCCAACCTCACCACCTCTAGGTGTAGTATGAACTGCCTGTAGTTAAACTGTACCTCTACCCTAAGATCCTATATGGGTCCCATGTACTAAAATACCCTACTTAAATGGTCTCCCTTATCTAAAAACACCACATCCTCCACCCCAACCAATGCATATAGTAGAGCTCCAACTTATAGATTGATTCAGGTTAGCAGATCCCATGACAGTGCTATGCATTAGAATTGGTTCCCTATCATGACCTTTCTATCAATGGATCCTGAAGAACCTCTGATATTGTCCCATTATACCATACACTTGGAACTCCACTAATGGTTATGTACACTAACCACACATGTGGCCCAATATAACACACTAGTAGAAAAGAATTTGATCATTCCATGAATGATTGATCCTCTTCCCTAACTACTCTATCCACAACTCCCCTGAAAGAAGACATCATAATGGAACTTCCTTGTATTGGAATATGTGAAACCCGATCACCCAACTGATCTTACCAATCCACCACAAGTTTCTTCCTTTAGGTTCCCCTCATAAATGAGATCCCAATTCACAAACTCATAAAACTTACTAAAATAGAAGATATTCACATGGGACATAATCTCACATCTAATCCCATCCTAAAAACACCTTTCCATAGCTACCTCACCCCTACCATTTTTGGAACAAAGCATTGTAATTCAGTGAAGTGTACATCATAGTACATTTCCAACATAATCTCCTAGGTTATATGCACAAACACTATAGATCTCTCCATCCTTTAGGGTAGCTGGGTATAAATTCTCCAAGAACTTCTCTTGGATGCCCTTCCAAACCATACCCTTAGCCTGCTCAGCCTGAGCCTATATATCCCACTGGTTCTTCACTGGTACCTATAACATATGTGTTACCAACTTCACCGTCTTTTCTAGAGGAGTATCTAAGTGATCCAGAGTTATATGGATAGACTCAGTCTAGAACTATGATTCTGTATCCCCCCTATATGGTAAACGTTAGAGGGTGTTATTGATAAAACTCTTTTTTAGATCAAACATACTTAGTGTATCCCACCATGGTTATCTCTCTATTAACTGCATAAAAAGAGAAATTTTCTCATTAAACTACTCTCCCCCATATCACCCAAAATCAATAGGGGTTCTTACCCCACTATAAGAGAATAATTTTTGGAAATGTCCTCCAATCAGCCAACTGGTAAACTTAATTGTGGTGGTATATATATAAAATTCAAAACACATATCTCAAAAAACATAACATATATTTTCCACAGTTTAAACAAAACAAGGTTTGCAACTGGTTGTAACCAAATCAATTTGCATACACTATCACAATGGCTAAAATCACACCCCATTACCACCCTCAAATATACCTATACTAGGACATGGTTAACACGGGGTAAACCAATATTACATAACCACAAGCCTTTCATTTGAAACCATTTTAACTATTTCACTTTAAAAAAATTCATTCTCATTTAGGCACCATTTTAACTAGTTCAATTTATCACTTTTCAACTAATACAATTTTCAAATTACCCATTAGGTACTATTTTATTAAAACCACATTTAAAATAGAAAAAAATTTCATTTTCTACAACCCTTCATAACCTAATTTTATATGAGTTCCTAATATTATGAATGCCACATAAATCTTGAGTGCCTAAAATGATGCATTCATACACAAACCCCATGCCATACTGAGCCATGAATAAAAGCTTATAAAATAATAAAATCACCCAAAAAGTGAATCACCCAAGGTGAAATAACATCCAATGGTAACAGAAAATATAAAGAACAAAAATCCCACCCTAGGTACTTGGGTTTTCCCCTGAACATGGGTTATCTACTCCCAAGCATGAGTCCAGTGAAAATGAATGAAACCACATAATAACCTTTCCACCTTTCCCAAATATAAATTCCATAGAATGGACAAATCTGATACTACTTTGTAGCATCCCATCCTAGGTTCCACTATAATTGGTACCCCAAGCTGGATCACCACATAACCTCATGAATTCCTCCCCATATGTTAGAGGTTTTCAACTAGTAGTGAGAGTCTAAATAGGTATGTGGAAAGACTATACCCTCTTTACCAGAGTAAAACAACAATAAAAATCTATATAATCATTATACAAGTAGAAATTAAAATAATAATGCATCATATAATCAATCCCCAAAACTGGGTAAATGACCACAACCATAAAAAACCATGTCATTCCATAATAGGGTCAAGTAATAATAAAAACCAAAATAAATTCACACTATAAATCACCAAAATGGGTTCTGACATCATGAACGGTCTCCCCTTCCATACTCCTTCACAAATCCAATATCATCTATCTAACACTGGGCCTTTTACCCTATCCTGACTCGTAACCATGAAATCTACTCGAGTACCCAGTGACGACTCAAGAAGGGTGCGAGTAAAACTCAATAGTCCACTACTAATGTTGTCTAAAATAATATCTTGTCAGAAGTGGTTTAAGAAAAAGTGTATATAAAAAATAGAAAAATAATTTATTAAAACATGTTATACAACTAAGAAGATGTCAGCCAGCCCCCAATTCCCTTAGTTCCCACCATATTATCATCCACTAAACCTAATTTGACCCATGAAAATTTCTAAACCATTACCATAAGGGGCTTTAACACTACACAACAAAAGAGTGTTTACAAAGTAAGAAAAATACATGATTTTACCTTTTAACCTCAGTATAATTACTCATGGATTATCCAACTCATTTAATCTTAGATAATTAGTCTAATACCTCACCCATAAAGAATAATGGTGGGGCTTAGAAATTCAATCTATCCTAACCCATAGGAATTTGGTGCATCAATCCTATCCATACCATATGAATTTTTAGTATCAGTACAGATTCCAAACAATCCAAAGCATCATGGTACCAAAACATTAGTTTATCCTGACTTGAGGATGGGGAGCCTCAGTCCCACATTCCATCCATACCATCAACTGTGTTTCCAAAGGCCATAATCATTGATATTTTTTTTCAAGTATTCATCTGGGGGGTCTATCTCATTTAAAAATATTAACATGGTTTATTACTATCAAAACATTTAATAAACCCCTAAAATAATCCATTTCACCATTTATCCATTAACATAATAATTAAACATACCTTTAACCATTTAATAACATGGATATACCAACTCAAACCATTTTAACACCATTACCCATAGTCATCCAATAACCCATTAGACATGATCCATTTATGAAAAATGACCCCTTATGCCATGTTAATATGATAAACAAAATTAAAATTTCTTTAATATCATAAAACCATCAATTAATTAGTAATAAACTCAATTTCCATGTTCAATAGAGTGTCTCACACCATTGTGGCCTTGAGCTCGATCTATTCATTACTAACGAGTCTAATGAGGTCCATGAGAGGTCCAACACATCAATTAAACACCTAATTTATCATTTATTATATAGAAATAAAATAAAAAACACAATGAAACAAATTCAAAACCACATACATAAGAAAAAACATCAATACTATGGGATATAACTTGTAGACCACCTACCTCAAGCTCCTAGACAAGTGCTCACTCAACCTCAGACCTAGATTCAAACCTAAACCACCATCAACAACCAAACTAAGAATATTCTATAAAATAATTGTTTATAGGATTTAGAAGTATAATAAATGACACACCATGTTTATTCTATAAAATAGAAGTAATATTAGTTGTGGAATCACTCGGAGCTTCAATTTGCAGCCTACAAGACTTCAAACATCCAATAATTGAAAAAGATTGATTTTTGCGAAGATTGGTAGGAATGGTTTATAACCATTGCTAATGGAAGGTGGAAATTAAGGGAAAACAAAGTAATAGAAATTTATTCTTGAGGGGGAAAATGTGAAATTACCCACTTTAAATGAGTCATATGGTTTGGCTACATGATTCTACAAACCATGTGCCAACCATATGACACCCTCTATCCAATAGGGGACATTGATCACATGGTTTTCTAGGGAACCAAAATGGTTTTTAAAAACGTGAGGAGTCTATGTGTCTATATTTTTCCATTTTCACACAGTTTATAGGCTTCCCTTGCACGATTTTTCAATTTTATACCATCCCATATAGGTTTCATGATTAATATGTATGGTTAGTACTAGTTGTGCACCCACAATGCGTCTTGCATGGTATGTCCCCTTATCCCCACTTTCAATTCCCAAACCCAAGACACCGAGATACCCCTCACACTCTTAGGAATAATTTTATTAACCATTATAAATGGATTTAAATAAATATTTATACAATAATGTACCTTATTGAAAGGCTAGTATTTCACATTCATGTTTTTTTATTGATGATATCTTAGTGTACTCCCAACCCAAGGAAGAGCATGCATAGATTTTGGAGGTTGTTTTGAATACTCTTAGGGATAATTGAATTTTTGAAAAAATATCAAGGTGTGTCATTTGGATTCATAGAGTTCACTTTATGGGTCACATCATATCAGAAGAAGGGGTATCACTGTATCTAGAGAAGGTGAGATAATTTTTTTCTTAGGAGAATCCCAAGAATGTTTTTGATATTCAGATCTTCTTGGGATAAACTGGTTGCTACTAGTTCTTTATTACAAAATTTTATCACATTATATAACCACTTATATTCTTTTAAATTAAGGGTGTAAGTTTTCAATGTTCTGAATCTTGTGAAATGTATTTTCAGGAGTTAAAAGGAAAATTGATCTCAACACCAATTCTAATTTTCCTTAAGCTTGGTAGAGGGTGCAAAGTCTATTATGAAACAACATGCATCGAGATAAGAGCTATTTTGATTCAAGGTGAGAAATTTTTAGTGTAAAATCCTCTTCATTTAAATCCCCATGAGTGAAATTACCCAATGTACATCCTTAAGTTAGTAGTTGTTGTTCATGATCTACGTTTCTAGAGATATTACCTTATGGGTGAGCAATTCATGGTATATATAGACTATAAGAGCCTCAAATATATATTTTATTAATGTGGATTAAAACTATATAAGAATAGGTGGGTTAAATATCTTCATTATTTCAAATTTGAGATCCATATATGCCTGGGAAAATTAATGAAGTTGTAGATGCATTGATCTGAAAGAATAAAGCTTAAGAGGTCCAGGAAGCTTGTAGTGTGTGGAAACTGATGTATATAATCTAAAATTAATCTTGATTTCCAAGAGTTTTATGAAAACCTTTTCTCCTGGATTTTTTAATGTTTTTTTTCACTTTTTAATCAAATAAATAAGATTCATCTTTCTAATCTTGAATGTTTGTTCCTGAGGGACAATATCTATTGTCTAGATCCACATCCTGGTTTGATTCTTGATGAGGATGAGATTATGCATATCCATGGGAATGTTTGGGTCCCTATAGGAATGTAAGTGGAACTAAATCTCATGATTATAAGTGGTTAGTGCATCCTGGATTGATGAAGATATACCATTATTTTCTCCACAAGTACTGGTGTAATAGGATAAAAAAGGAAATAATGGGCTTTATCACATGGTGTTCCACATGTCAACAAGTGAAAATAGAATACTAGCCACATGTTGGCCTATTTCATCCATTACCCAACCCAAAATGGAATTGATATGATGTCACCTTTGATTTTATACTGGTTTACCGAATTCACCCCAGGGTAGTGATGTTGTATGGGTGATTGTGGACAAAAAGATGAAGGCCACCAATTTCTTGCCTATCCAGGATACCTTCTCAATGGATAATATTGAAAGATTATATGTATGAGAGATCATTAGTCTTAATTGGATTACAAATACCCTTGTATTATATATGTATTCGCGGTTTACTTTATAGTTTTGGAAGGGGTTGCAAAATCATCTTGGTTCATAAGTACTATTGAGTACAACATATCACCCCCAAATCGATAATGATTCCAAGAGAACAATATATGTACTAGAGTACATGATTCATGAATGAAATATAGATTCTAGAGACTCATGGGATAAACACTTTACTCTTATTTATTTCACCTATAATAATATATTTAAATAAATAATTTAGATGGATCCTTAAAAGGATCTTTATGGTAAACCAAACCAATCACCTATATACTAGTTAGTGGTAGTGCTTTTGGGACCAAGTCTTGTTCAGGAGACATTGGAGCAAGTGTAAATGATCAAGAAATGTATAGTAATAGCTCATTCTAGGAATAAGTTATATTTCAATCAACATTTCCAACCTATAGAGTTTTAGGTGTGATATCCAGTCTTCTTACATGTTTCTACTAGATTGGATCATTGATGTATTGAGAGGAATGAAAAGATAACACCTACATATGGTGGTATATTCAAGATTCTGGAGAAGGTCAGGATGGTATCTTATCATTTAGGTATTCCTAAAAAGTACAAGTCTATGCATGATATCTTCCATATATCTCAGCTCTATCATTATTATCCCAAACCATCTCATGTTTCTGATCTCAATGAATTTGAATTGAATGTTGATTCTTCTTATTAAGAGTATCCAGTTCATGTTTTGGATTATAGTTTGAAGACCCTTTGAGGGAGAATAGTTACTCGGGTTTGGGTGTTATCAAAAAAATTAATATCTCAATAAAAAACTTCATTTGGACTAGTAGCACGCTGGAAATAAATTTTGTGACCTTCCCCTAATCGATCTATTTCAAACCTATTAAAAAGGGTTGGATTTGCATAAAAAATCTTTAGTAATTTAATGAGGCCCTTCAATTCACACTCACTTGGAACCTTCTTTACAATAATTCATATTCTATTTCTTTTCTCAAAAATATATTTCTTGGAAAACTTAAGGAAAGAAAATTGAATTTCCTTAGCTCGTCTATCTATCCATCTATTAAGAAATATTTTTTTTAAATATTATGAATAATTATATATGGATGTTTACCAGGGATTCCTTCATAAATTTCTGGTTGGATAACTAGACTAGCACCCCCTAATATTTATGATTCATCCTAATAAAACCTATGAGAGAACCAACTACTCAATTATAGATATGCTAAATTCTAAAAATTATCATCTACCTAAAGCCATTATGCATGTTATTAACAACTACCCTTTCTTAAAAAATAATGAATTTTTAATTAGGGAGCCTACACACAATGGTATGATTAATTCAAAAAACTTTTATAATCATTATTTTTGTAATTATGAAATTTATTTTTAGTTGGATAAAACTCTTTGACAAGACCTGGATAAAACCCTCAAGATTCACTCTTATTTGGTGCCTTACTCACAACATAGTCCCCACAAACAGATGTCTTCAATAATTTGGTATTCAACTTTTTTTCTAAATGTAGAAACTTAAATCAACACAGAGAAGATTCTAATAATATATTTATTTAATGTGCTACTAATTCTGCTCATTGGAACTATATTTTTGACATCCTTAATTGCAAATGGTTGATTCTTGACTCTATCAACACTCAACTAAAGAGATGTGCAGAAATGAAAAATTTTGAGTAAATTAAGAAACTCTTCCTTTCTGCTATTACTGAACTACATCATGTGATATGGTATGATATAAATGATATTATTCAAAACAATTACTCACTCAATCATAATTTAGGTCAAATGTGGATCCTTATTACCATTCTTGAAGCTGCATCGATGCAAAAGGGTCACTGCAATAACAGTATTGATGAATTCAAAATTCTGTGACGTCTTCTGATTGGTGGAAATTTTTTTCAACTGTACCATACCTTTGAAGTGTTTTTGCATGCTCCCTTTCCTTGTTGGATTAAATTTAATGTGGATGGTGCCTCCAAAGGCAATCTAGGTCCTGCGGGTTGTGGTGATATCTTTAGGAATCACCTTGGTCAGATCCTCAGATTCTTTCTTAGTAACTATGACATTTCCTCTTCTCTAGAGGCTGAAATTATGGGTATGATACATGGTGTTACTTTTTTAAAGATCCATGGTTTTAATAATATCTGTATTGAATGTGATTTTACCACCATTGTGAAAGGAATTTGGAATGGTGTGACACACCTTGCATGGAAGATTACTACACGTTGGATGGATTTCATCCACTCTCTTCACGATATCAATTACATTATAACTCATATTTATCTTGAAGCTAATAAGATTTAATATGGACTTGATAATAAGCGAGTAAATCAAGACATTGCCTAGCTTGATGATCTCCCCACTGATCTTCTACCTCTTTATGAGAAGGATTTTAATATGATTATGTACTTTAGAATCATGTAATATCTCCTTTTTTATATAATATGTTCTCTAGTCCTTATTGGACATGCCCCCCCCAAAAATATGTGCTCAGTGACCTGAATAATTCACAGATTAAGCTCAAAAACCCTTGAAATTATAACTTGGGGATGAGTTTTCTTAAGGTGGGGAGGTTGTAAGATCATTCTCTTCCTTGAGGTATATAATTATTTAATTTTAATGGTAATTTCTTTAATTTTACCTTAATTTAAGTTCCGAAGTATGTATATGAGGTTTAAAAGGACATTTAGGAAGGTTAGGTCTTAAAGTTACAGATTTTTGGGATGGATAACCAGAGAGAACATTTATCTCATGGTTTTCATTAACCATACACCCTATACATGTATCATGAGAAAGGAATATAATGATTTAGAAAACCATGAGAAGGGGGAATATAAACCATGTGGGACCTTAATTTTATTATATGTTCATTTTTCATATTTTTTACATGGTTTGTCTAACTATGTGAACAACCAAGAAAGTCATGGTGCTTTCAAATTTTTGGGATGCACAGTTAGTGCACAGTTTGACCAACCATACAGCCATACCATGAACCCAATTAAAAAACGAGCAAATTTACCTCCCCACAATTTACCCTTAAATCTAATTTTTGGTCACTCTCCCCTATTTGTGCACAACTTCTCCACTATGGGCTCTCCCCTCCCCTCACCTCTAAGTTGGTGCATATCCCTCACCCAACTTTTGTTTCTACTTCCATATATCACATTAGAAGCAACTTGGTAAGGATATCACTAAGTTACCCTCCTACCTTGATTTTTATTCACATCTAAATAAATTTTCCGTGTTTTACATAAATACACTATTTTCATGGATTTTTTTTGGTTTTTCAAAATCTATAATTCCAACTCAAATATGAAGATGATATCGAAAATGGAGTCTTTTATGAGCCCTAAATAGGCGGTCTATATTTTTTCCCATACAACTATCACAATTTATAATATGTATCATAATGATTCAAGTTGGTATTTCTATGTGTTTAACCTAGAATTAGTAATCCATTAATTTACCACCTAAATCCCAACCTAGATATACTAAAAACCTCTCAAACACCATTGGTATAGTGCCCTATACTTTTAATACATAGATATTACATCTAAATAGATGACTACTCTTTACATAGCATAACGGTACACTCCAGAATCATATAAGGATAATATCTTTGTAAAATTTTAAATATAAAAAAACTGGTTCATAATAATTCTACATTATCTCCCACTTATATCTTTATAACTATCACCCTTCTTAGAAATATCATAAATAAATCTTTTCTTCATAACTTAGGAAATTAAACATAATAAATGGTGATATATGATTCCTAGTAAGTGTAAAAAAGGGAGATATCAATGATTATATAAGAATAATTTAAGAAATAGGGTATGAGAACATGACCTTGATATTTTAAAACCATAACCTATACATCATAAATCAAAACCTTGAGTCATGGAATAAATCATGGAAGTTTATATGACATAAATCATAATGGAATCAAAGAACATGATCCATGAGAGCATAATATAGGCATAAGACATGGAATTATGTATTATACATAAGAATAGAAAATAATTTCTTTAACAGTTAAGGTTCACTGCCAAGACTATCATAGTGGAATGGATTCACTCCCCAAACCATCATATTAGTCAAGGTTCACTCCCAAGAATATCATAATAGACACATTCCCTTACTGAATTGGGTTCACTCCCCATTACATTCCTATTTATCTCATGAGATATAAATCTTCACCCAATGTATTGGATGGAGATATAGGTCCCACCCACCACATAATGAAATTCATAAATATGTGTGCCACAATATTACAAAGAATTATCCATATCAGAACCCATGAATTTAATGGGTTTCATAAACATTTAATTATATAATAACCCATGGAAAATAAATTTATTTCATATACATTTCATCATTTCATCATATCAAAATACATGGAAAAGAAATGGGTCTCATATAAATATTGTCATCACAAACATAAAACATAAAAAGAAAGAATAAAGAAGGTATCATTGGATCATATCCCTAGAAAATATTAATTTAAATGAAGGTTTTTTGTATTTTATAAATATAAATAACATTAAAATATCATTTTTTTGAGAAAATGACTTTTCCATTTTAAAATCACTTATTAAAAAAAACAATGAAAATATATAAAAAAAAATTTCACTGAAAAAAAATATGTATAATTATAAAGTAAGCTTAAAAGAAAATATTATTCATGATGGAAGGAAAATATATTCATGCCATATAATTTTATAAAACATTCCTTTCACACTTTTAAAAATGGTTAAAAAGTACCTCATTCAGAAAAAGAAGCAAATATTTCTTTTAATTAATTTTTTTAAAAGTTAAAAATAGGTAAAAATTAATTTTAAAAAACATATTATAATATTAAAAACCTTCTTTAAAACCTTTTTATAAAACATGGTTATGGAATAAAAATGTTTTTTTGACCAAAGATAGAAATTAAGTCGGTTTTCCTTAAAATTATATTTTTGGTCTATTGAGTACATAATGTGGGGAAAATGAAAGTAAAACATATATTTTCAATAAATAAATAGATAATAATAAAAATCATGAGTTTATTGAGATATATATCATAAGTTTTCATTATTTTAAAATTAATTATAAACACTCTCGATAAATAATTACATTGTAACATAAAACCCTTACCTTGTGATCTCCTTGCATCAAAATAACTCTAACCTATTGTATAAAAAATTTAAATTTATTATAATTATCTAAAATATCCATTTTAATAAATATAATATCATATATTATCCCTTTATAATATTTCAAAACCAACTTTTACAAATAATTATTTATTAAAATTGTTATTTTTGAGTGTTTACTATTTCATTTATCATGAGTATTTCAGTTTAGTAGTTCTGCTCATTGTACATTTATCTTATTTCCATTAGATCCATAATAATAATAATAATAATATAAATATAATATATATTCGTTATATACATATTTATAGCCATCCTTTAAATTTATATATAGAAAAATTAATTACACCATTCATAGAGACAAAGGCCGTATATACACAGGAACATTGGTTTTATTTTTTGACCGATGGAAAGAAAGGTAAATATTAATTCACCATTAAAGTATCCTTATTATATCATATATCTCATATATATCAATTAAATTAATTCTTGTTACCATCTACATAAAATATAATTGAAAAAGGAATCGTATCGCTTCATGGAGGTGGTAGTCCACACATACGCACAAGCGATGTTATCGTTTCCCAAAGGATTGGATGGTAAGAATGTAAACATGATATTATAATTAAAAAGGTATAATTTCTTCATAAATATAACATATAAATATTAAAACCATCATAATACACATCTATAAATTATGGCGATAAAAAATGAATTTCATCACTATGCGGAGATGGTAAGTCATACATATGCATGAGCGATACTTTTACTTCTCATTTGATGAGAAGGGGGGTGTATAATGGTGTTTTAATAATAAAAATAAAATTTAAACATATTTATGACACTGAGATTATTAGTTTATGATAAATACCATATATTTATAGAAGGTAAATAATAGTATAACAGAAAGTGTCCAGTTAAGGTGATTACCTCTTCTTTGAAACGACTCCTTTAGATATCCTCTAAAGGGCTCTAGGGCTGATATTTTGGGAAGACGCGAACCTCTAGAATGTGGCTAGGGAAGTTTATAAAATAAATTTTCATAGGTTTATTAAGCTATAAGGATCAAAGTGGTGTAAGGAATTGATGGATGATGTTCCCTTTTATAATTTAGGTGAGGGATAATTTTGGAATTTCTCAAAACATAAAATTATAATAAATTTATTCTCAATAAAAATGTCTCCAAATGGATAGGTATTTGAGAAAGGTTAATGTAGGGTCCTAATCTGATCAAAAAATATAATTTAGAAATTTTTGGTGTGTTTTTAAACCTTATAATTCTTATTAACCCTTAGTTAACTAATTTTAATTTAAACTATGGTAACAAAGTTTCTAATATTAAAGGTTGAGTTTTTAGTTATAAGGTAAAAATTATCCCATAAATAGAATATTTATGAAATTTTAGACCATATAATGTCCAAATTTTATTATTTTATTATTTTTATGATTTTTTAATAATTTAATAAAATATTATTTTGATTAAATAACATTATTATCAATTTTATAGTATTAATTTAATTTGACTTAAAAGACATAAAGAAAATGTTTCAATTTGAATATAATATTTTAACTCAATAAAAATATATCATATTAACCTATTAAATTCATGTAACATGATAAATTACTCAAATTATATAACTTTTAATATTTTCAATATCATTTATTATTTTTTATTATTTGAATAAATATTGTTAATGTGTTCTATAAGCATTTAAGGTAATTATATAATACCTAAAAATTAGAAATAAATTAATATCATAAATATAATTTCATTATGAAAAAATAACTATTATTATTCATTAATAACTAGTTTTTTAACTACATGAACACATAAAAGATATTTAAAATTAAGAGAGTGTCATTTTTTTAACTTTCTTTGATTTAAATAATATATAAATAATTTTTAAGTAAAAGTGCACATTAAGATAATGAATTTAGATCCTAAGTATATAATGGTGTAATTAAATTTATCAAATAATAATTAGGATGAAATATTATAGCCTTATCAATTATTTTTAATCTTGATTAACCTGATTTACCCTTTACTGATGTGATAATTTTTACCACAGTTACTATTCATATTAAAAAAATAAAAGGGGCCTATTTACCAAATTTAAAAGTCTATATTATAAATATTAAATTAATTTTATCAAATTAAATACCTATAAATGGTATAAATTAATTTTAAATTAAGTGCACAAAATACGATAAAACTGATTTTAAAAAATTACATTTTAAGCATAAAAATGGATTTATTCTTATCTTATGCCTAAAATTTTATTTTTTGAATGTTTAAAATATTTTATAAATTAAATAATATTTAAATTTCATTAAAATAACTCACCAATAGTTATTAGTTTAATTTTTTCATATAATCATACATTGCACACATAAGAACAATTTTTTCGAAAAAAACATCACTTTAATTTTAAAATATTTTTTGTTTTTTATTATAATAATTTTATAAATAATGAAATAATTTTAAAAATATATAGACCATATCTTTTCAATAATTTATTTATTACTATTCATACCCCCAATCTAATGGATAGGTGATAATAAACACAAAATATTTTAATAATATTATGCGGTTTTTCTAAACTCGATGTTTCATATAACAGAAGCTATAAAATAAATAAAATTATTTAAAGAGAAATATTTCTTAAAAATCTTGGGGTGTTACAATATACACCCCTTAAAATTAATTTATACCTAAATTTTTTTCACTATGATACAAATATATGTGGATACTTTTGCCTCATCACATCCTTAGGTTCCCACACAGCTTCTTCAAATTGGTGGTTTCACCATAAAACTTTGAACAAGTGAGTGGTCTTGATTTGAAGTAATTTTCACACTTTGATCTAGAATATCCACCATTTTCCCCTCATAATAAATATCTTTATATGGTGGTATTGTGACAACCCTGCTTTTTATTACAACTTAAACATGATTTATTACACAAAGGTTCACTTGATACAACAAAAAAGATCGAGAGGTTTAGTGTCTTTGGGGCTTAGGATCATTAAATAAAAACTTAAAACATGAAATACAACATCTTTATTGAAAACTTCCTTTAAATGACCACTACATTCCCTCATACTTAGCATTTCATGGGATAACCTGAGGACATGCATAAGAAATGGGTGAGCTATAAAGCCCAGTAAGGGAGTACACATGGAATAACATGAGGAGTACAATACATGTTAGACAATAGGCATATCAATAGAGCATAAAAGAAACATGAACATAAAGTCATGATAAAGCATGATAATCATAACATGGAAATGTGGCAACAACACTTACATTGAATTAGCATGAGCCAAGGCTCATTGCACATGGAGCATGAGTAAACCCTCATTGCACATGAAGCACGAGTAAACCCTCGTTTCACTTGAATTAGCATGAGTCAACACTCATTGCACATGACGTATCATGATACTATACTTTACCCAATGCATTGGAGCACTATAAGGGTGCACCCTTCTTAAAAATTTCATTTCATGCATAAGTGTGCCACATGGATCATAAAACATGGATTCATAAAACATAATCATTTATTCCACGATAAAGGAATGTGGAATTCATACATGAATCTTTAAAATCAATAAGTAAACATGCATAAATGTGAATACCCTTGATGGAGAAATGGGAATGATATTCACTACACAATGACATTGGCTTAGAAAATCGGTTCGATTTCGGCAGCGTAACGGCGTGACATAAGAATTCATAAAAAAATGGTTGATGAAAGAGAAAGGGGTTCCTCATAATATTTACATGTAATGGACAGTAAGGAGGTCATATAGATACATGTAACAACAATTGAAAAGGAATTCAGATTCATGATAAAAAAGTATTGCTTGAATGTAAAAGAAGAGAGAGAAGTTCCTTTCGGAATTTTTGGCATAGTAACGGGTGTACATGGGAGGAATTTAATGAGAGAGAAAGGGGTATCCCATCATTCAAACAATAATAGGGCAGTATGGGGGAGGTTAGAAACCATACCCCAACATTCATAATTGAAATTAAAAGGGCAATACAACTTAAATAAAATTGACAAAAATGAGAAAGGAAGAAAAAAACCCTTACTTGGAAGTGTGCTTCCAAAGGCTAGAGAGAGGCTTATTGGGAGCTTGGGGCACCTTGTGAGGATTCTAGAGAGAGTAGGGAAGAGGTTGGACGAACTAAAAAGGATTTTAGTGAGGAGGAAGTGGGATCTTGGGTGGGTTTATATAGGAAAGGTGAGATAATTCTTTATTATTTAGGTTTGGGAACCCTTATATTAAACTAATCCAAACCACAAACCATCCCATGATTTTTTCCCATGGTTTCTGGAAAAGGAAATAGGAAAAACATATTTTATAAGGCCCAAGTCCGAACTTATTAAAATATTAGGGTTGCTTATGTGGATGTGAGTCACACTCCTATGGAAATTAATTTAAAAAGGCAAAGTGTTGAATATGTCTTGAGGGGTTCATTAATGCTTTGAAAAGTAAGTCAAACAAACCCAAAACCTCATTATTTTAATGATAAAACATATATTGTCCGAACTTAAGGATTATGGTACTTTATTACATCACCATTGGGTCATTATGATGTCATAACACACATTATATATTTAAAAGGTATTTAATTTTTTACCCAAAAATTTGACTGTCTCAGAAAATTATGAAAAATTCACCGTTGGATAATTTCGACGTCCTGATTCCAAAAATAACATTTATTTTATCTAAATAATTTTCTAAAAATGTGAATTTTCAATTTTAAAATTAAAACCGACATTTATCGAAAATTCATGGATTTTGACAGAAATGGCTTTCAAACATTAATAAAAATTTTAATTGAATTCATATATTTATAAGATCATTTATATTTAATAAAAATTAATTTAATATTAATAATAATATTTTATTAAAATATTATTTAATTCAAAAATCCCTTAATTTAATAAAATTGAATTCTTAATTAAATAATAACTAAAAACTCCATTTGTACTTTAAAAACTATTTACAATGTATCAAAAATGACTAGAAATTATATTCATTATTATATAAAAAAATAATGTACATGAACATAATACTACTTATTTGTTACATAACCCCTTAAAATAGCCGCATAAGACCTAAGGGTAAGGTGAGCGATGGTGACAGACTCTTGGGGTGGCTCGGATAACATCGCTCGAGTGGTAATCTCTATCAACTTCCAATTTTCCCGTAGACGGTCCCGTTCGAGCTTTACATGGTGAAGCTCAGCTTGGGATTGGTCAAGGGCGAAGCCCAAGGATGCCACCTCTTTTCCAAGCTCTGAAAAATGGGCTTCGTATGGGGAAATTCTACTGGATGAGGCCATCGCTTCCTTTGTCTAAGTAAAATTGGGTTCGTTAAAGCCTTATATTTATACTAATCATGTGATCACTGTTCAACGGCTATAAAAGTAACGGTCACAACTCTTATCATAAAACCAAAGAAGTTGACATATTATAAAAACATTTTTTATAAAGAGACATTTAACTGGATCAAGAGAGATTTTCCATTAATGAAACTTTGGGTCGTTACAGGTATGACCTCTGAGTTCAGTACATATGAAGGATCTAGTATGTACTTCCTGATGAGAGATACATGGAACACATCATGAACTTGAGAGTGATTAGGTAGAAGTTACAATTGATAAGCTAACATCCTGATATGATAAATAATTTAAAAATGACTTATATAATTAGTAATTATCTTTCCATTCTTTCTAAATATCATCACCCTATTTCTGGGATACATTCATAGGAATACCTTATCACTAACTTCAAACTCTAGATCTTTCTGATGATTGTCAACATAATTTATTTTTCAACTCTGAGGTTCTCTTATGTGATATTTAAGGGATATAACCTTATATACCATTTACATAGCTAGATCAAGTCCAAATAGATTTATTTCTCTGACTTCATTCCATCATGTTAGAGTTCTACAGTTCTTACCACAAAGAGATTCATAAGGATCCATATAAATGCTAGAGTGAATGTTATTATTGTAAGAAAATTACACCAAAAGAAGGTGTTTATCCCAACCACCTTTGGAATCTATAGTTAAATCTCTCAAAATCTCTTATATATTTTTAATGGTTTTATTAGACTAACAATTTGTTTGAGGATGATAAGTTGTGCTAAAACTCAACTCTTTATCCAGAGCCTACTAAAGACTTCTCCAAAACTTTGTGGTAAGAATTAGATTCCGATCAGATACAATTGATAGTGTTACACCAGGAAATATTACCACTTCCTTAATTTATAATCAATTAATTTGATCAAGAGATAAATATTATCTAATGGAAATCAGGTTTTTTTTACTTCGTAAGGTGATCAAATAAAACCCAAAAAACATTATGCCCTATAGGTGTTTAGGGGAGTCTAATAAAAAAATCCATGGAATTTTTTTTCATATTTCCATTCTAGTATGGGTAATGGTTGTAATATCCCTGAATAATTATGTCTCTAAGCCTTAACTTTTTGATATACCAAGAACTAAGAAAATTACTTTTCAATATATCTCTTCATTCCATCCCACCAAAAATACTATTTCGAATCTCAATACATCTTCACAATTCTTGGATGAATAGTGAATGTAGAACTATGGGAATAATCTAACATATACTTCTTAAAATATAGTACAAAAAGAACACATACATGGTTCCTAAACCTTATAATTCCATCTTGATCAAGATTTAACTTAGGAACATTTATCACTTTATTTTGTAGTTCTACATCTTTTTTATGACTCTTTAATCTTCACTTGGATAGATGGTTGAACACTAATTTTAGAAATATAATATTTCTCCCCTTCATTCAAGATTTAAATATCCATATTATTAAAGTCGAAAAATATTGTATCTTTTATAATGTTCATCATAAATAAGTTATTGAGATCCTTTCAACTCAGAGCATCTACCACCTTTTTCACTTTCTGAGGGTGGTAATGTATTGAGCAGTCATAATATTTAATCAACTCTAACCATATTATTGGGAATATTTTTAACTCTTTTTGCATGAAAATATACATTAAATTTTTTTGATTAGAATATATTTCATATCTTTATTAATAGAGATAATGCATCCATATCAGTAATGTAGAAATTACCACAACTAACTCGAGATCATGAGTTGGGTAATTTTTCTCATAGACCTTCAATTATCATGAGGCATAAGTTATAACCATATCATTTTTATAATGATGAATCCCAATCAATTCTTTTATGCATCACTATAGATTACAAACCCTTTTCTATTTTAGGGTTTTGTAAGAACAAGTGTGTTGGCTAGAATTCTCTTAATTTCCTTAAAACATTCCTCACATTCACCTGTCTAAATAAAATTGGATCCATTTTGAGTAATCTTGGTGTGTGGATTCTATAGCCATGAAGAATTCTCCAAAAAGTAATGATGATAGACAAGCAAACCAAGAAAACTATAGATCTTAGTCATAGTGACTGGTCTAGTCCAATGTTCAATAACTTCCATCTTTGAAGGGTCTAGTGATATACCCTCACTTGAGATTATATGACCCATGAATGAAACTTTACAAATCCAAAATTCACACTTGGTAATTTTATCATAAATCTTATCCTTCCTTAGGGTCTTCAGAATAATTCTAAAATGATTTTTATGATCTTCCTTACTCTTTTAATATATAAGATTATCATATATAAATACTACCACAAAATGGTAAAATTAGTCACTAAATAATCAATTAATTAAATCCATGATGATAGCAGGGTAATTATTAATACCAAATGACATCACTATAAATTCATAGTGTCCAAAACTTATATAGAATACTATCATGGGTATACCCTCCCTCTTTACCCACAATTTATGAAATCCAAAATGAATATCAATCATGGAAAAGTATTAATCTCTATATAGTTGATCAAATAAGTCATCAATATGTGGTAGAACATTATTTTTATTAATGGTGATCTTGTTAAGTTATTGATAATCAATGCAGAGTCTCTTTGATCCATATTTATTCTTAAAAAACAGAATAGGTTCACCCCATGGTGACACACTTGGCTGACTGAACCCCTTGTTAAGATTCTATTACAACTTCTTCTTCAATTATTATAACTCAATCAGGGCCATTATATATGGAGTCTTGGAAATAGGTGTAGCACTACGTATGATTTCTATTGAAAATTCAACTTCAAGATTCAGTGAAAGACTAAGAAACTATTCTGGAAATACATAAATAAACTCCCACAAAATATGTATATCTTTGATGTTTAGTTTCTCCCTAACCATATGAGATAAATTCTAATTTTTAATAGGAATCATGACCTATATAATGGATATAATTTCCATTATAAGTTAATTTTTGTCAACACACTAATAAAAAATCATAGGTTGGTTCATAACTTCCCTTCCACAAAACTTGATATGGGATTTATGTAAATAAATCCAATTCATTCCCAAAATATCATTTAATTCAACTAGAGAAATATTGACAAGATTTATTGGAAAAAATTCCCAATAACTTCTAGCATAGATTAATCATAGATTTGGGATGTGATCATCAGACCATTATGGGTTTTTAACACTAAATCAGTATCTAATTTTTGAGGTGGTACTATGATACCCTTACAAAATTAATTAGATATAAAATAGTGGGTATGTATAGAATCAAATCAAACATTATTAATTATAGAGTGGATTATAAGTGTACCTTTCACCATTTTATTATCATACCCCTCATTAAAAATAGTTATCACATGAGATTTCCCTTTACATATATGATTAAGTGGTTTTAGACATTGATCATTGACTTTAAGCTTCAGTTTTTGTCACTGTTTAGCATAATTCCCATACTAATTTCATTTAAAGCACTAGAGTGTGTGTGGTGCATTATGTTTAACTTTGTATCTCTTCAAATCATTAACTATATTCTTCCTATATCCTCATCATTTTATTTCATGATGAACTTCTTTTCCACACATGAAGAATTTACCAGTTCCATTAAGAAAATTTCCCATATATTTCCTTCCACATTTTGATCATAGAGGAAAGCTCATCTTCTTCTCTATATGTTTTTTAGAATTTCTTTTGATTTCTATTTTTATTTTTTTTCTCAAAACCATGAGATAGATGGGCAATTCCAATCTCTTCTCCACCTTGAAATCACATCAAACAATTTATTCATAGCTAATAAAGTACCTTATGGATAATGGCTATTGGTGACATGGGTTTATGCTACTGAAGAGTCAACCAAAATTTTTTTCAGGTTGGATGATAATACCAGAACTGTACCTCACAAGTCCTGTGAAAATTTACTCAGAAGTACCAATATATTCATCATCCTTATGCTTTAACTCAAGGAATTATTTCTCCATTTTCATAAAATAATATGATGAAAGTACTTATTGAAAAATAATCTTTTAAATTCATCTCACTGCATAGATTAAATTTCTTCTTGTTCTCTCTTGTTTTTATAAGATTCCACCACTGATCTATTTAACCTTCTAAGAGATAAATACATAGAATAACTTTCTCATGTTCTAAAAAATGAATAATAGAAAATATATTTTCAATGGTACTAATCTATTGATTAGAGACAATTGGATTAATGGAACCACTAAAATAAGGTGGATGTTGCCTTATGAAGGACTTAATGGATCATTTCTCCGTCCTTTTATAATTTAGAAAATTAGCGTGATTCATATCTCAAGAAAGTTCAATGAGCATAGTAACATGATTTCATAATCTAGATCCCTTGACATTCTGTTTCTCAAGAGGAAAATAATTTCATTGTAAGTTTCATTCATTATTAACATAATTCCTTTGGCTTACATTCATTGACTAATACCACAATAATTGTGTAAAAAACATTAATCATAGTGGAAAACCACATAATCCTGAAAAATCATTTACAGGATGCCTAAATAGTGACACCTTATTCTATGAAAAATTAGTTTTAACCTATTTCATTAATGGTAATTACCAAAACTTTTTGAATTTATCTGATACATAGACTTATCCCAAGGGATATCAGTAAAGTTTTCTCATCCTAGTTTCCAAGGGTTAAATAAACCTTATTCTGATACTAACTATACTGAACCATACTTTTTATAATAGATATTACATATAAATAGATTAATATACTTTATATAACATAAATATACCAACCATAATCATATTGGTCTATTATCTTTTGAAACATAGAAATATAAACAACTGGTTCAAAATAGTTCTACATATTCTCCCATTTAGATCTTCATAACTGTCACCCTTATTATACATATCATACATAAATCCTTTATTCCCAACCTAGGAAGGTAAATGTAAGAAAGGGTGATCCATGATGCTCATTAAGTGTGAACAAGTGAGATATTAATGATCATATAAGCATAAAAATGATAAAAAGGTATGATAACATGATCTTAAAATTTGAAAACCATTCCCTATAAATAATAGATCATAATCATGAGTCATGGAATAAATCCTAGAATTTTATAACACATAAATCATAAAGGAATCAAAGAAAATTATCTATGAGAGAATAATATAGGTATAAGAAATGGAATTGTGTCATACATATAAGCACAAACAAAAATTTCCTTAGTATTCAAGGATCAATTCCAAGAAACTCATAATAGAATGGGTTCACTCCCAAACCATTATGGTATCCAAGGTTCACTCCCAAGACTATCATAGTGGACATAGTTCCTTACAGAACTAGGTTTACTCCCAATTCCAATCCTTTTTATCTCATGAGATATAAATATTTTCCCAATGCACTGGAGGGAGATATAGGTATCACCCACTACATAATAGGAATCGTACATATGTGTTACATAACATCATAAATCATTATTCATATCATAACCCATGAAAATAATTGGGTTTCATAAACATTATATCATAGCATAACCTATGGAAAAGAAATGGGTTTCATAGATATTTCATCATTTCATCATAAATTACCCATGGAAAAGAAACCAACCTCATAAAAACTTTTCATCATAAAAATAAACCATACAGATAATGAATAAGGATGGTATCATTGGATCATATCCTCAAAAAATCATAAGTGAAATCAAGGGTTTTAGTCTTTTATGAATATAAATACCATTAAAATATCATTAAAACATTCATGAGGAAAATAACCTTCCATATTGAAATCAATTATTAAAAAAATTTCACAAATATAATTGAAAATTTTTATTTGAAAATAAATTTTAAAATAATGAAATAATATTAAAATAAAATATTATTCATGATAGTGGGAAAATCGATTCATTCTATATATGTTATAAAACATTCCATTCACATTGTTAAAATGGTTAAAAAGTACATCATTCGGAAAACAACAAGGAGATTCCTTTCAAACCATTTCATAAAAATTCAAAAATGGGTGAAAATTAATTTAAAAAATAATATGATATTATAAAAAACCTTCTTTGAAATATTTTTAGAAAGCATGGATATAAAGAAAAAGTTTTTTCAACCAAAGATAGAAATGAAGTTGATTTTCCTTAAAAATATATTTTTAGTCTTTTGAGTACATATGGTGAGGAAAATGAAGTAAAAACGTGTATTTTAAATAAATAAACTAATTATAAGATAATTCATGAGTTTCTGGAGATACATATCATATGTTTTCATCATTAGGAACTTAATAAAAAATAATCTTGATAAACAATGAGATTATAAAATAAAAATCTTACCATGAGTTCGAATTGCTTTAAAGTCACACTAACCTCATGTATAAAAAATTAAAATTTATTATAATTATATAATATAGTCATTTTAATACATATAATATCATATATTACCCATTTATATGTAACACCCCAAGATTTTATGAAAAATATTCTTTTAATTTCATTGATGTCTTATATTATACAGCACACCAAGTTTAGCTTGTACTATACGCAACACCGTATTAGCTTGCAGTATACGCAACGCTATTCTTTGATCGTGTTACACACAATTTCTTGTTCATTTTATAATAGTCATTCTACACAACATTGAGTGTGTGTGTGTATATATATATATATTCAATATATAAATGAAATATGGTTGGATTATATTATACGAAACAACGAAGGATTCTTGCACAACACGCAACCATGACTTGGCTTGCATTACATGCAATCACGACCTTCCTCGATAGCGTGTGTTGTACGCAATACCGGGTTTTACTAAACAACGATATATTATTATAATATTATTATGAACTAGACTTTATGAATAGTATTAACTAAATTTTGAATTTTATAACATTATTATTCATCTTACACATTTTCTAGAACATAGTATAAGAACAAAATAATTTTTTCGGGTAAAATAAGTATTTTTTTAAAAAAATGCAGTTTTGTCGCCTTTTGATGGCGCACCCACTTTAAATCTATTTTTTGACATGTTTATAAGTTTAATTTTACAAAATAAAATTATTATTTGGAATCAGGATATAAAATTTTACCTTGGATAAAATTTTCATATTAATCTCATAACTTTCATATTCTAATGAATAGTAAAAACACGCTATATTTTAATTAAAAAAAACTTTTTTCATCGTAATAACTTATGTGGTTAAATAATAATATGGAATGGTTTTAAAGTATAAATAGAATATATTTTTACCATTTAATATAATTTATATCATTATCCTTGATTTTACATTGAATTCATAGGTTAAATAAATTCAATCTTTTGCAATGTTTTAAACAAAAACCCATTTTCTTTCGACAACGAGATTAATTTTAATTTAATTTCTGCAACTTCTGTGTATTGAATTTGGAAAAATGGATTCCATATTTGGAATCAGTGGGTCTAAATTATATTAATAGACTACTTTTTATTTTTGGGCTTTATGAATAGTAACAACGGTAAATTTTATTTACCATAGTAAAAGGTAAATTGGGTAATTAAGGGTAAATATAATATTATAAAATTATCCTAATACTTGTATTAATACAATTAGATGATTATAATTTGTCCTAAGTCATATTTGGGTCGAAATGGAATCAATTAGAACTCACATGGAGGTGGTTAAGACCTTTAGTTTATTTTATTTTAAGGAAAGTGAAATATGTCTCACTCAACTTTAATAATTAAAGTATTTTTAATATAAGTTTATACAGAATATAAATTCAGTTATAAATATTCATTTGAAATATAAAATGTTTTTCTTTGTCATGGTAATTTATTTGTAATTTTGAAGAGTTATTTAATTACCTTATTATCTTATACATTAATGATGCAGAAATTATTTATTTAGTAAAAAATCAATAATATAGTTTTTATTGAAATATTAATACATATAAAAAGGCCCAAAAATCTGCACAAAACTTATTATTAGTGTATATATAAACCCTAACCATCCACTGGCCGAATTTTGGACCATTTGAAAACTTATTAAGGTGATTATGACACTTATATTATTTTATTTTAAATGATGCCAAAGTTGTCACCTTCCTAATTTAATAAATATAACAATTTAACTATCGTGATTTTAAGATGATAAATTCTAGTAAAAGTATTATTGTGAAATTTAATAGATTTATCTTCATTATAGAATTTTATTTTTAATTTTTATGCAATATATAAGTATATTAAATAATTATACAAATATGTTGTAGTAATTATTTTATTAAGAGATAAACCAAATAAATGGTTTTAAAAATAATGAAATAAATATTATATGAACTATTTAATGTGATCAACTAATTTTATATACACATATGAAATTTTATGAATCTATTAAAGATTTCAGTTAGAACATATATTCTCTATATAATTTATTTAAATTCAAATAAATGAATAGTGTCAAAATTGACACTATTGTTATTTTATAAAAATAACATATTATAAAATTGTTTAAAAATCACAAAAATATTTAAAAATTATAAATTTAAATTTATATGGTCTAAAATGTTATAAAGTATCAAATTATGGACAATTTACAACAAATAAGTAATTATTTGTTATAATTTGAAATTTAGAATGTTATTACCATAAATAAAATAAAATTTATTAAATAAAGATAAATAAAGTTGATAATGTTTAAAATAAACTCCTAACATGTCTAAATTTTATTGGTTGATGATATTAAAACCCTACCTCATCTAATATTCGAATATGAGTCATTTTGGAAGTTTTTATGTGGGGTTGGGATTTAATATAAACTAATATTTCTTATATTTCCAAAGGTGCCCCTCTCCTCCCTTATAAAAGGGAACCTCCTCCCTCTCTTCCTCACACCACTTTGATCCTTCAAGCTCAACCAAACCCTGCCAAATTCTCTTCTCCACTTCCATATAAACATCATAGAGGTTATGGTCTTCTTCAAAGACCAATTTTAGTTCCTTAAGAGGAGGTCTCAAAGAGGCGCTTCAAAGAAGAGGTAATGTCCGTTACCGATTCTTTCAACATTATTTATTCTTCCACTTCTTATTCTTTAGTTGTTTCATTATTAAGTATTAACTTTAGTATAACTCATATAATGATATGTTATTATAAGTATGAAACAACCCTATTTCACCATCTATCCATCCTACAGAAAACGAAATCACCACGCGTGCGTACGTACGGAATACCGTCTCCACGCCGTGGTGAAATCTGTTTTTCCACCAACACCATAAATGGATGGGTATAATGGTGTAAAGAATAACTATATATGGTTATTATCACATCATAATGATTCTGATATATTATACCATCCACCCCAATTCTATTCAATAATTATGGGAATGATATCATCGCTCGTGCGTACGTATGGACTACCGTCTCCACGACGCGATGAGATTCGTTTTCCATGTTAACCATACATGAATGATCATAAAGTTTATATAAGGAATAATAATGAAATATATGAATGATACTGGATTTATGTATATATATATATATGTATGTCATCTATTTAGTTTCATTCAATTCACTAAGGAAATAAAAACAGCATTCATGCGTATGTACGACCTACCGTCTCTATGAACGGTGTATTTCATTACTTTTATAGATATATAATATATATATGTATATGATCAATATATATTATATATAAATAATGTTTTACATTCTGGAATTATGTAAATCAGGAACGACAAGTCGAAACACATACGATAAATGAAATGATTTTACCCAAATCGCTGCTTTAACATAGAATTTACAAAAGAACGGGTAATATAAAGTCATAAGTGAAACATATATGATATCATAAGAATGAATATGATTCTTTAATAAGTCAACGAAATTATTTAAATCATTATACAAGAGGTTCGGATACGTATGAAGCATATCAGACCTAAGGTAAGGGATAAATTTTCAATCTCATTTTTATCTGAGATTGCTTATACGTAAGTATTTACTGGGGTTATGTTTATCATCCATGACCATGTTTTCTAAAAATGTTTTCATAAAATGTTTACTATTCTTCCATGAATGTTTAAAGTCATTTTTACCCTTTATTGACTTTTTACCACATTGTATGACTGGAATCTTTCCTTTGGTTACCATATAAGGTACTTTTTGACTTTTCCGACAAAAGTACGAGGAGAATGTTTTTTTAACTTATATGGAATGAACGGATTTCTACGGTTTTATAAAGCCTTAATTTCATGAAGATTCCTTCAAAATATTTCATGAATATTTTCAAAAAAATCTTTTTCTTTTAAAATTTCACGATGTTTTGTGAAAAGAAATTGATTTTGAAGAAGAAATGATATTTTCCTCAAGAATTCATTTCAAGTGTTTTATCAAAACCATTTTCCATCTAAGATGACATTATTTCATATGTGTATGTTTCAAGTATAAAGTCTCTATGATTTACATGGTTTATCTTTTCTTATTATGAAATGATATCCATTTCTTTTATATGGATTATGTGATGATGGGATGATGTTTATGAAACCCATTTTATTCGTTGGGTTATTATGAATGATGTATGTTTATTTTGTGGCACAAGTAAGAATGATTTCATTATGATATGGGTGGGACCTATATATCCCTACAATGCATTGGGTAAAGAATTATATCTCATGAGATAGACATGGCTGGAACGATAAGTTAATCCGGTTCAGTATTACAGGACTGAAACAAGGAGTGAACTCGATATAGAAAGGGACTTTGTCCACTAAGATGGTCTTGGAAGAAATGCATTGGATACTATGGAAATAATTACATGTTCTTAATTGATGCCACAAATTCAAGTTTTATTCCCATGCTATTTTATCATGATTTATGTTCCATTATGATCTATGCCTTATGTACTTCCATATTTTAAGTCTTTGCTCAGGATTTTGATGTTTAAACATTATGTTCATGTTTTTAAGTTCAAATGTATATGGTATGTTTTATTTTATCCATGCTTAACCTTACTGAGCATTTTAGCTCACCATTTTTATGTTTTATTTTCCCCCAGGATTAAAAGAAAGGTTTTAGGTAAGGAAACAAAAAGTGGAAGATCTTTATGGGAGATGTTTAAGATCTTTCACCATGATTAGAAGATTACGTTCCGAGTTTCCAAAGACACTAAACTATTATGGTCCTTGTGTGTCTGTTTTTGTTATGTATTAATTATTCCACAAAAGTAATGTAATATCTATGTACGTGAAGCTTCAGGCCTCTACAGTTGGTATTAGAAGAAAGGTTTACTCAACCTTTGGAAACTAGGATGCGAGAACTTTAGTGAGATCCCTAGAGATATTTCTAAGATATGTCTAGGGATGTCCCTAAGGTTAAGTATAAGTATAGGTTATAGTCCTAGAATTATGGTAATGATATTTTATTAAACCTAAGATGTTAGATATTGAAGTTACTCCCCCTTCATTATGATTTTTTCCTCTCACACTATTCTTTTTGGGTTTTAGAAAATGGCTGGAAACAAGATGATTCATGATAATGGAGGATATGATGGAAAATGGAATGATATTATTCATGAGAAACCAAATGAAATGGGATTTGGAAGTCCAAACATCATTATTATTCCGAATCAGTAATCTCATAATATGATCAATAAACTCAAATTTGGTAAGTTTCCTGACTCGGCTAATAAGAGAAATATGGAGTTTCATGATGATCATAGAGGAAAGAAAGTTCAATTTCCCCTATGTAAATCATGTGGGAAGAGGCATCAAGGAGAATGTTTCAAAGGAACTAGAAGATGCTTTGGGTGTGGAAAAGAAGGACACAAAGCCAGTAAGTGAAAAGGAAAAGGTTCAGTTAACACCAGGGATGAGGATAATGGTATTGCTACGACATCAACAATGGTTAAATGTTTTAAATGTGGAATGTACGGGCATTATGCAAACCAATGCCCTAAGGGAAAGTCTCATGAAGAGAATCAGTATGGTCGCATGGGTAGTATTTATGTTGACGATGATGAAGAGACTACAAATGATATGTGAGATGAAAGAATTGTTGAAGCTAGTCAATGGATTAAGAAGGTAGTGGAATGATTACATGTTTATCAAGTGTAATGTTGTATAAGTAATCTCATGGTACTATGGAATAAAGAGACATCTAAGGATTATTACACTGTTGTCTTTGCTTGCGTTTTGAAAGTGTATGATGAATGGAACCAGTAACCATGAAAGGTTATTCAGATATTTTTGGAAAGTAGATGATATGCACATAATGAAGGGATAAGGAGAAAATTAAATGTTTGATAGTATTCACGAGCTCATGACTGATATAAGGAGAAGGTTATATCATGGTTTGAGTATATAGAATTTTTAGATTTTGGTATGTGGAAAGAGTTAACAGCACTCATGTTTTCACTAAGATTCAATGGGTATTCATTTTTCAAGAGAATACATGATTAAGGCCTTCGAATGTTTGGAATGTGACCAACAAGACATATATCATGATATATGGGGATCAACGATGTTATTAACATGTTTGTTATAAGAACTCTTTGGTAATCATTTCCACTATAATATGAGATTTGATAGCAGTATTTTGGATAAGACTAAAGATTGGAATGGATTATCTTGGATATAAGTTAGTATTGTTTAAGGATAGAACTTTTTCGATATTATTGATGGGAAGTTATAATAATTTATTTTTAGAAAAAAAAGGACAACCTGCAGGACGGGCGAAAACCCATCGCGTCGGACAAGGCTGCGGGAATCGAACCCACAACCGAAGTGCGACTGACCTTTATCACCTACCACTGGCCTATATTAATTCCTTGGTTAGTAGAAACTAGTTTTATTTTATTAAGCGGTATGATAGATGAAGTATAAGTCCATTTTAAGAGCCATATATGATTAATCTCACTATAGATGGTCTTATGTATTTTTTTATAACTTTTATAACCTTTTGTTTGAGACAGATGGAATGACCCATAATTCTATCACATGATCTGCTAACACATCACAAATGACAAATTCAACTTCATTTCTTTAAGAGATGAAGTGGAAATTTTCCAAATAACGACTAACGGTGAGACTGTACCAAAATCACGAAAGTATTTCTTCTAACTCCAATTTCATCAACTTTAGGGAAATGATCTTGAAAACCAAAAATGTTGTCCTAGTGCTCTTATATCCGATGAATCATATGGTACCTTAGATCATCACAAATTTATGGCTTTGTGATTGTTGGCTTTTTCATAGCCATGTCCTCTACCACTCTCCATCAGAACTTGATGGTCAGATGTTTCTTCCATATCCATATTTTCACCTATGTTCTACTATATGGAAACCCAATGATGAGTTACTTTGGGTAATCGTTGCATTTTATAATTTAGTTTTTAAAATTAAGTTTTAGTATTCCTTTTTACGATGTGGGTTTCTATGAATAGTAAATGATTTATAACCCCGACGAATTTTGAGGGCGAAATTAATTTTAAGGGAGGTAGAATGTAACACCCCGAGATTTTATGAAAAATATAATTTTAATTTCATTGATGTCTTATATTATACAGAACACCAAGTTTAGCTTGTACTATACGCAACACCGTATTAGCTTGTAGTATATGCAACACTATTCTTGGATCGTGTTACACACAATTTCATGTTCATTTTATAATAGTCATTCTACACAACATTGAGTGTGTGTATATATATATATATTAAATTTATAAATGAAATATGGTTGGATTCTATTATACGATACAATGAAGGATTCTTGCACAACACGCAACCCTGACTTGGCTTGCATTACATGTAATCACGACCTTCCTTGATAGCTTGTGTTGTACGCAATACCAGGTTTTACTAAACAACGATATATTATTATAATATTATTATGAACTAGCCGTTATGAATATTATTAACTAAATTTTTAATTTTATAACATTATTATTAATCTTACACATTTTCTAGAACATAGTATAAGAACAAAATATATTTTTCGGGTAAAATAAGTATTTTTTTCAAAAAATGCAGTTTTGTCTCCTTTTGACGACACACCAACTTTAAATCTAGTTTTTGACATGTTTATATATTCAATTTTACAAAATAAAATTATTATTTGGATTCAGGATATAAAATTTTACCTTGGATAAATTTTTCATATTATTCTGATAACTTTCATAGTTTAATGAATAGTAAAAACACGCTATATTTTAATTAAAAACAGCTTTTTTCATCATAATAACTTATGTAGTTAAATAATAATATTTAATGGTTTTAAAGTATAAATAGAATATATTTTTACCATTTAATATAATGTATGTCATTAACCTTGATTTTACATTGAATTTGTAGGTTAAATAAATTCAATCTTTTGCAATGTTTTAAACAAAAACCCGTTTTCTTTCGACAACGGGATTAATTTTAATTTAATTTCTGCAACTTCTGTGTATTGAATTTGGAAAAATGGATTCCATATTTGAAATCAGTGGGTCCAAATTATATTAATAGACTACTTTTTATTTTTGGGCTTTATGAATAGTAACAACGGTAAATTTTATTTACCATAGTAAAAGGTAAATTGGGTAATTAAGGGTAAATATAATATTATAAAATTATACTAATACTTGTATTAATACAATTGGATGATTATAATTTGTCCTAAGTCATATTTGGGTCGAAATGGAATCCATTAGAACTCACTTGGAGGTGATTAAGACCTTTAGTTTATTTTATTTAAAGGATAGTGAAATATGTCTCACTCAACTTTAATAATTAAAGTATTTTTAATATAAGTTTATACAAAATATAAATTAGGTTATAAATATTCATTTGAAAGATAAAATGTTTTTCTTTTTCATGGTAATTTATTTGTAAATTTTAAGAGTTATTTAGTTACCTTATTATCTTATACATTAATGATGCATAAATTATTCATTTAGTGAAAAATCAATAATATAGTTTTTATTGAAATATTAATACATATCAAAAGGCCCAAAAATCAGCACAAAACTTATTATTATTGTATATATAACCCCTAATCATCCACTTTCCTAATTGTTGACCATTTTGATCCTTATTAAGGTGATAATGACACTTATATTATTTTATTTTAAATGATGCCAAAGTTGTCACCTTCATAATTTAATAAATATAACAATTTAACTATTGTGATTTTAAGATGATAAATTCGAGTAAAAGTATTATTGTGAAAGGTAATAGATTTATCTTCATCATAGGATTTTATTTTTAATTTTTATGCAACATATAAGTATATTAAATAATTATACCAAAATGTTGTAGTAATTATTTTATTAAGAGATAAACCAAATAAATTGTTTTAAAAATAATAAAATAAATATTATATGAACTATTTAATGTGATCCACTAATTTTCTAGACACATATGACCTTTTATGAATCTATTAATGCTTTTAGTTCGAACATATATTCTGTATGTAATTTATTTAAATTCAAATAAATGAATAGTGTCAAAATGGACACTATTGTTATTTTATGAAAATTACATATTATAAAATTGTTTAAAAATCACAAAAATATTTAAAAATTATAAATTTAAATTTATATGGTCTAAAATGTTATAAAGTATAAAATTATGGACAATTCACAACAAATAAGTAATTATTTGTTATAATTTAAAATTTAGAAAGTTATTACCACAAATAAAATTAAATTGATTAAATAAGGATAAATCAAGTTGATAATGTTTAAAATAAATTCCTAATAGGTCTAAATTTTATTTTTTGATGAGATTACAACCCTATCTCATCTAATATTCAGATATGAGTCATTTTGGAAGTTTTTATGTGGGGTTGGGATTTAATATAAACTAATATTTCTTATATTTCTAAAGGTTCCCCTCTCCTCCCTTATAAAAGGGAACACCGGATTAGCTTGCAGTATACGCAACACTATTCTTGGACCGTGTTACACAAAATTTCATGTTCATTTTATAATAGTCATTCTACGCAACATTGAGTGTGTGTGTGTATATATATATATATTCAATGTATAAATGAAATATGGTTGGATTCTGTTATACGAAACAACGAAGGATTCTTGCACAACACGCAACCCTGAGTTGGTTTGCATTACAGGCAATCGCGACCTTCCTCGATAGCGTGTGTTGTACGCAATATCGGGTTTTACTAAACAACGATATATTATTATAATATTATTATGAACTAGCCGTTATGAATAGTATTAACTAAATTTTGAATTTTATAACATTATTATTCATCTTACACATTTTCTAGAACATAGTATAAGAACAAAATAAATTTTTTAGGTAAAATAAGTATTTTTTCAAAAAATGCAGTTTTGTCGCCTTTTGATGGAGCACCCACTTTAAATCTAGTTTTGACATGTTTATAAGTTCAATTTTACAAAATAAAATTATTATTTGGAATCAGGATATAAAATTTTACCTTGGATAAATTTTTCATATTATTCTGTTAACTTTCATATTTTAATGAATAGTAAAAACACGCTATATTTTAATTAAAAACAACTTTTTTCATCGTAATAACTTATGTGGTTAAATAATAATATTTAATTGTTTTAAAGTATAAATGGAATATATTTTTACCATTTAATATAATGTATGTCATTAGACTTGATTTTACCTTGAATTCCTAAGTTAAATAAATTCAATCTTTTGCAATGTTTTAAAGAAAAACCCGTTTTCTTTCGACAACGGGATTAATTTTAATTTAATTTCTGCAACTTCTGTGTATTGAATTTTGAAAAATGGATTCCATATTTGGAATCAGTGGTTCCAAATTATATTAATAGACTACTTTTATTTTTGGGCTTTATGAATAGTAACAACGGTAAATTTTATTTACCATAGTAAAAGGTAAATTGGGTAATTAAGGGTAAATATAATATTATAAAATTATCCTAATACTTCTCTTAATACAATTGGATGATTATAATTTGTCCTAAGTCATATTTGGGTCAAAATGGAATCCATTAGAACTCACTTGGAGGTGATTACGACCTTTAGTTTATTTTATTTAAAGGAAAGTGAAATATGTCTCACTCAACTTTAATAATTAAAGTATTTTTAATATGAGATTATACAAAATATAAATTCGGTTATAAATTTTCATTTGAAAGATAAAATGTTTTTATTTGTCATGATAATTTTTTTTAATTTTTAAGAGTTATTTAATTACCTTATTATCTTATACATTAATGATGCAGAAATTATTTATTTAGTGAAAAATCAATAATATAGTTTTTATTGAAATATTAATACATATCAAAAGGCCCAAAAATCTGAAAAAAACTTATTATTAGTGTATATATAAACCCCAATCATCCACTAGCCTAATTTTTGACCATTTGGATCCTTATTAAGGTGATTATGACACTTATATTATTTTATTTTAAATGATGCCAAAGTAGTCACCTTCATAATTTAATAAATATAACAGTTTAACTATTGTGATTTTTATATGATAAATTAGAGTAAAAGTATTATTGTGAAAGTTAATAGATTTATCTTCATAATAGGATTTTATTTTTAATTTTAATGCAACATATATGTATATTCAATAATTATACAAAAATGT
This sequence comes from Viscum album, assembly GCA_963277665.1. Taxonomy (NCBI): domain Eukaryota; kingdom Viridiplantae; phylum Streptophyta; class Magnoliopsida; order Santalales; family Viscaceae; genus Viscum; species Viscum album. The sequence goes on from OY728127.1 coordinate 1,913,707,364, forward strand.
TGTAGCAATTATTTTATTAAGAGATAAACCAAATAAATGGTTTTAAAAATAATATAATAAATATTATATGAACTATTTAATGTGATACACTAATTTTATAGACACATATGACCTTTTATGAATCTATTAAAGCTTTTATTTCTAACATATATTCTATATATAATTTATTTAAATTCAAATAAATGAATAGTGTCAAAATTGACACTATTGTTATTTTATAAAAATAACATATTATAAAATTGTTTAAAAATCACAAAAATATTTAAAAATTATAAATTTTAATTTTTATGGTCTATAATGTTATAAAGTACCAAATTATGGAAAATTCAAAACAAATAAGTAATTATTTGTTATAATTTAAAATTTAGAATGTTATTACCACAAATAAAATTAAATTGATTAAATAAGGATAAATAAAGTTGATAATGTTTAAAATAAATTCCTAACATGTATAAATTTTATTGGTTGATGATATTAAAACCCTATCTCATATAATATTCGGATATGAGTCATTTTGGAAGTTTTTATGTGGGGTTGGGATTTAATATAAACTAATATTTCTTATATTTCCAAAGGTGCCCCTCCCCTCCCTTATATAAGGGAACCTCCTCCCTCTCTTCCTCACACCACTTTGAGCATTCAAGATCGGCCAAACCCTGCCAAATTCTCTTCTCCAATTCCATAGAAACATCCTAGAGGTTTTGGTCTTCTTAAAAGACCAATTTTAGTTCCCTAAGAGGAGGTCTCAAAGAGGCGCTTCAAAGAAGAGGTAATGTCCATTACCGATTCTTTCAGCTTTATTTATTATTCCACTTCTTATTATTTAGTTTTTTCATTATGAAGTAGTAACTTCAGTATAACTCATATACTGATATGTTATTATAAGTATGAAACAACCCTATTTCACCATCTATCCATCCTACAGAAAATGAAATCACCACGCGTGCGTACGTACAGAATACAGTCTCCACGCCGTGGTGAAATCTGTTTTTCCACCAACACCTTACATAGATGGGTATAATGATGTAAAGAATAAATATATATGGTTATTATAAAATCATACTTATTCTGATATATTATACCATCCACACCAATTCTATTCAATAATTATGGGAATGATATCATCGCTCGTGCGTACGTACGGACTATCGTCTCCACGACGCGATGAGATTCGTTCTCGATGTTAACCATACATGAATGATCATAAAGTTTATATAATGAATAATAATGAAATATATGAATGCTACTGGATTTATGTATATATATATGTATGTCATCTATTTAGTTTCATTCAATTCAATAAGGAAACAAAAACAGCGTTCATGCGTACGTACGTCCTACCGTCTCCATGAATGGTGTATTTCATTTCTTTTATCGATCTATAATATATATATGTATATGATGAATATATATTATATATAAATCATGTTTTAAATTCTGGAATTATGTAAATCAGGAACGACAAGTCGGAACATATACGATAAATGAAATGATTTTACCCAAAACGTTGCTTTAACATAGAATTTACAAAAGAACGGGTAATATAAAGTCATAAGTGAAACATATATGATATAATAACAATGAATATGATTCTGTAATAAGTCAATAACATTATTTAAATCATTATATAGGAGGTTCGGATATGTATGAATCATATCGGACCTAAGGTAAGGGATAAATTTTCAATCTCATTTTTTATCTAAGATTTCTTATACGTAAGTATTTACTGGGGTTATGTTTATCATCCATGACCATGTTTTCTAAAAATGTTTTCATAAAATCTTTACTATTCTTCCATGAATGTTTAAAGTCATTTTTACCATTTATTTACTTTTTACCACATTGTTTGAATGGAATATTTCCTTTGGTTACCATATAAGGTACGTTTTGACTTTTCTGACAAAATTACAAGGAGAATGTTTTTCTAACTTATATGGCATGAACAGATTTCTACGGTTTTATAAAGCCTTATTTTCATGAAGCTTCCTTCAAAATATTTCATGACTATTTTCAGAAAAATATTTTTCTTTTAAAATTTCATGATATTTTCTGAAAAGAAATTGATTTTGAAGAAGAAATGATATTTTCCTCAAGAATTCATTTCAAGTGTTTTATCAAAACCATTTTCCATCTAAGATGACATTATTTCATATGTGTATTTTTCAAGTATAAATTCTATATGATTTACATGGTTTAACTTTTCTTATTATGAAATTATATCCATTTCTTTCATATGGATTATGTGATGATGGGATGATGTTTATGAAACCCATTTTATTCGTTGGGTTATTATGAATGATGTATGTTTATTTTGTGGAACAAGTAAGAATGATTTAATTATGAGATGGGTGGGACCTATATCTCCCTCCAATGCATTGGGTAAAGATATATATCTCATGAGATAGACATGGCTCGAACGGTAAGTTAATCCTGTTCAGTATTACAGGACTGAAATGAGGAGTGAACTCGATTTAAAAAGGGACTTTGTCCACTAAGATGGTCTTGGCAGCAATGCCTTGGATACTATAGAAATAATTACATGTGCTTAATTGATGCCACAAATACATGTTTTATTCCCATTCTATTTTATCAGGATTTATGTTCCATTATGATCTATGCCTTATGTACTTCCATATTTTAAGTCGTTGCTCAGGATTTTAAGGTTTAAACATTATGTTCATGTTTTTAAGTTCAAATGTATATGGTATGTTTTATTTTATCCATGCTTACCCTTACTGAGCATTTGAGCTCACCCTTTTTATGTTTTATTTTCCCCCAGGATTAAAAGAAATGTTTTAGGTAAGGAAACAAAAAGTGGAAGATCTTTATGGGAGATGTTGAAGATCTGTCACCACGATTAGAAGATTACATTCCGAGTTTCCAAAGACACTAAACTATTATGGTCCTTGTGTGTATGTTTTTGTTATGTATTAATTATTCCACAAAAGTAATGTAATATCTATGTACGTCAAGCTTCGGGCCTCTACAGTTGGTATTAGAGGAAAGGTTTAGTCAACCTTTGGAAACTAGGATGCAGGAACTTTAGTGAGATCCCTAGAGATATTTTTAAGGTATGTCTAGGGACATCCCTAAGGTTAAGTATAATTTTAGGTTATAGTTCTAGAATTATGTAACAATATTTTATTAAATGTAAGAAGTTAGATATTGAAGTTACTCTCCCTTTATTATGATTTTTTCCTCTCACACTATTCTTTTTGGGTTTTTGAAAATGGCTAGAAACAAGATGATTCACGATAATGGAGGATATGATGGACAATGGAATGATATTCTTAATGAGCAACCAAATGAAATGGGATTTGGAAGTCCAAAAATCATTTTTATGCTGAATCAGCAGTCTCATAATATGATCAATAAACTCAAATTTGGTATGTTTCCTGACTCAGTTAATAAGAGAAAGACGGAGTTTCATGATGATCATAGAGGAAAGAAAGTTCAATTTCCCCTATGTAAATCATGTGGGAAGAGGCATCAAGGAGAATGTTTCAAAGGAACTAGAAGATGCTTTGGGTGTGGAAAAGGACACAAAGCCAGTAAGTGCAAAGGAAAGGGTTCAGTTAACACCAGGGATGAGGATAATGGTATTGCTACGACATAAACAATGGTTAAATGTTTTAAATGTGGAATGTACAGGCATTATGAAAACCAATGCCCTAAGGGGAAGTCTCATGAAGAGAATAAATATGGTCGTATGGGTAGTATTTATGTTGACAATGATGAAGAGACTACAAATGATATGTGAGATGAAGGAATTGTTGAAGCTCGTCAATGGATTAAGAAGGCAGTGGAATGATTACATGTTTATCAAGTGTAATGTTGTATAAGTAATCTCATGGTACTATGGAATAAAGAGACATCTAAGGATTATTACACTGTTGTCTTTCCTTGTGTTTTGAAAGTGTATGATGAATGGTACTAGTAACCATGAAAGGTTATTCAGATATTTTTGGAAAGTAGATGATATGCGCATAATGAAGGGATAAGGAGAAAATTAAATGTTTGATAGTATTCACGAGCTCATTACTGAAATAAGGATAATGTTATATCATGGTTTGAGTATATAGAATTATTAGTTTTTGGTATGTGGAAAGGGTTAACAGCACTCATGTTTTCACTAAGATTCAATGGGTATTCATTTTTCAAGAGTATACATGATTAAGGCCTTCAAATGTTTGGAATGTGACCAACAAGACATATCTCATGATATATGGGGATCAACAATGGTATTAACATGTTTGTTATAAGAACTCTTTGGTAATCGTTTCCACTATAATATGAGATTTGATAACAGTATTTTGGATAATCCTAAAGATTGGAATGGATTATGTTGGACATAAGTTAGTATTGTTTAAGGCTAGAACTTTTTCGATATTATTGATGGAAAGTTATAATAATTTTTTTTTAGAAAAAAAGGACAACCTGCAGGACGGGCGACAGCCCATCGCGTCAGAAAAGGCTGCGGGAATCGAACCCACAACCGAAGTGCGACTGACCTTTATCACCTACCACTGGCCTACAAGAAGTCCCTAGTTAGTAGAAAATAGTTTTATTTTATTAAGCGGTATGATAGATGAAGTATAAGTCCATTTTAGGAACCATATATGATTAATCTCACTATAAATGGTCTTATGTATTTTTTGATAAATTTTCTAACCTTTTGTTTGAGACAGATGGAATGACCCATCATTCTGTCACATGATCTTCTAACACATCACGAATGAAAAATTCAACTTCATTTCTTTAAGAGCTGAAGTGTAAATTGTCCAAAGAACGACCAACGATGAGACTATACCAAAATCACGAAAGTATTTCTTCTAACTCCAATTTCATCAACTTTAGGGAAATGATCTTGAAAACCAAAAATGTTGTCCTAGTGCTCTTATATCTGATGAATCAAATGGTACCTTATATCATCACAAATTTTTGGCTTTGTGATTTTTGGCTTTTTCATAGCCATGTCCTCTACCACTCTCCATCAGAACTTGATGGTTAGATTTTTCTTCCATATCCATATTTTCACCTATGTTCTCCAATATGGAAACCCAATGATGAGTTACTTTGGGTAATCATTGCATTTCATACTTTAGTTTTTAAAATTAAGTTTTAGTATTCCTTTTTACGATGTGGGTTTCTATGAATAGTAAACGATTTATAACCCCGAATAATTTCGAGGGTGAAATTCATTTTAAGGGGGGTAAAATGTAACACCCCGAGATTTTATGAAAAATATTCTTTTAATTTCATTGATGTCTTCTATTATACAGCACACCAAGAATATCTTGTACTATACGCAACACCGTATTAGCTTGCAGTATACGCAACGCTATTCTTGGATCGTGTTACACACAATTTCATGTTCATTTTATAATAGTCATTCTACGCAACATTGAGTGTGTATATATATATATATATATATTCAATGTATAAATGAAATATGGTTGGATTCTATTATACGATACAATGAAGGATTCTTGCACAACACACAACCCTGACTTGGCTTGCATTACACGCAATCGCGACCTTCCTCGATAGCATGTGTTGTACGCAATACCGGGTTTTACTAAACAACGATATATTTTTATAATATTATTATGAACTAGCCGTTATGAATAGTATTAACTAAATTTTGAATTTTATAACATTATTATTCATCTTACACATTTTCTAGAACATAGTATAAGAACAAAATAAATTTTTCGGGTAAAATAAGTATTTTTTTCAAAAAATGCAGTTTTGTCGCCTTTTGATGACACACCCACTTTAAATCTAGTTTTTGACATGCTTATAAGTTAAATTTTACAAAATAAAATTATTATTTGGAATTAGGATATAAAATCTTACCTTGGATAAATTTTTCATATTATTCTGATAACTTTCATATTTTAATGAATAGTAAAAACACGCTATATTTTAATTAAAAACAACTTTTTTCATCGTAATAACTTATGTGGTTAAATAATAATATTTAATGTTTTTAAAGTATAAATAGAATATATTTTTACCATTTAATATAATTTATGTCATTATCCTTGATTTTACATTGAATTCCTAGGTTAAATAAATTCAATCTTTTGCAATGTTTTAAACAAAAACCCGTTTTCTTTCGACAACGGGATTAATTTTAATTTAATTTCTGCAACTTCTGTGTAATGAATTTGGAAAAATGGATTCCATATTTGGAATCAGTGGGTCCAAATTATATTAATAGACTACTTTTTATTTTTGGGCTTTATGAATAGTAACAACGGTAAATTTTATTTACCATAGTAAAAGGTAAATTGGGTAATTAAGGGTAATTATAATATTATAAAATTATCCTAATACTTGTCTTAATACAATTGGATGATTATAATTTGTCTTAAGTCATATTTGGGTCGAAATGGAATCCATTAGAACTCACTTGGAGGTGATTAAGACCTTTAGTTTATTTTATTCAAAGGATAGTGAAATATGTCTCACTCAACTTTAATAATTAAAGTATTTTTAATATAAGTTTATACAGAATATAAATTTGTTTATAAATATTTATTTGGAAGATAAAATGTTTTTCTTTGTCATGGTAATTTATTTGTAATTTTTAAGAGTTATTTAATTACCTTATTATCTTATACATTAATGATGCAGAAATTATTTATTTAGTGAAAAATCAATAATATAGTTTTTATTGAAATATTAATACATATCAAAAGACCCCAAAAATCTGCAAAAAACTTATTATTAGTGTATATATAAACTCTAATCATCCACTGGCCTAATTGTGGACCATTTGGATCCTTATTAAGGTGATTATGACACTTATATTATTTTCTTTTAAATGATGCCAAAGTTGTCACCTTCATAATTTAATAAATATAACAATTTAACTATTGTGATTTTAAGATGATAAATTCGAGTAAAAGTATTATTATGAAAGCTAATAGATTTATCTTCATCATAGGATTTTATTTTTAATTTTTATGAAAAATATAAGTATATTAAATAATTATACAAAAATGTTGTAGTAATTATTTTATTAAGAGATAAACCAAATAAATGATTTTAAAAATAATAAAATAAATATTATATGAACTATTTAATGTGATCCACTAATTTTCGAGACACATATGACCTTTTATGAATCTATTAAATCTTTTATTTCGAACATATCTTCTGTATATAATTTATTAAAATTCAAATAAATGAATATTGTCAAAATTGACACTATTTTTATTTTATAAAAATAACATATTATAAAATTGTTTAAAAATCACAAAAATATTTAAAAATTATAAATTTAAATTTATATGGTCTAAAATGTTATAAAGTATCAAATTATGGACAATTCAAAACAAATAATTAATTATTTGTTCAAATTTAAAATTTAGAATGCTATTACCACAAATAAAATTAAATTGATTAAATAAGGATAAATCAAGTTGATAATGTTTAAAATAAAATCCTAATAGGTCAAAATTTTATTGGATGATGAGATTACAACCCTATCTCATCTAATATTCGGATATGAGTCATTTTGGAAGTTTTTATGTGGGGTTGGGATTTAATATAAACTAATATTTCTTATATTTCCAAAGGTGCCCCTCTCCTCCCATATAAAAGGGAACACCGTATTAGCTTGCAGTATACGCAACGCTATTCTTGGATCGTGTTACCCGCAATTTCATGTTCATTTTATAATAGTCATTCTACGCAACATTGAGTGTGTATATATATATATATATCCAATGTATAAATTAAATATGGTTGGATTCTGTTATACGAAACAACGAAGGATTCTTGCACAACACGCAACCCAGACTTGGCTTGCATTATACGCAATCACGACCTTCCTCGATAGCGTGTGTTGTACGCAATACCGGGTTTTACTAAACAATGATAAATTATTATATTATTATTATGAACTAGCAGTTATGAATAGTATTAACTAAATTTTTAATTTTATAACATTATTATTCATCTTACACATTTTATAGAACATAGTATAAGAACAAAATAAATTTTTCGGGTAAAATAAGTATTTTTTCAAAAAATACAGTTTTGTCGCCTTTTGATGGCGCACCCACTTTAAATATAGTTTTTGACATGTTTATAAGTTAAATTTTACAAAATAAAATTATTATTTGGAATCAGGATATAAAATTTTACCTTGGATAAAATTTTCATATTATTCTGATAACTTTCATATTTTAATGAATAGTAAAAACACGCTATATTTTAATTAAAAACAAATTTTTTCATCGTAATAACTTATGTGGTTAAATAATAATATTTAATGGTTTTAAAGTATAAATAGAATATATTTTTACCATTTAATATAATGTATGTCATTAGCCTTGATTTTACATTGAATTCGTAGGTTAAATAAATTCAATCTTTTGCAATGTTTTAAACAAAAACCCGTTTTCTTTCGACAACAGGATTAATTTTAATTTAATTTCTGCAACTTCTATGTATTGAATTTTGAAAAATGGATTCCATATTTGGAATCAGTGGGTCCAAATTATATTAATAGACTTCTTTTTATTTTTGGGCTTTATGAATAGTAACAACGGTAAATTTTATTTACTATAGTAAAAGATAAATTGGGTAATTAAGGATAAATATAATATTATAAAATTATCCTAATACTTGTCTTAATATAATTGGATGATTATAATTTGTCCTAATTCATATTTGGGTCGAAATGGAATCCATTAGAACTCACTTGGAGGTGATTAAGACCTTTAGTTTATTTTATTTAAAGGAAAGTGAAATATGTCTCACTCAACTTTAATAATTAAAGTATTTTTAATATAAGTTTATACAAAATATAAATTCGGTTATAAATATTCATTTGAAAGATAAAATGTTTTTCTTTGTCATGGTAATTTATTTTTAATTTTTAAGAGTTATTTAATTACCTTATTATCGTATACATTAATGATGCAGAAATTATTTATTTAGTGAAAAATCAATAATATAGTTTTTATTGAAATATTAATACATATCAAAAGGACCAAAAATCTGAACAAAACTTATTATTAGTGTATATATAAACTCTAATCATCTACTGGCCTAATTGTTGACCATTTGGATCCTTATTAAGGTGATTATGACACTTATATTATTTTATTTTAAATGATGCCAAAGTTGTCACCTTCATAATTTAATAAATATAACAATTTAACTATTGTGATTTTAAGATGATAAATTCGAGTAAAAGTATTATTGTTAAAGGTAATAGATTTATCTTCATCATAGGGTTTTATTTTTAATTTTTATGCAACATATAAGTATATTAAATAATTATACAAAAATGTTGTAGTAATTATTTTATTAAGAGATAAACCAAATAAATGGTTTTAAAAATAATAAAATAAATATTATATGAACTATTTAATGTGATCCGCTAATTTTATAGACACATATGACCTTTTATTAACCTATTAAAGCTGTTATTTCTAACATATCTTATGTATATAATTTATTTTAATTCAAATAAATGAATAGTGTCAAAATTGACACTATTGTTATTTTATAAAAATAACATATTATAAAATTGTTTAAAAAACACAAAAATATTTAAAAATTATAAATTTAACTTTATATGGTCTAAAATGTTATAAAGTATCAAATTATGGACAATTCACATCAAATAAGTAATTATTGGTTATAATTTAAAATTTAGAATGTTATTACCACAAATAAAATTAAATTGATTAAATAAGGATAAATAAAGTTGATTGTGTTTAAAATAAATTCCTAACATGTCCAAATTTTATTTATTGATGGGATTACAACCCTATATCATATAATATTCGTATATGAGTAATTTTGGATGTTTTTATGTGGGGTTGGGATTTAATATAAACTAATATTTCTTATATTTCCAAAGGTGCCCCTCTCCTCCCTTATATAAGGGAACCTCCTCCCTCTCTTCCTCACACCACTTTGAGACTTCAAGATCGTCCAACCAAGGCCAAATTATCTTCTCCACTTCTATAGAAACATCCTAGAGGTTCTGGTCTTCTTCAAAGACCAATTTTAGTTCCCTAAGAGGAGGTCTGAAAGAGGCGCTTCAAAGAAGAGGTAATGTCCGTTACCGATTCTTTCAGCTTTATTTATTCTTCCACTTCTTGTTCTTTAGTTGTTTCATTATGAAGTAGTAACTTAAGTATAACTCATATACTGATATGTTATTATAATTATGAAACAAACCTATTTCACCATCTATTCATCCTACAGAAAATGAAATCACCACGCGTGCGTACGTACGAAATACCGTCTCCACTCCGTGGTGAAATCTGTTTTTCCACCAACATCTTACATGGATGGGTATAATAGTGTAATGAATAAATATATATGGTTATTATAACATCATACTGATTATGATATATTATACCATCCACATCAATTCTATTCAATAATTATGGGAACGATATCATCGCTCGTGCGTACGTACGGACTACCATCTCCACGACGCGATGAGATTCGTTCTCCATGTTAACCATACATGAATGATAATAAAGTTTATATAATGAATAATAATGAAATATATGAATGCTTTTGGATTTATGTATATATATATGTATGTCATCTATTTAGTTTCATTCAATTCAATAAGGAAACAAAAACAGTGTTCATGCGTATGTACGGCCTACCGTCTCCATGAACGGTGTATTTCATTCCTTTTATCGATCTATAATATATATATGTATATGATGAATATATATTATATATTAATCATGTTTTAAATTCTGGAATTATGTAAATCAGGAATGACAATTCGAAACACATACGATAAATGAAATGATTTTACCCAAAACGCTGCTTTAACATAGAATTTACAAAAGAACGAGTAATATAAATTCATAAGTGAAACATATATGATATCATAACAATGAATATGATTATGTAATAAGTCAATGAAATTATTTAAATCATTATACAGGAGGTTCACATACTTATGAAGCATATCAGACCTAAGGTAAGGGATAAATTTTCAATCTCATTTTTTATCTGAGATTGCTTATACGTAAGTATTTACTGGGGTTATGTTTATCATCCCTGGCCATGTTTTATAAAAATGTTTTCATAAAATGTTTACTATTATTCCATGAATTTTTAAAGTCATTTTTACCCTTTATTGACTTTTTACCACATTGTATGAATGGAATCTTTCCTTTGGTTACCATATAAGGTACTTTTTGATTTTTCCGACAAAAGTACGAGGAAAATGTTTTTTTCACTTATATGGCATGAACGAATTTATACGGTTTTATAAATCCTTATTTTCATGAAGCTTCCTTAAAAATATTTCATAACTATTTTCAACAAAATATTTTTCTTTTAAAATTTCATGATGTTTTGTGAAAAGAAATTGATTTTGAAGAAGAAATGATATTTTCCTCAAGAATTCATTTCAAGTGTTTTATCAAAACCATTTTCCATCTAAGATGACATTATTTCATATGTGTATATTTCAAGTATAAAGTATATATGATTTACATGGTTTAACTTTTCTTATTATGAAATGATATCCATTTCTTTTATATGGATTATGTGATTATGGGATGATGTTTATGAAACCCATTTTATTCGTTGGGTTATTATGAATGATGTATGTTTATTTTGTGGCACAAGCAAGAATGATTTCATTATGAGATTTGTGGGACCTATATCTCCCTCCAATTCATTGGGTAAATATTTATATCTCATGATATAGACATGGCTGGAATGGTAAGTTAATCCGGTTCAGTATTACAGGACTGAAAATAGGAGTGAACTAGATTTAAAAAGGGACTTTGTCCACTAAGATGGTCTTGGCAGCAATGCCTTGGATACTATGGAAATCATTACATGTTCTTAATTGATGCCACAAATACATGTTTTATTCCCATGCTATTTTATCATGATTTATGTTCCATTATGATCTATGCCTTATGTACTTCCTTATTTTAAGTCGTTGCTCAGTATTTTGATGTTTAAACATTATGTTCATGTTTTTAAGTTCAAATGTATACGGTATGTTTTATTTTATCCATGCTTACCCTTTCTGAGCATTTGAGCTCACCCTTTTTATGTTTTATTTTCCCCCAGGATTAAAAGAAAGGTTTTAGGTAAGGAAACAAAAACTGGAAGATCTTTATGGGAGATGTTGAAGATCTTTCACCACGATTAGAAGATTACGTTCCGAGTTTCCAAAGACACTAAACAATTACGGTCCTGTTGTGTTTGTTTTTGTTATGTATTAGTTATTCCACAAAAGTAATGTAATATCTATTTACGTCAAGCTTCGGGCCTCTACAGTTGGTATTAGAGGAAAGGTTTAGTCAACCTTTGGAAACTAGGATGCGATAACTTTAGTGAGATCCCTAGAGATATTTCTAAGGTATTACTAGGGATGTCCCTAAGGTTAAGTATAAGTATAGGTTATAGTCCTAGAATTATGGTAAAAATATTTTATTAAACCTAAGATGTTAGATATTGAAATTACTCCCCCTTTATTATGATTTTTTCCTCTCACACTATTCTTTTTGGGTTTTAGAAAATGGCTAGAAACAAGATGATTCACGATAATGGAGGATATGATGGAAAATGGAATGATATTATTCATGAGCAACCAAATGAAATGGGATTTGGAAGTCCAAAAATCATTATTATACAGAATCAACAGTCTCATAATATGATCAATAAACTCAAATTTGGTAAGTTTCCTGACTCGGCTAATGAGAGAAAGACTAAGTTTCATGATGATCAAATAGGAAAGAAAGTTCAATTTCCCCTATGTAAATCATGTTGGAAGAGGCATCAAGGAGAATGTTTCAAAGGAACTAGAAGATGCTTTGGGTGTTGAAAAGAAGGACACAAAGCCAATAAGTGCAAAGGAAAAGGTTCAGTTAACACTAGGGATGAGGATAATGGTATTTCTATGACATCAACAATGGTTAAATGTTTTAAATGTGGAATGTATGGGCATTATGCAAACCAATTCCCTAAGGGAATGTCTCATGAAGAGAATCAGTATGGTCGTATGGGTAGTATTTATGTTGACGATGATGAAAAGACTACAAATGATATGTGAGATGAAAGAATTGTTGAAGCTCGTCAAGGGATTAAGAAGGTAGTGGAATGATTACATGTTTATCAAGTGTAATGTTGTATAAGTAATCTCATGGTACTATGGAATAAAGAGACATCTAAGGATTATTACACTATTGTCTTTCCTTGTGTTTTGAAAGTGTATGATGAATGGTACCAGTAACCATGAAAGGTTATTCAGATATTTTTGGAAAGTAGATGATATGCGCATAACGAAGGGATAAGGAGATAATTAAATGTTTGATAGTATTCACGAGCTCATGACTGATATAAGGATAAGGTTATATCATGGTTTGAGTATATAGAATTTTTAGATTTTGGTATGTGGAAAGAGTTAACAGCACTCATGTTTTCACTAAGATTCAATGGGTATTCATTTTTCAAAAGAATACATGATTAAGGCCTTTTAATGTTTGGAATGTGACCAACAAGACATATCTCATGATATATGGGGATCAACGATGGTATTAACATATTTTTTATAAGAACTCTTTGGTAATCGTTTCCACTATAATATGAGATTTGACAGTAGTATTTTGGATAAGCCTAAAGATTGGAATGGATTATGTTGGACATAAGTTAGTATTTTTTAAGGATAGAACTTTTTCGATATTATTGATGGAAATTTATAATAATTTATTTTTAGAAAAAAAAGGACAACCTGCAGGATGGGTGACAACCCATCGCGTCGGACAAGGCTGCGGGAATCGAACCCACAACCGAAGTGCGACTGACCTTTATCACCTACCACTGGCCTACAGGAAGTCCCTGGTTAGTAGAAACTAGTTTTATTTTATTAAGCGGTATGATAGATAAAGTATAAGTCCATTTTAGGAACCATATATGATTAATCTCACTATAGATGGTCTTATGTATTTTTTGATAACTTTTCTAACCTTTTGTTTGAGACAGATGGAATGACCCATCATTCTGTCACATGATCTACTAAAAAATCACGAATGACAAATTCAACTTCATTTCTTTAAGAGATGAAGATGAAATTGTCTAAAGAATGACCAACGGTGAGACTGTACCAAAATCACGAAAGTATTTCTTCTAACTCCAATTTTATCAACTTTAGGGAAATGATCTTGAAAACCAAAAATGTTTTCCTAGTACTCTTATATCCGCTGAATCAGATGGTACCTTAGATCATCACAAATTTATGGCTTTTTGATTGTTGGATTTTTCATAGCCATGTCCTCTACCACTCTCCATCAGAACTTGATGGTTATATTTTTCTTCCATATCCATATTTTCACCTATGTTCTCCAATATGGAAACCCAATGATGAGTTACTTTGGGTAATCATTGCATTTCATACTTTAGTTTTTAAAATTATGTTTTAGTATTCCTTTTTACGATGTGGGTTTCTATGAATAGTAAACGATCTATAACCCCGACGAATTTCAAGGGAGAAATTCATTTTAAGGGGGGTAGAATGTAACAGCCCGAGATTTTATGAAAAATATTCTTTTAATTTCATTGATGTATTCTATTATACAGCACACCAAGTTTATCTTGTACTATACGCAACACCGTATTAGCTTGCAGTATACACAACGCTATTCTTGGATCGTGTTACACACAATTTCATGTTCATTTTATAATAGTCATTCTACGCAACATTGAGTGTGTGTGTGTATATATATATATATATTCAATGTATAAATGAAATATGGTTGGATTCTATTATACGATACAACGAAGGATTCTTTCACAACACACAACCCTGACTTGTCTTGCATTACACGCAATCGCAACCTTCCTCGATAGCGTGTATTGTACGCAATACCGGGTTTTACTAAACAAAGATATATTATTATAATATTATTATGAACTAGCCGTTATGAATAGTATTAACTAAATTTTGAATTTTATAACATTATTATTCATCTTACACATTTTCTAGAACATAGTATAAGAACAAAATAAAATTTTCAGGTAAAATAAGTATTTTTTTCAAAAAAATGCAGTTTTGTCGCATTTTGATGATGCACCCGCTTTAAATCTTGTTTATGACATGTTTATAAGTTCAATTTTACAAAATAAAATTATTATTTGGAATCAGGATATAAAATTTTACCTTGGATAAAATTTTCATATTATTCTGATAACTTTTATATTTTAATGAATAGTAAAAACACGCTATATTTTAATTAAAAACAACTTTTTTCATCGTAATAACTTATGTGATTAAATAATAATATTGAATGGTTTTAAAGTATAAATAGAATATATTTTTACCATTTAATATAATGTATGTCATTAGCCTTGATTTTACATTGAATTCGTAGGTTAAATAAATTCAATCTTTTGCAATATTTTAAACAAAAACCCGTTTTCTTTCGACAACGAGATTAATTTAAATTTAATTTCTGCAACTTCTATGTAATGAATTTGGAAAAATGGATTTCATATTTGGAATCAGTGGGTCCAAATTATATTAATAGACTACTTTTTATTTTTGGGCTTTATGTATAGTAACAATGTTAAATTTTATTTACCAAAGTAAAAGGTAAATTGGGTAATTAAGGGTAAATATAGTATTATAAAATTATCCTAATACTTGTCTTAATAAAATTGGATGATTATAATTTGTCTTAAGTCATATTTGGGTCGAAATGGAATCCATTAGAACTCACTTGGAGGTGATTAAGACCTTTAGTTTATTTTATTTAAAGGATAGTGACATATGTCTCACTCAACTTTAATAATTAAAGTATTTTTAATATAAGTTTATACAGAATATAAATTCAGTTATAAATATTCATTTGAAAGATAAAATGTTTTTCTTTGTCATGGTAATTTATTTTTAATTTTTAAGAGTTATTTAATTACCTTATTATCTTATACATTAGTGACTAATAAATTATTTATTTAGTGAAAAATCAATAATATAGTTTTTATTGAAATATTAATACATATCAAAAGGCCCAAAAATCTACACAAAACTTATTATTAGTGTATATATAAACCCTAATCATCTGATGGCCGAATTGTTGACCATTTGGATCCTTATTAAGGTGATTATGACACTTATATTATTTTATTTTAAATGATGCCAAAGTTGTCACCTTCATAATTTAATAAATATAGCAATTTAACTATTGTTATTTTAAGATGATAAATTCGAGTAAAAGTATTATTGTGAAAGGTAATAGATTTATGTTCATCATAGGATTTTTTTTAATTTTTATGCAACATATAAGTATATTAAATAATTATACAAAAATTTTGTAGTAATTATTTTATTAACAGATAAACCAAATAAATGGTTTTAAAAATAATAAAATAAGTATTATAAGAACTATTTAATGTGATCCACTAATTTTCTAGACACATATGACCTTTTATGAATCTATTAAAGCTTTTAGTTCGAACATATCTTCTGTATATAATTTATTTAAATTCAAATAAATGAATAGTGTCAAAATTGATACTATTGTTATTTTATAAAAATAACATATTATAAAATTGTTTAAAAATCACAAAAATATTTAAAAATTATAAATTTAAATTTATATGGTCTAAAATGTTATAAAGTATCAAATTATGGACAATTCACAACAAATAAGTAATTATTTGTTATAATTTAAAATTTAGAATGTTATTACCACAAATAAAATTAAATTGATTAAATAAGGATAAATCAAGTTGATAATGTTTAAAATAAATTCCTAATAGGTCTAAATTTTATTGGATGATGAGATTACAACCCTATCTCATATAATATTCGGATATGAGTCATTTTGGAAGTTTTTATGTGGGGTTGGGATTTAATATAAACTAATATTTCTTATATTTCCAAAGGTGCCCCTCTCGTCCCTTATAAAGGGGAACACCGTATTAGCTTACAGTATACGCAACGCTATTCTTGGATCGTGTTACACACAATTTCACGTTCATTTTATAATAGTCATTCTATGAAACATTGAGTGTGTATATATATATATATATTCAATGTATAAATGAAATATGGTTGGATTCTGTTATACAAAACAACGAAGGATTCTTGCACAACACACAACCCTGACTTGGATTGCATTACACACAATCGCGACCTTCCTCGATAGCGTGTGTTGTACGCAAAACTGGGTTTTACTAAACAACGATATATTATTATAATATTATTTTGAACTAGCCATTATGAATAGTATTAACTAAATTTTGAATTTTATAACATTATTATTCATCTTACACATTTTCTAGAACATAGTATAAGAACAAAATAAATTTTTTGGGTAAAATAAGTATTTTTTCAAAAAATGCAGTTTTGTCGCCTTTTGATGGCGCACCCACTTTAAATCTAGTTTTTTACATGTTTATATGTTCAATTTTAAAAAATAAAATTATTATTTGGAATCAGGATATAAAATTTTACCTTGGATAAAATTTTCATATTATTCTGATAACTTTCATATTTTAATGAATAGTAAAAACACGCTATATTTTAATTAAAAACAACTCTTTTCATTATAATAACTTATGTGGTTAAATAATAATATTTAATGGTTTTAAAGTATAAATAGAATATATTTTTACCATTTAATATAATGTATGTCATTAGCCTTGATTTTACATTGAATTCGTAGGTTAAATAAATTCAATCTTTTGCAATGTTTTAAACAAAAACTCGTTTTCTTTTGACAATGGGATTAATTTTAATTTAATTTCTGAAACTTATGTGTATTGAATTTTGAAAAATGGATTCCATATTTGGAATCAGTGGGTCCAAATTATATTAATAGACTCATTTTTATTTTTGGGCTTTATGAATAGTAACAACGGTAAATTTTATTTACCATAGTAAAAGGTAAATTGGGTAATTAAGGGAAAATATAATATTATAAAATTATCCTAATACTTGTCTTAATATAATTGGATGATTATAATTTTTCCTAAGTCATATTTGGGTCGAAATGGAATCCATTAGAACTCACTTGGAGGTGATTAAGACCTTTAGTTTATTTTATTTAAAGGAAAGTGAAATATGTCTTACTCAACTTTAATAATTAAAGTATTTTTAATATAAGTTTATACAAAATATAAATTCGTTTATAAATATTAATTTTAAAGATAAAATGTTTTTCTTTGTCATGGTAATTTATTTTTAATTTTGAAGATTTATTTAATTACCTTATTATCTTATACATTAATGATGCAGAAATTATTTATTTAGTGAAAAATCAATAATATAGTTTTTATTGAAATATTAATACATATCAAAAGGCCCAAAAATCTGCACAAAACTTATTATTACTGTATATATAAACCCTAATCAACCACTGGCCTAATTGTTGACCATTTGGATCCTTATTAAGGTGATTATGACACTTATATTATTTTAATTTAAATGATGCCAAATTTGTCACCTTCATAATTTAATAAATATAACAATTTAACTATTGTGATTTTAAGATGATAAATTCTATTAAAAGTATTATTGTGAAAGGTAATAGATTTATCTTCATCATAGGATTTTATTTTTAATTTTTATGCAACATATAAGTATATTAAATAATTATACAAAAATGTTGTAGTAATTATTTTATTAAGAGATAAACCAAATAAATGTTTTTAAAAATAATAAAATAAATATTATATGAACTATTTAATGTGATCCAATAATTTTATAGACACATATGAAATTTTATGAATCTATTAAAGCTTTTAGTTCGAAAATATATTCTGTATATAATTTATTTAAATTCAAATAAATGAATAGTGTCAAAATTGACACTATTGTTATTTTATAAAAATAACATATTATAAAATTGTTTAAAAATAACAAAAATATTTAAAAATTATAAATTTACATTTATATGGTCTAAAATATTATAACGTAAAAAATTATGGACAATTCACAGCAGATAAGAAATTATTTTTTATAATTTAAAATTTAGAATGTTATTACCACAAGTAAAATTAAATTGATTAAATAAGGACAAATCAAGTTGATAATGTTTAAAATAAATTCCTAACATGTCTAAATTTTATTGGTTGATGATATTACAACCCTATCTCATCTAATACTCGGATATGAGTCATTTCGGAAGTTTTTAT
The DNA here is from genome assembly GCA_963277665.1 of Viscum album. Classification (NCBI taxonomy): domain Eukaryota; kingdom Viridiplantae; phylum Streptophyta; class Magnoliopsida; order Santalales; family Viscaceae; genus Viscum; species Viscum album. The sequence continues at coordinate 1,913,726,525 of OY728127.1, forward strand.
GTGGGGTTGGGATTTAATATAAACAAATATTTTTTATATTTCCAAAGGTGCCCCTCTCCTCCCTTATAAAAGGGAACCTCCTCCCTCTCTTCCTCACACCACATTGAGCCTTCAATCTCGGCCAAAACCTGCCAAATTATCTTCTTCACTTCCATAGAAACATCCTAGAGGTTCTGGTCTTCTTCAAAGACCATTTTTAGTTCCCTAAGAGGAGGTCTCAAAGAGGCGCTTCAAAGAAGAGGTAATGTCCGTTACCGATTCTTTAAACTTTATTTATTCTTCCTCTTCTTATTCTTTATTTGTTTCATTATTAAGTAGTAAGTTCAGTATAACTCATATACTGATATGTTATTATAAGTATTGAACAACCCTATTTCACCATCTATCCATCCTACAGAAAACGAAATCACCACGCGTGCGTACGTACGGAATTCCGTCTCCTCGCCGTGGTGAAATCTGTTTTTCCACCAACACCTTACATGGATGGGTATAATGGTGTAAAGAATAACTAGATATGGTTATTATAACATCATACTATTTCTGATATATTATACCATCCACCACAATTCTATTCAATAATTATGGGAACGATATCATCGCTCGTGCGTACGTACGGACTACCGTCTCCACGACACGATAAGATTCATTCTCCATGTTAACCATACATGAATGATCATAAAGTTTATATAATGAATAATAATGAAATATATGAATGTACTGGATTTATGTATATATATATATGTATTTCATCTATTTAGTTTCATTCAATTCAATAAGGAAACAAAAACAGCGTTCATGCGTACATACGGCCTACCGTCTCCATGAACAGTGTATTTCATTTCTTTTATCGATCTATAATATATAAATGTATATGATGAATATATATTATATATAAATCATGTTTTACATTCTGGAATTATGTAAATCAGGAACAACAAGTTGAAACACATAAGATAAATGAAATGATTTTACCCAAAACGCTGCTTTAACATAGAATTTACAAAAGAACGGGTAATATAAAGTCATAAGTGAAACATATATGATATCATAACAATGAATATGATTCTGTAATAAGTAAATGACATTATTTAAATCATTATACAAGAGTTTCAGATACGTAAAAAACATATCAGACCTAAGGTAAGGGATAAATTTTCAATCTCATTTTTATCTGAGATTTCTTATACGTAAGTACTTATTGGGGTTATGTTTATCATCCATGACCATGTTTTATAATTTTTTTTTCATAAAATGTTTAATATTATTCCATGAATTTTTAAAGTCATTTTTACCCTTTATTTACTTTTTACCACATTTTATGAATGGAATCTTTCCTTTGGTTACCATATAAGGTACTTTTTGACTTTTCCGACAAAAGTATGAGGAGAATGTTTTTTTAAATTATATGGCATGAACGGATTTCTATGGTTTTATAAAGCCTTATTTTCATGAAGCTTCCTTCAAAATATTTGATGGCTATTTTCAAAAAAATCTCTTTCCTTTAAAATTTCATGATTTCTTGTGAAAAGAAATTGATTTTGAAGAAGAAATGATATTTTCCTCAAGAATTCATTTCTAGTGTTTTATCAAATCCATTGTCCATCTAAGATGACATTATTTCATATGTGTATGTTTCAAGTATAAAGTCTCTATGATTTACATGGTTTAACTTTTCTTATTATGAAATGATATCCATTTCTTTTATATGGATTATGTGATGATGGGATGATGTTTATGAAACCCATTTTATTCGTTGGGTTATTATGAATGATGTATGTTTATTTTGTGTCACAAGTAAGAATGATTTAATTATGAGATGGGTGGGACCTATATCTCCCTCCAATGCATTGGGTAAAGATTTATATCTCAAGAGATAGACATGGCTGAAACGAGAAGTTAATCCGGTTCAGTATTACAGGACTGAAACGAGGAGTGAACTCGATTCAGAAAGGGACTTTGTCCACTAAGATGGTCTTGGAAGCAATGCCTTGGCTACTATGGAAATCATTACATGTGCTTAATTCATGCCACAAATACATGTTTTATTCCCATGCTATTTTATCATGATTTATGTTTCATTATGATCTATGCCTTATGTACTTCCACATTTTAAGTCGTTGCTTAGGATTTTGATGTTTGAAGATTATGTTCATGTTTTTAAGTTCAAATGTATATGGTATGTTTTATTTTATCCATGCTTACCCTTACTGAGAATTTGAGCTCACCCTTTTTATGTTTTATTTTCCCCCAGGATTAAAAGAAAGGTTTTAGGTAAGGAAATAAAAAGGGGAAGATCTTTATGGGAGATGTTGAAGATATTTCACCACGATTAGAAGATTACGTTCTGAGTTTCCAAAGACACTAAACTATTATGGTCCTTATGTGTCTGTTTTTATTATGTAATATGTATTCCACAGAAGTAATGTAATATCTATGTACATCAAGCTTCGGGTCTCCTGGGGGAAAATAAAAAAAAATGGTGAGCTCAAATGCTCAGTAAGGGTAAGCATGGATAAAATAAAACATACCATATACATTTGAACTTAAACACATGAACATAATGTTTAAACATCAATATCCTGAGCAACGACTTAAAACATGGAAGTACATAAGGCATAGATCACAATGGAACATAAATCATGATAAAAAAGCATGGGAATAAAACATGTATTTATGGCATCCATTAAGCACATGTAATGATTTCCATAGTAGCCAAGGCATTGCTGCCAAGACTATCTTAGTGGAAAAAGTCCCTTTCTGAATCGAGTTCACTCCTCGTTTCAGTCCTGTAATACTTAACCGGATTAACTTACCGTTCCAGCCATGTCTATCTCATGAGATATAAATCTTTAACCAATGCATTGGAGGGAGATATAGGTCCCACCCATCTCATAATGAAATCATTCTTACTTGTTCCACAAAATAAACATACATCATTCATAATAACCCAATGAATAAAATGGGTTTCATAAACATCATCCCATCATCACATAATCCATATAAAATAAATGTATATCATTTCATAATAAGAAAAGTTAAACCTTGTAAATCATAGAGACTTTATACTTGAAACATACACATATGAAATAATGTCATCTTATATGGAAAATGGTTTTGATAAAACACTTGAAATGAATTCTTGAGGAAAATATCATTTCTTCTTCAAAATAAATTTCTTTTCATAAAAGGTCATGAAATTTTAAAAGAAAAACATTTTGTTGAAAATAGTTATGAAATATTTTGAAGTAAGCTTCATGAAAATAAGGCTTTATAAAACCTTAGAAATCCGTTCATTCCATATAAGTTAAAAAAACATTCTCCTCGTACTTTTGTCGAAAAAGTCAAAAAGTGCCTTATATGGTAACCAAAGGAAAGATTCCATTCATACAATGTAGTAAAAAGTCAATAAAGGGTAAAAATAACTTTAAACATTCATGGAAGAATAGTAAAAATTTTACGAAAACATTTTTAGAAAACATGGTCATGGATGATAAACATAACCCCAGTAAATACTTACGAATAAGCAATCTCAGATAAAAATGAGATTGAAAATTTATCCCTTAAATTAGGTCTGATATGCTTAATACGTATCCAACCCTCCTGTATAATGATTTAAATAATGTCATTTAATTATTACAGAATCATATTCATTGTTATGATATCATATATGTTTCACTTATGACTTTATATTACCCGTTCTTTTGTAAATTCTATGTTAAAGTAGCGTTTTGGGTAAAATCATTTCATTTATTGTATGTGTTTCAACTTTTCGTTCCTGATTTACATAATTGCAGAATATAAAACATGATTTATATATAATATATATTCATCATATACATATATATATTATAGATCGATAAAAGGAATGAAATACACCGTTCATGGAGACGGTAGGCCATACGTACGCATGAACGCTGTTTTTGTTTCCTTATTGAATTGAATGAAACTAAATAGATGAAATACATATATATATAAATAAATCCAGTATAATTCATATATTTTATTATTATTCATTATATAAACTTTATGATCATTCATGTATGGTTAACATGGAGAACGAATCTCATCGCGTCGTGGAGACGGTAGTCCGTACGTACGCACGAGCGATAATATCGTTCCCATAATTATTAAATAGAATTGGGGTGGACGGTATAATATATCAGAATCAGTATGATGTTATAATAACCATATATAGTTATTCTTTTCACCATTATAACCATCCATGTAAGGTGTTGGTGGAAAAACAGATTTCACCACGGTGTGGAGACGGTATTCCGTACGTACCCACGCGTGGTGATTTCGTTTTCCGTAGGATGGATAGATGGTGAAATAGGGTTGTTTCATACTTATAATAAAATATAAGTATATGAGTCATACTTAAGTTACTACTTCATAATGAAACAACTAAATAATAAGAAGTGTAAGAATAAATAAAGTTGAAGGAATCAGTAACAGACATTACCTCTTCTTTGAAACACCTCTTTGATACCTCCTCATAGGGAACTAAAATTGGTCTTTGAAGAAGACCAGAACCTCTAGGATGTTTCTATGGAAGTGTAGAAGATAATTTGTCAGGGTTTGGCCGATCTTGAAGGCTCAAAGTGGTGTGAGGAAGAGAGGGAGGAGGTTCCCTTTTATAAGGGAGGAGAGGGGCACCTTTGGAAATATAAGAAATAATTGTTTATATTAAATCCCAAACCCACATAAAAACTTCCAAAATGACTCATATCCGAATATTAGTTGATATAGGGTTGTAATATCCTCAAAAAATAAAATTTAGACATGTTAGGAATTTATTTTAAACATTATCAACTTGATTTATCCTTATTTAATCAATTTAATTTTATTTGTGGTAATAACATTCTAAATTTTAAATTATAACAAATAATTACTTATTTGTTGTGAATTGTCCATAATTTAATAAGTTATAAAATTTTAGACCATATAAATATAAATATATAATTTTTAAATATTTTTGTGATTTTTAAACAATTTTATAATATGTTAATTTTATAAAATAACAATATTGTCAATTTTGACACTATTCATTTATTTGAATTTAAATAAATTATATACAGAAGATATGTTCAAAATAAAAGATTTAATAGATTCATAAAATGTGATATGTGTCTAGAAAATTAGTGGAACACATTAAATAGTTCATATAATATTTATTTTTTTATTTTTAAAACCATTTATTTTGTTTATCTCTTAATAAAATAATTACTACAACATTTTTGTATAATTATTTAATATACTTATATGTTGAATAAAAATTCAAAATAAAATCCTATGATGAATATAAATATATTAACTTTCACAATAATACTTTTACTAGAATTTATCATCTTAAAATCACAATAGTTAAATTGTTATATTTATTAAATTATGAAGGTGACAACTTTGGCATCATTTAAAATAAAATAATATAAGTGTCATAATCACCTTAATAAGGATCCAAATGGTCAACAATTCGGCCAGTGGATGATTAGGGTTTATATATACACTAATAATAAGTTTTGTGCAGATTTTTGGGCCTTTTGATATGTATTAATATTTCAATAAAAACTATATTATTTATTTTTCACTAAATAAATAATTTTTGCATCATTAATGTATAAGATAATAAGGTAATTAAATAACTCTTAAAAATTACAAATAAATTACCATGACAAATAAAATAATTTTATCTTTCAAATGAATATTTATAACCGAATTTATATTCTGTATAAACTTATATTAAAAATACTTTAATTATTAAAGTTGAGTGAGACATATTTCACTTTCCTTTAAATAAAATAAACTAAAGGTCTTAATCACCTCCAAGTGAGTTCTAATGGATTCCATTTCGACCCAAATATGATTTAGGACAAATTATAATCATCCAATTGTATTAATAAAAGTATTAGGATAATTTTATAATATTATATTAACCCTTAATTACCCAATTTACCTTTTACTATGGTAAATAAAATTTACCGTCGTTACTATTCATAAAGCCCAAAAATAAAAAGTAGTCTATTAATATAATTTGGACCCACTGATTCCAAATATGGAATCAATTTTTCCAAATTCAATACATAGAAGGTTCATGAATTAAATTAAAATTAATACCATTGTCGAAAGAAAATGAGTTTTTGTTTAAAACATTGCAAAAGATTGAATTTATTTAACCTACGAATTCAATATAAAATCAAGGATAATGACATAAATTATATTAAATGGTAAAAATATATTATATTTATAATTTAAAACCATTCAATATTATTATTTAACCACATAAGTTATTACAATGAAAAAATTTGTTTTTAATTAAAATATAGTGTGTTTTTACTATTCATTAAAATATGAAAGTTATCAGAATAATATGAAAAATTTATCCAAGGTAAAATTTTATATCCTGATTCCAAATAATAATTTTATTTTTTAAAATTGAACTTATAAACATTTCAAAAACTAGATTTAAAGTGGGTGCGCCATCAAAAGGTGACAAAACTGCGTTTTTTGAAAAAATACTTATTTTACCTGAAAAATTTATTTTGTTCTTATACTATGTTCTAGAGAATGTGTAAGATGAATAATAATGTTATAAAATTAAAAATTTAGTTAATACTATTCATAACGACTAGTTCATAATAATATTATAATAATATATTGTTGTTTAGTAAAACCCGGTATTGCGTACAACACATGCTATCGAGGAAGGTCACGATTGTGTGTAATGGAAGCCAAGTCAGGGTTGCGTGTTGTGCAAGAATCCTTCGTTGTTTCGTATAACAGAATCCAACCATATTTCATTTATACATTGAATATATATATATATATATATATAGACACACACTCAATGTTGCGTAGAATGACTATTATAAAATGAACACGAAATTGTGTGTAACACGATCCAAGAATAGCGTTGCGTATACTGCAAGATAATACGGTGTTGCGTATAGTTCAAGCTAAACTTGGTGTGCTGTATAATAGAAGACATCAATGAAATTAAAAGAATATTTTTCATAAAATCTCGGGGTGGTTATTATAACATCATACTGATTCTGATATATTATACCATCCATCCCAATTCTATTCAATAATTATGGGAATGATATCATCGCTCGTGCGTACGTACGGACTACCGTCTCCACGACGCGATGAGATTCATTCTCCATGTTAACCATACATGAATGATCATAAAGTTTATATAATGAATATTAATGAAATATGTGAATGCTACTGGATTTATGTATATATATATATATATGTATGTCTTCTATTTAGTTTCATTCAATTCAATAATGAAACAAAAACATCGTTCATGCGTACGTACGGCCTACCATCTCCATGAACGGTGTATTTCATTACTTTTATCGATCTATAATATATATATGTATATGATGAATATATATTATATATAAATCATGTTTTACATTCTGGAATTATGTAAATCAGGAATGAAAAGTCAAAACACATACGATAAATGAAATGATTTTACCCAAAACGCTGCTTTAACATAGAATTTACAAAAGAACGGGTAATATAAAGTCATAAGTGAAACATATATGATATCATAACAATGAATATGATTCTGTAATAAGTCAATGAAATTATTTAAATCATTATACAAGAGGTTTGGATACGTATGAAGCATATCAGACCTAAGGTAAGGGATAAATTTTCAATCTCATTTTTATCTGAGATTGCTTATATGTAAGTATTTACTGGGGTTATGTTTATCATCCATGACCATGTTTTCTAAAAATATTTTCATAAAATGTTTACTATTACTCCATGAATTTTTAAAGTCATTTTTACCCTTTATTGACTTTTTACCACATTGTATGAATGGAATATTTCCTTTGGTTACCATATAATGTACTTTTTTACTTTTCCGACAAAAGTACGAGGAGAATGTTTTTTTAACTTATATGGCATGAACGAATTTCTACGGTTTTATAAAGCCTTATTTTCATGAAGCTTCCTTCAAAATATTTCATGACTATTTTCAAAAAAATCTTTTTCTTTTAAAATTTCATGATGTTTTGTGAAAAGAAATTGATTTTGAAGAAGAAATGATATTTTCCTCAAGAATTCATTTCAAGTGTTTTATCAAAACCATTTTCCATCTAAGATGACATTATTTCATATGTGTATGTTTAAAGTATAAAATCTCTATGATTTACATGGTTTAACTTTTCTTATTATGAAATGATATCCATTTATTTTATATGGATTATGTGATGATGGGATGATGTTTATGAAACCCATTTTATTCGTTGGGTTATTATGAATGATGTATGTTTATTTTGTGGCATAAGTAAGAATGATTTCATTATGAGATGGGTGGGACCTATATCTCCCTCCAATGAATTGGGTAAAGATTTATATCTCATGAGATAGACATGGATGGAACAGTAAGTTAATCCGGTTCAGTATTACAGGATTGAAACGAGGAGTGAACTCGATTCAGAAAGGGACTTTGTCCACTAAGATGGTCTTGGTAGAAATGAATTGGCTACTATGGAAATCATTACATGTGATTAATGGATGCCACAAAAACATGTTTTATTCCCATGATATTTTATCATGATTTATGTTCCTTTATGATCTATGCCTTATGTACTTCCATATTTTAAGTCGTTTCTCAGGATTTTGATGTTTAAACATTATGTTCATGTTTTTAAGTTCAAATGTATATGGTATGTTTTATTTTATCCATGGTTACCATTACTGATCATTTGAGCTCACCCTTTTTATGTTTTATTTTCCCCCAGGATTAAAAGAAAGGTTTTTAGTTAAGGAAACAAAAAGTGGAAGATCTTTATGGGAGATGTTGAAGATCTTTCACCACTATTCGAAGATTACGTTCCGAGTTTCCAAAGACACTAAACTATTATGGTCCTTGTGTGTCTGTTTTTGTTATGTATTAAGTATTCCACCAAATTAATGTAATGTCTATGTATGTCAAGCTTCGGGCCTCTACATTATAACATTTAAACACCCCCTTTTATCAACAATTTGATATTAAAATTTTCTTATCTGAGTATTAACTGTTTCATTTATCATGAGTATTTTAGTTTAGTGGTTCTGGTCCCTATACATTTATTTTGGTTCCATTATATACATAATAGTAATAATTATATAAATAAAATTCATATTTATCATATAAAAATTTATAGTCATCTATAAAAGTAAGATATTGAATAATGAATTACACTATTCATGGAGACGATAAGTCGTACATGTGCATAAAGACTTTTTTTATTTTTCAAAGGATGGAAGGAAGGAAAGTTAAATATTAATTCACTATTAAAAGTTCATAATTATATCATATATATCATATATATTCATAAATTTATCTTTATTAACAACTAAGTGAACTATAAATGAAAAACAAATCACATCGCTTTGTGGAGGTGCTAGTCCACAGGTATGCACAAATGGCGTTATTGTTTCCCAAAGGATTGGATGGTAGGAGTATAAAAAGTATATTATCATTAAATAAGTATAATTGTGTCATAAATATAATATATAAATATTAAAACCATCATAATACCCATCCATAAGTGATGGTGATGAAAAATTTAATTGTATCACTATGTGAAGAAAATAAGTCATACGTACTCACGAGTGATACATTCACTTCTCATTTGATGGGAAGAAGAACATATAGTGGTGTTTTAATAATAATAATAAAATTTAAACAAATTTATGATAATATATTTATTATTTTAGGATAAATATCATATATTTATATGTGGTAAATAAGTGTAGAAAGGAAAGTGACCGGTTAAGGCGTTTACCTCTTCTTTGAAATGAATCCTTTAAATTTCCTCTAACAGGATCTAGGGTTGGTATTTTGGGAAGACCAAATCCTATAGAATGTGTCTAGGGAATTTTAGAAGAGAAATTGGTAGAGTATGGTTGAGATAGTAGGCTCAATGTAGTGTAAATATTTGAGGGAGGAGGTAAGCCTTAATAATTGAGGTGGGGGGTAGTTTTGGAATTTCTCAAAAGATTAAATAATAATAAATTAATTCTCAATAAAATGCATCCAAATGAAATTTTATTTGAATATAATGTATTATAGGGATGTAATAACATAATCCAATAGAATTTAGACAAGTTTTTTGTGAAATTTTAGACCTTATCATTTTGATTATCCCTTAGTTAACCAAATTTAATTTTAACTACAGTAACAAATTTTTTAATATTAGAGGTTTCAATTTTTACTTATAAGGTTAAAATTATCCTATAAATGGAAAATTTATGAAATTTTAGACCAGGTAATATAAAAATTATGTTATTTCAAGTTTTTTATGATTTTTAAATAATTTACTAAAATATTTTTTTGATAAAATATCATTATTGTCAATTTTGACCCTATTCATTTAATTTTAATTAAAAGTCATAAAGAAAAACTTGGAATGCGAATATAATATTTTAAAACAACACTAATGTTTAATATTAGCCTATAAAATTCATGTAAAATTATAAATTACTTAAATTACATAACTTTCAATATTTTTCCAAATCATTTATTTTATTTTTTATTAATTAAATAAATATTATTACGACATTGTGTAAGTATTTATAGTAATTATATAATACTTAAAAATTATAATTAAATTAATATTATTAACATAATTTAATTATTTAGAAAATAACTATTAATATTCATTCACAACTACTTTGTGTCCTTATGTGAACACATAAATGATATTTTTTTCTAATAGAGTGACATTTTGTATCCTTCTTTGATTTAAATAATATATAAATTATTTTCATTGAAAAGTGTACATTAAACTAAAAAAATTTGAGACTATGATGATAGGGGTATAATTACCTTGATCAAATAAAAATTTGGGTGAAATGTTTTGTCTTTATCACTTATTTTTATTCTAGATTAACCAGTTTTACCCTTTACCGAGGTGATAAATTTTACCATAGTTATTTGTGACATTGACCAAAAATTAAAGTGATATATTTACCAAATTTGAACCTATTTATTTTAAATATTTAATTAATTTCATCTAATTCAATACCTATAAATTTAATAAATTAATTTTAAAGAAAGTGTGAAAAATGTGATAGAAACTACTGTTTAGAAAAAATACATTTTAGGCTTAAAACTAGATTTATTCTTGTCCTATGAATAGAAAAATATTTTTTGAATGTTTAATTTTTTAAAAGTAAATAATATATTAATTTTATTAAAATCATTCACCAATATTGATTAATTTAATTTATTATTATAAAAATATATTTGGACACATAAAAATAATTTTTCATAAAAAAACATCCCTTTTATTTTCAAATATTTTTTATCTTTAATTAATATAATTTGATAAATAATGAAATAATTTATAAATTTGTAGACCATATATTTTTCAAAATTTATTTATTATTATTCATACCTATCAATCCAACAACTATATGATAATGGAAACATAATATTTTAATTATTAAATGTGGTGGGTCTAAACTCATTGTTGTGTGTAACAAGAAATATAGAATACATAATATTATTTAAAGAGAAATATTTCATAAAAATATCAAGATTTTACATTTTTTTGATAAAATAAAAAAACCCACTAGTTATGGTGGGTTCGGATTAACACCCAAAAAACCATACTTTAAAATGAACCTAAAACACCCATTTAGGTATGTTTGGATTGGAATTTAGGAAAACCCTAGGTTATCTGTTATGTACTCAAACTATACTATTAGGGTTTCTTGGATAAATAATAGATCCCAAACACCTTCAATGCCTTTTAATTCTAATATAAATGGAATAATTCAATTGTGTAATAATATGTGTATCACAAGGACAACATTGGGAGATACCGAAATGGGTGTAAATTAATTTTGATAAAAGAAATTTCATGTGTAATTTAGTTAGAGATTATGGAATATTATCTTAAATGACCTAGTTAATAATTATGGAACATGGAAACACCATTAAAGGTGTGTCATTCTTTGAGGGATCCTTGGATTCCCTATTTGTAATTCCTTGATTGAACTCATAGGATTCCACCCAATTCATTGAGGTGAATTCCAAGTGGTAAACCCACATTGGATTCAATCATTGTATTACTCTCATGAATGACATGACTATTCATCATGGATTCTTTTGGAACTACATATATATAAAAACACTCAGGATAATTTCCTAGTTCCAAATTTATTTCCTCGTATACTGAATTCCTTGGGTCATCCCCTTGGATTCCAATTGAGAATTACCACAAAATTAAATCATAGATTTCATTAGTTCGGTTATAGACTTATTGAAGTTTATTAACAAGAGTTTATAAAATGGATTCCACTAAAGTCCCAAGATCTAAAAATCATTGATTTATCACTATAAGTTGGATTCAAAACCAAGATTAAATAATTACATTGGTTCTCATGGATTCGACATGGGTGCAATGTATGTGAAATATTAGACTAGTTCTTAGGATTCCACGACTTTATTCATTATAGGATTCCTTGGGTGTATTCCTCAAGTCCCTTGACCATTTAGTAGGTCACATGATTAGAGACACCCATCTTAGGATGCAATAGGTAGGGTTGACTGGGTATCTCACAAGGTACTTGAGCTCAATAAGGGTTCTTTTACATTATCACTTAAAATTATTTTATTTATACACCATTATAATTTATATTCACAAGAAGGAATTTACATTAGAAACCATTAGTGATGGCCTGTCATGTTGAACTCACACCCTATTCGGGCCACCACTTAGTATTTATGTAGATATCATGGATGAAGAAAAGGACAAATGGAAGTGCCCTATTGTGGATTCTTGACTTCCATCTTAGGTTGGATCATGGGTACAAAGAACTGAGTGCAGAATCAGAATGCTCATGGAGCTTAGTAGTTTTTGGTCTTTTGATTTCTTTTGTTTATACTATAATTTATTATACAACTACTTCCATTACATGCTTGACTTATATTTTTCATCAGCATGATATCATATATATATAATAATGCTTTACTAATTATGTCTATTTTATTTATTATCTTGTCTGATTTTATTGAATATATTTCTATAGTGTTACAATATTATAAAAAGGGTATAGTATCCCCACCATACCACTATAAACTCTCAATGATAGTAAATCGTCTCTAACATATGAGGAGTGATTGAGGCCTAGTGGCCCTGTAGCCTATTTATTTATTAGTGAACCGGGTTAGGGATCTCACGTGAATGTTAAAAATACATTTCTACACTAATGAATCTTATTATGTTAGTATCAAAATATGGGTAATTTAGATAGTGATATAATGTGATTCCCAAGATAACATATGACCTGTGATTAGTAATAAGTTATTTCATAGAGAATCATAGTGACTTTACATCATAGAAAAGGAATCATGGGGTATTTCTATTGGGATGCTCTAAGATAGCCTTATGAGTATTGATCATCATGGAAAATACATGGTTGAGGTGAAAATCATATGAAATATGGGTTTTGTTGATCATTAGGTTTTTTTGTATAGTGCATCCATTAGTGGGAAAGTAACCAAGAAACATTTATTCATTAGTTGTATTTACATATTTACCTTGTTTTCATTATTTATTCTAAATGTGGAATTTACTTCCAAACACCTTAATGTTTTTAAGTTTACATTCATTTTATTCCACATCTCATGTAATGACTCAGATTTTCTATGTATTATTTTTGGAGATAATATGGATTATTTTTTAGACCAAACACGAATAAGATGTTCAATTTTATGGCCTAGTGTTCCCAAAATAAATATTTTAAATATATTAAATATATTAATTATCATACACACCCAGTTTTCCTGAAAATATAGAACAACTCCCATATGGGGCCCTAGATCAGAAATCTAAGGGAATCATTGATATTAGAACATGGGTTTTACCCTAGGCATGACATAACCATTATTGGTGTGATCCGTTTGAGAAAAAGTCATCATGAGTGTAAATGAATGAAATAAATTAAATATTTTTTTTTATTTTTATGTAGTGTTTATTTTATCCTTTAAATTTATGTTTATGAGATTTTTAAGGGTTGGCTGATCAAACCTTGGAGATTCAGACAACCATTGGAGAGATTTCTTGACGAATGATGAAAGATATAGACTGGATCATGGAACATCATGCCAACAAACTTTTTGTATCTCTTAAATTATGAAAACACAATCATTCTTCAAAAATGATCCATCAAAAATCCAATTAGGATTTTTTTATTTGTGATTTCTATCTTGTTTCATAACCCCAAAAAATAAAGATCAATTCTACTAAGAGAATTGATATACACATTGTTGGTATAATTAATTTAATGGAATTATTTATTTGTCTGTTGATTTATTCCTCTTCACTCCTCTTCTTCTAAAACACTGAATTGAGGACAAATTAAAAATAACCAATGTACTTTCCTCATTTCTTTTGGTTTATGGTTTTCTTTCCCCTGTTCTTCACACGTTCATCACAAGCATTTTCTTCTAGCTCGGGGTTCGATGAATACTCAGTATTTGGTCATTATAAGCCTGTTCTTCGGTGTAACAGATCAATACCATGGGTGAAGTTCGTGATCGATGTTTCAATCAAGTTACAATTATGGGGGTAGAATAATGGTGGTGGATTAGAATGGATTTTTGGTATCTGTTCAACCTGGTATTGATGCTCAATAATGGATGGCTTGATGGTTGCCATTTCCGAGCTGATTCGAACCCAAAAGATGGTGATTGAGGATAAAAAGGGTTAGTCAACTCTATATTTGATGTTTTTTGGTGATATCGGTGGTTTTAGTAACATATATATCTACGTGGAAGAGAACATGAGGGTTATGGAATTTTCTAATCAACGATGTGTGTAATTCGGGTTTACACACTATGTGGCACCCTAGCTGTGGCATTAGGGTTCTGGATGAAGATAAATATCACACAACATGTGAATCTATCACATACCATGTGACCCGATTCTATGATGATCAAAATGTAATTTTGGAATTACATGGACATGAGAAACATTACATGGCATGTGTCACTCTGTGTACCTAGACTTGAATACGACTTGGTGTACATGAGCTAGTACAAGAACACAGCCAGGCAACACGGGTAGAGAACCGTGTGTCTCTCTACATGCTATGTAATTATTCTACACATCATGTATAAAGATACTTGCATGATGTGTGAGTATTTTACACATGTGTAGACTTAAGGATAACTAGACAGGCCGTGTACCTTCTAGTACACACCATGTACCCACTTCAAGAGTGTTTGTAGCTCTTTGTTTCCTTAGTTTGGACTAGTCTAGGTTGAGTGTGTTCCTTTGGTCCTTTACCTTGAGGGTACAATGAAACATTACATTCAAATCATAGGATTGTGATCCCCTATAGAGGTCAATTCTCATATAGAGATGAGGTGCCCTATATGATACTAGAGTGATATCCTCTATCATCCATGGTGGCAGCTTTCCATGTGTTTCCTATGCAACCATACTGGTTCTCATTTCAAATATTAAGGATCCCTCTTCACTCCAACACTATAATCCAATAAGTATGTGTAAATTCACATATAAAGTCTTGTAATGTGTGATAAAAAAGAGGCTTTTAGATCACCTAACAAGATGGATCTATGAATAATAACACACATTCTTCAAGTGGAGAGCTATCCTAGGGGTAATTGGACTAGCACAAGAAATGATATCAAATATCGACTTAAAGACCCTAGGATCCAATATCATGATTAAACTTGACATGGAAAAATATTATGACCATGCAAAATGGAATTTTATCCTCAAGGTACTCACATTTATGGGGTTTTATATTTGGGATAGAGATATAATGTTCAGATGAATTTTCTCTATGTATATTTCCATCAACTTCCTGGGTAGGAGTTTCAATTTCTTTAAATCGGTTTGGGGTCTTCATTAGGGAGACCCAATATCCCCATGTCTATTTATTCAATCCCATGAAATCATTAGATGGCTTATCAAGAGGAGTATCTCTCAAGGAGGCATACACTCTTATCGATGTAAGTATAGTATAATGGGGATCTATCATCTCATGTTCATGGATGACACCCCTGTCTCTGTGAATGACAATATGAAATAAATTAGTAATATCAATAAGATCATTAGGCCCTATTTCAGGTTGATTTAGAAGGTGGTTAATCAAATTAAGTGTAGCTTGTATATGACCTCTAATTTCTCAGATATACATGTTAATCTCTTATAAGGAAACTTGGGGATCCTCATGAATAACTTCCTAGGGATCTATCTAGGAGATCTGATCTCCCCCAGGTTCCCTTGAATCCAACTCTTTGAAAAATTGGTCATTAGGACCACATGTCAGATATTGGACTGGAAGACTCTATTTCTTTCCATTAGGGGTAGAATCACATTAGTAAATATTATATTAACTTCAATTCCCATGCATGTGATGTCAACACTCAAGGTGCCAGAGGGATTTATTTCAGGAATTGAGATGATCCTGAAAACTTTCATTTGGGATGCCTAGTTCGAGGGGAGACACCTTTGGATCACATGGAATAAGATAGAACATACTTTTATAGAGGGTATAATCAATGTTAGTAATTTTTTAGCATTGATCCTCAGGTTGTAAGAAAATATGGCATGGGCGATTATTGAGAAGTGCTCATTCTAGGGTTGATTCATGGATGAGAAGTAAGTTGATGATTTGCTCTTGACTAGAGATCAGCCTTCCTAAATCTTCTATATGATCCAACCATTTTTTTCAAATCTCTAGTATCATGCTCAGTGGATTGTAGGAAGGGTTGACATCAATTTTTTGATTCATAATCAGGATGGAACAAAGCTCGATTATTTTTGTTTTCCATCTCCGAGTCTGATGTTTAAACAAGCCAAAATGTACCCAATATTCATTGAAAAATTACTAGATACATATCAGTACAAAACCTTCAAACTTATTGATCCTAACTCCAAGTCAGACAACTATGTGTTTACTGATTATTCAACAGAAAGGTTCTTGGATAATAAGTATAGGGGGATGAACATGGTCCACAGTGAAGTGGATTCCTGGGTGGAAATTATGTGGCATCCATAGATCCTATAAAGGTATAATTTTATCACCTGGTGAGTTTTTAATTAGTAATTCCCTACAGATGAAAACATCAAGTGCATGGGAATCCTCTTGGTGTCATGTTGTTTCTTATGTAAAAATTCTTGGGAAGAGAAGGTGAATCATATTTTTTTTCTATAGTGAATTGGAGAATATTGTTTGGAGACCTATCAGAAATATTATTGACACTCATTATCAAACCTCCCCATGGAAATTTTTCCTCTTTCATTGTCTCTAGGGTTTGGGTGTCAATGGAAATGATTTGAAGTCTTGAGCACTGATCCTTATGGCTAGATGCTAGGGTATCTGGTAGGTGATGAATACTTCTTTCCATGAAGGAACCAGTTTTACTAAGAATTTCCTTGTTTTTAGATTAAAAAAATATACTTTTCAACCTTTCTAGTATTTTTTCCAACTATAGGGATACACCATCCCATGGAAAATCCTTGGTAGGGAGAGTATCTCACACTTAGAACTACAACAGTAAATCAGGCCAATGGGTTTAGTGGTGGACACATGGAATAAGTTTCAAGCTTAATATCGATGGACCATGTATTGTAGTCACCATTTAGGGAGTAGGAGTGGTATAGGGTCATCATTGTTCATTAATCATGGCTTTCACAACTCACTTTAGAAGAGGGGACTCAATTCAATTTGAAGCCCATGCACCGCTTACTGTCCTTCACATTTTCAATGAGATAAATACCGATCTTGCCACAGTGAAAATGGATTATTCTATAATCTGAAGTTCCCTGGTCCGATTGTATTATATCCCCTGGTCCATCACTTATCTCATTCCTAGATGTAGAGGTATAATCATAGAATATATTAAAGTCCTTAATTTCTGGCATGGGGGAAACAAAGTTTCTTACATTATCTCCTCTCTAGACACTTAAGATACATGTTTCACTTACTTCTATAGACTAGGGTAACTTCCTATTGATTAAGTGAATCTTATCTTGGGATATTCCCTTGGTTTTCATTATTTTTTTCCTCTATAACCTCTAGTTTTCTTCTCTATCTATCTCTCTTTATATCTATCCCCCTTTTACCTTTTCTTAGATCTTGTACATCCCCTTTGTCCAAATAAAAAAATTCTAATTTTTGTTCAGCTTTATTGGGAGGGGCCTAATGTACTAGACCTCTATGTAGAGTGTCTCTGATGATATCATGGCTTGTGGAGTCTATTCTCCCTGAATAAGTGTTCCTTCAAGAAGAATCTTTTGGCTGGTAGTTGGTTATGACCGTGAGGTGGCATGATGTCTTTCCTAGGTATACCTAGGTTTTTTATTATACATTGATTATTATATCTTTTATTGAAATTAATATACTTGGTGCTTCATTTTTAGTGTTTTTGGGGTGTCATATTGGGCATTTTTATCCTCAAACATGCATGGAATTTCCCCCCACATGTCGTGTCTTATGAAAACAAGGACCCTTTTGATGTTGTCCGAGGAGGACATAGACCATAGCTGGATATTGTTAGACTAAGGTGTTTTAACGAGATATTAAATTTTACTTAATCCTCTCCATTGGAGTAGGTTTGAATTTTTTAGTTTTTGGTTGGGCATGTATTTGGTCTTTTTTTTGTTTTTAGTACATTATTTTTGTACTCTGTTATCGGATCCTAGATTTATACATGCACTGTTTCAATTGTTTTACATTTCAGTATTCTGTGGGATTGGAGATGCGCATGTGTGTACATATAATTTAGGTTAATTCCTCCCATTTGTGGGATATTCCTACTCAGTGCTGGTCGACAACCCTTGGACTATTGGATTCAGGCTTGGCTTAGTGTTTTGAGTTTTAATTTTAGGATAGGGACTCAAGTGTTGGTGTGGTGGTTGATGTATCCATAAATCAAGAATCTAAGTGCAAACCTTTTGACTCGGTACATGTAAACATTGGTTGTAGGGAAAATTTTGGTACATGTATCATATAGGAATGGGTTGTGTTTTTCATGTATTTCTTGAGTCATCTCCCTACTCTTTTGAACATGGTGCATCTTGTTTTATTTCAGGATTCCACCCCATAGATTTCCAGCATGGATTCCCCTACACGATCACAAGGATGATCCACCTAGTGATGAGGCATTGATACAGGGGCCTATATCAGGGATAACACCTCTGGTTGTTTTACCAGCTATACCACCACCCATTGGGTAGTATTTAGCACTGACATTACCATATGAGGATGTACATAGGTTGAGTGCATTGCATGAGTTTCATAGGTAATGAACTCTGAGGTTTTTAGGTGTTCCAGATCCCTAGGTGGAGGAGGATTGGATAAAGGCAGTCACTCATGTTTTCCACCTTATGAGGATGAATGGATTTTAGATGGTGGTTCTCACGATGAGTCTTCTTCAGGGCTCTGATGAGCGTTGGTGGAGCTTAGTGACTCAGTCAAATGACAAGACAACTCCCTCCTTGTCAAAATTTGAGTGTCTCTTAAGGAATGAGTTATATCGGGCCACATTGCAATTGGTACACATACAAGATCTTCTACATCTACTACATGGTAGTATGACTATAACAGAGTACTCTGTGATGTTTACCAATATCTCACACAACTCCTTAGATATGGTGTGATATTAGTTCTTTAGATCTCAGAACTTTGATTAGTTCTTATTTTGAGACATCATGTATTCAATAGTATCCCATTTTATTCCCACCTATACTAGCATGCTTGTGCGAGCCTTGTTGGTGGAAAGATTGATAGAAGAGCATGCACCAGAAATGGGAGCTAGTAGTGGGAACCTAGCAACTGAGACCTTGCTGAAATGCAGTCGATGACTTTCACAGGGATCCAAGTATGTCAGATGTTTCAGGAGGTGATCATTGGATATAGGGCCAATATTTTAGGGCTCTCATGGTGGCTCTAATCAGCCAATAGAGAGGCGGTGTTTCTCTTGTGATGGTTAGGGACATCTGGCTCAGGATTTTATGACCTGTTATACAATTAATCATAAGACAGTCGAGGGAATGCTGATACAAAGACAAAGGTAGGACAAGGGTGGTCCATAGGGTAGAAAACATGGTAGTTTAGTTGATAAGAAGTAAGAGGTGATCAAAGGTTCGACCTATTACCACCACCACCCCAAGGTGGTCCGCGCTAGTCTTAGGGTTCTGGTGGAAAGGGATGAGGCCAGTTGCAATCTATGGAGGCCTATGACCCCGAGGCTCTAGGGATGATATGAGCTATGATATATGTATTTTCTACTTTATCATCAGTATTTATAGACATAGGTGCGAGTCATTCCTTCCTTGCCTCTTCTCTGGTTTGATACTTATATTTCAGTTGAGCCATTGGTTGGACCCTTGTGATTAGAGATTACAATAGGTGGTGACTCAATGATAGCACACTTATGCTCACAGTGTGATTTGACGCTTTTAGGAAATATTTTTATATATGATCTCTTTTTTTAGCAATTAGAACTTATGAAATTATCTTAGGTATGGACTAGATATACATAGTTCATGACCAGATTTATTTTTTTAGGTGGAAGGTGTTGTGTGTCCATAATGATGAAATGAGGTTTTCCTTTGTATGTGAAAAGGAGAACTTTGTGGAGTAGGATGAGCTCAGTCATAGGATGGTGCACCTGATTAATCACTAGTTTCCTAGAATGACTCTTTGATAAATATATTCTCTAGGATATTAGTTTTATATATTGGTGGTGGAGTATGAGGACATCTTTCCTGAGGACATACCAAGATTACCTCCCTGCTGATATCTAGAATTCTGCATCAAATTAAATTGCAGGACAACATAGATATCTTTATCATTATATCGGATAGATCCCAAAGATATTTGAGAGATGAGGGTGTAGTTAGAGGACTTGTAGGAGAAGGGATTTATGAGATCTGACGTTTCCCCCTGGGTAGCCCTAGTGTTATTCACCAAGAAAAAGAACAAGAGATTGAAGTTATGTGTGGATTACCATCTCTTTAATCAAGTTACCATGAAGAATAATTATCCAATATTGATGATCGAAAACTTATTTGATCGATTTAGAGGGCTATTATGGTTCTCAAATATTGACTTTAGATCAGGCTATCACCATCTATGAGTACGTGATGAGGATATACCAAAGATGACATCCCAATATCATTATGGTCACAATGAGTACTTGGTGATACTATTAGACATGATGAATTCTACAACAATGTTCATGGGACTCATGAAATAGATTTTCCAAACATTCATAGACTGGTCCATGGTAGTCTTCATCAATGACATCTTAGTGTATTCGTCATCTGAGGAGGAGAACATGAGACACTTGAGGATAGTCATAGACACACTTAGATATCACCAAATTTATGGGAAGCTCTTGAAGTGTAAGTTTTGGATTCTATAGGTCCACTTTCTGGGACACATCATTTCATAGGATAGAGTAGTAGTGAACATAGGGAAGGTTGAGATAGTGCTTTCTTGCGAGCCACCCAAAAGTGTTACTGAGGTGTAGAGTTTCCTTGGGTTGGAAGGGTAATATTTAAGGTTTTTACCCAACATCTTGATAGTGGAAACACCCTTGAAAATTGTAACACAAAATGGGTATCCTTTCATGTGGACAGAAATGTTCCAGTAGTAATTTCAAGATCCGAGATATAGGTTTATGAGCACTCACATCCTATGATTTCTAGAGATTTGTGTCGAGTATGTAGTGTTCTACGATGCATTAGGGATCAGACTTGATTTTATTTTGATTAAGAGTCAAGATATTATTATCTATGGTTCATGATAGCTAATACCACATGAGATGAAATATGAAAACCATAATCTTGAGTTATTAGTGGTAGTCTTCATATTTATGATGTGGGGACACTACCTGATGGGTGATTGATTTATTATTTTCTCTGACCACAATAGTCTCAAGTATATCTTATCATAGAAGGATCTTATCTTGATAAAGAGGCAATTTATAGAGTTCCTCCAAGAATATGAATTTGAGATTTTCTATATTATTGGAAAGAGGAATGTGGTGGCAGACACTCTCAGTAGGAGATATTGTTCTCAGTTGTTGGATGAGGCATTAGAGTAGTTAGACTCATTGTAGTTATCCTTTGTGGATGAGGATGGTTCTTTATATCTTCAATCGATGGTCGTCACCCCACTATTTTTACAGCATGTTAGGGATGATTAGATAGGATATACCAACTATAATACCTTACATACTCAAATATGCAATAGACATGATCTTGATGGATATGTTGAAGGTGTGTGGCCAACTATCCTCTTTATAGAATGGACGACGGTACCTTTGATGTTGTGGGTGGAGGTGATGCAGGAGTTTCTTATATTCCATTTGGAAGTACAGATAGGTGTGAAAAATATGTACCAAGATCTCTAACATCACTTTTGGTGTATATACATGAAGAAGGAAGTTGTAGAGTTTGTCTCTTGATGCCTAAATTGTTAGCAGGTGAGGGCTGAGTACCAAGTTCCATTGGGTTTATCTCAACCCCTTGTGGTTCTAGAGTGGAATTGGGATGGAATATCCATATAATTCATGAAGATATTAGCAAGTATTTTTAGAGGAAATGATTCCATTTGGGTTATCATAGACCAACTCACTAATTCGACCCAACTCCTAGCCATTCAAGAGAAGAGTTCAATAGAAATCATGGGATTCCTCTATGTGCAAGAGATAATATGACTCAGTGGAGATACCTAAATGATTGTATTTCATCATGATGATCACTTCAAATCTTGGTTATGGATGGGATTACAAGAGGCCTTTGGGACTTAGTTATTCTAGAAAATAGTGTTTCACCCCCAAACTGATGGCTAGATAGAGAAGCCATCTAGGTCTTGGATGACATGATGTAAGCTTACATGTTGTACTTTGGTCATAGTTGGGAGGATCACCTACACTTGGTAGATTTTGGGTACAAAAATAGATACCATTCCTCCATTGGTATGGAACCATTCGAAGCTTTGTACGATAAACCCTGTTGGTCACCAATTTTTTGGACTCATCCAGGTGATTCAACACTTATGGTCTTAGAGTTGGGGAGAGATACTACAGAGAAGATATAGATAATCCATGAGTGGATGATCCCTTCAAAGAACTATTATAAGTATTATGTAGACCAACAATGAAGACCTATAGATTTCAAGGAGGGAGGTGATGTGTTCTTAAGGGTCTCAAATTAAAATGGATTGAGGAGATTTGATAGTGGAGTAAATTTATCTCCAAGATTTATTGGTCCCTTCTAGATACTATATAGAGTTGTAGAGGTGGTGTACCAATTGGATCAACCACCATACTTGGATTGGGTGGATGCCATATTCCATGTGTTGTAGCTAAGAATATACATGAATGACCTATCAAACATTATCTACTAGGGTGTGCATGATAGTGAGGATGGATCTACCTTTGTAGAGTACCCATTGGAGATCATGGATCAGCAAGAGAAGATCATTGATGAACATTCGATTCCCCTTATGCATGTCCAGTGGCTACACAAGAATATTTAGGAGAGAACATCAGAGTGGGAGACCCAGATGAGATCCCAATATCCTAATATTTTTGAGTAGGTTTTTCTCTTTTTGGGATGAAAATCCTCAAGGTATGGAGAATTTAGTGACTCATATTTTTCATGTACTATTTTTGGATATTATATGGATTATTTTCAAGACTAGGCATTGATATAATGTGTGATTCTGATTCCTGGTGTGCCTTAAATAAATGTTTGAAATATATTAAATATATTAATTAGAATGCATGTGTAGTCTTCATAAAAAAGTGAAAAAACTCATGAATGGGGACCTGGATCATAAATATGAGGTCACCATTAAGTTTATAACATGGGTTTTACCCTAGAAATGGCATAACCTTTGTCTGTGTGGTCCGTTTTTGAAAAATTCATCACAGGTGTAAATGAATGAATTAAATAAAATAATTAATTAATTTTTTTATTTTGATGCAATGATTGTTTTCTATTTTAAATGCATGGTTATAATATTTTGTTAGGATTGTCCACTCAAACCCTGGAGATTCATAGATCAATTGAAGATATTTTCTAGAAAATGATAATGAATCAGTATTAGATCATGGATAGTTGCACAAACAGAGTTCATGGATCACATAAATGATTGTAACATAACTTTTATCCATCAATGATCAATACAAACTCCAGGTAGGATTTTTTTCAGTGTGATTTCTATCCCATTTCTTAATCCTAGATGAATATGGATCAAATCCATGAATAGAATTGATACACCAATCATTGGTAGAATTAATTTGATGGATTTTTTTGTTTTATTAATATTTTATCATCTTGTTATAAAATAATGGATTTAGTCAAAATGAAAAAAAATCCAAGGTTCGTTCCTCACATCTTATGGTTTATGGTTTTCTTTCCACCGTTCTTCATACATTCATCACATAAATTTTATTTTGGATCGAGGTTCAATAAATACATGATATTTGATCATTGATATACCTTTATTCAATGTAATATATCAATATCGTGGGTGTGGTTCATGATTGGTGGTACGATTGAGATGCGACAATGGTGATGGATGACCGCTGGTGGATCAGAATGGATTTATGGTATCTTTTCAACTTGGGTTTGAAGCGTTTAAATGGATGGAACGATGTTGGTGGTTTCTGAGTGGATTAGAACCTAGATCCTAGTGATCGAGGATAGAAAGGTTCAATCGACCCCATATCTATAGTTTCCAGAAATATTGGTGGTTTAGACAATGCAAAAATTGACCTGGAAGAGAACCTAAGGGTTCTAGAATTTTTCAAGCAACCCATCATGTAATTTGGGTTTACACACTGTGTGGCCCCCAAGCTACTATGTTAGGGTTACATATAAAGTTAAATACCAAATATAATATGAATCTATCACACATCATGTATCCCCATTCCGTGAGGCTCAGCGTGTACTTTGGAAAGTACAAAAAACATGGGAAAAAATTATACAGCCAGGCGGAACGTCGTGTAGTTGGACACGAACATGGATTAGTGTAAAAAAGATGGTACACAAATAAGAGACATAGGTAGGGAACCATGTGTCCCTATACACCATGTAATGTTTTCTACACACTGTGTACATAAATACTTACATGTCGTGTGAGTCTTGTACACATGGGAAGACTTGGGGATAGCGGGACATTCCATATACCCTCTGGTACACATTGTGTTCACCCTCAAAGAGTATTTTTAGCTCTTAGTTTCATTAGTTTGGTCCATTCTAGGTTGATCATTCTCCCTTGGTCCTTTCCCTATAGGGTATAGTGAAACATTACATCCACATCATAGGATTATGATACCCTCTAGAGGCCGAGTCTCAAATAGAGTTATGGTGTCCCTCTGTGAAACTGGAGTACGATCCTCTATCATCCTGGTTTCCTAGGTGGTGTTTATGGAATCAACATGACCACCCTATGAAGGGTCTTGATACTCCCTTTAGTATACTATATCAGTAGGTTTTGTGGTATCATTGGAATACAACCCTCTATGTGGTGGGTTGATCTAGATTTGGTTCTAGGTGTCCTGTAATGATTTTGGGTGGGACCCCTATATGAGTATCAGGGTATTCATAGACCAATGATATTTCTAGGGTGGGTCCTAATGAACTATAACTCTTCATTGAGTGTCTGAATTGATAGCATGACTCATGGAGTGGATTCTCCCAGAACGAGCATTCATTCAAGCAGAATCCTATAGATGGAAGTTGGTTGTGACTTCCTGGTGGCATGATGTCTTCTTAAGTATATCTAGGTATTTCTGTTATAAATTTATTATTATATATTTTATTGGTATGAATATACTTGGTGTTTCATGTTTAGTTCTTTATGCGTGTCCTACCAGAAATTGTTATATTCACCCCTGCATGATCTTTTCCACCACATTTCATTTGTTATGTAGATGACAACCCTTTTTATAAATATCTTGGGAGGACATGGAGTGTGTAGAGAATATATGGATATTTTTTGAACGATTTGTTTTAATAAGATCTTGAATTTGAATTAGTACCATACCATATAACATGTTGGAATTTTATAGTTTTTGGTTGGGCTTACATTTGGCCCCTTTTTCTGCTTTCAGTACTTCATGGTGATACTCTGTTATGGGATCTTAGATGTATGCATGCATTGTTTTAGTTGTTTAATATTTCAACATTAAGTAGGCTTGGATATGTGTGGGTGTACAGGTGAATTGGGCCAATGAATCCTATTTGTGGGATATGCCTACTTGACTCTGGTTGCCAACCCATAGCCTATTGGAGCCGGGCTTGGGATAGTCATGGGTTAGAACTCAGTGGGTTGGGTCACGACATCTCATATGGATTTATCTTCTCATGGATACTTAAAAATTCATTATCATGAGTATAAACCACAAATTTCATCACTTATTTCAAAAAAATTCATTAAATAACAATCTTAATAAGTAGTTTATTCATTATGTTTTTCACGATTATGTTTTTTTCCTTTCAAAAACTATATTTTTTATGGTTTCTAAACTCATGAAAACCCATGTTTTATTCGATGCCTCTCCAAATAATTTTCAAAATCAATGAAAGTGTACTTTTTTTCATTATCTTCTTACAATTGATCTCCTTATTTCATTATCAACCTATCTCTAGAATTATTTAATATATTCCATCACATCATTTTTTTTTCAGAAATTTAATTTAATCCATAATATTATAGTTATCTATAAAAAATAAAATAATTCTCACCATGAGTTTTGAAATGTGTAATAGGATTTCACACCTTAGTGTAAACCAAATATAGCAAGTGTAAAGATCATTTATTCTTTTAACTATAGGTATTTTTCACTATCTTCCCTTTGATTTAAGTATCACATATATTTTCCTTAATTAATTTTATATTTTTAATATCAACCATAGCCTTAATCTTTGAAGAATTTCCATGATCTGTTGATTTATATGGTTAATCCTCCGGTTCCATTAGTATTTCTTCTCTTATAGTGAAATTAAACATGTGTTTTCCTTGATGTACACAAGATAAGGATTCAAATTCAATTATTTATCCTTGAATTAAGGAGTTTCTATAATTTCCTTTAATTGGGAAAACCTTCTATTTAAATTTGACTTCAAATCCTAGATAGAAAAGTTTACTTACACTCAATATTTTATATTTATTCCCATCCACTCATACCATCCCATTATTTAATCATCTTTGATGGGCCTTGTTTTATTACCACACTCAATTTCTAAAGATCTATCATTTTTAAAATGAACCATTCCATCAAAAAATCCCTTGATATTATTAATTTTTTTTATATTTTCGATCATTTTGGATAAACAACCATAATCAAGAATCCATTTTATAATATTATTTTTTTACTTTAGAATAATTTTAATCAATATATCCATCTTATTATTATCCTTTTCCTTCCATGACACACCATGTTGATTTGAGAATAATGTGTGTCACTACTCATTATCTTTAGTGTGAGAGGTAAAATATTTTTCTTATTATTCTTATAAAACTTTTAATCTAGTATCCTAGAGGTAGTGGTTACCTTTCTGTATTGGTAAAAAATACAAGAGATAACATCCCATGAGATTTAATAGTTTAGTAATCTTGGGAGACTAGATACATACATCATTCTCAAATTATATTTTAAAACATGATAATAAAACATAAAATTCTAGTGAGAAATTTATTATTTATTTTATTATATCTTTGAAGTCATTCAAAGTCCACTTCTTAGTACTCCATAGAAACAAAAACTAATTAAATGGTGAGTTCATATGCCTCGTAATGAAAAGAGTAAAAAAAATTCCATGATGGAATAAATAAAACATGGAAAGTATGTATGAGATAAAAAATAATCAAATATTACTTATAAATGGTATCATAAAACTTAAATATATGAATTGATTAAATATAAACATAAATAAACACATAGATAATAATAGTTGGTTTCATAATGAAAAATTCATAACACCAGACCTCATAATCATACTGTTAAGGCCTCATGACAAGACTCCATACATAAATAAGAAAGGTATAAAAATACCCAAGTTAGTTTGACTCATGATACCTAAAAATCCATCAATGGACTACCCACTATTTTTCCCATATGTTACTTACAAATTCTAGTGTATTCATTATATGAATGAAATGAATAATAATACAATACATAGTCAACATGAACATTTTTATTTTTAACTAGCACATGAAATTTTAATATTTTACCTTTCCAATAAATAGAAAAAAAGATCACACTTCATCAATAGAAATAAGGTGGATAGAATCATTAGAGTATACACCCAATTAACTATAATAACATTTAAAAGATATTGGTATTGATGGAAAACACCTTTATAAAGTCATGATAAAAACAAGAATAAATATCCCATTCTTTAAAAAAATTAAATCTAAAAATTAAAATAGTAATGGGAATAATATTTTCATTGAAAAGCCATGATATATTGTACCTTAATATTAATAATGAACAACGACTATGACTATGGGAAAAGGTATCCATGCGGTAAATTTTAAAAAAAAATTATTTTCCCAATTTAATAAAAAGTCAAAAATAACTTTCATGGAAAAAATAAAATCAATTTAAAATATTGTTAAATATAATCAAAGATAGTTTAAAAATACCATTATCAATCATTTAAAATTTTATAATATATTTTATAAAACAATTTTAAGAACTTGGACTTGGAGAATAAATATTCCTGGTAAAAGAAGAAAAATAAGGTTGGATTTACATAAAAACATTATTTTATCATTTTTGAATAAAAAATGGTAGAGAAATTAAAAAATAAACAAAAAACTAATAAATAACTAGAGGAGAATAAAATATATTAGGTTTAAGAGATAAATATCATATAATTCCCCCAATGGAAACATAAAACATAAACAATCTCGAATAAGAATGCGATTGTGAAATAAACCCCTAACTCAGAATTTTTCTTGGTCATTCATGATCTAATATCATATATAATAAATTTAAACATATTATAAATATAATTATGATAAATATTAGGATTTATATTAATATATTCTATTCATTTATAATTTATTCTTACCCATTTATTTGTTTTTTTAAATCAATATTTGTGCATTAACTGTTCAGTTTTCCAAACATGTTTCGGTTTGATGGTTGCATTCCTTAAACCATGTTTATGTTTTAATCATATATTTAATATTAAATTTTTTTATGTTTATCATGGTTATAAATTTAATATAATTTTATAATCATCCACTAAAAATTTTCATGAGAATTTAAATACATCGATTCTTAGAGACAGTTATCCATATGTATGTATGAGCGATGTTTTCATTTTTTAATTATTTTAAAAAAATAAAGTAAATCAATTTTTAGTTTTATATAATATCAATTATTATATAAATATCATATTTATTCATTAAATCCATTCTTATGAATATCCATGCAGGGAATAAATGGAAAAAAATAACATCACTTCATGGAGATGATAGTCTGTACGTACGCACAAGAGATATTATCATTTTACAATGGATGGAAGGGTAATAAGATAGATGATAATATTATATTTTAAAAATAATAATTATATAGTAAATATCATATATATTTATTAATTCTATTACTATAACCAATCATTTTATGTGGTGAGAAAAAATGAATTATATCCCCACATGAATATGGTAGTCTGTATGTATACATGAGCAAAGTTAACATTTTCCATAGGATAGAAAAAAGATAGAAAATAATTATACCATTAACATAAAATATCCCAGTATAGTAAACATACTAATTTAATTGTGTTAATATTTATTATGAAATATTTATATAAAGTTTAAGAATTAAAGTAACTTGGAAAATATTGGTAAGAACATAAACGTCTTCCTTGGAAAACCACTTTTGGATTACTCATAAAGACCTATAAGATTGGTATTTTGGTGCAATTAAGAGCTCCTGGTCGATAAAAATAGAATTATAGAAGTATTTTTCTATATTTTGGTCAAGATAAGGTGCTAAATAATTGTAATTAATAGATAAGAGGATATTACCATTTATAAGTGTGTTGAGTGGATAACTTCTAAATACTTGAAACATTATAATATAAAATATTTATTTTTCAAGTCAAGTGGCTCCAAATTGTAATAATTTCAAAAAAATGGGTAAGGTAAAAATTAAATAAACCAATCAAATATAATAAAGTATTTTATTATTATTTAAACCTTATCTCTTAGTTTAACCCCCTCATTAACCCTTTTAACACTTATTATTGTGATAATTTTTTACAATTGTTACTATTCATTTTGAATAAATATAAAATTAAATTCATTGCTAAATTAGAGAATTATGATCTCAAACATGGAATATATTTTCAATGATTCAATTTATATAAATGGTAAAAATTACTTTTAATATAATTTCACAAAACCCAATAAAAAACCATTTTTTTAAAAAATGTATGTTTTAATATTTGAAAATGATTTTACCCCAAAATAATTATAATATTTATTAACATGAAATTAATTAGATTAGTTTAAATTAAATGTTACTTGTTTTAATTTCAATGAAGTGCAAAATGGAAATTTACGTTAATTTTACTTGATTTAAATAAATTAACCAAAAATAGTTTGTATTTTAATAAAAACATTACTTAGATTTTTATAATGTCAAAAATGGTTTTTTATGTTCAAAATTACATTTTAAATGAATTATACTACTAATTAGAAATATATTTATCTTATAATTTTTTTATAAAATTTCAATTTATTCTAATATCATGGTAATGTCATAAAAGTGACATTATTTGTAAAATTGATATTTCCACTATTTTCCAAAAAATCAACTATTTTTAAAAATCTTAAAAAAAATATTCCTATTATAAATTAAACCTTATAGAATATAAAATGATTTAAATTTTATCAAATTAAAATTATAATGTTTATAAATTTTACTTTTAAATATAACCATGAACTATTTCTATCATACAGATAAAATAATAGGGTGTGCATTGGGAAACAATCTAGAGATATAGTGTCTACCTACTATAGAAATATATATTAAATTAAATTCTCCAACCCTTAAATAATTTCTTCCTAAAAATTGTGATAAATCTAGGTTCTTAAAAATATGTGGTAAATCCATCCTCATGACTTTTATAGGCTCCAATGTTATCTCTTCTAGTTTGTGATTTATCTAAAGAACATTCACCAAATAATTTGTCTAATTTAACAACACTTGTTCCCTAATGTCAAGAATGTTGATTGGATATTCATTATAAGATAATTTAATCACTTACTCTATTCCATAAAAGTTGAGTAAATTTGTTGGATTTGACAAATGTTTCCTCAATAATAAAACAAGGATGGCATTTTTTACTTTAGAGAGGTTGGGTTTCAAAACCAATTGGTAAGTCAAAACTTCAATTCCATTTAAAATTTCAAAAGGCCAAAAGTACCTAGGGATTAACTTACTGTTTTTACTAGATATTATAAATCCCTTCCATAGAGACAAATTTAAGAATACATGATCACCTACTTTAAACTCCATGTCCTTATTAAGATTATCAACATAGATTTGTTTATGTTTTATTTTAGTTGCTTTGATATGAATTTGAATAGACCACACTTTCACAATTGTCTCCTTGAAAAGATTTTGGGATACTAGTTTCATTACTATAACTTTTTCCCAATAATTTAGAGTACCCCATCTATTCTTATAAAATTATTCATATGGTGTATTATTAATGCTTGAATGAAAACTAATATTTCATAAAAATTAAACCATATGTAGATACTGATCTCAAACACCTTGAAAGTCCGATGATAAATATCTCATTATGAATTCTAGTATCTGAATTGTCCTTTTAGACTTCCCATAAGTTTGAGGATTATAGGTGATGCTCAAATGTATCTTAGAATCCTCTAAACTTTTTATGTGAACTAAGGGTCACAATCAGCTAAAATTGATTGTGGAACACTATGAAGTCTCACAAATTCATTAATATAGAGAAGAGAAAGAAGATAAAGGGGTAGATATTCTCTTACATCTGGGAAATGTGTATAATTGTTAAAATTATCACTAATGACCCATATATTAATATTCTTTTTAGGATTAATTTAATGTTTAGTGTTAATGACCACTGTAACATTTTCCCAATTTTGTATTGGTATATATAGAGTTGCATGACTCCCTTAGGAGTTTGTATTTAATCCCTTTCCTATTGAAAACCTAAGAATCTAGACATCTTTGTGCTAATAGGGTGTATAGAGAAATTTGAGCTATTTTCTTCATACATTATCTCCCTTTTCATATCTAGTATGGATGGAACACATAACCACTTCCAAAACATCAAAAATCTATCTTTATAGATGAATTATTATAATTTTAAATCATTCAATAATTTAATCTTCCCAGGGGAATCCTTATCATTCAGTTGGGTCTTCTCTATCTTTTATAGTAAATATGATATTAAAATTTCTTATAAAGGGAATGATGTTTTCCCTTTAATAAAAACTAAATTATCCAACTTTTATAAATCCATAAATATAGGATCCTTGATAGTTCTAATCATATTTATAACTCCATTTTCCCTTATACTCAATGCATTAAACACATTATTTTCCTTCATAGGGTGGTAGTGTATCTAGAAATCATAGTCTTTGAGTAGTTATAACCATATTATTTTCCTCATGTTAAGTTATTTCTAATAGAATATGTAATTAAAACTTTTGTGGTCTTTATATATGTCACATATTTCACAATAGAGATAGTGCCTCCATATTTTCAAGGAAAATATTATAGCTTCCAACTCAATATCATGAGTTGTATAGTTATATTCATGGACCATTAACTGCCTTGATGCATAATAAACCACCATATCATTCCACATAATGATACAACCCATTCCTTTCCATGATGTATCACTATATATTACAAACCCTTCCCTTCCTGATAATAAGTTCAATACCATTGCATTAACCAATATCCTCTTCCTCTATTAAAAACCATCATCAAACACCTTAGAACATGTGAATTTAAACCCTTTAGATGCCAACTTGGTTAACGAGTTAGATAATTGGTAATTTTTTTGAACAAGTCACCAATATTAATTGGCTAGAACAATGAAACATTATATATCAATTATATTCATTATTGTGGGACATTCTTTGACTACCCTTATCTTTAAAGGACCAATATATATTCTATCTTAGGGTTAATATGGCCAAGAAAATATCCTTTTTGGAGCCATAGTTCAAATTCACTAAATTTCCTAAAAAATTAATTTTCTCTGAGAATATCAATAATTATTCATAAATAATTCTCATAATCCTCATGGATTTTAGAGTATATTAATATATCATCATGAATACCACCGTAAAGTTGTTAAGATGATATTTTAATACTCTATTCATCAGATCTATAAAAATAGAATGTTAATCAGTCAATATGAATGGAATTACCATAATATCATGATGTTTATGCCTGGAATGAAATACTATCTTCAGTATATCATCCCCCTTCCCTGTTAATTGATGATAAATAGATAAAGATAAATCTTTGAAAAATATTGAGCCCCTTGAATTTGATCAAATAAGTCATCAATGTATGGAAAATGATACATATTATTTATAATAATATAATTGATCTCACTATAATCAATGTATAACCTCATTGACCCATCTTTCCTTTCCGAAAATAGGATAGGGTCTCCCTAAGGTGAAACACTAGGGTGTATAAATCCCTTATCACACAACTCCCATAGTTGTTTCTTTAACTCTTCTAATTCCAATGGTTCCATTCTATATGGAGTTTTGGATATAGGTTTTTCATCAGTGATAAGATCAATAGAAAACCAAACTTAATGATCATGTGGATGTCTCGTTAAGTTTTCTAAAAATACATCAATGAATTCCTTTACAATAATTACATTCTATATTCCTAGGTTGTCTTACCCATATATAGATAAAATTTTATCTTCTAATTTACCTAGAATTTTACTAAGGTGAGCTACTTGAGGTGGATCCATAAAATATTTAGATAATTAAGTTCCCCTCTTAAAAATAATTTATTATCTCCCCGCTTCATAAATAGTAATATCCTTCTATCAATAATAAATTCTTATATTATAATTTGAAATCCTATACATACTGGGGATTATGTGAAATTCAATCATAAGTATGAAAATAAAGTTTACAAATAAGGAATATCTATGCATCTAAATATAGATTTCTCAATATATTCTTGTTGTAATAAGTTTCCCATGAGGTTCCTTGATTATTAACCATTTCCGTAGAGTATTAGGGAATGATTTTATTTTCTCAAAAAACATTTAAGATATAAAAGAGTGAATAGATCCAGAATAAAAAATAAATTTAAATGACAATTATTTTATGATCAAAGTACTTAAAATATATTTAATCATAAGAGTTTATGATGGATACAAGAGGGGAGTGAATTATAGATTATAATTTAAAAACTAATACAAAAACATAAATCCTCTTATATCAAAAAGATAAGACTCATATATTCTCCGATGATAAGATTATTAAAATTAAAAAACAGTAATAATCCAATATATTAGAGTAATTTATTATTATTATAGACATTATGATAAAAGTAGTATTATAAAGATAAGTATAAAATTACTTTCTAATGTATATTCATAGTTGAAATTAAAACCTGTATAAACAAGAAATATGAAATCTTATCATATTATGAATGACTAAAAATCTTTATAAAATAACTTAATATTTAACTTTAAGAGTTAAGGAAGTCATAAACCCTGATTTAAAGTATCCATATCTTTATTAACTATGGTAGTAGACTACATTTCCTTACTAGGAAACACCTTAATATGATGATCAATATGGATCTATCATCCAATCCCTTAGAAGCCATCATTATGATGATTGATACAATATCTAACATCCTAGCCTAGAAATCCCTCAATCTGATGGATCAAATTTAGCTCTGCCATCCTCTTCTTGAAATCCCTCAATCTAACCACGATCATACACAATGAATAAAAAAGCAAAAGTTTTCTAAGTAATTTACAATCCTCACATAGATTCCTTAGAACTTAAAATCTATATGAAATTAAAATGAATTTAGAATTAGTTGTTCAAGAAGAGAAAATAATATTACTTGAGTTGAAAATGCATCAAATTATAGCTCTTCAAATGGCCACCTATTTATAAGAAACCCCCAAAGATCATATTTTAGAGTTTTTTTCAATGGCCTCAGACAACTTGCAATTGGATAACTCATAATGATATAGATCTAGATCTTGATAGCTAATCATTTTATTGTCTGATGTGATTTAGTTTAGCACCACTATAATGATATATTGTATTCCTTCCAATAGAAATAAATATATATATTCCGATTATAAACTTTGGATAGTTCGATATAATTCCCTATTATTTATCAATCCGATAAGCTGAACAGAGGTTAGTCTGACGTATCAGTACCAATGTCTGTCTAATGGACATGACTTTTTTTAGTCCGATAGATATGAAAAAATTCAAACCACTGGTTAGTACAATTTTTTTGGATATATCAAAAAAACCTTCATTCCAATGGATTATATTGAATAATAAAAGTTTATATTCACTTTAAATTAGAACCATTTCTATTTTAAGTATAAAATAAAATTTTCTACAAAAACGTACTAAAAATTTTGGAAAAATAAAGTTAGTAGAAATATTTTTAAGAAAGTATATGTGATTTCCAAAACTAATTAATATAATAATAAAAAGTAATATTTTGGACTCCAAATCTCTTCCATTTTGGAAATCAAAAAACACAACACATAAAATGAAAAATAATTACTTTGAACTACTTATAACCCTTTTTTTATTTTATGAACATCAAATATATACTTCATATCAAAACTCCCCTATGAGTTTATGACTTATTTATGATCTGATAAAAAGTAATAATACTTGGAATTATCCCCTTGGTAAAAATATTCTTTAGAAATATTCTACCCTTTTAGATAAGAACTCTCCCTTAAAGTGATATTCTTAAAAATTCTCAAAACTTCTCCCTCAAATCTTCTCCTGAAAAATATAAAAATTTCCCCCTTTGTGTTTTACAAAAAGATTAGGGAAAGAATTATAATTTACTGAAAAGTTAGAAAATTAATAACATATGAATTAATTTTATGTGAATTAACTATTCATCCAAGTCATAAAAGAAAGAACATACATAAAAAAAAATTGGAATAAATTCAGGCACAAATAATTTGGATAAAAAGTTATTCCCATTCAACATTATTTGAAAATGATTCAAAATTTCATCAACAGTAGAAATTAAAATGTTCATTATTTATTATATGAAATTTTCATGATCACCTTCTTATTCATAAGATCATAATGATACTTCAAAACTTCTAAGAATTATGAATCGAGTTTCAAAATTATGTTCTCCATGACTGCTTGCTTCCAAACCTCTACCTTTAGTCTTTCAACCTCCTCACTTATCTTCTTATTTTCATCCATTACAAGGAACAACTAATTTCCACATGAATTAAGTCTAATATTTTCTAATTCCAAATTTTTATATTTTTTCTTTAAAAACATTAATTTCCTCCCTCTAATCATCTGTCATTTCTTTAAACTATTCAAAAAAATTAACTCTATCAGAAAAATCTATAGATAACTTTCTAAAGTCTTTATCCATTTCAAGAGAAATTTTATTCACTTATATAAACTGATCATCATGGTCTTTGAGATCATTATAAAATTGGTTTGAAGATTTTACCATCTTATTATAAGATATATTTTGTTCCATGGTATTTTATTTAAAAGATCTTAAGTCCACCTTAATATGAACTACTAATTTTTTCAAAAGATTAAGTGTATTTGATTTCTCATTTAGGCTGTTCAAATAAAGTTTACATCTTTCTTATATATTTGGAAGATATGGTTTTTAATCACTTAACCTTTTCAAAGTTTGGTTGATGTAATCAAATAATTTTTTAGGTATTTTTGCATTAGAGTCAGATGATTCTAATAAAACTCAAGGAGATTGTGGATGAGTTGGTTTGATATCTAGTTTTTCTTTCTTTTCAACTTTATCATCACCTTATAAACTTTATAATCCTTTGATACATTTACAATATCTATTTCTCTATCTAACTCAAACTTGTTAGATACTTCCACTTGAGATTTTTTATATTATTCCTCAACTTTTGATGATGACTTTTCTTCTTCTGAATATTCTAATTCTGGATCCTTATCTGACTAGGAAGGTAATTGAGTTGAAGATTAAGATGACTATGATGAATTTTTCTTTTCATTTGTCTCTTTCCCAAATTCTGTTTCTTATTCTTCATCAACCTCTTCCTCTTCTTCTTCCTCTTTCTCTCTTTATTATTCTTATTCTACTTTTTATTCTTCTTCCTCTAATTCATTTTCTTACTTCCATGTAGTTTTAAGTACTCTTTTTCCATCATTATTTATAGATTTTGATTTTTCCTTCTCAATAACGTTATGATATTTTACTGGTACCGATTCTATAACTTATTGTATTACTTTTTACCTTTCCCCTTATCATCAAATTTTGGTAAAAATAAAGGAACTACTGAATTTTATACAAACTCTAGTTTGACATCTGGAATAATTAGATCAATATGAGGAATTATTTAGGAATATTGGGCTATCGTCACCATTGATAAAGGAGAAACTATAAATATTGAATTCTCTGAAGTGTTTTCAATATCTTTCATTAAAATTTCCAAAAAAATCTTATCAAACATTTTATTTTGTTTCTTTTTATTTTATGACTTCTTTAACTAATATTTAGTTATAATTTTAAAAGCTACAATCTTAGCCTTTCTAGACCAAAATCAGGATCACCAGGTTTCTTTTGAGTCTTATGAGTCATGATTTTGTTAAACTCATAATCTATCATTGTCTTTAATTTATTTTGATTTTTGAAGGATATGATTTAAAATTTCTCTTTTGTATATCAACTTATATTTATTTAACTGGTTGTGCATCAGAAAATGTTATATTCATTATATCAAAAAACCTTTTCAACTTTGCATAAAAAATAAACTTCATTCTTGATATAGTCTCTTAGATTAATAGGGAAATTTTTTCCCTCATAGCATATGTTTAATTATTTATCTAGAAAAATTCCCCAAAGTTCACTAGAATTTTTTTTATAAAACATGGAGAAACTAAACTCTTCGATTTCATAGAATCTTTATTTATTGATTCTACTATATTGAAAACAAATGTCACAAGTTTGATCTACATCATATTCATCAAATAGTTTAAAACAAATATTTCAGATACTTTGAGGGTATATCTATCACCATTTATTAGTATTAGATGAACCTACATCCAAAAAGTGATGAACCTTACATCCGGTGTGATGTAGAAAACCTTTTTGACGTTCTCAAATGATATAAATAAAGAGGCCTCTAATTTGGTTATTATAAAAATTACAAAATTTTCAAGAAGTCTATGTGAAGGAATATATGATTCAACCTCCAAGGATACTTCTAATAAATCTATTAATTTCTTATAATAAATTTTATACTTTACACTAAACATATTAAAATAAATTTATTATTTTTCTTCCTCAGAAACAAATATAGTTGAAGTGTAGAAATATTTAACTATCTCCAGGTAATGTTTGGAAAGATCCTTATCTGGATTTTCAATGAAAAATTTCACCCAACCATGAAAATTAATGATCATTTTAAGAATTTAAGGTTGATTTTCATACCAGTCTCTCTCAATGAGTATTTATCTAAAAACTTCTCTCTCCAAAAAATCTTCAGCAACAACCATCTTCTTGAAACTGATTCCATAAATTTGATGAATGAAAAAACATAAAACTGTTAACTTAAAGAGGTAGATATATTTAGGATAAAATTATTTTGAGAACAATGTGGGACATGGGGTGACCCCCCCTTATATAGGCACAAGAGGCAATGGTTAACATTATGGATAAACCAATATCTTTGATTAGAATTCCTTATATGATCCAAAGGTCGATATATAATTGAAGAATGTTTTTAAATAAAATATGAACTCTTAATGTTAATAAAGATAAAATTTTTATCAAATAAAATAATAGTTCGAATAGAAAAACTATTAAATTTTTAAGAAAATATAATTTTTTAAAAATAAAACAACAAGTAATCAACTATATTGATATGCTAGAGTAATGAATAATTTGAAAAAGTAAAAGAAGAATACGTTTTAGAGTAGAAATGTTTCATCGATATGATTAACCTCTTCATCTTTATTTTTGTAATGAAAACTGATTATTATAAAGTTTATATAAAAAATATTGTCTGGAAAGTTTATAATAATTTTTTGATACTAGAAAAAAATGACATCTTAAAAATATTTTTATAACAATTTTTGTTCTAGAGTGTTTTATAAAAATTATGAATTTGGAAACAAATTGAGTTTGAAAAATTTTATAATTTTTTTTAACTCTAGATAAGTTAATTATATGATGAAAATAAAAAAACTTTTTAGAAAACTAAAAATTTAGGAATTTTTTTAAAAATGAAATTTTTTTAGAAAACTAATGTTTTTAGAATCCAAAGGTTTTTTGAAAAAACATTATATATGTAATATTCTAATAAAAATTAGTTCATTAATGTAAATAGAATAGTAAAAAAGAAGTATATTTGAATAGTTATTTAATATTGATCATTCTTAGCTTCTGTTTTATGTATTCAAATCTATCAGAACTAAGGGGTTTTGTAAAAATATCAGTTACTTGTTATTACATTCTAATAAATTATACAATGATATCACTTTTTAGTGTGTGATCCCAAATAAAAAGGTTACTTATATATATGTTTTTAACACATGAGTTATGTGATGAGTTTTTAATAAAGGTAATGTCACTTTTGTTGTCCCAAAAAAACTGAGTTTTAGTAAAACTCATTCCGTAGTCATTGAGTGTGTGTTGCATCCACAACACTTGAGCATGACAACTTCTAGCTTCCACATATTTAGATTCAATAGTGTAAAGAGCTAATGGGTGTTATTTCTTACATGACCAATAAACTAAATATTATCATATGAAATGAAATGTTCTAGAATTACTTTTTCTATTCATTCTATACTAACCAAAGTGAGCATCCAAAAAACATTTTAGCTCAAAATCATTTTCAGAAGAGTAAAAAAATACTAGATCCATAGTTCTATTAAGGTAATAAAAAATTCTTTTTTACATCATTAATATGGGACTCTTTTTTATTGTATTAATATCTATAACATAATCATGTAGAAAAAATTAAATCTGGATGACTAGTTGTTAAGTAAAGTAATCTTACTATCACACCTATAAATGTATTTTGATCAACTGGTTTCCCAACTTCATCAAGATATAAATTATTTGAGGTTCTGATAGGAGTACTAATAATTTTAGTGTTTTTATACCCAAATTTATTAGTTAAATATTTTATATAATTATGTTGATATATGAAAGTTCCTCATTCTTTTTTTCTAATATTTGAAAACCTAAAAAGTATGTTAACTTACACATCATACTAATTTCAAACTCAGAATTCATAAGATCCATAAAGGAATCTGTTAAATATTTTTGAGTTGATCCAAATATAATTTTATCAAAATGGATTTAAATAATCATAATATTATTACTAACTTATTTTATAATATCATTTAGTTCCGCAACTCCCTTAAAAAATGGTTTTGTAACAAAAATATTTTTCACCTATCATAACAGGATTTAGGGGTTCATTTGAGTCCATAAAGTTCCTTGTTAAGTTTATAAACATGTTCTTAATGTTTTTTATTTTCAAAACTAGAGGGTTGTTATACATAAAATTCCTCATGAACATATTCATTAAGGAAATCACACTTCAAATCCATTTGAAATTGTTTGAAATTTAAGAATGCTTCATAATAAAGAATTTTATTAATTAATTTATGTCTTGATACTAGAGGATTCATTTCTTTATAATCTATTCCCCCTTTTTGATTATTACCCTTAACAATAAGTATAGATTTATTTCTTAATATTATACTATTTTCTCCACATTTATTCTAAAAGATCTATTTTACTCCAATTATATAAGTATCTTTAGAAAGTTCAACCAAATTCCAAACTTGGTTCCTTTCAAACTCATTGAGTTCATATTTCATTGAATTTATAAAATCCTCATCAGAAAAAGATACATTAGGATTCTTAGGTTCTAACTGAGAAAAAAATTCTAGATTTTCAAATTCATGTCTCAAATAACTTCTAGTTTTGACTAGTTGATCTTAATAACCAATGATATTATCACAAGGATGATTCCTAAGAAATAATTTAATTCTTAGATTTTTAAATCTTTGTTCTTGAACTATATGTGGAAAATATTCTTGAATAAAAAATTCATAAACATATTCTTCAGTTGTTTTCTCATGATAATAAATTTCTGACATAGGTTGAAAATAATTTTTAGAAATAACATCTGAGGATGTATGTTGGGGTTGTTTGAAAAAAAGGTTGGTTTCATCAAACTTAACACATATTGTTTTCTCAATAATAATTGTGTTTTTATTAAAAAACTATATAATCTATATTATTTTTGGAATAACCTAAAAACATTCTTTCATCATATTTTGGAGAAAATTTAAGTAAGTTATCTTTACTATTTAAGATGAATACTTTGCATAAAAAACATTGAATTAATAAATTTTGGTTTCCTACCAGTCCACAACTAATAAGGGGATTTATTAATAAAAGTATTATTAAAACATGATTTATAGTATAATAAAAAGTACAAACTACTTCATCCCAAATTATTTTAACAACTGAGTATTCACTCAGTACGGTTCTAGTAATCTATTAATGAAATATATTTCTTCTTTTAACTACACCAATTTGATGTGAAGTTATAGGTGTTGAAAATTAATATTTAATACATTTTTTTACTATAAAAATTTTCAAAATAAGAATTTGAAAATTCTCCACCATGATAAATATGAATAATTATCAGGGAGAGTGTTTTTTCATTCTTAACTATAGATACAAAATTTTTAAAACAACTAATGCATTTAGATTTTCTTACTATAAAATAAACTCTTGTATATCTAGTATAGTCATCAACTAAAAAATATACATAAAATTTCCATCAATACTTATAGTTTTTTAGGAAAAAATAAGTCCATGTGCACTAAATATAAATAATCAAAAGTTGTTACTTCACTAATATATTAGAAACGTGACTTCTGTTGTTTACCAAATTAGAAAGGATCATAGAATTTATAAGTATCAACCCTAAGTTATGGTAGGTCCTTAAAAAATCATTTCCTAGAAAACATAGATAAATTTATAATACTATAGTTTCTTAATAATCTATTTCAAAACCAAGATTGATCTTCTATATCATTAAGGTAAGGTATGTCTTGGAACCTAAGGTCTTCTAATTTTAATGTGTAAACATTATCACGTCAATTTGAAGAAAGAATAAAATCATATTTAGAATTATTAACAATAAAGTTTTCAATACCTAATTTCAAAAGATAATCCTGATCACATAATTAACTTATACTTATAATATTGTTCTTAATTATAAAGAAGAATATTTTAAATTAATGATTTTCTAAGAATAATAATGTAACCTATCTTGATAATATCTTCTTTAGCATTATCTCCAAAAGTTACTTTACAACTATTCATCTTTATGATCTTCTTAAAGAAATCTATGTTTCCAGTCATATGTCTAGAACAACCACTATCCATGTACCAATTGTTTTTAGTTTTTGTACTTGTTTTTCCTGAAAAAAATAGATATTGTTTTTTGAAAATCCAAACCCTCTTGGGTTCGGTATCATCAGAAAATAAAATATCATGTAACCAATTTTTTCCAACATTACTATGTTGAGAAAGTGAAATTTATGTTAAAAAATATTATTCATGAAAAACCAAAAATTAAAATTTATTCACAGAACTTTTATTTTTCCAATGTCCACCACATTTAAATTTTATAAAAAAAGAGAGTACTTTTTTGAATAAAATAGATATTAATAAAAACAAGTTTTTATTAGTAAAACCCTTTCTAAAAATATCATTACGAGGTATAATTTTCTTATTCATATTATAAAATTTTTCCTTCATAGTAGTAAACTTAGATAAAAGTTTCTTCAAACTAGAAATTTCATAATTTATTTTTATAACTAAAATTTTTATCCTTAGTATTAGAAGTTTTCAAAGTAATATTTACTAAATCATTTTGTAAACTATTTTTATAATAAATAGTTTTCTCAATATTTATAGAAATTATTTCCTTTTCAAAATTTGTTTTATCAAGATATTTATAATGATATGATATTCCATTATTAAGGGTATAAATTATTGAGTTTTCATTTACATGTTTTATTTGGGAATTATCATGTTTTTTAAAAACATCAAAATTTTTATTTTCAAGAAGTTATGAAAACCTAGACACCTATTCATTACTAGGTAAAGAGTTTTCTCTTTAGTTGAGGAAGATTATTCATATGAAGTTTTAGAATTTATTTCATCTTTAATTTCATGGTAATATTCATTTAGAGTAAGGTTGGTAATAGATTTAGTAGTATATACCTTGGCCATGAGACACTTATTAAATTTTGGTTTTCCTGAAACTAAACAAATATTTATTTTTCTAAAACTATATTTATTCAATGAATTATCTAAATAATTGTATCCTCCACATGAACTCCAAGTGTCATAAGATTTCAAACTTTTCTTGATCTTGTGAATATAGTACATCTTTTCATTACTGACTAAATTCTTCTCTTTCTTATCCTTCCTCTTAAGGTTTGGAAATACAGTTTGATGTGTCCTCCATTTTTTCATACATAACAAATCACTTTAGTAGAGTCTTTCTTATCACTATTATCCTTAAGAAATTTATCATATCTACATCGGAAATATTTCTTTCCAATAATAAGATTCATCCTTCTAGAAAGACTTTACAATTCATTTTCAGTTTTTTCTAATTCACTAAAATATGATTCAATAAGTAATTTCTTCTTCTTAGAATATTTCACAAATTTCTCACCAGATTGATATTTTATAGGAAAATTAGGTGTTATTTCAAAAATAACTCCTCCATTTTTC
Source organism: Viscum album (assembly GCA_963277665.1). NCBI lineage: Eukaryota > Viridiplantae > Streptophyta > Magnoliopsida > Santalales > Viscaceae > Viscum > Viscum album. Next base: position 1,913,770,629 of record OY728127.1, read on the forward strand.
ATTTTCATTTATTCATCATCCATTTTGAATCATCCTTCATATTGCATGAGGGTACTGATAATATGATCAAGGGTAATTTTTTTAATCCTCTTTGTATCATCCAAGGTTTTTCTTTTGGATTCCCACCCATTTGGAATGTATTGATAATTTTTTGAAAAAGTATTTAATCTATTATATCTTTCTCACCAAGAGAATATAAAATATTAAAAATAGTCAGAAATATTTTATGAATTTTTTCAATTGACTACAGGTAGAAAATCAAAGGCTTAAAATCAGCTCTCATCAGAGCTCTTCTTATCTCAATAACATTAAAAGCTCCAAATTGTGTTACCTATAACTTCTTCTAAATACTATTAGTATCTTCATAGGATGAAATATTACTATATATATTTTGATTCATAGAACATATAAGATTATTCTTGACACTATAATTTAGTTGATATTCCTTCTTTTCTTGATTTGTAATGGTAGTAACTTCCTTATTAAGAATATTATAATCACTAGTAAGAATAAAATAATTACCAACACTAGTGTTAATAAACAATCCCTTCATCTAATATCTCTAGTAATCATAATCAACACCATAAAAAATATGTGGTTTTCTAATATTCAAATTTTCTAGAGTTACAAGATTTAACCTTTTTATATTTTTAAAAATAGAAACTCTATTCTATAAAAACACATTCGTGTAATAAAAATTTATAAAAAAAAGTTTATAAAAAATATTAACAATTTACAATATAAGACAATATTAAAAACCTAACAAATATATTAGTAGGACTTCCTATGATACCAGTTTTTGGATCATAAGTGTTTATGATGCATAGAGGATGGGGTTTGAATTGTAGTATAAAAATTTTCACTAAGACAAAAAAAATCCTCTTATGTTAAAAAGGATGTAATCATAGATCATCTGATGGTCATAGTGTTGAAATTGGAAACAATAATCATTTGATATATCAGATTTCTTTAATGGTATCACAGGTAGCCAATCAATGTATTATTATAAAGATATGTATAAACGTACATTCTAAATTATATTCACAATAGAAAGTAAAACTTGTATAAAAAAAGAAAAAATAAATCTTATAACAGTAAGAATGAATTTCAATATTTATAAATAATTTACTCTTTAACCATAATATTTAAGGATGTCAAGAACCTTATCATAAATAATTCATAATTTTTATACATACTTTAAAGGTTTGTCTTTCCATATTGGGAAATCCCTTGATATGATGATCATTATGGATCTATCTTTTAATACCCTATAATCCCTTGATACGATGATCAATAAAATATTTGTATTCCTAGCCCAAGAATCCCTTGATCTAATGGATTGGATTCAGATATGTATTACTATCCCCAAAATCCCTTGATCTAACCACTAATTGACACAATGAATACAAAAGAAAAACTTTTCTATGGAATTTAAAATCCACAAAAATATTCCTTAGAAATTCAACTATCTATGAAATTAAAAAAAATTATAATGGTGTTCTTGTAGAGGAAAAACATAGATGAATTTATTTTCAAATGAATCATCTCCCAACTTTTCAAATGAACTCATATTTATAGGAAAACCTCCAACGGTCATATTTCAAAATTAGTTCTGATGGCCTCATAAAACTATCACTTGGACATATCATAATGATCTAGATCTTTATCTTGATATCTAATAATTTAATCATCTAATGTCATTTAGTTTAACACCATTAAAATTCTATATTAGATTCCTTCCAATAGAAATAAATCTATATATGCAGAGTATAAACATTGGATAGTCTGATGAACTTACCTATTGTTTGTCAATATAATTAACTGAACAATGGTTAATCTTATGTATTAGTACTAATTTAATTCAAATGAACATGAATTTCATTAGTCTGATAGACATAAAATAAGTATAACTACTGGTCATTACAATTGTTGTTCTGGTGCATCAGACACACCTTCAGTCTAATGGATTGGATGGAAGAATAAAATTTTCTATTCATTTTATATTATAAATATTTCTAAGTTTAGTATAATATAATGTTTTCTATAAAAAAATACTAAAACCTATGGGAAATACAATGTTATTAGAAATAGTTTTAAGAAAGTGTTTGTGATTTCCAAAATAAATGAAAGGAAAATTATAAAGTAATACTTTCTACTCAACACTATCACATAATTTGGGACTTGAATAATTGTTTTAGTAATTAAATTATCTTTCCCTTTCTACCTTTTAATTTTTTGAGATAAATTACCTTAACACTTGGGGAATTCATTTGAATAGTTGATCGGCTGCCCATGGCTTCGTTAATTCCTTAGGTCGCGAGTAAAATTAGAAATTTATATGCATCACAAACTTTACTAACTACTAGGGAATAGTATAGTATAAGTATGGGGTCAATCCCATGAGGAGGATGCTGTTTTGTAGGGAGAATAAATCTGGTCTTGAATACTTTGTATAAGTCCTTACTAGTTCACTAATATATGAGATTTTTCTAACTAATTTTGGGTTTTAATTAAAGTGATTAAAGAGGGGTCACAATCAAGTCTGAGTATCTAGATAAATGTGATCCTAGTTCTAATCTTGGAAAGGTCCTAATTGATTAGTTAGTGAAGCAAGCAGTAGTTGGTAGTCAACCTTGGTCCAGTATTCTAGTTATGCCTAGGATGTAACTATTCCATGGTCAAGAGGTTAACTACTATCCTGGATGCATTAAGTTCAACTTCTATTATAGAAAGTTCCCTATGCTAATGGTCATAGTCATAGTTTACTTCAATTAGGATAGGGTTGTTTTCTTGACTGTCTGATGGTCATGGAACAATCTCAAAAAAGGGGTTTAGCCTTTTGTTTATATCCTAATTACTAATCCATTTAGGTTTTCCAAGATTGGAACTAGAGATTTAATTAAGCATCTAGATACATCAAATATTGATCCCTATACCGATGCATTTAGCTACTCATGATGGTAATTAAATCAATAAAAGGGGTTAAGGAAATCATAACTATGCTAATGGAATTGAATAAATATGTGAGAAAAATTCAAGAAAAATTTAAATAAAAACTTACTTTAAAGGAACGAAATGGAAAAGAAGTGATTCGAGAATTGAAGGAATTTAAGAAAAAGAATCCATGGATCTTCGATTGAAAATGTAAAATAATTTCAAAGAACTAAAGTAATTAGAGAGGTAAAAGAGAAGAAAATCTCAAATTGAGTCTAAAAGGGAGAGAGAGCAAATCTAATCCCTTTGAAAAGTGCTGCCGAGATGCTCCTTGTATAGGTGAAAATGGTCCTGATGTGTACTAGATCGTCATGTCGTGAACATTAAATCCGCATTATTTTTATGAGGATCTCATGTTTGGAATGTAGATCTTCTATGGATTAATGATGTTTGACCATGGTCACATCTTGTACAGGTGGTCATGACGTATACCCTATGGCCAGCTAGCTTTTCACATTGAATCCGTACATCTTTCTCAGTGTCCGTTTTGACTGGTGTCATGATGTGTATGAGGGATTCTTGATGTGAACTGGTAATTTCTTCAGTCATCATGGTTGGTCATGACTTGGATTCATGGATTGATGTAGGATGTTATCATCAAGTGCATTATGTGAACTTTTCCATCACAGTGTGTACTTGGCCATTTTTGTATCTTTTTTGACTTTTTTATTTGGAACCTTGTAAAGCCCTATTTCCTACAAAATTGGAAATCTACCACATGCATTATCTAGTATATGAATGAAAAACATAAGAAAAATGACAGAAAAATATAAATAACATTTAGGTTTATCAAATCCCCCCACACTTGAATCATTTCTTGTCTTCAAGAAAAATATCTCAACAAATATTTCAAAAGGATAAGCAATTTGGAAAGAAATAAATGTGTGTTATGTCCATGCAATTAAATTAAGTGTAAACAGAAAATTAGTCAAATTCTAGTTTTAATCCAACCTAGTAAATATGTCATGCCTCATAGTTTAGGTTTTAAAAATAAATTCTATTCTTTTAATCATAATATTTCAACTATTCCCTAATCTATATGTCCAGTTTCAATTTACCTCACCATGATTTTATGTCATCACTCAGGGTAAAATGTATGCAAGGTATGCTCGTACCCTGAGTCCATGTTCCTAACCCTAGTCTTTCACTGGTTCTATCATCTCCACTGTGTAAAGACAAGTATAAAAATAATCTTGAGGGCTTTTATCAACAAGGTTATGATGACTTTGAGTCTGTTGGTAGGTAGAATGTGAAAATTAGGCTCAAAAGGACGGTAATATCTAAAGTATAATGTAAATGCAACAAGATAAGTGTGACAAAAATCCTCCATCTGGTGAGTTAGGTTCATACTCCATTAGCTCAGGTTAGATCCATATGTATCACAAGTAAGTAGATAAAGAAATTATTCTGTTCCTTTTCTTTTTCTTTTTCTTTTTTATTTTTTAAAAGTTATGCCTAGGATAGATATCACATCCATTACCTAACCACATATGATCCTTCCAGGGATTCATCAGTCTCAAAAATGGTGATTTTTGACCGTATTAGTACACAACCCATATCATTGTTTTCTTTTTCAAAGGAATAAAATATGAATGAGATACAACAAAAAGGAATATGGATCATAACCTGGTAGCTAGGTGAGAACATTGTACATCTCTAAAAGTGAAAGAATCCCATGCTATCTGAATGCCTCCTCCACACTTGTTCAAAAAATAATTTTCAAGAATTGTACAAATAGTAGTGTAGGAAGGGAAATAGGATTGAAATATCTTTTCTTATAACAGTTTATTCATGGAAATTAAGGGCTAAAAAAAGATATATGTCAGGTTGGTCTCAGGTAAAGTTGCTATCAAAGGCTGCCTCAATAATTTTAAAATTACACTTGTTCAGTCATTGGTATGTTAAGATCTCAATGAAAGTTCTAGAAGGTTTCCATGTCCCAGGTATCTCTCAAGAAATATGCATAGAAAATAAAATGAGATTGAAGTCTTATAATCCTCTCAAATACTGATAATACAAATAAACAATAGCAATTATAAAGGGCATAAATACTATGTAGTGAGTTAATTAATCATGATTTCAATGATTTTAAATTTTAATTAAACTTAAAAGATAAAAAATCATTCTAAAATGCTAAGCATGGGTGAAACATGGTTCTTAACATTCTTCTTGTTAACTTTATCTTTAATTTAAATCTGTATAACATTTTTCAAATTTTCATCATTCTTATTCATTTATAAAATGTCTCATAGAATAGTGAGAACAAACAAAAATTCTAGTGTATCTTAGTAAAAATATGAGAAAGACCCCCCACATTTAAAAGTAGACTGTTTCCCCACTGTTTATGAGATAATGGGTGGGAGTGGTGTGGCAGTGAATATTTTGAATTGAATTGACATGGCAGTGATAAAAAAATTTCAAAATAGGAAATTAGGAGATTTCTAAGATGAAGTGGTAAACCATGGGGGTGTCTAAGTTGTCTTAACATTGAAGTTTTGATGCACCTACAAAATATTTTAGTAAAAAAATACTAGAATATAGAACAAATGTTAATCCACTGGTTTAAACATTTGAATAATTGAGAAATACGCAAATGTAAAAATAAGGAATAATAGTAACCATTTTATTTATTTAATGAAAGTTTTTACACAATAATTCAATGAAACACTGAAAATTACAAGACTCAAACAAAACTGAAAAAAACTGTGGGTTTACTACCATAAAGCACTAACATATCATCATCAGCTAGAATGGTACACCAAAAATTCAAATAGTGGGACCACCAGCTCAGTTTCTACTCTTGTGCTTGTAGGTATTGGTTGTCATGTCCTCAAGTTTATGTGGTTGCTTAACTAGATTCACAACTTCAGGTGCATCTTGACCGAATATTAAATGTGGTAGAAATGGAATCCTTGGTGGAGGTGGTTTTTGTTGCTGGTTTATTTACAATGATAAAACATGAAGTTGATTATCGATATTTGTGACACACTCGGTTACTCTTTGCAGAAGAACAGACAGAGGAATGAGTCCATCTATAACATCAAACGACTCAGAAGCGCTAGACATTTCTAAGGAAAAAGAAAAAGGAAGAAAAATTAATCACACTTGAAAAAAGGGAAAATAAAGAAAATAATGTACACAAATATCCTAGTGTAGTACAAAATAAGGAGAAATAAATAATCTCACCCCAACAAAAATGTCCCAAATCCCAAAAAGTATGAAAATAAAAAACAGTGCTCTGGGCCAAAAATATCCCCCATGGTCAGACTAGCGTCAGAATATGGAACAAACTAAGAAGCTAAATCATATTTGGTAGCAAGAACAGTGGTAGGTGGGACTAAGGCTGATGGTGGTGTGGTGTAGGTGGGAAGATAGGATGGGGTGGGTTGTGGGGAATCCCTAATCCATATAGTGGCTATGTATATGGAAGTTGGATCAATGAAAGGGATTTTAGGAGTGGGCTCAGTGGGATGTCCCTTACACTTCTGAGCCAGCTCGGCCAGGAAATTCTACTGAGTAGTAGGGTCCGTGACATTGGGTGGCAGGTCTGAGGGTAGAGAGGGAGAGGTGGGAAGGGTGGATGAGGAAGGGCTATCAGTAGTAGATGGTGAAGGGGTAAGTGAGGAAGGCTCAATTAAGGGAAGGAGGAGGTGGGCAGCGAGCTGGTGCTGATTCGCTAGGACACACTAGATTAGTACCCACATTTCAGAAGGAGTAGGATGGGTATGTGTAGGCTAGGTGGATGGGGTGGTGGTTGGGGCAGCCAGTGGCTGGGTAGAATGGTCTACTGTTGCTGCCAGTGTCTGCTCCTATGGATCAACCTTCTGAGGTGCATTCGGCTGGGGTAAAGGATCCTGGACTCCAAGAACCCAAAAATAGATGTTTCGCTCCTTCACCAGCATCCTCATATTTTGCAGGAGCACAAGGTCAATCATCTCAACTAGGCCTATTGAGGTGAGGGGCTATGAGGCATCGAAAATGTGGAGGTATCTGGCCAACCTGGTTATGAATGATCCACCCATAAGTGTGCCCCACCTCCTCTGTGCCAACACATTATAGTTTGAGGAGAACAGAGTAGCCATGTTGATGGGAGGTCCACACATGGTAGCATTTAGGATAAGAACATGAAGCTAGATGATGCTTCCATGGGTATCACCTCACGCGAACCATCCATGTTCCATGGACCAGTGTTGTATACACAGGGCTAGAGTCCTTAGTTGGGTGGCCTTCGCTAAACTGGGATCATGATAGGATCAGGGGTCATGAGAAATAAGATTCCAAAGTCTCAGTGCATCCTCTCAAGAAAGCCTCATCTGCAACATAGGATAAATTTCTGAGATCACGAACTCCTCGATGTAGATACTAAGTCCTACAGCAAACTCAATCATGGTGAGCTGGTGTGGCTTTCCTCTAAGTCTGATGATAAGGGCATCCACCAATATGTCAAAGGTGGAAAATAACTCCAAAAAAAACTCTCTATATATATCTTCCAACATCAATGATGACGCCGACGTGCAGCATCTCTAATAAGCTAAGGACGACATGTGCGACATTCATCATCGTAAGAACAACCATATCCAGAGTGTTGTTGCTACTCATGAGATTAGATTGGAGATGAATGAGATTAACCCAGTGCTGTGGGTTTTCAAATAACAGCACCAGGTGTAATTGAAGGTTATCATCCATAGACGAGGAGGATCTCATGTCTTGCGAAGAGGATGCAACACATGGGCGCTTAGCAGGAGGCTACTGGCTTGTAGAGGTAGATGAAGAACACGATGATGATGGAGAAGCTTCATGCTGTAATCTTTTGGTGTGTTCCATGGAGTGGAAGAGGAGAAGGTCGTGCACTGGAATAAGGGTAGGAGGGAGGTTGTGGATGACAAGAAGAAGGAAGGGAGGATGGGTTGCACGGGGGAGGTTGTGGGTTAAGAGGAGGGTCACAAGTTGTGACGAGAGAAGGGGAAGGGTTACCGATTGTGACCCTTTGATAAATTTTAAAAACCGACCTAAGCTGAGTCACGATGTGTACTTTATGGTCACTTCGTGAACCTTGAGAAAAAATGAGTTTTAGTGTGACAAGGGGTCACTTTGTGACCTGTGGGTTCACGAAATGTACTTTATTGGTTTATTTTGTATTTTCCTCCTTTATTTCCTCGCCTATTTATTCAAACAAAAATAAGACTCCAAAGATACTTTGTTCTATTATAACTTAACTAGATCCTATCCTGGGTTGATTCCCAGTCATCGCTTCATTTATAGTCGAGATCTTGAGTCAATTAAAGATCATTTAGTGACATTGTTCTCACAAATTGGTTCATGAAACATCTTCAATCCAGGATCATGTATTTTTTATAGTGATATATCCATGTATAACATGGAGTGGAAAATAATGGGTAAGGAGGAGGATCACCCTAGAAATGATTACTTTAAAATACTGGGCTGAATGATGGATGGAATCAACGAAGGCACCACCTATCCAGTGGGTGGTTCAATAAAGTTGACTTTTTTAAAGTCACAAACTCCTTTTTCTATAATAGAGTCATCACATTCCTACTTCTTAGTCATGTAATCTTCCCTATTCTGGGTAAGAGATATGTTGTTATAGTCCTTGTTGTCATTTGAGGGTTTCACAGATCGAATCAAGTTGAACACAACTTGTTCTTATCCTAATCTAAATATGATAAATCCTTGGTTCACATAAATTATTTCCTTTCCTGTATCTAGGAATGGTATTCCACATATAATAGAAATTTCACCTTCTTATTCCATTTCTAACACTAGGAAATTAGATGGGAAGATGAACTTTTCAACTTTTACTAGTACATCTCCCAGAATGCCTTGAGGGTACTTGACCAAGCAATCAACTAATTGAAAATACACCCTTGTCCCATTGATCTATTTGAGTATGATATTATGAAATATAATCATTTTAATAATGTTAATGATTTCTCTAATATCACAAAGTGATCTACTGAATTTTCATGTGCCTATCTCACAGGGGATTGACAAGCTGCTAGGGTCTCTCATATTTGGTGTAATTTCCCACTATACCATAGTAGGGCATTATTAATTTAAATAGATAACTCCTAGGACTTCTTTTTTTATTTTTTTTGATAACAGGTCTTTCAAGAATTTGGCATAAATGGGAATATGGGAAATAACTTCATCAAAAGGGAAGTTGATTTGTAATTGATTGAACATATCCCAAAATTTTTTGTATTGTGCCTCATACCTAATTTGTCTCACTCTCTCTAGATAGGGAAGATGTGGCTGGTATGGAGGTGGGGAAAGATACACAAGTTCCTTCTATTTCTTATGTATACGTTCCTTTGGTACTTCTTCATGATGTAAGGTGGGATCAGTTTTTTCATCAGGTACTGGTTGTTTTCTCATCTCTTCTTTATGTGACCTTGCTTCTTTGGGTTGTTGGAAGCCTATAATATTTCCACTTCTCAGTACCACTACCTTATCTTCCTCTCGTGGTTATGTCTTAGTGTTACCAGGTAGTGTACCTGGTAATCTCTCAGATAAGGGCTTTGAGATTTGACCCATTTTCACTTCTAGGTTCCTTAGCGTAGCTCTATGGTTCTGCATATTTGTCTCATGGGTCATCATTATTTGATCATAATTTTTCACAAATGACGCTAGGAGGTTTTCCATATTTCTTTTCATTGGATCTTGATGAGGTCTTGGATGAGGTGGCTGAATTTTTTGCGCTCTTTGAGGGAATGTTTGTTGTTGATCTTGTGGTCTTGGTGTAGAGTTCATCAGAGGGTATCCTACTGGTACTCGAGACCTGAATTGGTTATGTACTCATCTCGGTTGAAAATAACCTTGATTGTTTTGAGGTTTCTGCTGAGAAGGCCACTAAAGATAGTACTGTTGCTACTAGATTGGCAGGTTTGGTTGATTGTAATTGATGTAATTACAATCTTGTTGTGGTTATTCATATCAAGCTTTGTAGTCTTGATATAGATGCGGGTCACTGCACATATCACATGATTGTAATTCCATTAGAAGGACAGGAAGGGGTTGATTAGTTGGTATTTGAAATGCTTCTAACATTTTAGTGAGGGCTTTTACTGGCACTATTAGCCTTGTGGTCTCATAAATTTGGTGGATTCTATGCCGTGGTGGTCCACAATCACTCTGACACATACTATAATTGTGAGAGACTTCATCTAAAATGGATTTTACGGATTTAAAAGTCTTGAACCTGAGACCTCCATCAACGGTTGTATCGAAAACATTATGTGCCGCTAGCTAGAGTACTTGATAGAATGTTTTGATTTATATCCATATATCTAGTCCACGATGTGGAAACTTTCTCATTAATTATTTAAAGCAGTCCCATGCTTCCCAAGCATATTCTCCATCAATTTGGTTGAAATTTTGGATATCCATCCAGAGATTCTAGGTTCAGATGTCTGAGAAGTACTTGTCCAGAAACTTTTTGGCTAGTTTGTCCCAAGTCATAATTGACTCGGGAGATTGACTCTTTAGCCAGTCTTGGGCTCTGTCTTATAAGGAGAATGGGAGTACTCGAAGTCCTGTTGAATTTGATGAAACTCCATGGTTGTGAAAGGTATCACAGACCTCCAGGAAGTTGGCAATATGTTCATGTAGATCTTCACTCTGAAGACCGCTAGATTGCTCCATGTTCTAGATCATATGAATGAGTCTAGGTTTTATCTAAAATGTTTGGGCTTGGACAGGGGGATGAACAATAATAGGAGTGACGCCATGGATTGGTGGAAAGACATATTCCATGATTGTTTTCTCCTATTTCATTATTGGGTGCTCTCCTAGAATGATTTGATGGTTGGGATTTGGCGGGTTAGGTCATGCAAGGTGGAATTTCTCAGCCATTGCTGACTGAAGAAGAGAATATATATTCCTTTCAATCTCAGGATCTAAGTAAAAAAAAGATATTGTGCATCAAGAGTACTTGAACGAGTCAAAGGACCTTGGTACATGCATGGGGTGAATGAAAAAAGGAAAACGAAAATACACAATTGTGTCTAGAAACAGAGGAAAGGGGGTGAGGGAAAGGTAATCCTAGAACTAGACCAGAGTCACAATCCTGAAGAAGTAGCGTTGCTCCCTAAAAATGATGCCAAAATTTGATCGGCCACCCAAGGAATCGTTAATTCCATAGGGCACAAATCAAATTAGTAATTTATATGTGTCCCAAACATTACTAACTACTAGAGTGAAATATATTAGATGTCCGGGGTCGATCCAATGAGGAGGATACTATACTATAGGGAGAAGAAATCTAGTCTTGAATCCTTTACAGGAGTCCTTACTAGTTGACTAAGATTTGGGAGTTTTATAACTAATTTTGGTTTTTACTTCAAGTGATTAAATAGGGGTTGAGGTCAAGTCCGAGTATCTAGATGAAGGTGGTCCTATTTCTAATCTTGGCAAGGTCTTAAGTGCTTAGTATATGAAGAAAGTAGTAGGTTCTAGTCAACATTGGTCCAATATTCTAGTTTTACCTAGGATGTAACTATTACATGGTCAAGAGGCTAGCCACATTCATAGATGCATTACCTTCAGAATATATTGCCGAAATTTCCCTAAGCTAATGGTCATAGTCATAGTTTACTTCAATTAGGATTGGGTTTTTTTCCTGACTACCCGATGGTCACAATACAGTCACAGAAATGGGTTTTGTCCATTGTTTTATATCCTAATTACTAATCCATTTAGGTTTTCCATGATTAGAACTAGATATTTAATTAAGCGTCTAGATACATCGAATATTGATCCCTACACTGATGCATTTATCTTCTCATGGTGGTAATTAAAGTAATAAAAGTAGTAATGGAAATCATAATTATTAAAATGGAATTGAGTAAATATGTGATGAACAAGAAAGAAATTTTTTAATAAAAACTTAATTTAAATTAATGAAATGGAAACAAAGTGATTCACGAATTGAAGGCAATGAAGAAAAGGAATCCACGTCTCTTTGATTGCAAATGTAAAATAATAAGAAAGAACTAAAGTGTTTAGAGGGGGGAAAGAGAAGAAAATATCAAAAGGAGTATAAAATGGAGAGAGATCTAATCCAATAACTTTGAAAAGTGTTGCTGATCTTCTCCTTGTATATGGCATCCCGCCTTTTTATTACATAACTTTTCATTACATTTTACAATGAGAGGATCTTTAAAGTCTAGTGTCTTCGAAATCAGGCACATAATACATGAAAACAAAATAAAACATTCTTCTAAACCACTCATAAGGCTTCATAATAGGGTCATCCTATGTACAATTATTTCATCTCATATCTTGGAGACATACATCAAAGAAAAGGGTGAGCAGAAGGCTCAGTAAGGAAAACAGGTGAAACAGTTGACATGTGATCTTGAGCAATATTAATAAGAACATGATAAAAATCATAAAGACATGAGAAATGGAAGAATATGAATATCATGATAAAAATGACATGAATCGTAACTTGAATATGTGGCTACAACATTTCATTTAGACATTCATGAACATATTAGAAAGGTTTATCCCCGATGTGTCATAAAAATTACAAAGGTTATTCACCATGGTATCGTGAAACTTATCACCTCTAGAGATTAATTATTTACCCAATGAATTAGAGTGATATTAGGGAGCACCATTAATATTTCTTTAATTTCATGTGATAAACATAGATCATAATAAAATATTTCATAAATATCCCATAGAGAATAAAATAAATGGGTTTCATTTCCAAATCGTGACGTTTTAAAAGTTCTTAAAAATAAGATCATTATGTCATTTATAAACCATGGAAAGGGAGTGAGGGATATATTTTTGTCAATTAAAGAATAACTTATATCATATATAAATATTAATGAACACCCATAGAAACTAAATAGGTCTAGGTATTCACAAAAATTAAACAAGAGAATTTCTGGAGAGAAAGATATAGAAATTTTGAGGCAAAATTTCTGCAGCATAACATATATATAACATGGTTTAATAAAACATTGAAAAGAGAAGAGAAAAGGGTCACAAACTCATAAATAATTCACAATACAGTATGGTTACATAATAATATCATTTTATGGATATTTTAATGACATACTTTATGTAAAGTAAACATGAAAGAAAAGTGAAGATGTGATTTCTTTTACGAGAAATTCGGCAGCCTAACAACGTCACTTAAAAATTCAGAAAACAAATTGATGAGAGCGAAAAGGGTCTCTAAATAATTATACATGAAATGGAAAGTAATTAGAAAATATAAGAACATACCATCAACATAAGAATATGGAAATAATAAGACACAACATAAAGGAAGTCATGGATTTAAAGAGAAGGGTGAAATATTCCCTTACCTTGAAGAGTAACTTTGAAGGCTTGAAGGTCGGGACCTTGGGAGGCTTGAGGAAAACTTTTGAGGACTAATTTGGAGGTAAGGAGACCAGAAATTCATTGAGGATGATTTTGGAATGAAATTAATGAGGTAAATGGCTTGGTATTTATAGGAAAAGTGAGTGAATAAATTATTACTTTCCAAGGGACACCTCATCGGTGGTATTTGCAAAACTATGGGCTTGCCCAAGGTATTTGCCCATGGTATTGGCCAATTGGGACATATCATATAATATCTTACTATTCATAAGTCTAGCAGAAATCTTACATAATTATTACATCATTAATGAGGTCATTAAACACCTGAAACTCAAAACCGCATTTTTACTATTCACCGAAAATTCAACTGTTTTAGAAAAATCCAAAAAATTCACCCTAATCTTATATTGATGATCTTAATTGAAAAAAGAACTCCATTTTTTGAAAATAATTTTCTAAATATTTTTAATTTAATTTTTATGTAAAATCATTATTTATTCTAAAAATACAACCTTAAAACTATAACTCATTTTGTAACACCTTAAAAACGTTATCAAGGTCCCATAAAATTATCGTATAACCATAATATGATAAAGCAAAAATTTATGTTTACATTTTTTGAAAATAAATTTCAATTTTAATTTATTAAATTAATTATAAAATTTCAAATAAAATATTTATGACATACAAAAATACCAAAACTTATACTATGATCATTTTTTTCAACTATAAGATGTTTAAATTGTATTTATACATCCATGGGTGAAGTTTCTAATTTTTTTCCATTTTACTATTCAATACTATTCATTACTATTCATATGGGTATGTTACTTTTCAAACATTACTATTCACTAAAAATCAAGTTGATCTTATTAGACTCTAAAATTCTCACTGATCACAACTGTAGAAGATCATTTTTTGAAAATAATTTCACATTATTAATTATTTAAAGAATAAAAAATATTTTAAAATACCCTTTTTTCCTAAATTCATCAATAATACACATCCTATATTTATCCGGATATTTGAAATTCATAAACTTTTCCATAATAAGAAATAACAATTTTATTTATATAAAAGGATCACACAAAGAAGCAAAGGTCTCGTTACATAGCCCCTTATAACACCAGCATATGACCTAAGTGTAGGTGGGCTATGGTGATATAATCTTGGGGTGGCTCGACCATGATTACCCAAGTGGTGATTTCTATCAGCCTGAACTTCTCCCTTAGGTGATTCCGTTCGAGGTTCATATGTTGAAGTTCGGCTTAAGATTGGTCCAGAGAAAAGCCTAGTGATTCTACCTCCTTCCCAAACCCCGACAGATGGGCTTCATATGGATTGAGTCTACTGGATGAGGCCATTCAATCTTCTTTCTGTATTAATTAACCAAGATAACTGTATTTATAAAAACACAATGTTTAAGATTATAGTTTCCAACAGTCATATTGACCAATGGTCATATTGACCAACAGTCATATTGACCGACTGTCATATAACAGTCGAAACCCAACGGTCTCATTTTAATTATACCCACTTCATTAATTAAAGGATATATTTTTGTTGATTATAAAATAAAATAACACACAAATTTAGGAAACAAATATAATGAAAAAGTTTGGGTCTTTACATTCTTCTCCCCTTAAGAAATTTCATCCCCGAAATTTTATCTCATACCCTGTGATGGGAAAAGGTATGGGTACTTCTATCTCATGGAATCCTCTGATTCCCACATGGATTCTTCACATTTGTGGTTCATCCACAACACCTTAACAAGGTGGGTAGACTTTTTGCATAGAACCTTGTCTCTACGATCCAAGATCTCCACCGGCTACTCCTCATAAGAGAGGCCATGTTCCAGTTGTACCACCTCTGGATTTAGTACATGTGAAGGGTTAGGTATGTACTTCCTCAAGAGGGATACATTGAAGACATGATGAACTTATGCTATGTTTTGAGTAATTACAAGCTGATAGGCCACAACTACCACATGATCAAGGATTTCATAGTGGCCAATGTACCTAGGGTTGGGCTTCCCTTTCTTCCCAAAACTCCTAACTCTCTTCAAAGGTGAAATCTAAAGAAATACTTTTTCACCAAAACCAAACTCCAAGTCCCTTCGGTGGTTGTTGGCATAGCTATTTTTCTAAGTCTGAGCAGCCTTAATGTGTTGTTGGATGTCATGGGCCTTATCTATCATCTCCTGCACAAGATTAGGCCCAAGAAGATTTCTCTCACCAAATTCATCCCAACAAGTAGAATTTCTACATCCCTTACCATATAGAGCTTCATAGGGTGCCATTTGAATGCTTGAGTGGAAGATATTGTTGTAAGAGAACTCAACTAAAGAGAGATGTTGATCCCATACACCTTTAAATTCTATTGAGCAAGTTCTCAGCATGTCCTCAAGTGTTTTAATAGTCCTTTCAGATTGGCCATCAGTTTGGGGGTGATAGGAAATACTGAAATTCAATTCAGTGCTCAGAGCTTGTTGAAGTCTTCTCAAGATTTTTTATGTGAACCTTGGATCACGATTAGATATGATAGAAAATGGAACTCCATGCATCCTTACCACTTCCTTCATGTAAATCTTGGCAAGTTGATCAAGAGATAAATCTTCCTGAATGGAGATAAAATGGGCAGTCTTGGTGAGACAGTCCACAATAACCCATATCGCATTATTTCCTTTGGATGTTCTCAGGAGACTAGTGATGAATTCCATAGTGATATTGTCCCACTTCCATGATGGTATGAGTATTGGTTGCAATAACCCTTTAAGAAGTTGTCTCTCCACCTTCACTTGCTGACATATCAGTCACCTTGACGTGTAGTCAGCAATCTCCCTTTTCATGTTATCCCACCAATAATGATCATGAAGGTCCCTATACATTTTTGTGCTACCAAGATGTATATAGAAAGTAGAGATATGAGATTAATCCATCAACTCCATCTTTATTTCTGGAATATATGGAACACATAGTTTTGTACTAAATTTTAGTAGACTTTCTTGATTAGTATTGAACTCAGGATACTTCCCATCCTTCACAGCCACAAACTTCTTTTGTAACAAAGGATATTCTTTATGATATTTCTTGATCTTATCTAGTAATGATGATTGAGAAATCATTTGGGTTAGGGTTGATGATATCCCTTAAATTATAATTCCCATGTCCAGTTTTACTAGGTCATTGATCAAAGGTTCTCTTTGAATCCTCATAATGAATAGAACAACTGGGTCTTTTCTGATTAATGCATCAGCAACTTTATTTTCTCTTCTAGGATGATAATTAATTGAACAATCATAGTCTTTGATAAGTTCCAACCATATCCTTTGTTTCATGTTCAATTCCTTTTGTGTGAAAATATACTTCAAACATTTATGGTCTATGTAGATATCACATTTATCCCCATAAAGATAGTGCCTCCATATCTTCAGAGCAAAAATGACCGCAACCAGCTCCAGATCATGTGTAGGATAGTTCTGCTCATGAGTCTTCAACTATTGAGATGCATAAGAAATGAATTGGTCATTTTTCATAAGGACGCACCCAAGCCCTTTTAGAGACGCATCACTAAAAATAACAAATCCTTCTCCACTTGAGGGAAGATTTAACACAGGTGCAGTAACCAATCTCTTCTTTAGCTCTTGAAAACTTTCCTCACACTCCTTTGTCCATATGAACTTGACCCCCTTTTCGAGTTAAATTTGTTAATGGATTAGAAAGTTGTGAAATGTTTTTCACAAACCTTCTATAATATCCCACTAATCCAAGGAAACTATGAATCTCAATTATTGTTGTAGGCTAAGGCCAATACTCTACAAATTTTTTCTTTGCAGGGTCAACTGTGATTCCTTCATTGGTAACAACGTTCCCCAAGAAAGAAACTTTTTGTAACTAGAATTCACATTTACTGAACTTTCCAAAAAGCCTTTCCTTCTGTAGAGTTTAAAAAATAACGCTTATATGATCCTCATGCGCGTCACGAATTTTGAAATATATCAGAATATCATCAATAAAAACTACCAAAAATTTATCAAGGTAGTACTTAAAGACTCTATTCATCAAATCCATAAAAATAGAAGGTGCATTAGTCAATCCAAAAGGCATAACAATAAACTCATAATGCCCATATCTAGATTGGAAGGTAGTTTTTGGAATATCTTCTTTCTTCACCCTTAATTGATGATAACCACATCAAAGATCAATCTTAGAGAAGAATTGATCCCCACAAAGTTGGTCAAATAAGTCATCAATTTTTGGATGATGGTATTTGTTCTTTACTGTGATCCCGTTAAGTTCTCTGTAATCAATGCATATCCACATTGATCCATCATTCTTCTTCACAAAGAGAATAAGTGCTCCCCAAGGAGACACACTCGGTTGGATAAACCCCTTCTCTAAAAGATATTGGATTTGTTTCTTTAATTACTCCAACTCCAAATTTTCCATCCAATCTGGGGTTTTGATATTGGATGAGATCTAGGTATGAGTTCAATAGAGAACTCTACCTCTCATTCTGGGGGAGGTCCAAGAAACTTCTTAGGAAATACATCAACGTATTCCTTGACGATGAGAACATTTTCTATCCTAAAACTCTCATTTCCTTCTTTTTATTCACTAATAAATTCCATAAAGAAGGATATAGAAGGTTCTTATAGACAAAGATCAGGTTTATATATCTCTCCTTGGAAGATAACTATAGGTTTTCCATTCAAAAATACTGAGATTTCCTTACTTCTGCATTTAATATTAGAATTATACATTTAGAGCCAGTCCATACCTAGTATAATGTTGAATTCCATCATGGGAATGACTACTAGATTTGAAATAATATTGTGGTCACAAAAGTAAATACTAAAGTTTCTAAACACTGACGATGCTTGGATATTCCCACCAGGAGTCCTGATTGATAACTCTACTTTTAGAAAGTCAGGGGTTGATTCTAAATTCTTTGCAAACTTAGAGGAAATAAAGGAATGTGTAGAACCATAATCAAACAAAGTACTTTCTATATTTGAGAGAACAAAAAGAGTACCTTCTACCACATCATTTGGAGCTTCAACTTTAGCTACCATGATATCAAAAGCACGAACTTTCTCCCTTGGACTTTTCTGAGGTTGATGATGGTTCCCCTCCACTGCCCTCAGACTTGGACAGTGATTGGAAAAGTGCCCAAGTAGTCCACAATTAAAGAAATGGACAACAGGTAGGGCCTGCACTATCTTCCCCTTGTCGTTAGTGTTTGGAAGTTGAGGTTTCACCTCACTACGACAATTCCTCACAATATGGCCATCTCTTCCACACTTTTAGCATTTTACACTCTCGAGCAGGCAGTTACCTGAATAATTCTTCCCACATTTATTACACATGGGACGTTGCACTTGCTTTCCTCCTCTTCCTTGATCAAAGCTACTCCCTAATCTTGGCTCTATCAGCCTCTTTTTGTCATTGGATTTATGAAACCACTGCGTCTCACCAAACACCAATTCAACTTTCATCGCGCTTCGCATGATCTCCTCATAGCTGTCATAATATCGGTTGGCTAGATTCTTTCGTAGATGAGGTCTCAGTCCACCGAAGAATACATCAACCTTGCCATTTGGATCCATGAAAAATCTAGAGGTGTAATGTGAAATCCTTATGAAGTTCATCTTGCAGCTTCCCACAGATTCATTCTCCTTCTGCTTCTACTCGAGAAACTCCTTCTCCATTCTTGTTCTTAGGGAACGAGGGAAATACTTACTGAATAAGATCCCTATGAACTCTTCCCACTCCATATCTTCAAACTCCACTCTTTGCCTCATGTTTTTAATCATATCCCACCACTGATCATATTCTCATTCAAAGCGATAGACAGCCATAGTGACCTTCTCTTGCTCTGAACAACGGATCATATAAAAGTTCTTCTCGATAGAGCTGATCCACTGCTCAAAAAGCAATGGGTAAGTCGATCCACAAAAGGTTTGTGGTCGTTGATGCATAAAGAAATCAACATAATGTTGTTCCCTTCATGGTTATATTGGTCTCTTAGCTTGATTTAAGTTATTTACCATAACTTGAGTCAGTTGGTTCATCATTCACATGAATTTTCCATTACGGCTTCCATCGGAGGGCTGTCAGTGCATGGTCCATTGCGATCACCATTTGCATGGTTCCACCTATTCCCTACCATTTTCTAAAGAAATAAAACCATAGTGAGAAACTTATTTCATTTAATATTCTTTTAACTATAAAGGATTTTATGTCTTAAAACTTCATGCTTGAACAATTACATTTCTCTATAATTCCTTCATGATGTTTCCTAAAAAGATTATGATTAACCAAACATATCCCCCAGGAGTGTCATAACCAAGAGTGAATCAAGGCCTGTTGTCATGTACCAGGATACCCTAGGTCAATCCCAAAACTCCTTGTCAGATTTTTCACTCCAAGGTAACTTTGTGCCAGAGCCGCCTCAACTAGCTCGTATCCAGACAGGGATGTATTTTCTTGATAAATCACTTACTCAATACTCACCAAAATACTAGGAAGTTTTCCTATATTTAAACTTTTATATAGGATTCTTAATAAATTTTTCATATCCTAATTTTCATAAATTACTAAACTATCCTTTGATACTGACTATGGAATCCCGCCTTTTAATTACTAACTTTTCATTACATTTTACAAACAGAGGATCTATAAAGTCTAGTGTCTTAGAAATCAAGAACATAATACATTAAAACAACATACAAAATTCTTATAAACCACTCATAAGGCTTCATAATAGGTTCATCCTATGTAAAATTACTACATCTCATATCTTGGAGACATACATCAATGAAAAGGGTGAGCATAAGGCTTAGTAAGGAAAACAAGTGAAACAATTGACATGTTATCTTGAGCAATATTAATAAGAAAATGATAAAAATAATAAGGACATGAGAAATGGAATAATTGGAATATAATGATAAAAATGACATGATTCATAACTTGAATATGTGGCTACAACATTTCATTTAGACATTAATGAACATATCACCAAGGTTTATCCATGAGGTGTCATAAAAATTACCAAGGTTATTCACCAAGGTATCCTGAAACTTGTCATATCTAGAGATTAATTATTTACACAATGCATTGGATCGCTATAAAAGAAACACCCTGAATATGTCTTTAATTTCATGTGATCCACATATATAATAATAAAACATTTCATAAATAACCCATATAGAATAAAAGAAATGGGTTTCATTTCAAAATCGTGACGTTTTAAAAGTTCTTAAAAATAAGATCATTATGTCATTTATAACCCATGGAAAGGGAGTGAGGATTATATGTATGTAAATTACAGAATCAAATATATCATCTGTATATATTTATTAACACCCATATAAATGAAATAGGTCTTGATATTCACATAAATAAAACAAGAGAATTTCTGGAGAGAAAGAGATAGAAATTTTGAGGCGAAATTTCTGCAGCCTAACAGCTATATAACATGGTTTTAGAAAACATTGAAAAGAGAAGGGACAAGGGTCACACACTCATAAATAATTAATAATACAGTATGGGTACATAATAATATCATGTTATGGATATTTTAATGACATACCACATGAAAAGTAAACATGAAAGAAAAGAGAAGATGCGATTTCTTTTATGAGAAATTTGGCAGCCTAACGACGTCACTTAAAAATTAGGAAAACAAATTGATGAGGGAGAAAAGGGAATATCAACAATTAGACATGAAAATTGATAGTAATGATAACATATAATAACATACCCTCAACATAAATAGATGGAAACAAGAAGACACAACATAAAAGAAGTCATGTCTTTAAAGAGAAGGGTGAAAGATTCCCTTACCTTGAAGAGTAACTTTGAAAGCTTAAAAGTCGGAACCTTGGGAGGCTTGAGGGGAACTTGGGAGGACTCCTTAGGAGGTAAGGAGACTATAAATTCGTTGAGGATTATTTTTTAATGAAATTAATTAGGGAAATGTCTTGGTATTTATAGGAAAAGTGAGTGAATAAAATATTAATTTCCAAGGGACACCTCATCGATGGTATTTGCAAAACCATGGGCTTTCCCATGGTATTTTCCCATGGTATAGGCCACTTGGGACACATAATAGCATATTTCACTATTCATAAGTCGACCAGAAATCTTACATCATTATTACATCATTAATGATGTCACTAAACACTTGAAACTCAAAACTGCGTTTTTACTATTCACTGAAAATTAAACTGTTTCAGAAAAATCCCAAAAATTCACCATAACCTAATATCGATCATCTGAATTCAAAAATGAACTCCATTTTATGACAGTAATTTTCTATTTTTTTAATTTAATTTTTAAGTAAAATCATTATTTATTCCAAAAATACAACTTTTAAACTATAACTCATTTTGTAACACCTTAAAAAAGTTATCAAGGTCCCATAAAATTATAGTATAACCATAATACGATAAAGTAAAAATTTATGATTAATTTTTTTGAAAATAAATTTCCATTTTAAATTATTAAATTAATTATAAAATTGTAAATAAAATATTTATGACATACAAAAATACAAAAACTTATACTATGATCATTTTCACCTTTAAGATGTTTAAATTGTATTTATACAACCATGGGTGACGTTTCTATTTTTTTTGGCAAATTTACTATTCAATACTATTCATAGGGATATGTTACTATTCATACTTTACTATTCACTAAAAATCATGTTGATCTTATTAGACTCTAAAATTCTCACTGATCACAACTGTAGAAGACCATTTTTTTGAAAATCATTTCACATTATTAATTATTTAAAGAATACAAAAATATTTTAAAATACCCTTTTTTCCTAAATTCATCAATAATAAACATCCTATATTTATCCGGATATTTGAAAGTCACAAACTTTACCATAATAATAAATAGAAATTTTATTTATATAAAAGGATTACACAAAGCAACTAAGGTCTTGTTACATAGCCCCTTATAACACCACCATATGACCTATGTGTAAGGTGTGTTATGGTGATAGAATTTTGGGGTGGCTCAACCAACATTTCCCAAGTGGTGATTTCTATCAGCTTGAACTTCTCCCTTAGGTGATTCTGTTCAAGCTTCATATGTTGAAGTTCAGCTTGGGATTGGTCCAGAGCAAAGCCCAGTGATGCTACCTCCTTCCCAAGCTCTGAAATATGGGCTTCATATGGCCATAGTATACTAGATGAGGCCATTCAATCTTCTTTCTGTATTAATTAACCAAGGTAACTATATTTATAAAAACACAATGTTTAAGATTATATTTTCCAACGGTCATATTGACCAATGATCATATAAAAGTTGAAACCCAATAGTCTCATTTTAATTATACCCACTTCATTAATTAAAGGAAATAGTTTTGTTGAGTTTAAAATAAAATAACACACAAATTTAGGAAACAAATATAATGGAAAAGTTTGGGCTGTTACATTATATAGGAAACAATGGTCACAATGTGTACTTGATCATCATGTCGTGAACATTAAATCCGCATTATTTCAATGAGGATATCTAGAATGGAATGTAGATCTTACATGGATTAATGATGTTTGAACATGGTCACATCATGTATAAGTGGTTTTTGATGTTTACCCCATGGCCAACTAGCTCTTCACAATGAATACTTGCCACTTTCTCAGTGTCTGATTTGAATGGTTTCACGATGTGTATGAGGGATTCACGACATGAACTGGTAATTTCTTTTGTCATCATGGTTGGTCATGGATTAGCTTCATGACTTGATGAAGGCTGTGATCAGTCATCATGATTGTTCATGGCTTGGCTTCATGGCCCGATTTAGGTTGTGATCATCAAGTACACGACGTGAACATGGATATCATGAAATGTACTTGGCCATTTTTGTAACTTTTCTTCCTTTCTTCTTTAGAACCTTATGAAGCCCTATTTCTGGAAAAATTGGACATCTTCCACATGCATTATCTAGTATATGAACAAAAAACATTAGAAAAGTGACAAATAAAAAAATATAACATTTAGTCTTATCAAATCCCCCCATACTTGAATTGTTTCTTATCATCAAGAAAAATATATCAAAAAAAATTTCAAAAGGATAATCCATTTTAATAGCAAGAAATGTGCATTATGTCCATGCAATTAAATTATGTGGAAGAAGAAAGTATCCAAGTTCCAGTTTTAATCCTACCTAGTAATTTTCCATGCCTTATTGTTTAGATTTTCAAAACATATTATATTATTTTAATCATAATATTTTAACTGTTACTTAAACTATATTCCCAGTTACAATTTACCTCACCATGATTTTATCTCATCACTCAAGGTAAAATGTAAGTAAGGTATGATCTTACACTAAGTCCATGTTTCTAACCATAGGCGTTCACTAGTTCTTTCATCTTCACTGTGTAAAGACAAGTATAAAAATAATCTTAAAGACTTTTATCAACAAGGTTCTGATGACTCTGAGGCTGTAGGTAGGTAGGTAGAATGTGAAAATTAATCTCAAAAGGAGGGTAATATATAAAGTATATTGCAGATGAAATAAGATAAGTGTGACAAAATTCCTCTATCTGGCGAGTGAGGTCCATACTCCGTCAGCTCAGGTTAGATCCATATGTATCACAAGTAATTAGATAAAGAAATGATTGTTTTATTTGGTTTTTTCTTTTTCATTTTCATTTTTCAAAATTTATGCCTAGGATAGATCTAAAATCCAATACCTAACCACATATGATCCTTTGAGGGATTCATCAGTCTGGAAAATGGTGATTTTTGACCCTCCTAGTACAGAACCCATATCAAATTTGTAACACCCCGACCCCACTAGGCTGGAGCCAGTGCATTAATTGTGATATTGGCATGGTTAGAAAGAATGATAATCTCAAAGGAATGATAAGTTTAGTAGTCTTGAAGAAAATAGATACATAGATTTAACATAAATTACATTGGATAAGGTTAAAAAGTACAATACATAACAAAAACTAAAAACAACATCCCTAGGAACTCAATAAAAGATCTTATCTTCATCACCTGTTGAAGGTAGACAATGAAAGGGGTGAGCTCAAATGCTCTGTAAGGGTTAAAAATAGTATAATCATGAGTACAATAATAAGATAATCACAATCAATCTGACATAATCAATATGGAATAGTGAATAAATGAACAACTAATGCCATTAATAAACTGAGAATGAAACTACATCCATAGATTTTGTCATAGTGAAAACTTCATTGATAATAATAATAACTGATAATGAATAAAGATAATTCTTATTAATTGGACATCATGTATCTGGAACATGAAACCATAATACCGTAAAGAAAGTTTAGTTCTATGGGTAGAAACCCTTCTGATCTTTTTTTTGGAAACAAACTCGAAGGGTTTGTCGCCAAACTGTTTTGTCTCATGAGACCTACCGATGCATCGAAGGGCTGTAGTGGGACCCAACTGACTCTAAATCCAAGAATTATTTATAAATAGATTCAATACAAGAGAGATATGTATTTACATTATCCGTATATATTAGATGATATAGATTCATCAACATTTCCATAGTCAAAACAACATTCAAAATAAATACCCTATGTAAAATGGTATACGACTTTGACAATAATAATATCCATGATATGAGAATATGGATATTTAAATGGAATATAATATCAATTGAAAAGTGATCTCAAATGGGAATTAGGTACACCACATAAGAAAGAGTAGGTGCACAATTACTAAGCAAGTCACAGTGAAGTGAAAATTGAGACAAAGCTCGTTACCGTGTTGTATTCAATCGAGTCATATGACAAAAGTTAATAACCTCTAAAAGAGTCACAGAATAAAATGAATATAATGGAAACCATGATAAAATATGTCAAATGTCAGTACACTTATACCACATATAATAAATAAGAGTCGAACAATGAAAATCCCACAGAATTGAAGGTGAGATGAGAAAACCTCTTACAAATATTTTGGAACGGCAATGAGTGTTATTTCAAGGTCTTAATGAGGGTTAAAGGGGTATCCCATTATTTATATGTCTAAATGGAAGTATGGGGGAGTTTATAAAACATACCCCATCATTATAAATTAAAAACTAAAGCACACAAGATAGGGTGGATTCTTGAATAAAAGTGAGATAGAGGATCCCTTACCTTATGCTTGAAGGTCTTCTTGACTTGTTATTAAAGACCTGAATAAACAAATTAGGATTATTAATTCATAAGAACAGAACCTATTTTACATGTAAATGATTTATTATAATCCTTTTTAGTTCATTCTAGGCCTTTTTATTGGTTATAAGGTTCAATTTCATTGTTCAGGCTCGTTTGTTTACTTGGTTTTAAATGATTGATTCACTTATATTCAAGTTCGGATAAATATATAAGATGGATGTGGTTGTACATAAATTAAGATATACAATATTAATTAACATCCAATAGATTACATGGTTTTAAATTTAATTTGGGTTACTTAGATTGAAGTCAAATTTTTATAAATATGACCTTAGTGATAACCGTTTTGGTTAATCGGTGGGTTAGATTACGATGACCACTTTTTTTCTTTATAACTTAATACCATGTGTAAAAAAGTATCAAAGAACTAAAAATAGGATATATTACATAATAATCTAGTTCAACCATAACACAAATGGTTTCCTAACCATAATTAAAGATTATAAAAGAAATTGATAAATCGTTGTCCTTGAATGTGCTAAATTCACACATCTCAAACGGTGCTTTCATTTCTTTCAAATAAATGTGGGGAAAGGAGAGAAGAAAATGGAATATATAACATTATCATGAAAAAATTCCAGTACAATTATGTTACTGGATTTATCATAATATTTTGGTGAAGGTAGGTGAGAAAAGAAACAAAAATAAAAGAACTTAAAAGAAAAGAAGGGATTTGAAAGAGGAATTTACCTCTTGAGACTTCCTCCTTGAGAACCTCTTAATGGGAGAGGTTTGGGTCTTTTTATGAGACCAAAGCTTGATGGACATGGGGGAGGAGGTTGGGAAAGTATTTGGATAGAATTTGGAGAAGGCACAAGGCTTGAGAGGAGTGAATGGAGGGGGGGGGGGTGAGAGGGGGTTTTTATAGTGGAGGAGAGAGGGGATTTCTTAATATAAAACTCATTAATTTATTATTTCTCTTCAAGATAAGGAATAATGAGTATTCCATGACTAAGAATACTAATTTTATCATGTGATCCCGAAACAAGTGGGCTTACATCAGCAGAACATCACACATGACTCTATAATTACTCTATTTATCTTAATTTTGCAATTTATGGTATGTCACTATTCATAAAAATTTCAAGTATTTTAGAAAAATCCCAAAAATTTACCCTAACCATTTTTTGACTTGTAGAATCCAAAAATGAAGTCCATTTTTCAAAAATAATTTTCTAAATATGATTAATTAAATATTTAATTAAATCATTATTTAATTGAAATATATAAACACTTAGAATATTCATCTTCATATTTAGGGTGTCTAAATTAATTTATACACTCAAGGGTATGGATACCATTCATAAGAGTCATGTTACTATTCATAAGGGTAAGTTACTATTCCTAAGGGTAGGTTACTATTCATAGGGGTAGGTTACTATTCACCAAAAATTATGTTAATTCTATCAAACTCTAAATATCATCTTGAAAAAAACCATGTATATCATATTTTTAAAATTCAAATCACAGAGCTTGTAAATTTAAGTTTAGTGGCTAAGTTATGGCTATCTTCTATAATTAACCATGTTTTGTTCCATAGGGGCTCAGTGATTCATGAAATATAGGCTACCTAATGAATATAGTGTATTTAAGAGAAACATACCATAAAATGTTTGAGGTTCTACATTATTCCCTCCTTACAAAAATTTCGTCCTCAAAATTCACAAAATATTACATAAAAAGATTTGGGTATGTCTTTAACATAAGCTCCTCAGGCTCCCATGTTGCTTCCTCCATCTTATGGTTCCTCCATAGAACCTTTACCAGAAGAGTCATCCAATTTATCAATACATGTTCTCTAGTATCAAGAATCTTGATAGGCTCTTCACAATAAGATAGATCTAGCTCAAGTTCTACTACTACATAAGTGTGTACATGTTTTGGGTCTGGCATGTACTTTCTTAACATTGACAAGTGGAACACATTGTGAACCTTGGAGAGACTTGGTGGTATTGCCAAACGGTAAGCTACGGCTCCAATTCAGTCCAGAATTTCAAAAGGTCCGATGTACCTGGGACTTAACTTTCCCTTCTTACCGAATCGTATAATACACTTCCATGGAGGTACCTTGAAGAAAACGTGATCTCCTTCTCGAAACTCCAAATCCTTCCTTCGGTTATCTGTATAGCTCTTTTTCCTACTTTGAGCTATTTTGATATGGTTCTGGATAATATTCACCTTTTCTGTTGTTTCTTCAACAAGTTCTGGGCCCATGAGCTTTCCTTCACCAACTTCATCCCAGAAAGTTGGTGTACGACATATCCTCCCATATAATGCTTCATAATGTGCCATCTGAATACTTGAATGAAAGTAATTGTTGTAGGAAAATTCCACGAGAGGTAAATAATGATCTCACATGACTTGAAAATCAGGTGAACAAGACATCAACATGTCTTCCAATGTTTGAATAGTCCGTTCTGATTGTCCATCAGTTTGTGGGTAGTAGGCAGTGCTCAAATGGAGATCAGTATCTAGATCCTTCTGAAGAATTTTCTAGAATCTTGATGTAAAACATGGATCACGATCAGAAACAATCGATAGGGGTACTCCATGAAGTCTCACAACTTCATTAATATATATTCTTTCTAGACGTCCAAGTGGTATATCTTCTCTTATAGAAATAAAATGTGCTGACTTGGTAAGATGATCAACAATGACACATATTGCATCGTTCTTTATAGGAGTCTTTGGTAGTCCCATGACAAAGTCCATCGTGATATTATCCCATTTTCCAATCAGGTATGGGAAGATGTTGCAATACTCCTCCAGGCTGTTTTCTTCTAGCTTTCACTTGTTGACAAACCATACATCTTGACACAAAATCAGAAATCTCCCTCTTCATGTCGTCCCACCAAAAATGTTCCTTCAAATATCTATACATATTAGTGCTACCAGGGTGTATAGAGAAATTGTATCAATGAGCATCATCCAACAATTACATTTTTAGATCAGGTATATCAGGAACACAAAGTCTCTTCCCAAATTTCAAAATTCCATATTCATATACGAAGTCACTCAATATACCATCATTCACAACTTTAATCTTCTTTTGAAACTCTTCTTCATCAGCTTGAGAACTTTTTATCCTTTTCTAGTAAAGATGGTTTGGAAACCATTTGAAAAAGCATTGATGTTTCACCTTCCATGGCTATTCCCATATCCATCTTTACTAGATCCATGAAAATAGTGTAACGACTCGAAATTTTGAATAAATCTTGTTTCCTAATTTTATGTGTTATTTTATTTTATTTTTATACTCAACAAAAATGTTTCATTTGATAACATGAGTATAATTAAAATGAGACCGTTGGGTTTTGACTGTTATATGACCATTGGTCAATATGACCGCTGTAAACTAAACGTTTCAATTATTGTCTCTAAATACAAGCAATCTTGGTTAATTATTATAGAAAGAAGATTTGATGGCCTCACTCAATAGTCTTGGACCAATCGAAGCCCATCTAACACAACATGGGAAGGAGGAAGCACCACTAGGCTTTGCTCTGGACCAAACCCAAGCCGAACTTCATCGTGTGAAGCTAGAACGGAATTGTCTTTGCGAGAAGTTCAAACTGATAGAAATTACTACTCGTGCGATGTTGGCTAGGCCTCCCTCAGATTCTCTCACCTTAGCACACCTTACACTTAAGTCCTATGCTGGTGTGATAAGGGGCTATGTAAGGAGACCGTAACTGCCTTCTGTAATCGTTTGTTTTAAATAAAAATTGGGATTTATTCTTATGATGAAGTTTATGAATTTTCAAATGACCGGATAAATATAGTATGCATATTTTTGATGAATTTTAGAAAAATTATATTTTAAAAATGTTTATGTAAACCTTAAATAATTAAAAATGTGTAATGATTTTCAAAAAATGGTCTTCTACAATTATGTTCAGTACGAAATTTAGAGTCTAATAAGTTCAACTTAATTTTTTATGAATAGTAAATTATGAATAGTTATTTTATGATTAGGATTAGTAATGTGACCAAATGGATTAGTTA
Organism: Viscum album; assembly: GCA_963277665.1. Classification (NCBI taxonomy): domain Eukaryota; kingdom Viridiplantae; phylum Streptophyta; class Magnoliopsida; order Santalales; family Viscaceae; genus Viscum; species Viscum album. Next base: position 1,913,800,216 of record OY728127.1, read on the forward strand.
TCTCACTTAAATAAAGTATTAATATAATCTAGGCACCTTGATTATGTAATGTGATTCAATAAAATGGTTAAATAACAGTTTCATAAATTATTATTCAAGTATTAGTTTTTTTGAGTGAGTAGTGTTTTTTAATTAAAAATTAAATTAAAAATATTTAGAAAATTATATTTATAAAATGGATTTAATTTTTGAACTCAGAGCATCGATATTATGTTAAGTTAATTTTTGGTGATTTTTCTGAAAAAAATGAATTTTCGGTGAATAGTGTATTTATTTAAAAAATAAATTAAAAATATTTAGAAAATTATTTTTATAAAATGGAGTTCATTTTTGAAATCAGAGCGTTGATATTTGGTTAAGGTGAAATTTTGGGATTTTTCTGAGAAAGTTGAATTTTCAGTGAATAGTAAAAATACGGTTTTAGGGTTTCGGTATGTTTAATGACATCATAACTGTGTCATGATGATTTCATGAGATATTTTAAGGGTTGGACGACCAAAGGTGATGAATTATTGTATTTGGGTCCCCATGTGTCCTAACTTCATGGAAATATCATGGGAGAGCACATGGTTTTTAGAAAACCACTTGTGAGGTGTCCCTTGGCCATTAATGCCTTGTCCCCTCACTTTCCCTATAAATACCAAGCCATCCTCTCATCCTTTGGACTCAAAAATAATTCCCAACGAATTTATGGTCTCATTACCTCCTAAGGAGTCCTCCCAAGGTGCCCCCATGCCCTCAAGGTCCCAACCTTTGAGTTTTAAGAGTTAAATTTTTAGGTAAGGGATCTGACCCCCTCTCTTTCTTTTCAAGTGATCTCTTTTATGTCATTTATTTTATGATACATGTTCATATGTTGGAGGATGTTATTTTATATTCATTATACTGTCCTTTTTTATGTTCACATGATGAGAGAACCCCTCTTACTCTCATCATTTCATTTTATGAAAGTTTAAGTGGCGTCGTTAGGCTGCCGAAATTTTTGTAACAGATTCTTTCACCCTTCTCATTTTCAAGTTATATTTTCTTGGCAAGTATTTAAAGTTCCCTTTTATTATGTTGGGGTATGATCTCTATATCTATCATACTGATATCTTATTATCATATGATGAGAGAACCCATTTGATCTCTTCAATTCAGTATTTTGAAGTTTTAAGTGGCACCGTTAGGCTGCCGAATTTTTAAGTGGTTCTTTCACCCTTCTCGTTTTGAAGTTCTACTTTCATGTAAAGTCTTTCAAGTTACTTTTTATTATGTTGGGGTATTATCTATATATCGATCATATTGATCTTTTATGATAATATGATGAGAGACCCCATTTTATCTCTTCAATTCAGTATTTTGAAGTTTTAAGTGGCGCCGTTAGGCTGCCAAATTTTTAAGGGATTCATTCACCTTTCTCATTTTTCAAAGTTCGACTTTCATGTAAAGTCTTTCAAGTTCCTTTTTATTATATTGGGGGTATGATATCTATATCTATCATACTGATGTTTTATTTTCATATGATGAGAGACCCTATTTGATCTCATCAATTCATTTTTTTGAAGTTTAAGTGCCGCCGTTAGGCTGCTGAAATTTCATAAGAGAAATCTTATTTTGTCTTCCTTTCATTTTCTCCATTTAATATGGAACATATTTAAAATTTCATTACCATGTTCATATATCCTTCATATTCTGTCCCTATACTATTTTATGGATCATTTATGAGTGGGTGACCCATGTCCCCTCTCTTTTCAATGTTTTCTAAAACCCTGTAATATAGCCGTTATGCTGTAAAATTTTCATCTCAAAATGCCTCTCTCTTTTTCTCAAAATTATTTTATGTTATTAAGTGAATAGTCAAATCTATTTATTATACAGTTGTATTCACATATATATCAAAATTTTCTATTTTAAATTTTGGGATTTACATACATGAAACCCGCTTTCATTTTTTCGTGGGTTTAAAGTGACATAAAGATCATGTCTTAAAAGCAGTTTTTTAAAAGGTTATGATTATGAAATGAAACCCATTTATTTTATTCTATATGGGTTATTTATGAAATGTGGATAATTATATATGTGGATCACATGATAATAAATTCAAATTTAAGGGTGTGCCCTGATAGCGCTCCAATGCATTGGGTAATGATGTAACCACTAGAGATTACAATTTTCACGATATCTTGGTGAATAACCTTGGTAATTTTCAAATGACACCTTGGGGATGGACCTTGGTGATATGTTCATGATTTTCAATGTTAAATGATGTATCCACATCTTCAAGTTATGAAAAATGTAATTTTTATTATGATATATCTCATGATTTCTTTCTCATGCCTTAAAGTTCTTTTCATGACCTTATTGAAGTATCTCATGTTCACATGTAAAATGTTTCTCTTGTTTCCCTTACTGGGCCTTCTGCTCACCCTTTCTTTTGATGTATGTCCCTAGGTTATGAGATGCAGTAATGAACCCAGTATGAACATGAGTATAATCCTTTCAAGTGTTTAAGAATAATGTTTTATGTTTTCATGTTTTAAGTTCCTAGTTTCCAAGACACTAAACCTTAAAGATCCTTGATTTTGTAAAATGTAATGAACGTTTATGTGATAAAAAGGCGGGATGCGATAAATAGGATCCCTTTCAACTCTCATCTTGTTCTAAAATCCATGATACTTTCTGCTCAAAGCATCTACCACCTTATTTTTCTTCCCCGGGTGGTAGTGTATCATGTAATCATAATCCTTGAGTAGTTCAAGCCATCTCCTTTGTATCATATTGAGTTGTTTCTGTGAGAAAATATTCTTCAAACTCTTGTGATCAGTATAAATATCAAATTTTTCACCATAGAGATAATTTATCCATATCTTCAAAGAAAATATTACAGCAGCTAACTCAAGATCATGAGTAGGATAGTTTTTCTCATGAACCTTTAGCTATCGTGATGCATAAGCAATAACCTTATCATTTTGCATAAGGACACAACCAAGTCCTTTCTTTGAAGAATCACTATAAATAACAAACACGTCATTCCCCGATTGTAGAGTCAATATAGGATCATTGACTAATATTCTCTTCAGTTCTTTGAAACATTCTTCACAATCTTTTGTCCAAAAAAATTTAACCCCTTTACGTGTGAGCTTCGTTAGCAGGTTATCCAGTCGGGCAAAATTTTGCTCGAAACACCGATAATAACCTGCTAATCCAATAAAACTGCGTACCTCAGTTATGTTTGTTGGTGTGGTCCATTCTTTTATTTCCTTTGTTTTTGAAGGATCAACTAGGATTTCATCCTTAGAGACAATATGGACTAGAAAAGAAACTGACTGAAGCCAGAATTCGCACTTGCTAAACTTCCCATATAATTGATTTCTTCTAAGAGTCTTCAGAATAGTTCTCAAATGATCCTCATGGTCTTCATAGGTTTTTTAGTATACTAGGATATCATCGATGAATATCACAAAAAAGTTATCAAGATATTCCTCTAAAACTCTATTCATTAAATCCATGAAAACAGAGGGTGCATTTGTCAGTCCAAAAGGCATCACTGTAAACTCATAATGCCCATACCTGGTTCAAAATGCTGTCTTCAGAATATCTTCCTTCCTCACATGCAGTTGATGATATCCAGACCAAATGTCAATATTTGAAAATTATTTAGCTCCATGAAGTTGGTCAAATAAATCATCAATCTGGGGAAGAGGATACTTATTCTTTATTGTAATAGCATTGATTTCCATGTAATCAATGAAAAGCCTCATGGATCCATCTTTCTTCTTGACAAAGAGGACAGGGGCTCCCCATGGAGAAAAACTAGGTCGAATAAATATTTTTTCACTCAGATCCTCTAGTTGTTTCTTTAGATCTACTAATTCCACAGTGGCCATTCTATAGGGAGTCTTTGATATAGGTCTTGCATCAGGAATTAAATAAATAAAGAACTCAACTCCCCGCTCTGGAGGATGTCCAGGTAAATCCTCTGGAAATACATCAATGTACTCTTTCACTATGTTCACATCCTCAATTTGAATATTTATTTACTCTCCCACAGATATTGATTTATCTTCCTCTCCAAGTATTTCATTCAATAGATCTACTGGGGGTGGTTTTAGATAAGAATCAAGTGGCGATGTTTTTGCCCTAAAGACAAGGGATTCAACACCATTTTCAAAAATTATAACTTCTTTTTTCTTGAAATAAATCCTCGCATCATAATTTGACAGCCAATCCACACCGATAATTATATCAAATTCAGTCATGGGTATGATGATAAGGTTAGAAACTAAAGCATGTTTTGGTGTTTGGAGGGGGACTAGTCGATATACCTTTGTTCCAATGATACATCCCATGGGAGTTTTGACTGACAACTCGTTTCTTAAATCAAATTAGACGTATCTAATTTTCTTGAAAAAATTAGAGGATATTAGTGAATGTGATGATCCAGAATCAAATAAAGTGTTGGCTAAGTTTGGGGAAAAAATTAAAGTACCTTCCACTAAGTCATTAGGAACTTCAACCTCTGCGGTTGTAATCGCATAGGCTCTCCCTTTCTCTCTTGGCTTTTTGTGGGGCATGTTTCCTTGACACTTAGGATACTCATTTTCATAGTGTCCCATGTCTATGAAATTGTAGCATTTAATATCATTTAATTGTATCTTCCCCTTGTAATCACCATATCGATGACCATTTTATCCGCAGTTATAGTAGACTCCCATGCCTTTCAACCATTTCCTGGGATGATTCTTTCCACAGTTCTCGCATAATGGGAAACTATTTGTTCCCTTTCTCTTCATTGGTGCTTCTCATTTTCCATTGTTATCAGAGTACCACTTCTTATCTTGGTTTCCTTTGAAAAAATTTGATCTACCAAATTCCTTCTCTGTTTTGATGGAACTTGATACAATTTCATCATATGATGAAAATGATTGAGAAGACAATTCCCTTCGAAGACTTGGCTTATGACCTTCAAAGAAATGATCAATCTTGTCCGCCGAGTCACGTACATAATCCACGACATACATGGCCAGCCTTGTGAAGGTATCCTTATACTCTGCAACACTTTCTTCTTCCCTATGTTTCAATCCAAGGAATTTCCTCTTCATTTTAGTTCATTGCTCATGAGGGAAATATTTTTCAAAGAACATTTCCTTAAAACTCCTCCATTCCATATCCTCTATCTCTTCTTACTCTGTGGTATTTTGAATCAGGGACCACCATTGATCAACACCACCCTTGAGACAATATACTACCAGTACTACCTTTTCATTTTCATTGCATCTTAACGAAATGAATATCTTTTCAAGGGACTTTATCCATTTCTCAAAAACCACTGGATTAGTAGTCCTGCTGAAAGATGGGGGAGTTTGCTGCATGAAATGATCCAACACAGGTGTTGAATGGTTATTCGTTACAACTTGAGTAAGTTGTCCCAATATGGTCATTATCTGATCTGCTCCAATGTTGACTATGTTGACTTGATCAGTAGGGAGATCCCTAACTTTTACATGAGTATTGATTCCCCTTATTCCTTTAGATGCCATTTCTAAATAATGGGATACACTATATTAGTTTATGAATCTCAAATATGAAAGCACTCAACATAGATTGAAATTCTATGCATAACTAATCTTATAAACAAGGTTCCTCTGAGAAAAAATTTACATTAACTCCTTTATAATGGTTTGTAAAGAAAATATGAATTATCCTAAGCATATCCCCCAGGAGTGTCGTAACCAAGAGTGCAGTAAGGCCCGTTGTCGTGCACCAGTTCCTGTTCGAGTCTAGATCAAAGTGGTGTTTTCCGGTTTTACCCCTAGATACATCTGTGCCACAGCTGTCTCTACCTACTCATATCCAAACAGAGACGTATTGCTTAAAATATCCACATAATCTATTCCTTACCAAAATACCAGGATGTTCTTGTATGTTAATCCTCAGATACTACCTTAGGGCTTTGTTCCGTACTATACATTTCCTACTCTAGTTTCTAAGTTCTCTACTAAACTTCCTTTTATACCAACTATAACACCTCGACCCCACTAGGCTGGATTCGGTGCATTACTTGTGATATTGGCATGGTTAGAAGGAATGGAAATCCTAAAGGAATGATCAGTTTAGTAGTCTTGAAGAAACTAGATACATAGATTTAACATAAATTACATTGTATAAGGTTACAAAGTACAATACTTAACAAAAACTAAAAACGACATCCCCAGGAACTCAATAAAAGATCTTCTCTTCATCACCTGTTGAAGGTAGAAAATGAAAGGGGTGAGCTCAAATGCTCAGTAAGGGTTACACATAGTGGAAGAATGAGTACAATAATAAGTGAATCACAATCAATATGACATAATCAATATGGCATAGTTAATAAATGAACAACTAATTCCATTAATAAACTAAGAATAAAACTGCATCCATAGATTTTGTCATAGTGAAAACCTCATGGATAATAATAATAACTGATAATGAATAAAGAGAATGATTATTAATTGGACTTCATGTATCTGTCACATGAAACCATAATACCTTAAAAATGGTTTAGTTCTATGGGTAGAAACCCTTCTGATCTTTTTTTGGAAGCAAACTCGAAGGGTCTGTCGCCAAACGGTTTTGTCTCATGAGACCTACCGATGCATAGAGGGGCTATAGTGGGCCCCAACCACCTATAAATCGAAAAATTATTTATAAATAGATTCAATACAAGAGCAATATGTATTTACATTCTCCATATATATTAGAGGATACCGATTCATCAACATTTCGACAGTCAAAATAACATTCAAAATAAATACCATATGTAAAATGGTATACGACTTTGACAATAATAATATACATGATATGAGAATATGGATATTTAAATGTAATATAATTTAAATTGGAAAGTGATCTCAAATTTGTAGTAGGTAAACCACATAAGATAGAGTAGGTGCAAAATTACTAAGCAAGTCACAATGAAGTGAAAATTGAGACAAAGCTCGTTACCGTGTTGTATTCAATTGAGTCATATGACAAAAGTTATTAACCACCAAAAGAGTCACAGAATAAAATGAATATAATGGAAACCATGATAACATATGTCAAATGGAAGTACACCTTTACCACATATAATAAATAAGAGGCGAACAATGAAAATCCCACAGAATTGAAGGTGAGATGAAAAAACCTCTTACAAATATTTTGGCATGGTAACGAGTGTTATTCAAAGGTATTAATGTAGTATAAAGGGGTATCCCATTATTTATATGTCAAAAGTGCATTATGGGGGAGTTGATAAAACATACCCCATCATTAGAACTTAAAAACAAAAGCACACAAGATAGGGTGGATTCTTGAATAAAAGTGAGAGAGAGGATCCCTTACCTTATGCTTGAAGGTGTTATTGAATTGTTATTAAAGACCTGAATAAAAAAATTAAGATTATTAATTCATAAGTAAAGAACCTCTTTTATATGTAAATGATTTATTATAATAATTTTTAGATCATTGTAGTCCTTTTTGATTGGTTATAAGGTTCAATTTAATTGTTCGGGCTCGTTTGTTTACCTGGTTTTAAATGATTGATTCACTTATATTCAAGTTCAGAAAAATATATAAGATTAATGTGGTTGTCCATAAATGAAGTTATACACTATTAATGAACATCCAAGAGATTACATGGTTTTAAATTTAATTTGGGTTACTTATATTGAAGTTGAATTTTTATATATATAACTTTAGTGATAACCGTTTTGGTTAATTTGTGGGTTTGATTATGATGAACATTTTTTTTTCTTTATAACTTAATACCATGTGTACAAAAGTATTACATAAATAAAAATAGGATATATTACATAATAATCTTGTTCAACTATAACACAAATGGTTTCTTGACTAGAATTAAATATTATAATAGAAATCGACAAACCATTGTCCTTGAATGTGCTAAATTTTCACATCTCAAACGGTGCTTTCATTTCTTTCAAATAAAAGTGGGGAAAGGAGAGAAGATAATGGAATATATACCATTAGCATGAAAACATTATAGTACATGTATGTTACTGTATTTATCATACTATTTTGGTGAAGGGAGGTGAGAAAAGAAACAAAAATAAAAGAACTTAAAAAAAGAAGGGATTTGAAAGAGGAATTTACCTCTTGAGACTTCCTCCTTGAGAACCTCTTAAGGGGAGAGGGTTGGGTCTTTTTATGATACCAAATCTTTCTGGACATGGGGGAGGAGGTTGGGAAGGTATTTGGACAGAATTTGGAGAAGGAACAAGGCTTGAGAGGAGTGAATGGAAGGGTGGGTGAGAGGGGGTTTTTATATTGGAGGAGAGAGGGGATTTCTTAATATAAAACTCATTAATTTATTATTTCTCCTCAAGACAAGGAATAGTGAGTATTACGTGACCAAGAATAGTAATTTTATCATGTGATCCCGAACCAAGTGGTCTTACATCATCATAACATCACACATGACTCTATAATTAGTGTATTTATCGTAATTTTGCAATTTATGGTATGTCACTATTCATAAAAAATTCATGTATTTTAGAAAAATCCCAAAAATTAACCCTAACCATTTTCGATGTGTATAATCCAAAAATGAAGTCATTTTTTAAAAATAAATTTTTAAATATTATTAATTAAATATTTAATTAAATCATTATTTAATTGAAATATATAAACACTTAGAATATTCATCTTTATCTTTAGGGAGTCTAAATTCATTTATACACTCAATGGTATGGATACCATTCATAAGAGTCATATTACTATTCATAAGGATAAGTTAATATTCCTAAGGGTAGGTTAGTATTCATAAGGGTAGGTTACTATTCACTGAAAATTAAGTTAATTCTATCAGACTCTAAATATCATCTTGAACACAACCATGTATATCAGATTTTTAAAATTCAAATCACAGAGCTGGTAAATTTATGTTTAGTGGCTAAGTTATGTCTATATCCAATAAGTAACCATGTTTTTATTCACAGGGGCTCAGTGATTCATGAAATATAGGCTACCTAATGAATATAGTGTATTTAAGAGAAACATACCCTAAAATGTTTGGGGTGCTAAAATTTTTTTATTTTTATTTTCTTTTGAAAAGGAACATAATAAGAATGAGATAAAACAAAAATTCATATGGATCACAAATTAGTAGTTAGGTGAGAATACCGCATATCTCTGAAAGTGAAATAATCCCATGCTGTTTGAATGCATCCCCCACACTTGTTGAAAAAATAATCTTTAAGAATTGTACAAAGAGCAGAGTAGGAAGGGAAATAGGCTTGAAATATATTTTCTTCTAATAGGTAATTCATGGGAACAATGGAATAAATGAAGGATATATTTCAGGTAGGTATCAGGTAAAATGACTATCAAAGTATTCCTCAATCATTTTAAAATTACACTTGTTTAGTCATAAATTGGATAAGATCTCCGTGCAAGTTCTAGTAGGTTTCCATGTCCCAGGTATCTCTAAATAAATATGATCAGAAAATAAAATGATATTGAAGGTTTAGAATCCTCTCGGTTAATGAAAATATAAATAAAACCTATAAATTACAAAGGGAATAAATCTTAAGTAGTGCATCAATTAATTAGTATTTCAAAGATTTTGAATTTGAATTAAACTTCTATGCTCGGTAATCATTTTAAAATTCTATGCAGGGGTGAAACATGGTTCTTAACATTATTCTTTTCAACTATCTCTTTAATTTACATGGGCATAACATTTTTCAAATTTCCATAATGCTTATAAATTTGAAAAATGTCTCCTAGAATAGTGATAACAAACAAAAATTGAAGTGTATCTTAGTGAAAATATGAGAAAGACCCCCCTACACATTTAAAAGAAGACAATGTCCCCACTATCTATGAAATAATGGGTGGGAGTGGTGTGGAAGTGAATATCAGGAATTTAATTGACATGTAAGGGATGAAAAAAATTAAAAAATATGAAATCAAGAGATTCTTGAGATGAAGTGGTGTGCCATGTGGGTTTCTGAGCTATCTTACCATTGAAGTTTTGATGCACCTACAAAATATGTTTGTAGAAAAATCTTGCACTATAGAAAAAAGGTTAATCCATAGGTTTAAACATTTTAATAGCTAATAAATAGGCAGGTGTATAAATAAGGAATAATGGTAACCATTTTATTTATTGAATGAAAGATTGTACATAATATTGCAATGAAACACTAAAAATTACAAGACTCAAACAAAAATGAAAAATAGCTATGGGTTTCCTCCCATAAATCACTAAATTATCATCATCATCTAGACTGGTAGGCCAAAAATTCAAAGAGTGGGACCACTAACTTAGTTTCTCCTCTTACACTTGCAGCTACTGGTTGTTGTGTCCCCGAGTTCACGTGATCGCTTAACTGGATTCACAACTTTAGGTGCAGCTCAACTGAATATTAAATGTGGTAGAAATGGAATAATTGGTGGAGGTGGATGTTGCTGCTGGTGGATTTCCAATGATAAAACTTGAAGTTTATTGGGGATCTCTGTGACATGTTGGGTTACTCATTGCAGAATAACAGACGGAGTAATTAGTCTTTCGATAACATTAGATGAATTAGAAGAGCTAGACATTGCTAAGGAAAAATAAAAAGGAAGCAAAATTAAAAACGCATGAAAAAGGGAAAAAGAAGCCAAAAATGTATATTGATATCCCTATTTAATACAAAATAACATGAAATAAAGTTTCCCGCCCCTATAAAAAGTGCCCCAAATCCCAAAAAGTATGAAAATACAAATCAGTGCTCTGGGTCAAAATTCTACCCCATGGTCAGACCAGTGTTAGAAGATTGAACGAACTGGGAAGATAAATTGTCATCGGTAGTAGCAGTAGTGGTAGTTAGGGATGAGGCTGATGGTGGTGTGTTGTAGGTGGGAAGTTGGAATGGGGAGGGTGGTGGAGAATCCCTGATCCCTATAGTGGTTGTGTGTCTGGTAGCTGGATCAATGAAAGGGATGTCTGGAGTGGGCTCAATGGATGGTACCTTGCACTTCCAGACCTGCTCTTCTAGGAAATCCTTCTTATTAGTAGAGTTCGTGACGTCAGGAGGCAAGTCTTAGGGTAGAGAGGATGAGGGGGGGAGGGTGGATGAGGAAGGGCTAGGGGTAGTAGGTGGTGGAGGGGTAGGTGAGGAAGGATCAATGAAGGGAAGGTGGAGGTGGGTAGCGAGATGGAACTGATTTTCGAGGACACATTAGAGTAGTATCCACAGGCCAGAAGGAGTGGGATGGGTAGGTGTAGGATGGGTCGATGGGGTGGTGGTTGAGGTTGCCGGTGACTGGGTAGAATGGTCTGTTGCTACTACCGGTGGATTCTCCTATGGATCAACCTCCTAAGGTGCATCTGGATAGGGTAAATGCTCCCAGAATCTAGGCACCCAAAATTAGATGTCTCCCTCCTTCACCAGCATCCTCATCTTGTGCAGGAGAACAAGATCAATCAGCTCAACTGGGAGTACTGAGGTGAGAGGCTGTGAGGCGTCAAAAACTTGGAGGTATATAGACAACCTAATGATGAATGATCCGCCCATAAGTGTTCCCCACTTCTTTTATGCCAGCACTCTATAGTAGTAGGCTAACTATCCATCCATATTGGTTGGAGGTCCAACCATGGAAACAACGAGGATAAGAACATCAAGTTGGATGACACTGCCATGGGTCACTCCTCACGCGAACCATCCATGTGCCATGGCCTTGTGCAGTATACGCAGGGCTGGATTCCTTAGCTGGGTGGACTTTGCCTGCCTAGTGTCATGATAGGATCGGGGGTAGTGATCAATAAGATTCCAAAGGTTCGGTGAATCCTCTTGAGAAAGCCTCATCTACAATTTAGGATAAATGTCTAATATCATGGACTCCTCAGTGTAGATAATGAGTCCAACACCAAACTGGGTCATGGTCAGCTGGTGTGGCCTAACTCCATGTGTGAAGTGAAGAGAATCCACCAATATGTCAAAGGTGTCTAGGAACTCCAAAAACAACTCTCTTTATGTCTCCTACCTAATTTCAATGATTTTATTAATGTGAAACATCTCCAATAATCTGAATACAATGTCTTCGACATTTATCTTTGAAAGCATGACCATACCTAGAGTCTGGTTTGTCCTCTTGGGTTTGGCCAAGAGATGATTGATATTAACTCGGTGCGGTGGGTTTGGAAAGCAGAGCACTGGGTATAAATGAAGGTTATCATCTGTAGAAGAGTAGGAGATCATGTCTTGAAAGTTGGATGGAGTACACAGACGCTTAACAGGAGGCTTCTGACTCACGAAGGCAGAGGAAGAACTTGATGGGGATAGAGAATCTTCAGACTATGACCTTTTGGTGTGTGCCATAGAGAGGAAGAGGAGCAGGTCCCACACTAGATGAAGGGTAGGAGGGTGGTTGAGGATGATGAGAGGAAGGATGGTAGGAGGGGTCACATGTGGGTGGTGGTGGGTTAGGATGAGTGTTGTGGGTTGTGAGGAGATGAGGGGAAGGGTCACAGGTTTTGACCCTTCGATAATTTTTAAAAACTGACCTGAGGTGGGACACGACGTGTAACTTATGGTTATATTGTAAACATTGAGAAAAATCAATTTTTAGTGTGATAAGGGGCCATGTTGTGACCTGTGGGTTCACAACATGTACTTCATTGGTTTCATCTATTTTTCCCTCCTTTCTTTCCTCTCCACTTTATTCAAACAAAAAGAAGACTCTAAACTGAATTTATTCTATTCTAACTTAACTAATTCCTATCCTGGGTGGCCTCCCATTCAATGCTTCAGTTATAGTCGATATCTTTACACAATTAAGGCTCATTTGATGACAATTTTCTCACGAAATGGTTCATGAAACATAATTAATCCATGATCATTTATTTTTGATAGTGATATGTTTATTTATAACTCAGAGTGAAAAATAATGGGTAAGGAGGAGGATCCCCATAGAAATGAGTACTTTGAAGTACTGGGATGAATGTTGGATGGAATCAACAAAGGCACCACCTATCTAGTGGGCGGTTTAATAAAGTGGAATTTTTTAAAATTGCACAATCCTTTTTCTGTAACAGATTCATAAAATTCCTCCTTCTTAGTTATGTAATATTCCTCATTCTGGGTAAGAGATATGACGTTACAGTTCTTATTGTCATTTGAGGGTTGCACAACTCGAATGAGGTTGAACACAACTTGTTATTCTCCTACTCTAAATATGATACTTCCTTGGTTAACATCAATCAACGCCTCTCCTATAGCTAGTAATGGTATTCCAAGTATAATAGTAATTTCACCTTCTTATTCCATGTCTAACACAAAGAAATCCTTTGGGAAAATGAACTTTCCCACTTTTACTAGTACATCTTCTAGAATGCATTGGGGGTACTTGACTGAGCGATCAACTAATTGAAAAGATACCCTTTTTTCTTTGAGGTCTTTGAGTCTGATCTTATGAAAGATACTCATTGGCATAAGGTTAATGCTTGATCAATGATCACAGAGTTCTCTACTGAATTTACACGTGCCTATCTCACATGGGATTAAGAAGCTGTCAAGGTCTCTCATCTTTGGTGGAATTTTCTGTTGTACCACAACAAATCATTCTTCATTTAAAGTGATGACTCCCAGGTCTTCTATTTTTTTTTATGATAATAGGTTTATCAGTAATTTTTCATAAATGGGAATATGGGAAATATCTTTGGCAAAAGGGATGTTGATATGTAATTACATGAACATATCCAGGAATTTTTTGTATTGTACCTCATGCTTAATTTGTCTCACTATCTCCGGATATGGAAGAGGTTGCTGGTATGATGGTGGGGAAACATACATAGGTTCCTTCTATTTATCAGGTATATGTTCCTTTGGTACTTCTTCATGATGTAAGGTGGGATCGGTTTTTTTATCTGGTACTAGTTGTTTTCTCGGCTCTTCTTCTTGTGGCCTTGCTTCTTTGGGTTGTTGGAAGTCTTGAATCTTTCCACTTATCAGAACGACTACCTCATCTTCCTCTTGTGGGTATGTCTCAGTGTTCCCAGGTTGTATACCAGATAATCTATCAGATAAGGTCTTTGAGATTTGACCCATTTTAACTTCTAGGTTCTTTAGCGTAACTCTCTGGTTTTTCATATCTATCTCATGGGTCATCATTCTTTGACCAGACTTTTGCAAAAATAATGCTTGGAGGTTTTCCAGATTTCTTTGCATAGGTTCTTACCAAGGTATTGGCTGACGTGGCTGAAATTTTTGTGCTCTTTGAGGGAATGGTTGCTATTTATCTTTTGGTCTTGGTATAGGGTTCATCAGAGGGTATCTTGGTGGTCCTTGAGCTCTGAATTGGTTCTATCCTCCTCTCAATAAAAAATAACCCTGATTGTTTTGAGGTTTCTACTCGGAAGGCCTCTGTGAATAATATTTTTCTACTAGAATGGTGGGTTTGGTTGATTGTAATTGATGTAATTACAATCTTTTTGTGGTTCTTTATATTCGTATTTGCTATCTTGATATAGATTTGGGCCACCACACATCTCACATGTCTTTTATTCCATTACAGGGGTAGGAAGGGGTTTAGTGAGCACTTCCACTTTCACTACTAGTCGTGTGGTCTCATCAATTTGGTGGATTCCATGTTGTGGTGGTCCACGATCACTCTACCATATACTGGCATTGTGAGAGACTTCATCTTAAATGGATATTTTGAATTCAAAAGTCTTGAACATGAGACATACATCAACGGATGCATCAACAACATTCTTTTCCACTGGATAGAGTCCTTGATAGAATGTTTGGAGTTGTATCCACATATCCAGTCCATGATGTGGAAGATTCATAATTAATTATTTAAAGTGGTCCCATTCTTCCCAAAAAGATTTTCCATCAATTTGGTTGAAATTTTGAATTCCCATCTAGAGCTTCCAGGTCTGAATGGTTGGGATGTACTTATCCAGAAACATTTTGGCCAGTTCATCCTAAGTCATAATTGACTCGAGAGCTTGAATCTTTAGCCAGTCCTTGGATTTATCTCACAAGGAGAATGGGAATACACAGAGTCTTATTTCATTATATCAAACTCCTTGGTTGCGAAAGGTATTAGAGACATCCAAGAAGTTGACAATATGTTCATGTGGATCTTCACTTTGAAGAATTCTAAATTTCCCTTGTTCTGGATCATATAAATGAGTCCTAGTTTTATCTCAAACGTGTGGACTTGGACAGGGGTATAGAGAATACTAGGGGTTGCACCATGGATTGATGGAAATTAATAGTTCAATATTATTTTCTCCAGGTTCATTATTGGGTGCTATCCTGTAATTATTTTATGGTTGGGGTTTAGCGGGTTAGGTCGTGCTGGGTGGAATTTCTCATCCATTACAGACCGACAAAGAGAAGAGAGACACCTTTTGATCTCAGGAACACATGAAAAAAGACATTGTGCATCAAGAGTCCTTGAATGAGTCAAAGGACCTTAGTACATGCATAGGGTGAATGAAAAAAGGAAAATAAGAAGATTAACGGGAATCTATAAAAAATGAAAGGGGGTGAGGTAAAAGTAACCCTAGATCTAAACCAGAGTCATAATCCCGAAGAAATACCATTACACCCTGGAAACAGTGCCAAAATTTGATCAGATACCCAAGGAATCATTAATTACTCAGGGTACAAGTCAAATTAGAAATTTATATGTGTCCCAACCTTTACTAACTACTGGGGCGTAGTATAGCAGAAGTCTAGGGTCGATCCCATGAGGATGATCTTTTTGCGTAGGGAGAATAAATCTAGTCTTGAATCTTTTGTAGGTGTCCTTACTAGTTGACTATTGTTTGGGAGTTTTCTAACTAATTTTGGGTTTGACTTCAAGTTATTAAGGAGGGTTCAGGATCAATTATGAGTATCTAGATAAAGGTGATCCTAGTTATAATCTTGGAAAGGTCCTAAGTGCTTAGTCTACGAATAAAGTGATATACACTCGTCAACCTTAGTCTTGTCTTCTAGTTCTACCTAGGATATAACTATTCCATGGTCAAGAGGCTAGCTACAGTCCTAGATGCATTATGTTAAGCCTCTATTTCATAAAGTTATCTAAGATAATGGTCATAGTCATAATTTACTTCAATTAGGATAGGGTCATTTTCTTGACTGTCTGATGGTCATGGTACAGTTGCAGAAATGGGGTTTGACTATTGATTTATATCCTAATTTCTAATCTATTTAGGTTTTCTATGCTTATAACATGATATTTAATTAGGTGTCTAGATACATCGAATCTTGGTCCCTACCCCGATGCATTTAGCTACTCATGATGGTAATTAAAGCAATAAAATGGTTAAAGGAAATCATAACTATGAAAATGGAATTGAATAAATATATTAATAACATGAAAGAAAAATTTAAATAAAACCTTAATTGAAAGGAATGAAACATAAATAAAGCGATGATGAAATTGAAGGTGTTAAATAAAATTAATCCATAGATCTTCAATTGCATATATAAAATAATTAGAAATAACTAAAGTGTCTAGGGAGGGAAAATAGAAGAAAATATCGAAATGAGTCTAAAAGGGAGAGACATCTAATCCAAGCCCTTAGAAAAGTGTTGTAGAGCTAATCCTTATAAAGGAGAAAATAGTTTTGACCTGTACTTGATCGTCACATTGTGAACATTAAATCTACATTATTTCAACAAGGATCTCTAGCAAGGCAAGCAGATCTTCCACAGATTAATGATGTTTGCCCATGGTAACGTCATGTATAGGTGGTTCATGATGTCTTCGCCATGTCCATCTAGATTTTCACATTGAATCCTCAAGGATTTCTCAGCATTAAGTTTGATTAGTGTCATGACATGTATGAGGGATTCATGACATGAATAGGCAATTTCTTTAGTCATCGTCATTGGTCACGTCTTGGCTTCACAGCTTGATGAAGGATGCGATCACCAAGTACACGACGTGAACTAACCCGTCACGATGCGTACTTCTCCATTTTTGTTGCCTTTCTGCCTTTTTTCTTTGGAACCTTGCGAATCCCTATTTCCTATAAAATTAGATATATACCACATGCATTATCTAGTATATGAATAAAAAAATTAGAAATGTGACAAAAAATATATATATAACATTTAGTATTATCAATAGTTCCCCATCTTCTTATAGTTGAAGTATTGTACATTAGTTTCTTATTTATTTCCCATGGAATCATGTGCCTGATAGCATTTATCTCCACACATAAAGAAAACTCCCATTTCCTTTAATTATTCTCCATGTGGTTCCTTTTCACAACCATTATATGGTAGAAATACCACCCTTACCTTCTTATATTTTTTTTCATATTTCTATTTATAGAGTTCTTAGTCACTTGGTTATTTTTTTATTTCCCTAGAAAACATAATACTTGGAGAATTATTTCTTAGTCTTGACGGAACATGATACTATATCCATGTATATTGATTTTTTGAGAGAATAATAACCTTCAATGGTTAAATTTTATCCCAACAAAGAAGTGATCTATATTAATTATTTGATCACATACTATTGGCACCCATTAGCGTGCATCTTCACTCTCCCATCAAATATCTGAGGAATGTGAAGAACGTGAAAAACATCAAAGTAATTTTCATGAAGAACATGGAAATGAAAAACATGAAGGCTTGGGATTTGGTTTAAAAGGATATAACTCGATCCATATTTCACTAATCCTATAATTTTATTCTATGAGTTGGACACTTTCCTTTTCCAAAAAATGTGGCTATCACAGTAACTAGCCAAGCCAGGGTCGACTAAAGGAATAGGTGGGGCTAAGTCCAGCCATGCCCAATGGGAGCCAGCATGGTCCAACCTTCAGACTAGTAGGGCATAATAGATCTCGAAGGAAGGGAGATGAATTTTGTATAGGGCTTAAGGTGTGTGATCTTGAAGGCGCACAAATTCCACGCCAAAAGCTCAGTGGGATGAAGCCTAGGTGGAGGTGCTGCATGTGGTATGTGTATCAAACCCTATTGCTAGCTCAACCAAATAGTGGTCTCAGAATTTCTTATATACTATAGGGAAGGTTATTTGAGATTTTGATGGGTGACTAGGCGAATCAAATATAGACCATCCAATCATGCCTTACACCGATCTCAACCATCTGCTTTCATCACACACATCATGAACTCAAAATCAATTTGATCATGAACTGCATGAATTTAAATCAATCTTGCACAACATGAGAGATCTATATTCAACCTCCCACTTGAATATCACCTTCCTGCACCATAGGTTTGACATGGAAAGACACCCACTTGACATCACCACCATCTTCGATCCTTGAAAAATATCTGAGTGAGTCTGAGGAAACCAACACAATCTTACATAAGCTCTAATCATGAACACCTTTGACATGTCATGAGATCAATTTCCAATTATTGAAGCAATCACATGATCATCCTTTGATCATGATATCAAAGAGGAAACAATCACTAGGGTCATCGTGAGTCGTTTACAACCTCAATACCTTTTTTCCTTCTAAATGATTTGCTTCTGAATTAATTTGTATTTTTAGATCACACGACTACATAAAAGGAAATAGAGGTATCATAGGATAAAATTAAATAATCATGTGATGAAGAATAGTATGTCTCACTGGTTCACACAACTTCCACCCCATAGAAATTGATAGGTGATTTGGGCCAAACTCTCCTATATATACCTTTATCCCATCAGAAAAAAGAGTATCAAGAATACTTTAAAGTAAGAAGAAAAGGGAGATCCAAAAATGAAGGGGGAGGTGGAACAAAATGTAGCAAAAATCATCCCCATATAACTTCCCTAGGTGATCATGAGATCCTACTTCATGGCCTTTTGAGGATCAAGTGGTCGCATGATGAACATATCATTATGTGATTCATGGTTCATGAAAGGTGTTCACATGATCTCATGATAGCACATTGGGTCTATGATCTCACGATGTAGAACCCTTATCTATAATTTTGGTCCTGGTGTTTACCCCTGTATTCATTTTCAAGACCTCTTTCATGATCCTCACTGAGATCAAATGATTTCATGATAGATGGAACTTCATTCGATGAAGAAGGGAGATTCCTTGGACATACCATAGACCCATACCAGTGTCTTCAAGAGTATACTAGGGGGAATGAATATTTTTCTTCCATGCCTTCGGTATTGTGATGTTCAGGCATAACATTAGAAGTAATGGCTTTAGAGCACAGATGCACCGTGGGTTTCTATTTATATGAAGGATCAAAACTCTAAATCTCATGATGCCTTCCCCTAATTGATCTCATGGTTTCCCCTACTTAGCCTCATGGTGAAGTCTATAGGATGTGAACCCCATGACTGATAGTGGGTCAGAATTTCTCAAACAATAACCCTTTTCTATGTATGCGGCACCGACATGCATCCCTATTGTTCATCTATAGAGTCTCTTGCATGATCCCGTAGAGATCACACACTCACATGGTGATCATAAAACCATGTAGTGCATAGGAGAATATTGGGAAAGAAACTCCTTTATATAAGGAGTTATGAATTCACACCGAAGTCTCATGATGGAATCCTTTCATGGACTCTTGGTGTAGGATTTAGGATGTTCACCCATCCTCCTGGCCATGAAGTGTCTACCATTACCCATGCATATAGATTATTTGATACACATCCCCCATGTATGACCACAACACCCCTTGAAATACCTATTTGGGGTCTTGCAAATCGCATGAATAGTGGATCTTCATGTGGCTCCCTCATAAGGACATACCCCATTCTGAATATGGCCTTGGGCTATAAGATAACTCATGGGAAAACCATTACATGGTCATGCACCCCTCTACCTAAGATAATAATTTTCTATATAGACTTAAGAAATGATCCCTTTGGATGTGAACTGGTGGAACTCAAAAAAATAAAAGATCCTAAAGACATCCGTGAGACCCCTCAACATGAATAGTTTAAGGGAACATGATCACAATATTCCTCATGGGACCCATGATATCATTGGACATCTTTTTACATGTCACATTGATCATGAGATAGGACTCAGAAAAGTCATATTGATCTCGTAGTAGCCCCTTGATAGGTCACCATTTTCCTACAATGACCCATGGAAAAGACAAGTTTATCAGGTGAAAACCCCTCAAAATGTACACTTTGTTGCAAGGAAATCTTTGTAAAAGATAGGAATACATTTTAAAACATCATTGAGATGTTAGCATGATCCTGAAATTTACCATAGACATGTCATCTTTTCCATATAATAGCCTAAAGGCGAGTCAGGTTGACCATGTGATAGCGCATGGTCATGTCTACTTTGATCATTTTCAAGACCCCATACATGACCACTTTGGTTATGTGAATAACCTTGGATATTACTATTAACTCATGTGAAAGAATCCAAGACAATTCATTAATTCATGTGAAGGATCATGGATAGATCCTCTTAGATCATTTGAACTATCTTAGGCTTGTTATAAAGACACCCTTGGATGTATCTTCCATAATAGATTGACACCCCCAATATCAGGAAGAAAATCAAGACATGTCCAACAAGAATCCTAGAAGCATCTAGAAAATTCCTTATGGCATGTAAAATTTTTCTGGTAGGCCCATTTGGAATCACGCCATGTGGACCCCAGACATGATCCTTTGACCACATCCCCCCTTTTATAAGGGAAGTGTCCTTGATGTTCTAGGGTTACATACTAATGTGACCCTACCAATTTTATGCTCTTACAAATGCCTTATATAGTTTCCACCTCTCTTTAATCTGTCATGGATAAATAATGAGTGTTTCAATGGGTAGCCTCAGTGAATAATCCCTAATTTCCTATATAATATAATATATCACCAATAATATGGAATCCTCGTTGTGTAAGCCCTAAACAAAGGGGATTCATCCTGGTATAAACCCCTGAAATTATTGACACCTTGGGCATAACAATAATATCTCTGAGTGTGATCATCTACCTTATACCATCAGTGGGTTAAAGGATAAGTTAACTACAAGAACTCTGATTCCCTCCAAAATTAGGTCATGTAGGATGCCTTCCTAAGGCCTAAACTCCAACAGGAATCCACATCAGTTTAAGTCCCTTCGTGTCCCAAGTATTCCTAACTTACACAATTAAATTCTCCCATAAGTCTACCATTCTCCTTCATTCATTAGAGGATGTGAAGAGGAATCATACACATGCATCATTTTAAGTATAATACCCAATCATGTCCTCAAGTACCTCAAACCTATCAGTGGGTTTGGGATGAATTGAACTATGATAAATATGATTCTTGTTATAAAATAGGACATGTAGGATTTTTTACTAGTTCCCAATATCCATACTATATCCTCTATGATATGGAAAATGATACCCCTCAAATGGAAACTTTAATTTGTAATCATTGTATGGATATTCTCTCATGAAATTTTATAATTTAATGTTATCTCTTATTTCCCACATCGATCATGGATCATACAGTCTTAGATACCAGTGATGATTGTATCAAAATCATTTTGATAGTTCTCTAAGTGTGGGCCCATCATTGGGATGAAAGTCTAAATACATCTAATCTATGCTCAAATGGTTACATTCCCAAAGAAGCAATCCAGGGTAGTATCATATGCATAATTCATGCTTAGAGTATCTATTGTTGTATTTATCATGACACATATTCCCTATACAAGAACTATGTAGACTCTAATTCATGTTTTAAATAACATATTTAGCATGCCTCATTGAGGTCCAATCCCAATATTCAAGTTCTTACCACATGACGTTAAACTACATGGATGAGTCCAGTCACATGACCTTAAACTGTAAGAAGAAAATTGCATGGGTTTTGATTCTTGTTTCACATGAAATGTAGGACTCCTCATAGAGGTTAAATCCAATATCCAAGACACCAACTACCTCCCTATATGTAAATAGACTCAAGAGTGATCAAACATGGCCAAAACCCAAAGCATCATAAATAAAACAAATAGCGATAGAGAACCTGTGATATTCACACCATTATTGCTATATATACATGTTTATAATAAATTCATTAACACAGGAGTAACCAGTCCCATATCGGCTTTTTGGAAGGATTTCATGAACATATACAAAATTTATAAGATATTCTCAAAGTAGGCAATAATTTCCCCCCAAAGGGGTTGATAAGACTAGCCTACCATCCCCATGACTAATGTGTGTTCCTAAGTGTTGTTGAGTGTGAAACCCCATAAGAACACCTTCCTTTGGTAATTAGGTTCATACCCAGTTATGGATGTGGGAACCACTGGAAGTTTCTCAGAAATACTAAACAAATGGAAAACCCTATGTGATTGATTGATAAAGGCATTAAACCCTCATAATCAAACCATCGACGAGAATCCCATCCACATACTAAGTCTCGATGAAACAAAAATGGAGAACCTAATATTAAATTATTTTAATGGTATCATACCATTCATGGGTACAAAAGGATAGATTTCCCAGTTCCCATCAATCTAATTTATGTTTTTTCTCAAATCACAATGAAATGATTAACCTAACATGTTTATTTTAACCACACAAAACCTTATGTAAAAACAACGAACTACCTATTTATCCTTTAACTTTGAAATTTACCGATCGAACATGTACTCTTATATATGATACTATAATGATAAGGTGTATTGTTTATTCTTCTAGGCTTCTAGATTACTTGTAATGAAAATTATATCATTAAATACACTAATGGATTCTGAGATCACTGGACAAGCTACTTTTTCCATGAGGCCCGAATGTACGTTGTCACCAACACACCACTTCCAGTGTCAATCGGTGAACATCTTGGTCTAGGAATACCACATCTAAAGCTACATTGTGACTCTATAATCAAACCATGAAATATTTTAGAGGATGATTAACCACCATCCTTCTTTCCCATGACAGGATATATGAGAGGAATTGTCCCTTGTTTCCATATTCAACTACTTTGGGATCCTATCCCTAGAGCATACAGTGTATACCTTCCCTACCTAAAGGAAGTGGATGAGGATAGTTTGTATGAAAACTTAGTCACTCAGGAGTTTCCTTGGAGGGATCCCATCCATTATAATCTTCATCCTCGATATATGACTATGATTCCATAAGGATCTGCAGAGGAGGTAGTGCCTACACCAATTTTCTAAGTTGGGGAACCTAGCAGGAGATCCTTCCATGGGTATCAAAACAATGTAGCTCTAGAGAAGGCTTATATCCCTTCTATCATCAATCTATCAGAGGCCCACAAGTGTATCCTAAAAGTGGCCTAGAAACAATCCCAAATGATCACTATCCAGGAGGTTTTGACTTCATCACATCTAGCCTTGGTGAATCTTGAATCATAGGGAGCATCCCATATCATAGGTATGGGGGTATTTTTAACATATTTTACCATGGGATTGTCTTCAATAGGGGCATCGACCCCTCAAATGGTATCATGGGCATCATCCTTCCAACTATTATGCTCTATTTAGGATTAGCATAATACTATCCATGTCTCAATCAATATGATATCTACTTGTTCTAACAACTTCAAATAAGATCTGGATGCCCGCACTCTTGAAGAATACAAACATACCCTCCCTTAGTCATCTGATTAATAGTAGTTTAGCCTACCTTCCTTCAATGACACATGAAAAGAAAGTATTAGAGGTATTTTTCAGGCATATACGAAAGGTGTTACCAACTGTGTCAGTACTTTATAGGGTAATGAAAATGGAACATATGGGTAGTGGGAGAAGTGGATTTAGTTTTTGGGGTCCATGATGGAAATCCCATCATCCTCCACTCACCCTACCACATATAATGGAGAGGGTGTTTTCATGGATCCTTCCAACTATCCCCTTGAGGATGAAAAGTAAATTTCTTTAGAATAATAGATTTTTGAACTCCAATAAGAGAATAGGGATATTTGGGAGATAATAGTGGGAAGAATTCTAAGATCTCTACCTCAGGATGATGTACCCATGTCTACTTATGAAATCCCACCTTTTATGATGTACCCCAACCCATAGGGCTGGATGAATTTTCATATTTTTTGTCCCCTCATCGAGTAAAATCCAAAAATTGTTCCACCTCACCACAACCTGTAGGGCTTAGGAAATTTCCATATTTTACAACTCCTCATCAGGGATATTCTAGAAACCATATAACCTCAAGTGTTTCCTCAAATCCTTTAGGATATTTGGGATATTTTAATCAATGGTAAGTGAATGAATCATCAATGACCCCCAATGCTTCATCACCTTCCCTAAGACTGGTAAAGACTAGAACTCTGTACCCCAGGTTTTGGGATCAACAATGTACCCATGCTAATGGTGGGAAAGATAACATGTAGGACAAGTATCCTGGTCACCCATCTATTGATTAAAGGAATCAAAATTTATATTCCTTCTAAGACAATCATGTTCCTAGGTATTTCAACTATTCCATAGAGAATGGTTTGATAGAGCTTCTGACAATGAGGAAGCTAAGTGAGGTGAGGATGGTAGTCCATGACAATCATTTACCCTACCATCAATGTCATGGGAACAAGATAAAAGATTTCTTTCCCTTTAAATAATTTCTTTAGATAAATAGGAAAATGGGGATATTGGAACCATCAAAACCTAAATCCCCACTCCAGTTATCTTATCACTCTAATATGGGTGCATCTATTGTGAAATAGAGCACGAGCCACCTACAAACTAGGGAGAAACAACCACATTTCATTGAAAAATAGAAAAAAACCATATTCCTTACCAACAAATAATGTCTCTAAATATTTTGAATGTTCCATGTAAAATGGTTTTATGAAATTCCCAACAATGAGGAAGTTGAATGAGGTAGGGTGGATAGGCCATGAAAACCATTGCTCCTACAATAGACATATCAGGAACATAATAGAAAATTATTTGTATTCAATGATTGGTTAGGGAAATATGTATTTTAAAGCCTGATAGAGATGGAATATCCTAAAACTCATGAAATATGCATAAGAGTTTTCCAAGATCCTTTGGAAGATCCACTCTTCTAAAAGGTTTTTCACCATCATCCTTACTACAAGACTTTAAACTGCATGGATGATGTTCGTACCATAAGACATTAAAATTCAGGGACATCATCCTTACTGCAATAAATTAATATACATGGCTGATGTACATACCACAAGTCATTAAAATTCATGGACATCATCTTTATCACAAGACATTAAACTACATGGATGATGTTATTACTGAAATACATTAAACTGCATGTCCATTGTCCTTATCGAAAGACATAAAACTGTTCTAATGATGTCCTTACCACAAGTCATTAAACTACAAGGCCATAATCCTTACTACAAGACATTAAACTTTATGGATAATGTCCTTAATATAAAAATTTAAACTACATGTCCATCATCCTTACCGCAAGACTTTAAACTATATGGATCATGTCCTTACCGCAAGATATTAAACTACACAGATCATGTCCTTTACACATGAAATTAAAAATCATGAGTTTTAAAGGACTATATATGTATTTTTTTCATCATAATGAGATATGTAGGGGTTCTTGGATTCTATATCCTAGCCCATACACCCATGTTTTTATCCTTACCACAAGACGTTAAACAACACAGTTCATTTCCTTTCTGCATGACATTAAATTGCATGGGTTATCTAGAACTGTGTATGGATTGATTCTCATCATAATGATATATGTAGGGATTCATAGATTATATATCCTATCCCATCCATATATATTCACATCCTTAAAACATGATGACTAACTACAGAGAACACATCCTTGTCACATGATGATAAATTGTGCAGCATCTCAATCTCTGGGATACATCGTCAGCATCTGATGGAAAAGTCAACATACTACATAGTGAAAATTCCCCTTCAATAATTTCAGATCCATGTATTCTAATTTATATTTCAACAAGAAGGGTGGTAAGAAAACAATGGTGGATTATGATATATAGATTGAAGATCCCAATGGATTTGTGGACCTCCCATATAAATCCCTCGAGTATGCTTGATAACAACAACGTTATCCCCATAAATCTGATTGAGGTAGTAGATCTAATCCCAATGTTTTTGAGCCCTTCTTATTTTCTATGAAAGTGTAAAATTAAATCATCTATGGATTCTCTCTATGAAGACTTATATAAAAAGAGATGATGATGTCTCTTCTAACAGCCCCCTCACTCTGATAGTGATAGAGAAGCCCCTATAATACTAGCTTCATCTAAAAATGACTCCATAGAATCAGAATTGGAGGAAGATGAGGATGACCTCAGAAACAACCCTCCTATATTAAAGGAAGGCATATCCACCACAATAGGGGATCTCCAACATATAAATCTAGGAACATAATAAGACTCATGACCTACTCTGATTACTTCCACTATTCCCCTCAAACAACAGGATATGTGCATCTCATTTCTGAAGAAACGCTAATATGTGTTCACTTGGAAATATAAAGAAATGCCCAAACTAAATCCAGATGTGGCTACACATCATATCAGACTACCTAATGAGAATCAAGGATTCATGAAGGAAACCATAAGGATACTCGACTCTCATGAAACCAATATAGAGGTGAAATTTGACAAGTTAGTCAAGTACAACTTCATCCAAGAAGTGAAATACCCAAGATGGGTTTCTAACATCATCCCCATAAATAAAAAAGAATAGGATGATTAGGGTCTTTATTTACTCCAGATACCTTAATTGGTATTATCTAATGGTATATTTCCCATTTCTGATCACAGAACTCTTAATCTATGAAAATGATGGTTTCCAAGAACTTTTCTTCATAGACAGGTACTTAGTGTACAATCAGATAAAGATGGCCCCAAAGATAAAAAATAAATTTCCTTTAGATCACCTTAAGGAATTTTCTTCTATTAGTATATTCCATTTGGATTAAATAATTCTGAAACTACATATCATCATTCCATGAATCAAATCTTTAAGCCATTCTTGGGAAGGATAGCCGAGTTTTATGCTGACAACCAGGTTGTTAAATTCTGACGAAAATGTGATCACTTCATGGATTTCCATAAAATCTTCGATAAGATGAAACAATACTATTTAATGATGAATCCAATGAAATTATTTTTTAGGGTAACATCATGAAATTTCCTTGGCTTTATTCTATGCCACTGTGGCACTGAAGTTGATCTAGATAAGACTAGTGCAATTTTAGCAATGTCACCCCTAGATATCTCAAAGAACTAAGGGGAATCCAATAGAACCTTTCCTACAACCAGCTATTCATAGCCAATCTAGCCAAAAAATATCTCTCATTTAACAGGTTAATAAATAAGGGAATCTCCTATCAATGGGTATAAGACTATCAAAAATCCTTTGAAATTCTCAATCAGTACTTACTGCACCCACCAGTTTTGATGCCTCAGGTGTAAGGGAGGTCACTCATCTTGTATGTTTTTATCATAGAGAACTCATTGGGTTCCCTCATCACACACAAAAATGATGTGGGAAGTGATAATAGTCTCTAATACCTTATCTAGATGATGCTATGTACTAACACTAGAAATTCTGATGTCGAGAAGAACTACCTTTCACTCATCTTTACGATGAAAAAGCTAAGGCATTACTAGTAGCACCATGAATTCCACCTAGTTTCTCGTATTGATCCACTCAAGTACATTGATTAATACCCTATGTTTACTGGGTTCTTTTCTTGTTGGGAATTCATCCTATAAAAATATGAAATTCAGTTCATATCATAGAAGTCATTGAAAGGGAAAGCCCTAGATGATTTCCTCACAACACATCCTACCCCAAAAAATACACCAGAAGACACCAATATTCAATATCGGGAGGTATTTTACACCTATAAAACTCCCCAGACATGGTAGATGTACTTTTATGGTGCCTCATAGGGTCATTCCTGTATGAGAATGGAAAACCCAAAGCTCAATCAGGTGGGTTTGGGGATTGTATTTGTCTCTCCTGATAAAGTAATTATATCCTACTCTCTATCATTTTATGAAGGCTATGAATATATTGAGTCTAAGTATAAATCCCTCATAGATATATTAGAAATATCCCTACAGATGAAAATAGCCTAATTGAATATCAAAGGATACTCAAAATTGGTGACAAAGCAGGTCAATGATGGATATTCCATCAAAAAGGAAAAACTGACCCAAATCACTGGCTACATCATGGGACTGATGGAAGAGTTACCTTTTCATCCCACATTTCATTCAACCTAACCACATGAAATTAAACTGTATGGAGTTCTTCCTAAGCACATGATGTTAAACTATACAGAGTTCATCCTAACTACATGATGTTAAACTGTACAGAGTTCATCCTTGATACATGATGTTAAAATGTACAATCATATCCTAATATAAAGACACTCAACTACACTATATACTAAGTCCTCACCACATGATGTAAAAATTCATTGATCCACAACCTCTATCATCCTTTATGTGTATTAATCCATCATCCTTACCATAAGACTTTAAACTGCATGTATCAAGTCTTAATAGCAAGACATTAAAATGCACAATATCCTTCATCCTAACCACATGATGTTATACTGTATAGAGTTCATCCTAACCACATAATGTTAAACCATATAGATTTCATAATGATTACATAAAATTAAACTATAGAAATTCATCTTGACCAAATGGTGTTAAACTGTACAAATCTATCCTTACCAAAAGGTATTGAAACTGCAAGACTAATGTCCTCTCTACATGAAATAAAACTGCATGGGTTTTATAGAACTACATATGGATTGATTCCTACCATTATATGATACATAGTGAAAACCAAAACATGAGTCTTGGGCCTAGACATGATCTCCCTTTTCTATTTTTTGTTGTTGTGTGATCCATGTCCTTACCACAAGATGTTAAACTACATGACTAATTTCCTCATCACAAGACATTAAACTTCACAGATTACATCCTCACTACATGACATTAAAATGAAAAAACAATCTAGAACTACATATGACTTGATTATAGTTTTTTTGAAAGAGATACATAGGGATTCCTCAATGCTATGTATGTTTCCTACCACTACATAATACAAAATTCTTCTGTTGTACCCTCCACTTCCTCTGCATTATGAGAGAATCCCTTTCCAATCCTTGTTTCCCAGACTAAGAATATCTCATGTGAGCATATGAATTACAATAAGGGATTATCCACATGAACAATGAATGAAAGTACAAGGAAGGTACATCATGACCCTGAATGAAAAAACATAAAAGGAACAACCTAAGCCCTTTCCAAATAATTTCAAACTACATGGTCAATGTTCTTACCGTATGATATAAAATTAGATAGTCCCTTAAGAACTATGTGTTCCTTTATTCCTATCATCAAATGATATGTAGTGACACTTGGATATCTAATCCTGATCCAAACTAAAAAAATCAATGGAAGCAATTCCCACCTCTCCATATGGGATAGAAAAACGAAGAGAGAGTTCCTTATTATAGAACTATGTGTGACTTGATTCCTATCCTCATAGAATGTGTAACGATGCACAGATTTCCTACATTAGACCCATACATAACAAATAAATATAAAAATTCACCCTCTTTTTATGTGGGTAAAACCTATACAAGGAACTTCACTAAGAACTACGTGTGTCTTGATTCCCATCACAATAGGATACATAGTAATGCCTATAATTCAATTCATGGGATTAGCTGTAATAAAATCATTTCATATTAGGGGATCCACATCCTCACCCCATAACGTTAAACTATATAGCCCTTCAGAACTAGATGTGGTTTAAATATCATCCTAATGAGATACATAGTGATGCCCAGACTTCCACCCTTAGGCCTAACCACAACATTTCCATCCATTCACATCGGTTCATCTTTATCCTCACTACATGATGTTAAACTGCATGGGATTCCAAGAACTATGTGTGGCTTGATTCCCATCATCATGGGATATATAGTGATGTATGAATCTCTAATCCTGGGACCATCTACAATAAATGATAAGAAATTCCCCCAAATACATAGAAACCGAGTCGAAAAAACTCATTTTTTCATAAATATGAGATAGATCTACGTAAAGATTAGTTGTGTACATAATATATCATGCAAAAATTTTTCACATCAGTTCCCATATCCTTACCACATGAAATTGAACTACATAGAATTATGTCTTTACCACATGAAGATAAAATGAATGGAATTAAGTCCTTACTACATGTCATTAAAATACAAGTTGAATGTCCTAGTCGCACGACATTAAAACTGCACAAAAAAACATGTCCTTACCGCATGATGTTAAACTACAATGAAAATGTCTTAGTTTAATGACATTTAAACTGCACCACAAGCATGCCCTCACAGCATGACGTTAAATTTCAAGGAATTTTTTTTTGTTTCATGACATTAAAATTGAACAACATGAGTGTCCATACCACATGATGGTAAACTGTATGGAAAACATCCCCACTACATGATGATAAACTATGTAAACCATCACCCATTATTAATTCCTTATTGATGGACCACACGATTCTTACCTCAGTCAACTAGAGTATGAGGTTCTTCTACCATATTTTAAAATCACCTCAATCCATGTGCCACACTTCATGTCTTGAGTACCTTAGGTTTCTGAAATCCTTTCATAGACCTAGTAAAAGAAAAGAGATCTCTTAGTTCGACCACACTATTAATTCAGAAGTTCTTGAGACCCACCAAATGATGACATGTTGGACCAATATAAAGGGATTTATAATTCATGTGAGCATGATGTCATCGAGGAATAACTCAACACTATTTTTTAATATGAACTTCTTCATGTATGACTATCCCATATCATTACTCATGAGATGAGGACTTCAAGCTGTGATTTACAACATTTTCATCACCTACTCGGAAGGATTTTGGAGTTATCATGACCATGGGTATCCTAATTATTCTCTAATGAAAACAACTCCCATATTAGGTCCATTTGATTCACGACCTTAAACTGCATGCACTTTGGTCAAAGATTTTCAACCTTATAATCTACCATATAATGGACAAATAGTAAGATATTGAATAGTTAGGGAAAGAGACATAAAACTTGTTAGGCTGAAAACCCAAAATGGGTGACCTGAGAAAATGTTGAGTCTCCTCTTACTATACTCTTAATCTTCAGTGTTTAAGGAAAAAATTTTGGTTCTAATAAATAAGGCACAAAGCTCATAGGGCCCACTTTATGGCCCTAGTAAAAGTCGAGTTATGATCTCTAGACCATATGGTCTAGGAAAAAGTAAGAGTAATGGTTTTTTACATCTCCTCTCCATGAGAATATGTTCTCTAGCTAGTGAAACAACTTTCAGGGTGATCAAAACCTTCTTGAATATTAAACATATAATAAAATACCTTCATTCCTTTGAGGTCTGAGCTGACACAACCTCCCCACAAAAAACTAGTAATAGGGACTTACTATGCCGTACAAACCATCATATCCTAGGAAGGCCACCCTTAAATCCAAGAGTTATCATTTTAACCATGTAGAATATTAGAGTCTCGGTTGACATATACCCACCAATTCCCATTTCAAATTAACCCATATATTTGGGGTCTATGATTTAAAATTCTTGTAACCAGACTATTCAAGTGGATTCGACATCCTCAATATTATGTCACCCTATTTTGTACCCTTTCTCAAAGAGGGGATGATAAAATCAATCCATGAAACTTTTTATGGATAATAACTCATGATTTGAAGCCAGAGTATGTAGAGCTCAGACTTCACAATCAATAGTTTAACTACCCTACGAGGCCAAAACCAATCCTGGATAGCTTCCCTTCCATACCCAACCTCATCATATGGATGTTTGAGACTTCAAAAATCTTTTATAGACCTTTTAATGAAGTGGGTATCATATTTTTCTTGACCATGCTACTAATACTTAAGGGCCCTGACCCTCCAGCTAAAGACATATCCTCCTTGCAATAAAGGAGCTTAAATCCTTATGAGCCCATGTAATGTTATGGTAAAACCCAGAACCATAGAGTATTGCAGGTCATCCTCAATATTTATTATCCATCCTATATTCACAGACTCAAGATTTCAAGTTATGAATTACATCACCAACATTCCAATTATCAAGGAAGAACTAGAGTCCATAATATTTATCCCTCAACCCACATTACTTCCATAAATCTTCCATGAACCTTGGAAAAGAGTGGAGATAAGCTTTTCTTGACCATGATATCAATGCATAAGGTATTTAACTCACCAGGAATATCCTCCTTTCAAGAAATGAACTCCAATTCTTGTGAGACTTGGAAACACCATGGAAAAACTAATAACCCCAAATGTTATGATTCATATGCAGTATACCTTTACCTTTCAACATATAGACTGAGGTAAAAGACCCTAAAATATAACACATCAAAGGTCCAAGATAAAATACACAAAACTATATCACATCAAATGTACGACCTAGAAGACTTTAAACCAAAACACACCAAAAGTACAACCTAAAACACCCTAAACTACATCAAATCAAGGTCTGATCTAAAATACTCTAAACTACAACACATTAATGGTTTATCGTGAAAGACATTAATATAGAAAAACACACAATAGTTGCAAGGATGAAAACCAAATAAGGGAATACTAAGAAAAATTAAATTCTATTCCCACTGGACATGCATGTTGTATGATGTAGAAAATATTGAGCATCTATAAAATGGAATAGGCATAGAAGCTTGTTAGGTTGATAACCTGTAAGAAGGATACCAGATCAAAATCCAAGTCCATACCCACTATGTATTCCTCCATATGAACCATTGGAAAATTTTTGGAAAAGAAAATAAAAAGATACAAAGCTTTTGAGGATCACCATATAGAATTATAAAAAAACAATCCATGCTCACTAAGTCCTACGAATTAGGAAAAAGTTAGAGCATTTGGGAAGAATAAAATGTCAAAATTGTCCTTGTAAATTAGATGATCTCAAGACTATTGGGGAAGGTGTGTCAATGAAGAGTTTCATGTTAGTGAGAATTCATGAAAATTTATCAAAGAGTAACCAATTGCAAGTAAAACACTCAAATACAAGCAATTGGATCTCTTTTAGTATTACACACAAAAGATGGGTGTCATGGATGATCCAAGTAACATCTTCAACTGAAGATGGATATGCAACCAAGATTTCATCACAAAATTGTGATATTACCCATCATACATATGATCTAGATCTACGTAAGGACATTAATAATAGAGTTATTTATCTATGAATCTATGTTACCTATGCATGAGCTTGATATTCATAGTGGTATACTTCATATCTATGTGTATCTTGATTCCCATCCTCATGGGATACACAAGGACATCCAAGTACCCTACTTTGGATCCATCCACAAGTTCCATTCCCCTTAATCCCTATTCCATTATATAATTCATACACATTCTAATTTTAGGGTATCAATGACCCAAACAATAGATATTTCCTATCTCAGATTTATCCAAGCACTCATGGTCAGAAGTCTCCTATTGATAGCACCTCAAATTCCTCAGTGACATAATCAGGGTAGATCCTCTCAAGAAGCTCAATATCAAAGCTCATCAGACATTTAGCTTTTTGGAAAAGTGATTTACTTTGGAATAAAATTATTTTCATTCTGAACGAATCTAATTCTAGGGGGGGGGTATTTTGTTGGAACCCATAATCATGCATCCTTAACTTTTCCATCAAATATTTGAGGAATGTGAATACCATTAAAAAAATCAATGTAATTTTTATAAAGAAATTTGAGTTGAAATACATGAAGTCTTGGGATTTGGTTTAAGGGGATATACCTTGGGCATTGTTTCAATTATATTATAATTTTATTCTAATATTTACGCACTTTACTTTGACAAAAATTATTTCCAACACACTAACTAGATAAGCCTAACTCAACCAAGGGAACATGTGGAGCCAATGCTAGTCATGCCCGATGGGATCCAGCTTGGTACAACTAGTAGATTATTAGGGGAGCATAGCTCCCACAGGAAGAGAGTAGGCCCATGTATAGGGCTCGAGGTGTGTGATCCAGAAGACATGAAAAGTCCAAGACAGAATCTTGGTGGGCTGAAGCCCTGGTGGAGGTACTGCATGTGGTATAGGTGCCGAAACATATTGTCAGTTCGATCAAATAGCGGTCATACCTTTTCTTATATACTGGAGGGAAGACAATGCATGGTTTTGATGTGGGATAGGTAAAATCAAATATGGACTATCTGATCATGCCACACGCCAAACTCAATCCTCTACTTCGATCTCATGCATTACGAACTCAAAATCAATTTGATCCTGCACGGCACAAATTCAAATCAATATCCCACAGTGTGAGATCTTCATATTCAACCTCTCATTCGACTGTCACCTTTTCACACCACTAGTTTTACATGGAAAGAAACCTTCTCAACATAATCACCATCTTTAGTCCTTTGAAAATATCTAAGTGTGTATGAGGCAACCGACACTAGCCTACATGAGCTCCAATCAATAATTCCAGTGACATGCCATGAGATCTCCCACCAATTCTTGAATTAATCATATGATCATCCTTTGATCATGATAATGAATAGGAGATAGTCACTAGGGTCATCATGAGTAGTTTACGACCATAAAACCTTCCACCTCCTCAATGATTTTAATCTGAATTAATTTATATTTTTTAGATCATGTGGATTCATATAAGGAAATAGAGGCATCACACAATCAAATGAAATGATCATGTAATGAAGAATAGGCTGTCTCGCTGGTGCACAAAACATCCACCCCGTAGAAAAGAGACAAGAACATTGGTCCGACCTCACTCATAAATAAATTTCTCCCCTAAGAATAAAGAGATTCAATAATACATGAAAGGAGGAATAAAAGGGAGCTTTGAAAAGGAAGGAGGTAGGAGGAATAGAACGTAGGGAAAATCATCCTAAAAAATATTCCTCATGTGATCACGAGATCCTACTACTTGGAATTTTGAGGATCAAGAGATCACATGAATTAATAAGCATCATGCGACGCCTGGTTTTTGAAATGTGTTCACATGATCATGTGATACCACATTAGGTTAAATATCTCACTAAGAAAAACCTTTATCCAATTTTTTTTTCATGGTGTGCACCCCCTTCATTCATTCATAAGACCCCCTATACAACCCTTATTAAGATCATGAGATCTCATGAGAGATAAAAACTCATGAAAAACAGAAATTAAAGTCCTTGGGTACACTACAAACCCATATTGGTTTCCAAAAGAGTATACATGGGGACATGCTTCTTGTGATTCCATGACTCCAGTCTTGTGATGTTAGGGCACAACTTCAGAAGCAATGTATTCAGTGCATGAATTCCCCATGGGTTATTTGTTACGTGAAGGAGTAACACTCTCAATCATACAATATCCCTCTAGATTGATCTCATGGTGTCCCTTACTCAGACTTGTGGTGTAGGATATAAGATGTGAACCCCATGACTAATAGTGGGTTGAAGATCATCAAATTAGAACAATTTTCTATTTATAAGGCATCAACGAGCATCCCCAGTGTGCATACGTAGAGTATCTTGCATGATCCATTAGAGATCAGAGGCTCACATTGTGATCATTCGATTAGGTAGTGCATAGGTGAATATAGGTAAAGCACATCCTTTCCATAAAAAGTTAAGAAGACTCACCCTGAGTCTGGTGGTGGAATCCATTCTCAACCTCAGGGTGCAGGATTTAGGGTGTTCACCCATCCTCCCCACCATGAAGTGTCTACCATTACCCATGCATGAAGAAACTTTGATACACAACCCCCACACATGACCACAACACCCATTGTAAAACCCATTTAGGGTCATGAAAATCACATGAATTGTGGATATTCATGTATCTACCTCATAGTGACATACCCCAGACTAAATATGACATTGAACCATAGGATAACTCATGGGAAAACCAGTCTATGGTCATTCACTACTCTTCCTAGGAAAATAATTATCTATATATATTTAAGGCATGATCCTTTTTTATTCACACTGGTGGGACTAAAAAAAAACACAAAATCCTAAACAAATCTATGATACCCAACCATGTGAACACTTTAAGGGAACATGATTTCAAGATACCTCATGGGACTCACGATGTCATTGGGAGAATTTGGACATGTAACTTTGATCACGAGACAAGCCTCGTACAAGTCATATTGATCTTTTAGTATCCCCTTGATAGGTCACCATTGTCATGCGACAACACAAGAAAAAGCCAAGTTTATCAGGAAAAAACCCCTCAACATGTATGCTTTATCATAAGAAAAGATCTGGAATAGCCAGGATGACCTCACGAAATACCATTGACATGATATAATGATCATTTAATTTCCCATAGACATGTCAACATTGTCATGTGACAATACAAAGGCGAGTCAGGTTTTCCATGCGACAACGCATGGTCATGTCTACTTTGATAATGTACAATAACCCAAACATGACTGCTTTGGTTATGTGAGGTACCTTTGAGATGTCCTCTTTTCTCATGAGAAGGAATCCAAGACAATTTAGTTGATCATGTGAAGTATCCTGGATACATCCTCTTAGATCATGCGAAGCATCTTAGGCTTGTTAGGCATACACCCTTGTATGTATCTTCTATAACATACTGATACCCCAGCATATCAGGTAGAAAATCATGACATGTATAGAAATTATCCAAGGCACATCCAAAAAATCAATTATGGAATTCCAACTTTGTCCAACAGACCCATTTGTACTAATTCCATGTGTACCCCGACTAGGAACCTTTGGCCGCATCCCCCCTTTTATAAGGGAAGTGTCATTGATGATCTAGGGATACACACCCATGTGACCCTACCAATGTTATTCTCATAGAAAGACCTTAAATTGTTTCCACCTCTCTTTAATCTGTCAGATGATAAATAATGAGTGTGTCAATGGGCATCCTCAGTGTGTAATCCCCGATTACCGACGGAATATAATAAGTCCCCAATAATTGGGTAGCCTTACTCTGTAAGTCCCAACCAAATAGAATATATTTTGGTATAAGCCCCTAAAATTACTAAAACAACATGGATAATAATAATATATCTAAGTGTGATCTTGCACCTTAGCCCATCAGTGGGTTAAGGGATAAGTGAACTATGAGAACTCTAATTCCCTCCATAACTGGGATACATAGGATGCCTTCCTAAGGTCCTAGATCCAATAGGCATCCAATTTAGTGTAAGTCCCTTCCCATCCTAGGTATTCTTGAGTTACAACATTAAATTCTCCCATAACTTGGCCATTCTTCCTCATCCATCAGCATGTGATAAGAGGAATTGTAGACAAGTTCCATTTCAAGTATAAACCTCAATCACGTCCTTTGGTAACTCAAACCCATCAGCATGTTTGAGATGAACTGGACTATGTTGAATATAATTCTTGTTATAAAATTGGATATAAAGGACACCTTACTAAGACCTGAGATCCATACAATATCCTCTATGAGATGGGAAATTATACACCCCAAAGGGAAAATTTAATGTGCAAGCCTTGTATGGATATTCACTCATGATGTGTGTCCAATTTACAAATATAAATTGTTTCTCATGTCAAACATGGCTCATGTGGGCTTATATACCAATGATGGTTGTATCAAAAGAATGTTGAGAATTACCCTATCATGGGCCCGTCATTGGGATCGAAATAGGATTACATCTCACCTCCACTCAGAGGTCTACATTTTGGAAGAAGCAATCCATGGAAGTCTCGTATGCATAAGTCCCTATTAGAGACTCTATTGTCATATCTCTCATGACAGGGATGACCACTAAAACAAATATGTAGACTCTGATTCCAATTTTAAATAGGATACATAGGAAGACTCATTGAGGTTCGTGCCTGATATTCACATCCTTACCACATGATGTTAAACTACACGGATGATTCAAGTCACATAATCTTAAACTATGCCAATAGATCTAGGTGGATTTTTATTCTTATTTCACAAGATATGTAGGATGCCTCATAGATATTCAATCCCATCTCCTAGACACCAACCACCTACCTGGATGAAAATAGGCTCTAGAGTTCTTGAACATGGCCATAACCCAAAGCATCATAAATAAATAAGAATGTGATAGAGAACCCATGATATGAAATTTTTTTTTCCTATGCATACATATTCATAATAAAGTCATTTAAATAGGGGTAACAAGTCCCATATCGGGGTCTAGGAAGGATATCACTAACATATCTTAAATATATAATAGATTCCCAGAGATGGTAATAATTCCCCCCCAAAAGGGTGTGATGAGACCAAACTCCCATCCTCTCGAATAATGTGTGTTCCAAAGCATCGTTGGTTATGAAACCACATAATACCACTTTCCTTTAGAAAGTAGGTCCATACCTAGTTTTGGATGTGGGAACCATTGGTATTTTCCAAGAAACAAATGAAAAACCTGATGTGAGTGATTGAGTGAGGACTTAAACACCCCACAATCAAACCATTAACTATAACCCCATTCATATCATAAATCTCAAAAAAATGAAAAAATAATATAAAAAATGAGTTTATAACTATGTAAAGTTATCTTCATATTCAATAATATTGTCCCATTGTTTTATTTAGATTGAGGAATCTTCTTTACATATCATATCATTACTCATAAGGAAAGTATTTTCCAAATAATATCTCCATAAAAGTATTCCATTATGTAATGTCCTTGATTTTCAAAGGGGTAAAGATTATTTTAGATTTTTGGTAAACCCTAACTAATATTATCTTTTGTCTTAGACCCTGGTGAACCAAACTTTAGGACTATTAGTTTTCTTTTGTGAAGAAAGTGGCAGGAGGGATAGAGACTGGCTATAGGATAAACACACAATTTATATTATATAATCATGGATAGTAATTACAATACATGACATGGAATGGTCTTTCCATACCCCTTTCACATTGTGAATTGGTTTTTCTCTCTAGGGGTACAACCCGAGCATTACACGATATGTAAAAATATATATACTATATAAGTGCCTATATTTTATGAAGGGTTATGAACCCCTTATTTTTCATGATTTATTTTGTTTCATCCCGCATAGGAGGCCAATCAATTGATGCTCCTCCACCATGCCTAACCTTGGACATGATGGATTTATCTTACTCAGAATCCATTTTCACACTATTTGTTGCATTGTATCTACAATGATAATCTCTTTGTTCATCTTCCTTCATTTCTAAGCTTATCATTCGATCTATTGCACTATTTTGGTGCAAGATTACATACCCTATTTTAAGGTTTTTTTTCATATTTACATTTTATTTCATTCTCGCTCGATTAAAAGGATGATACTAGATGAGGAGAGTACCACATGAATAAGGTAGGTGTTCTAGTTCTTTTCCCTAAATGTCTCATTGTATTTTATCATGCACTGTTGCGTCACGAGCTATACTCCTCTAATGTCACCTCCATAATATCTAATTAGTTAAAATAAATATTTTTATCTTTTTTAATGGATCCCTAGCTACCCAAGAATTAATTTTGTGGGGAGATTTCCTCTACATGATCCACCCCTATAATTTTTTCCCTTTTTAAAGGCTTAAGTGACTTATACCTTGGAAGTAAATTTAAATTCTTTTATATCTGTTTTGTGAATATCCATGTAATAAATATAGTGGAATGTGAATTGGGATAAAGTAGATGATAGTAAATGTGTTCATACCCTTATGATTTATTCCATAGCTTGATTTATATGAATTAAATGATTTTCCAAACTAATTTAATGTGTTATGAATGAAGTTCCGTGTAAAATGGTATGAGTTCTTGATAGCTAAACAATACATTCATATAAAGATGAGGGAGATACAAGGATACCAACTTAAGGATTCCTTTTATGGTATTATTGTTATTTATAATTATAATTTCAAATAAATTTTAATGCATGTAGAGATATAATTGGATTCATAATTAGATTCCTTAAACGGGCTCACTGAGTAGATGACTTATCTACCCATGAGAGATACATGTTCCCTAGGGGAATTAACATATACGGTCTTGGTAGGAAATATGGTTATACCATTTGATGTTATTAATATTTTCATAACTTATTATATACTCCATTTAGTTATTATATATGAGATTTTCATAATTTGTGTGAAATACTAATGTTTAAATATTAAATATAATTTTAGAGAACTATTTGAATTCATCCAGATTGAAGTCTATTTAATTTTTTAATAATAAATATCACCCTACTTATCCAAATTTCATGATTATTATTTTTTATTATTACTTAAGAAAATTAAAACATTTAATTACATGGAACCTTTGGCCAAAATCACCCATTTGGAGGTTCATATGGTCCACATAAAAAGACCCAAAGAATCTATGTGGAAACTGCACCAGCAATGATGATTTAGTTACAGGTCTAAATCCTGAATCCCAAATTTTATGAAACTCCAAAATATGTTCTTTATTATACAAAAGAATCATGGATAAAAATTTTAAGGTCCTACAACATGAATAAGGGGCCCAACTTATTCTTTTAAGTCTAGCCCACCATTACGTCCATGAATTAAAATCTGGACACTATTCATGACAATGATCATGCTCTATTAATCCAATCAATATGGGATTTTGCAGTGTGAAATATAAGATAAGTTATTCCAACTTGTTATAATAAATTATTTTTATTTGAGGGCATCTTCCTATTGAAAAACCCATTTACATTTCAGCCTTCTGAAAAGTGTTGATAAAAATGGACAGGTGAAAACTGTTTAGTAAAATAGATATATCTTTGGATACAATAGTTCAATGGCCACCAAATGTTGAGGGATGACTGTAAATATCATTATAGACAACTATTAATAAGAGAATTTATCTATATTCAGCTGTTTGGATAGCCAAATTGGTGATGCAAGTGGAGGGTCAGATTTGGAATGCAAGTAGTCCACCTCCTTAGGCTATAAATACATCCCCCTCCTCTCCATGTATGTGGTTTTCAATTTAGAATATATGAGGATCAATTGGAATGACCAATGATCTTCCAAAATATTTTGAGGACATTCTAAACTAATGTTTTAACTTGAGAGACCCTTCCTCCTCTCTTTGATTTCATTTACTTTTGAGCCTTTCTTCATTTGTAATCTCGTAAGTTTTATTTTTGTAATTATATTTTAGTGATAGTTTATTATTAATATTATATTTTAATCATCTATCCTATGTTCTTAAATATTAATTATCATAAAATATTTGAAATCAAGTTGAAACCCCTTCCCTTATTTTTCTTCCTCATTCAATTGAAATTCTATTTTTAATCCTCATCATCGTTTGTGTGTGTGTGTTTGACACAAAACTCTTTTCTTATCCCATTATTTTTCTTCTCTTATTAAATCATCATTATACACATAATAAACCATATTTATAATCATATTAATGGATGAGTAAATTTACGATTGTGGTGAGTTAAAATTTAATGATGTTATGTGATTGAGAGTATTTTCTCGATGAGTATTCTTTAATTTAACACTGTGTATGTTGGACTTAACTTTTCATGGATTAATGAAATATTTTGTTTCACGTATAGATTCCATAGATTATTGGAACCATAAATAAACTACCACAATCATGTACTGATTGAGATTATAATCCTACTTAAGTTAAGGCTTGCATTAAATCCTTAACACTTAGGAATTCCAATCAACGTCAACTAGTGACATGGGTGTTAATTTAATGAAATATAAAGCAAGGATCAATGATATCATAAGTTTAACAACCTATTAATGAAATTACCCCAATATTTATCAAATTGGTAAATCAATCTTAACAATCACTCATTTCAATTAATCTCTTCAAACATCCCCCCAATCAAAATACAATCAACTAAAAACAATCGACTATTAAAAAGTATCATCACAGAGGATTCGACATAAGTGATGCTATACACATTAGCAGAGCACTAGAACCTTGAATGGTCGATAGGAAAAAATCAGAAACACTTTCACCATTCCATGAGAAATACTTGTTCCCCTATGTGGTATACCTGGGACAAGATTATAGGGTCATGCTTTATACCATGCTGAGAGTGATAATTGGGATTCAACATACGGATCACCTTGGAAAAACTCTTATGGTGATGGGTATTTATAGTGATCCTAGAGTAATAATTTTTACTTTTTATAGATTTCCTTGAGTGGTATGTTTATTCCATTTATTAAATTCAAAGGATGTCTCTTATATCAAAAACTGAAAGTGAAACACTATTATCCCAGGGACGTGTTTTCCAAGACAAATAACATGCTTTGGTTCAGACGATTCATGATACATGATGTTTGAAAACCCATATCATATTTATATAGGTTAACCTTGTTTCAAAGACATTCAGATTAGGAAAAATTAGGTGGTGTTGGATAGGGGACCCATGAGGAACCTAGTCCAACATGGTTTGTTTACTATTACGTTGCTTTACTCTACGATTTACCTTAAAATTTCTCATTTTATATGAAAAAAATGGTTTTTTCTAGACACTTTTTTTGGTGTCCTACTAAGTATATCTCACACCTTATTTGGGTCACCTATGGTACCTGAAAATACTTCATGGTTGTAGGGATAGACAAACAGAATCACCCAGCTTCTGATGTTTGGTTTTCAGTACTAGGATAGTTTATGAGAGAAGAGGACTGAGCCTATGTTTGTTATTATAGTGGTGGAAGATTTTATTTTATTTTGTTATCATATTTTATATTCATGTACCCCTGTATCCCTTGTACTTATTCTTTTTATAGCATCATAAAATTATCAACATTATTTTATTTAATATAGTCAGCTTCAACCTATTCATTATCTAGATGATTTATTATTTTACTCTTGGTCATTTATTTTTGTTTCTTATACTTATCATTATTATTATATGATGTTATACAATACGATAAATTGGGAATCATATCCCAAAAAACACACCCTAAGCTCTCTCTACTATTTAGGAGCTTCTAACATATGAGGAGGAACACCTAAGGTCATGTTGCCAACTATCTTAGGGAACTACTTAGTGGATTCTGGGATGGGATGATACAGAGTGATATCAGAGTATATTTTTACTTTTATCTTACTATTAAGGTATTAGATAGGATACCAGGAAAGTGTCAGAATTTTTAAATAAGCATGTGCCTGGTAGTTTCTAACCCATGTATATGGGGAAACCCAAATTACCTAGTATGAGTTATTATTGTTAATTGTTTGGGCCTATTACAGTTGCATTGGTTTCATAATTGGGTGAAACCCATGTTTTTTGATGTTATTACTATTGATATTATTATTATGGATTTCATTTTCCATTGGCCAGGTATGATAAAGGGGACTCATCTCATGCATTATTATATTCACTTGAGGATTCACATATCATTCATTATGCCATTCTATATTTATATTACTGCATGCATCACTTGTATTTCCTATCATTGTTGTGAGTGTCTATATTATTATAGATGGAAATGGGCTAATGTTTTTTTTGTAGGGATAAATTAATTGGATTAATTAATGTGTCTTAATCAATATAAATGGAATTTTCCCATATATATTGATAATGACACCTTAATTAACCAATTATGCCATGTTTGAGCCATGAACAACTTGTTCTATGTACTAAAACAATAGATGATTTTGATTTCTGGAATACTAAAGGTAATTTATGAATCATGTACTTATATTTATTAGGAATGGTGATTAATTTAATAAAATCATCTTACATGAACTATTATATCCTAA
This sequence comes from Viscum album, assembly GCA_963277665.1. Taxonomy (NCBI): domain Eukaryota; kingdom Viridiplantae; phylum Streptophyta; class Magnoliopsida; order Santalales; family Viscaceae; genus Viscum; species Viscum album. The sequence goes on from OY728127.1 coordinate 1,913,843,907, forward strand.
TATTAGATGCAAGGGTTAGATTGTAGTTATAAGAAAAAACAATTTCAATTTATAAAGATTATGGGACTTTAAAAATTGGGAATAATGATGCATCTAACTAGAGTAAAATATCTATATTTATATAAATAAGTATGATCTTAAAAAAATTTAAATTTTGAACTAAATTTTTGTTATTAAATGGAGATTCCAATTGAAAATTAAAGGGTGTTTTCTTCTATAACATACAATTGAATATCTATATACTAGAACCTATTATATGTAATTTCAGACCTTGACCCTCACCCAACCTTATAAATGGGCAGTATGAAGTGTATCCTATAATATGATTTGATCTCTCTTATCCAATAGAATTGGATTTTGGAGCAGGAAGAAATGTGTGGCTCTTTTATATGAAGGCTTTTTACCTGTACTATTTTCTTATTATCAATTCATTTATATTGTTAAATCTTATCCAAGGCTTGGGTTTGAAAATTATATATCTATTGCTCCATGATGTAATCAATTCATATTCCAATAGGGTGGCAATGACCAAGCTCTTTAGGTTATGGGACCCGATCCACTAGTATTACCACCAACAGTGCCACTAGAGGAACCTCCGATTCTTCATCTATTAAGAATCAACACTTAATTTTGAGATAGCTTCTTATGCTTCATGTAGTCTACATAGGGAGGTATATGACTTTCCCTACTATGGTAGAGTTGATGTGAAAATTTTAGTAGTGTAACCCTCCCAAATTCTAAGAAGATGGTGGTCCTTAGGCTACAAAATTTTGGCTAGAGGACATGTTATTGATCTTGAGAATATGGAGACGCCTCTAGAGAGAATGGTCATCCCCACCACCTATATTCTTTGGGACTCTACCAAGAATTGGCGGGATTTCATCTCTCAGGATGATCTTCGTCAAGGTATGGTTTGGGTATACTTCAAATAGTCTTCTATGACTAATTATTTATACATACACTAAGAGAAGAATGATCTTGAGAGTTTATTCACCTGCTATAGGGTGTTATGTTTGTGATGGAGTATTCAACTCATTTCACCAAGATTCATCATTTTTTCATGGATAGTGAATGGTGAAAAGTTAATGACATTGAAAAATTTGAGGATTGGATTACATATTCCATCTGATACCTAGTGAATGTATTCTGATTGACCACTATTTCAGAGATAGTAAACTAGGCCTTCATCACTGAGTGGAACCTAAGGGAATCTGAATGTTTAGGTTTTGGCTGTTCTTATTCAAGAAAGGGAGAAAATTATTATAGTAGTAAGAAACATCATTTTTAGACTTCTCATAGGGAAACACCAGCTAGATGAAACGTACCAACAATTATGTGATTTTTCACTAGTGTGGAAGAACTAGCCATAAAAATCCCAGTGTATGAAAAACCCAATTGAGTGTTGATCTAGTGACATGATTTGTCACCTTAAGTGATATATATAAATTTTCTATCCATTGACTAGTGATAAGGGATCTATAATAACACCAAATTTAGGTACATGATCCATAGCACCATGTCAGGCTGGGAGATGGTCCACTACTAGCCGACCGGGCAAAGGAAGTGGTTGTGGATAAGGTAGACAAACTTCCAAGGTTCCACACCAATAGAGCAGACCTACCTAGGTTATTTAGGTTACATATCAATGTTGTGGATTATTCCATATTTATGAAGTGTAACCTACCCCTAAGGAGCAGAGTTCAAGGCCTTCAATAGTTTGAGGTATTATTCTAGTGGCCTCTACTTTAGTATCTACCTTATTTGATATAGGTTCTTCACACTATTTTATATTTATATAAATTAATGAATGTATGGGCCTATAAATGGAATATTTTTGTGGTGTGACAACTATTGAAACAATATTAGGGCTTCAATCAGAGATTATATTCTAGTGTAGGTATTTTATTCTTACGGTGGGTGAATATCTTTTCCTATGAAATATTTTTTTTCAATGTGGTTGGATTTGATGTCATTATTAGGATGGAGTGGTTGGTTCCATACCATTCCCATTTTGATTTTTATTACTAGAGGGTGTCCTTTACATCACCCATGGGTAGAATCTATGTTCAATAGGGTGAATATGATGTCTAAGAAATTCAATTTGGGCCTGAGCATTGTGGGTTGGGTGGAGTGATGGACTTGATAGATAGTCTCTTTAAGAGTGGTTGGGGAACGTAGTATATAGACTTCCCTCATATGGTGGATCATTTTAGGGACATCCTCCCTAACAATTTCTATGGATTAACTCCTATGATATAGGTAGAGTTCACCATCAAGTTAGTGTTAAGAGAATCACCAGTGTCCATTACTCCTTAAAGGATGACACATACAGAGCTTTAGGAGCTCATGATACAGTTAGAAGACCTTGAAACAAAGGGTTTTATATGAAAAATTACTTCACCATGGGGATTTCCCATCATTTTACTCAATAAGGAAGATGATACCGTCAAATTTTTTATGTATTAATGTTAGTTGAACCAACTTATAGTAAAGAACGGATATCCACTACCTCGTATAGATGACCTCCTTAACCATCGACAAGGAGTGATGGTTTTCTATAAGATTGATCTAAGGTTGTGCCACCATAATCTTCATGTGATAACTTAAGAAAATATTCATACATAATTTTGTAGTAGGTATGGTTTATATGAGTATTTTTCATGTCGTTCGACCTTAAAATTTTCCAATAGTTTTCATAGAATTGACGAATCAGAGTTTCCACTCATTTTTGTTTTATTTTGTGGTAATATTTAATGATGATATCTTGGTGTATTCTCACAATCGACATGAATATGATAAACATCTTGAGATCATGCTAAATAAATTGAGAGAGAATTATGTATATATATATATTATAGGATCACTAAATTCCACTTTCTGATCAATAAGATTCAATTCTTAGGTCACATAATTTCATAGGCATGCGTATCTATAGACCCATAAAAGGTGAAAACTATAGTTTTTGAGGAGTATCCCAAGAATGTTTTTGGCATAAATAGTTTTTTGGGGATAAATGGAAATTATAGGTGTTTCAATTATGAATTATCATTACTATAATAACCTCTTATGGGTTTTACTAAAAAGGTTATGAAGTTATCATGGTCTGAAGCTTATGAAGTAGACTTTCCAGAGTTGAAAGGAAGACTAACATCAATGCAGATCCTGATTCTTCCAGATCGAGTAAGAACCTGTATAGTTCATTATGATTCATTAGGAATTAGGCTTGGAGTAGTTATAATTTAGGGAGATAAAGTTTTAGTATATGGTTCCTGCCAATTGAGACCTTATGAGTGGAATTATCCTATGCATGACCATGGTCAAATAATAATGGTTCATGATTTATGCTATTGGAGACATTATATTTTGAGTGAGAAGTTTGTTGTTTACACAGATCACCAAAGTATCAAATAAATTTCCACATAGGATGATTTGAATCTCAGGTAACTAAAGTTGGTAAAGTACCTTTAGACATTTTCCGTTGAGATTTCTCACACACTCAAAAAGGGGGAATATAGTATTTTATGTCCTAAGCTAGACGACTAAGACATAGGCTGTCCGAGAGGCTAGTAGTGAGTGGAAATTGATGAACCTATTTTTGAGATGAACCTCGAGGTTCAATACTATCATGGAATACCTATTTTGGAAGGTTTGGAAGTGACATACTGAATTCTGGAATAGTTAAGGATGAGATAGCTTTTTGATACCGAGGGCTTAGTCTTTAGGGAGAGTGTTTCAGAAGAGAACCCACTGGCTGGTTGGGTTACTCATGAGGATGATATTTTTCACATCCATAAATGTATCTAGGATACTTCATACATGTGGGAAGAGTTTATGTGAGAATATTATGCATCTATTTAGGACATAAACCCTAGGAATACCAAGATGTATCGAGACATATGTTGTTAGTATTGGCGAGCAGGTATAAAGAGGTAGATTGCAGGTTTTATCACAAGGTTTTGCACCTATCTGCAGGTGAAGGCAGAGCATCGGTGACCAACTAAACTTTATAGCCTCTATATATTACTAAGATGAAATTGTATGACATCAGAATGGATTTTGTGATGGGTTTTATGTGGCCCCCTCAAGGTAGTGAAATAATATGGGTGATTTTCAACAAGTTGAATAAGGTCACACACCTCCTACCTATTGAGGAGATCTTTTATGTTGATGAGATCATAAAGCTTCATATTCGAGAGATTTCATGCCTTCATGGTGTTCCCCATTCAATCGTATCATATAGGGATGCATGGTTTACATCATGATTCTGGAAGGGGTTGAAAAAAGAACTAGGTTCGCAAGTGCTCTTGAGTACTGTATATCACACCCTAACCGATGGTTAGTCTAAGAATATGATACCTCTATTATTGGACTTTCTCTGAGCATGTGTTCTTGGTTTTATAGGTTCATGGGAAAACATATACCTCAAATTGTGTATTTCTATAACAACGTTTTTAGGAAACAATTAAGATGGATCGATATGAGTCCATTTATGATAGGCCATGCCATTCACCCATGTGAAGGTTAGAGACAGGTGATGCAATACTATTGGGTCCTTTTCTCATTCAAGAGACTTCATATCCAGTACAGATAATCCAAAAATGTATGGCTATATCATAGTCCTAGAATAAGTCTTACATCAATCATCTTCATCAACCTCTAGAGTTTAATGCGGGGCACCGAGTCTTTCTATGAGTTTCACCTAGACTGGGTCATAGATGGATTTAGAGACATGGCCAGTTATCACCTCATTACATTAGTCCTTTTGAGATCATAGAGAGAGTTGGGCCAATAACCTATTAGTTGGATTTATCTCAAAGGTATCGATATATGAATGATGTCTTATATGTATCACAACTTCATCATTATCATTCCACCCCATATCATACATTTTATCCCAATTATATTGATATAGAGGTGGAGCATCATTTGAAGAGCATCTGATTTGTTTCATTGATTAGATCAAAAAGTCTCTTCGACGCAGGTCAGTTACTCTAATTCAGGTGAAATCGATGAAAGACCATGTATAATATGAGACTTTGGAGAGAGAGGATGATATACATTCTTAGTGGTCAGAACTTTTTCCAGATGATGTTTTACCACCATCAAAAAGGAAACTTGCGGAAGAGTTGTTTTAAGGTGGGGGAGGTTGTAACATTCTTTCTTTTCATAGATTTATGGATTATTTTTTATTTTCACTAAAACCTTGTTAGGTTTCTATTTTAACATAGAACCTGTTAACCAGGCCTTGAGGATGGTCATTTTTCTTCTAGGAAGAATGTAGTGGGAGGGATGGAGGCTAGATACATATCAAATACACAACATGTATTCTATATACACAACATTTATTTATAATATATGACATGTAATGGTCTGGCTAGACCACTTGAACATCATGAATAGGTTTTTACCGAGGGGGAAAGACCCAAGCATTACATGACGTGTAAAAATATAAACATCATGTAAAAATATACATTCCAAGTAAATGTAGGGAATTTTTTAAAGGGTCCAAAAACAATTATTTGGCAGGGGTTATTTTATTCTCTCCTACATACAAGGACAACCAACTGAAGCTCCTCCCCTTTTCATAACCTAGGCCATGAAGGATATCTCTTATCAGACATCTATTTTTCTCCCCATTCATCATGTTGGATATATAATGGTATGATCCTTGTTCCACTCCATTCATTTTTCAACTTATCTCACTATCTTTTAAAATATTTTGGTGCAAGATTATATGCCCTATTTTCAAGGTTTTTGTTCATATTTCCATTTTAATCCATTATAACTCGATTCAAAGGCCGGTATTGGATGAGGAGAGTACTGCTGACCTAAGGTAGGTGGTCTAGTTATTTTCCCTAGAAGTCTCATTGTATTTTATAATGAACTATTGTGTCGTGAGCTGAACTCCTATGGTGTCACCTCCATAAAGTCTAATTAATTAATCTATGGGTTTTTAACACGTGTAATAAATCCCTAACTACCTACAAACCTATGTCGTGGGGTGATTTCCTCGACACGATCCACCCATGTAGGTGTGCCCCTTATTAAAGTCTTAAGAGACTTATGCCTTGGAAATAAATTTAATTTATTTTATCTCAGTTGTGTGAATAACCATGTATTAAATATAGTGGACTGTGAATTGAGCTAAAGGAGAAGATAGACCATGTTTTTAGGCCCTTATAGTTTATTCTATAGCTCGATTTATTTTAATCAAATGATTTTTCAAACCTAATTTAAGGATTTATGAATGAAATTACTTGTTAAATGGTATGAGTTCGTGATCACTAAACCACACCATCATATCAAGATGAGGGTGATAAAAGGGTCAGGACTTAAGGATTCCTTGGATAGGCTCATCGTGCCTTATAATTATAATTGAAAGAAAATTTTAAACTATTGGGTGCGATACTTGGATTATTTATAGGATTCCTTGGATGGGTTCACCGATCAAATGACTTACCAACCCATGAGAGATACCACACCCCTAGGGGAATTACCTCGAATGGGATCAACGGGAAATATGGCCATACCATTCCATGAGTGATACTTTTTATTATACGTGGTATACCTTGGATGGGCTTTAAGGGTCATGATTTACACCATTCTAAGAGTGATACTTGGGATTCTGTATACACATCGTCTTGGAAAGACTCATATGGTGATGGGTATTTATAATTCTCCTGGAGTGATACTTGGGTTACTTTTTAATAATTTCATTAGACATGCTCATGATTCCATTTATTAAATTAAAAGGATTTATCTTATATAATAAACTAAGAATGAAAAATATTAAACCAGGGAGATGTCCTTCTTGGCAAATAACAGTCTTGGGTTTAGCCAATTATGATACTTGATTATTGAAAACCCATATCATATTCTTACTAGTTGAAATTGGTTCATAGATATCCGGATTAGGCTGCAACAAGTAGTTTTGGTCAGGGGTCCCATGAGGAACCTGATCTAATGTGGTTTGTTTATTATTTCATTTATTTAACTTTAGCATTACCTACACACTGCTCATTATATATAAACCGACTAGATTATTCTAGACACTATTGGTGGGGGCCTACTGAGTATATCTCACACCTAGTCTAGGACACCTATGGTAATCAAACATACTTCATGGTTGCATGGATAGAAAAAGGGAAGCTCTCAAAATCCGTTGTTTTATTTTTAGTATAAGGATAAATTACAGGATTAGAGGACCAAGCCTATTCTTAGGATTCTATTGGAGAATGTTTTTTTGTTTTTTTATAATGTTTTATATGCATATAGCCTTGTATCCCTTATACTTATCCCTTTTTAGCATCATGACATGATCATTATTTTTGTATCTAATATTGTTAGTTTTTTCTAGTTTATTATCTAGATGATTTATTATTCAATTAATGGTTATTTATTCTTATTTATGCTACTTATTATTATTATTCACCATCGCAACACACTCTGATCAAGAGGGAATAGTATCTCTACAAACACACCCTAGGTCTCACTACTAGTTGGAAGCCTTTGGAATATGGGGAGGCATACTTGAGGTCATATGGTCAACCGAATCAGGGAACCACTTAGTGGATTCTAGTTTGGGATGCTATTCATTCCATACTCTCTTTTTCCTAAATCTATTTAGTATTTTTTATCACTAGACACCATTGATCAATATCCACTTTTAAATGATAAATTTCCTTTATGACTTTAACTCTTTTACATCTTAATAATGTGAGAAATATCTTCTCTAGGTACATGATCCATTGATCAGCTAATAAAGAATTATTACTCCCATTGAATTATAGAGTTTTTGTTACATGAATTAGTGTAAATTTGTTTCACCATGTTGGGGATCTATAGGTTTATCTATATGAGAAAGATTATTTGTCATGACCGGAGTCTATTGACCTAATATAATTATAATCTACTCATATCCAAAACCATCCTTATTAACTTCATATGCTTTATCATGAGGGAAATCCCTAAACAAGTTACGGGTATTGGTATGGTTTCCATTACTTCCCCTAGGATCCATTTATATACAATTACATATACTATATTAACTTATAAAATCATGAACATTGAATCATAAAATATGATTCTTATGTATATAAAATATTATAGAAGCGTTTATGGAATATCCTAAGGGATTATCATAATTTTTTACTATATTATTCTAGTTCTTGTTCCCTAGAGATCTACTAAACTTTATCTGAAAAAAAAATATAAAATCCAAAATCTAGTTATCTAATGTTGGTTGTTACCATACTATATTGATACAAAATAAATTATATCACATCACATGGGATTGAATAGTGTAGTAGTATCGGGTGACTAGATACATACATGATTCTCACACTACATTTTAAAACATAGAAATAAAACATAAAATTATAGTGAGTATTTATTTATATCTTATAGAATATACCTAAAATCATTCAATTTTAACTTTTTTGTACCCATGTGATTGTAAAACATAATAATGGGTGAGATAAGATGTTTAGTAAGGGAAAGTGTACATCGAGATTTGTCATAAAATAAATAAAACCTGAAGAACATGGATAAGAAAAAAAAAATCAAATATACCATTTGACTAATATTATAAAAGGTAATATATTCATGGATTCTATATAGATATAAATAATCACATCAAAAATATTAACTAGTTTCATAATTTTATAATGCATAATGTTAGATATCATAATCATACTTTCAAGGCCTCTTTCCAAGACATCATATATAAATAGGTAAGGTATAAACCAAATACCTATGCTATTTTAACTCATGAGACATACTCGTGCATCAAGATTATATCTTATATCAGGCCCTATATGTAACTTACTATGTCCAATTCATTAATCATATGAAATAAATGAACAATAATACAATGCATAATCAATATAAACAGTTCAATTGAAAAACAAAAATACTAAATATCAATATTCTACCTATTAAATTAATACAAAAAAATTACCAAAAGTCATACAAATAAATAAGGTTTATGTTACCATTATAATATATCCCCAATGGATGTTTACATAGATAAAAACACCTTTATTAAAATATTATAAAAACAAGAAGAAATTCCATTTTTTAGAAATATTTTAAAACTAAAAAATCCCTGAATAATGGGAATACTAATTTCTTTGAAAAACTAAGGAAACATATATATTAATTTTGATACAAAATAATGGTTATAATTATGGTAAAAGGTGGTAATACAACAATAATTAAAAAAAATTCTTTTCCTAATTTTGTAAAATGGTCAAAAATAAATTATACGGAAAAAACAAGATTTCTTAAAAATGTTTCTAAATAATGTTAACGATAGTATAAAAATAATTTTATTAATTATTTAATAGTGGATAATAATTTTCATAAAAACAATTTTAACAACATGTATATATAGGAGAATGATTCCTGACCAAAAGAAGAGAAATAATGTCAACTTTTCTTAAAAACATTCTTTACGTATTTTTGACTACCAAAAAGGAAAATGATATAGAATACTTAAAGAATATATAAATAACTGGATTAGACAAAAATAAATGGGTTTTAAGAGAGAAATAATATATAATTATCACAATAGAAACTTATACATAAAGAGTCCAAAATAAGAATAAGATAGTGAAATAAACCCTTACCTCAAAATTATACTGGTCAGACACATGATAATATCAAATATTTTTTTTTAAATTAGTATACATACATATCAAGATATTATTTGGATTTATCTTACTATAAAATATTCATTTATAATTTCTTATTACTCATTTACTAATAATTTTTTGTTAAAATAAATATTTTTGTGTTAACCTTTCTATATTCTATACCTGGTTTGGTTTGAAAGTTTTGATCCATGCAAATTATTCACAGTTTAATAATCTTCACAATCTTAAAATTTTTATAATTATCATTTTTATATATTCAATATAATTATATAACCATCAATAAAAATTTTTCTTGAAAACTTAAATGCATCCTTTTTTGGTGATGGTAGTCCATACGTACACATGGGTAACATTTTCATTTTTGTAATAGATGAAAATAAAATAAAGTAAAAAAGTATGAATTTTATAGAATCATAATAATAATATAAATATAATATTTATTCATAAAATCTATCCTTATTACCATCCATATAGGGAATAAATTAAAAATTAATCACATCGCTTCATAGATATTGTAGTATCCACAAACACACGAGGGGCGTTATCATTTTTAAATGGATGGAAAAGTAAGAAGATAGATTATATATTACAATTATATGATCATAATTATTTCCTAAATATCATTTACATTCCTCAATTAAATATTTATAACCAACCATGAGAGTTTTTGATAAAAAATGAATTACATAACTATGTGCAAGTGTTAGTTTGTATGTACACATGAATGATGTTTTCATTTTCCATAGGATTCAAAAGAGAGGGAAAATGGTTTTACCATTAACAAAAAAGGTATTATTTTTATAGATAAATTGATTTGTTTTTTAATATGGTTATAGAATTTTTAGTGAAGTTTTAAGAAGAAATGGACTTGAAAAAGCTCATTAAGAACATATACATCTTTTATGAAAAACCACTTTTGTCTTACATATTAAGCCCCCCTAAGATTGGTATTTTGGGGGGATACCAAGATATCTAGTTCAAGAAAAAGTGATCTAGTGAGTAATTTTGCTATATTTTGGTTTATCTAAGGTTCTTAAGGAGAGTAATTATTTAAGGAGATGATGTTCCATTTTATAAGTGTGGTGGGTGTAATACTTATAAATACTTGAAGCATTATTTTATAATATGTGTCTAACTCAAGTTAAGAGGCTCCAAATTATAATATATTTAAAGATAATATGGATAAGGTTGAAATAAAATCAATAAATAAAATTTAATCATGTTTTTTGTGATAAATTAAACCTTTATTTTAAATCCCTTATTAACCCCTTTAAATTTTTACCATAGTGGTAAAATTTTACCATGGTTACTATTCATTTTGACAAAAAATGATATTTGTAGAGACCCGAATCTTGACCTACATAGATATTACATTAATTTTGTGGAATACTTAATACATAACAAAAATAGACACACAAGGACCATAATAGTTTAGTGTCTTTGGAAACTCGGAACATAATCTTCTAATCGTGGTGAAAGATCTTCAACATCTCCCATAAAGATCTTCCACTTTTTGTTTCCTTACCTAAAACCTTTATTTTAATCCTGGGGGAAAATAAAACATAAAAAGGGTGATCTCAAATGCTCGGCAAGGGTAAGCATGGATAAAATAAAACATAACATATACATTTGAACTTAAAAACATGAACATAGTGTTTAAACATCAAAATCCTGAGCAATGACTTAAAATATGGAAGTACATAAGGCATAGATCATAATGGAACATAAATCATGATAAAATATCATGGGAATAAAACATGTTTTTGTGGCATCCATTAAGCACATGTAATGATTTCCATAGTATCCAAGTCATTGCTGCCAAGACCATCTTAGTGGACAAAGTCCCTTTTTGAATCGAGTTCACTCCTCGTTTCAGTCCTGTAATACTGAACCGGATTAACTTACCATTCCAGCCATGTATATATCATGAGATATAAATCTTTACCCAATGTATTGGAGGGAGATATAGGTCCCACCCATCTCATAATGAAATCATTCTTACTTGTGCCACAATATAAACATACATCATTCATAATAACCCAACGAATAAAATGGATTTCATAAACATCATCCCATCATCACATAATCCATATAAAAGAAATGGATATCATTTCATAATAAGAAAAGTTAAACCATGTAAATCATAGAGACTTTATACTTGAAACATACACATATTAAATAATGTCATCTTAGATGGAAAATGGTTTTGATAAAACACTTGAAATGAATTCTTGAGGAAAATATCATTTCTTCTTCAAAATGAATTTCTGTTCACAAAACATCATGAAATTTTAAAATAAAAAGATTTTTTTGAAAATAGTCATGAAATAATTTGAAGGAAGATTCATGAAAATAAGGCTTTATAAAACTGTAGAAATCCTTTCATGCCATATAAGTTAAAAAAACATTCTCCTTGTACTTTTGTCGGAAAAGTCAAAAAGTACCTTATATGGTAACCAAAGGAAAGATTCCATTCATACAATGTGGTAAAAAGTCAATAAAGGTAAAAAATGACTTTAAAAATTCATGGAAGAATAGTAAACATTTTATGAAAACATTTTTAGAAAACATGGTCATGGATGATAAACATAACCCCAGTAAATACTTACGTATAAGCAATCTCAGATAAAAATGAGATGGAAAATTTATCCCTTACCTTAGGTCCGATATGCTTCATAAGTATTCAAACATCCTTTATAATGATTTAAATAATGTCATTGACTTATTACATAATCATATTCATTGTTATGATATCATATATGTTTCACTTATGACTGTATATTACCCGTTCTTTTGTAAATTCTATGTTAAAGCAGCGTTTTGGGTAAAATCATTTCATTTATCGTATGTGTTTCGACTTGTCATTCCTGATTTACATAATTCCAGAATGTAAAACATGATTTATATATAATATATATTCATAATATACATATATATATATATTATAGATCGATAAAAGGAATGAAATACACCGTTCATGGAGACGGTAGGCCGTACGTACGCATGAACGCTGTTTTTGTTTCCTTATTGAATTGAATGAAACTAAATAGATGACATACATACATATATATACATAAATCTAGTATAATTCATATATTTCATTATTATTCATTATATAAACTTTATTATCATTCATGTATGGTTAACATGGAGAACGAATCTCATCGCGTCGTGGAGACGGTAGTCCGTACGTACGCATGAGCGATGATATCGTTCCCATAATTATTGAATAGAATTGGGATGGATGGTATAATATATCAGAATCAGTATGATGTTATAATAACCATATATAGTTATTCTTTACACCATTATACCCATACATGTATGGTGTTGGTGGAAAAATAGATTTCACCACGGTGTGGAGATGGTATTATGTACGTACGTACGCATGGTGATTTCATTTTCCGTAGGATGGATAGATGGTGAAATACGGTTGTTTCATACTTATAATAACATATCATTATATTAGTTATACTGAAGTTACTACTTCATAATGAAACAACTAAATAATAAGAAGTGGAAGAATAAATAAAGTTGAAAGAATCGGTAACAGACATTACCTCTTCTTTGAAGCGCCTCTTTGAGACCTCCTCTTAGGGAACTAAAATTGGTCTTTGAAGAAGACCAGAACCTATAGTATGTTTATATGGAAGTTGAGAAGATAATTTTTCAGGGTTTGTCCGAGATTGAAGGCTCAAAGTGGTGTGAGGAAGAGAGGGAGGAGGTTCCCTTTAATAAGGGAGGAGAGGGGCACCTTTGGAAATATAAGAAATATTAGTTTATATTAAATCCCAACCCCATATAAAAACTTCCAAAATGACTCATATCCGAATATTAGATTAGATAGGGTTGTAATCTCATCAACCAATAAAATTTAGACATGTTAGGAATTTATTTTAAACATTATCAACTTGATTTATCCTTATTTAATCAATTTAATTTTATTTGTGGTAATAACATTCTAAATTTTAAATTGTAAAAAATAATTACTTATTTGTTGTGAATTTTCCATAATTTGATACTTTATAACATTTTAGACCATATAAATTTAAATTTATAATTTTTAAATATTTTTGTGATTTTTAAACAATTTTATAATATGTTATTTTTATAAATTAACAATAGTGTCAATTTTGACACTATTCATTTATTTGAATTTAAATAAATTATATACAGAAGATATGTTCGAAATAAAATCATTAATAGATTCATAAAAGGTCATATGTGTCTATAAAATTAGTGGATAACATTAAATAGTTCATATAAAATTTATTTTATTATTTTTAAAACCATTTAATTGGTTTATCTCTTAATAAAATAATTACTACAACATTTTTGTATAATTATTTAATATACTTATATGTTTTATAAAAATTAAAAATAAAATTATATGATAAAGATAAATCTATTAACTTTCACAATAATACTTTTACTAGAATTTATCATCTTAAAATCACAATATTTAAATTGTTATATTTATTAAATTATGAAGGTGACAACTTTGGCATCATTTAAAATAAAATAATATAAGTGTCATAATCACCTTAATAAGGATCCAAATGGTCAAAAATTCGGCCATTGGATGATTAGGGTTTATATATATACTAATAATAAGTTTTTTTCAGATTTTTGGGCCTTTTGATATGTATTAATATTTCAATAAAAACTATATTATTGATTTTTCACTAAATAAATAATTTCTGCATCATTAATGTATAAGATAATAAGGTAATTAAATAACTCTTAAAAATTACAAATAAATTACCATGACAAATAAAAACATTTTATATTTTAAATGAATATTTATAACCGAATTTATATTCTGTATAAACTTATATTAAAAATACTTTAATTATTAAAGTTGAGTGAGACATATTTCACTTTCCTTTAAATAAAATAAACTAAAGGTCTTAATCACCTCCAAGTGAGTTCTAATGGATTCCATTTTGACCAAAATATTAATTAGGACAAATTATAATCATCCAATTGTATTAAGACAAGTATTAGGATAATTTTATAATATTATATTTACCCTTAATTACCTAATTTACCTTTTACCATGGTAAATAAAATTTACCGTTGTTACTATTCATAAAGCCCAAAAATAAAAAGTAGTCTATTAATATAATTTGGACCCACTGATTCCAAATATGGAATCCATTTTTCCAAATTCAATACATATAAGTTGGAGAAATTAAATTAAAATTAATCTCGTTGTCGAAAGAAAACGGGTTTTTGTTTAAAACATTGCAAAAGATTGAATTTATTTAACCTACGAATTCAATGTAAAATCAAGGATAATGACATAAATTATATTAAATGGTAAAAATATATTCTATTTATACTTTAAAACCATTCAATATTATTATTTAACCAAATAATTTGTTACGATGAAAAAAGTTGTTTTTAATTAAAATATAGCGTGTTTTTACTATTCATTAAAATATGAAAGTTATCAGAATAATATGAAAAATTTATCCAAGGTAAAATTTTATATCCTGATTCCAAACAATAATTTTATTTTGTAAAATTGAACTTATAAACAAGTCAAAAACTAGATTTAATGTGGGTGCTCCATCAAAAGGCGACAAAACTGCATTTTTTGAAAAAATACTTATTTTACCCGAAAAATTTATTTTGTTCTTATACTATGTTCTAGAAAATGTGTAAGATGAATAATAATGTTATAAAATTAAAAATTTAGTTAATACTATTCATAACGACTAGTTCATAATAATATTATAATAATATATCTTTGTTTAGTTAAACCCGATATTGGGTACAACACACGCTATCGAGGAAGGTCGTGATTGTGTGTAATGCAAGCCATGTCAGGGTTGCATGTTGAGCAAGAATCCTTCGTTGTTTCATATAACAGAATCCAACCATATTTCATTTATACATTGAATATATATATATATATACACACTCAATGTTGCGTAGAATGACTATTATAAAATGAACATGAAATTGTGTGTAACACGATCCAAGAATAGCGTTGCGTATTCTGTAAGCTAATACGGTGTTGCATATAGTACAATATAAACTTGGTGTGCTGTATAATAGAAGACATAAATGAAATTAAAAGAGAATTTTTCATAAAATATCGGGGTGTTACATTCTATCCCCCTTAAAATGAATTTTTCCCTCAAAATTCATCGGGGTTATAAATCATTTACTATTCATAGAAACCCACATCGTAAAAAGGAATACTAAAACTTAATTTTAAAAACTAAAGTATGAAATGCAACTATTACCCAAAGTAAATCATCATTGGGTTTCCATATAAGAGAACATAGGTGAAAATATGGATATGGAAGAAAAATCTAACCATCAAGTTTTGATGGAGAGTGGTAGAGGACATGGCTATGAAAAAGCCAACAATCAAAAAGCCATAAATTTGTGATGATCTAAGGTACCATCTGATTCATCGGATATAAGAGCACTAGGACAACATTTTTGGTTTTCAAGATCTTTTCCCTAAAGTTGATGAAATTGGAGTTAGAAGAAATAATTTCGTGATTTTGGTACAGTCTCACCGTTGGTCATTCTTTGGACAATTTCCACTTCAAATCTTAAAGAAATGAAGTTGAATTTTTCATTCGTGATGTGTTAGCAGATCATGTGACAGAATGATGGGTTATTCCATATGTCTCAAACAAAAGGTTAGAAAAGTTATCAAAAAATACATAAGACCATCTATAGTGAGATTAATCATATATGGTTCCTAAAATGGACTTATACTTCATCTATCATACCGCTTAATAAAATAAAACTAGTTTATACTAACTAGGGACTTCCTGTAGGCCAGTTGTAGGTGATAAAGTCCAGTCGCACTTTGGTTGTGGGTTCGATTCCCACAACCTTGTCCGACGCGATGGTCTGTCACCCGTCCTGCAGGTTGTCCTTTTTTTCCTAAAAATAAATTATTATAAATTTCCCTCAATAATATCGAAAATGTTCTAGCCTTAAACAATACTAACTTATGTCCAACATAATCCATTCCAATCTCTAGGCTTATCCAAAATACTTCTGTCAAATCTCATATTATAGTGGAAACTATTACCAAAGAGTTCATATAACAAGCATGTTAATACCATCATTGATCCCCAAATATCATGAGATATGTCTTGTTGGTCACATTCCAAACATTCGAAGGCCTTAATCATGCATTCTCTTGAAAAATGAATACCCATTGAATCTTAGTGAAAACATGAGTGCTGTTAACTCTTTCCACATACCAAAATCCAAAAATTCTATATACTCAAACCATGATATAACTTTCTCCTTATATCATTCATGAGATCATGAATACTATCAAACATTTAATTTTCTCCTTATCCCTTCATTATGCGCATATCATCTACTTTCCAAAAATATCTGAATAACCTTTCATGGTTACTGGTACCATTCATCATACACTTTCAAAACACAAGGAAAGACAATAGTGTAATAATACTTAGATGTCTCTTTATATTCCATAGTACCATGACATTACTTATACAACATTACACTTGATAAAAATGTAATAATTCCACTACCTTCTTAATCCATTGACCGAGCTTCAACAATTCTTTCATCTCACATATCATTTGTAGTCTATTCATCATCGTCAACATAAATACTACCCATACGACCATACTGATTCTCTTCACGAGACATTACCTTAGGGAATTGGTTTGCATAATGCCCGTACATTCCACATTTAAAACATTTAACCATTGTTGATGTCGTAGAAATACCATTATCCTCATCCCTGGTGGTAACTGAACCTTTTCCTTTGCATTTACTGGATTTGTGTCCTTCTTTTCCACACATAAATCATCTTTTAGTTCCTTTGAAACATTCTCCTTGATGCCTCTTCCCACATGATTTACATAGGGGAAATTGAACTTTCTTTCCTCTATTATCATCATGAAACTCCGTCTTTCTCTTATTAGCCGAGTCAGGAAACATACCAAATTTGAGTTTATTGATCATATTATGAGATTGCTGATTCGGCATAATAATGATGTTTGGACTTCCAAATCCCATTTCATTTGGTTTCTCATGAAGAATATCATTCCATTTTCCATCATATCCTCCATTACCGTGAATCATTATGTTTCCAACCATTTTCTAAAACCCAAAAAGAATAGTGTGAGAGGAAAAAATCATAATAAAGGGGAGTATCTTCAATATCTAACATCTTAGGTTTAATAAAATATTGTTACCATAATTCTAGGACTATAACATATACTTATACTTAACCTTAGGGACATCCCTAGACATACCTTTGAAATATCTCTAGGGATCTCACTAAGGTTCTCGCATCCTAGTTTCTAAAGGTTGACTAAACCTTTCCTCTGATACCAACTGTAGAGACCCTAAGCTTGATGTACATAGATATTACATTACTTTTGTGGAATACTTAATACATAACAAAAACAGACACACAAGGACCGTAATAGTTTAGTGTCTTTGGAAACTCGGAACGTAATCTTCTAATCGTGGTGAAAGATCTTCAACATCTCCCATAAAGATATTCCAAATTTTTTTTCCTTACCTAAAAAATTTCTTTTAATCCTGGGGGAAAATAAAACATAAAAAGGGTGAGCTCAAATTCTCAATAAGGGTAAGCATGGATAAAATAAAACATACCATATACATTTGAACTTAAAAACATGAACATAATGTTTAAACATCAAAATACTGAGAAACGACTTAAAATATGGAAGTACACAAGGCATAGATCATAATGGAACATAAATCATGATAAAATAGCATGGGAATAAAACATGTATTTGTGGAATCCATTAAGAACATGTAATGATTTCCATAGTAGCCAAAGCATTGCTGCCAAGACTATCTTAGTGGACAAAGTCCCTTTCTGAATCGAGTTCACTCCTCGTTTCAGTCCTGTAATACTAAACCAGATTAACTTACCGTTCCATCCATGTATATCTCATGAGATATAAATTTTTAACTAATTCATTGGAGGGATATATATGTCCCACCCATCTCATAATGAAATCATTCTTACTTGTGCTACAAAATAAACATACATCATTCATAATAACCCAACGAATAAAATGGGTTTCCTAAACGTCATCCCATCATCACATAATCCATATAAAAGAAATGGATATCATTTCATAATAAGAAAAGTTAAACCATGTAAATCATAGAGACTTTATACTTGAAACATACACATATGAAATAATGTCATCTTAGATGGAAAATGGTTTTGATAAAACACTTGAAATGAATTCTTGAGGAAAATATCATTTCTTCTTCAAAATCAATTTCTTTTCACAAAACATCATGAAATTTTAAAATAAAAATATTTTGTTGAAAATAGTCATGAAATCTTTTGAAGGAAGGTTCATGAAAATAAGGCCTTATAAAACCGTAGAAATCCGTTCATGCCATATAAGTTAAAAAAACATTCCTCTCGTACTTTTGTCAGAAAAGTCAAAAAGTACCTTATATGGTAACCAAAGGAAAGATTCCATTAATACAATGTGGTAAAAATTCAATAAAGGTTAAAAATGACTTTAAACATTCATGGAAGAATAGTAAACATTTTATGAAAACATTTTTAGAAAACATGGTCATGGATGATAAACATAACCCCAATAAATACTTACGTATAAGAAATCTCAGATAAAAATGAGATTGGAAATTTATCCCTTAACTTAGGTCCGATATGCTTCATACGTATCCAAACCTCCTGTATAATGATTTAAATAATGTCATTGACTTATTACAGAATCATATTCATTGTTATGATATCTTATATGTTTCACTTATGACTTTATATTACCTGTTTTTTTGTAAATTATATGTTAAAGCAGCATTTTGGGTAAAATCATTTCATTTATCATATGTGTTTCGAGTTTTCGTTACTGATTTACATAATTCCATAATGTAAAACATGATTTATATATATAATATATATTCATCATATAAATATATATATTATAGATTGATAAAAGGAATGAAGTACACCGTTCATGGAGACAGTAGGTCATACGTACGCATGAACGCTGTTTTTGTTTCCTAATTGAATTGGATGAACCTAAATAGATAACATAAATATATATATATATATATACATAAATCCAGTATAATTCATATATTTAATTATTATTCATTATATAAACTTTATGATCATTCATGTATGGTTAACATGGAGAACGAATCTCATCGCGTAGTGGAGACGGTAGTTCGTACGTATGCACGAGCGATGATATCGTTCCCATAATTATTGAATAGAATTGGGGTGGATGGTATAATATATCAGAATATGTATGATGTTATAATAACCATATATATTTATTTTTTAAACCATTATACCCATCCATGTAAGGTGTTGGTGGGAAAACAGATTTCACCACGGCATGGAGACGGTATTCCGTACCTACGCACGCGTGGTGATTTCATTTTCCGTAGGATGGATAGATGGTGAAATAGGGTTGTTTCATATTTATAATAAAATATAGGTATATTATTTATACTGAAGTTACTACTTCATAAGGAAACAACTAAAGAATAAGAATTGGAAGAATAAATAAAGTTGAAAGAATCGGTAACGGATATTACCTCTTCTTTGAAGCACCTCTTTTAGACCTCCTCTTAGGGAACTAAAATTGGTCTTTGAAGAAGACCAGAACCTCTAGGATGTTTCTATGGAAGTGGAGAAGAGAATTTTTCATGGGTTGGCCGAGCTTGAAGGCTCAAAGTGGTGTGAGGAAGAGAGGGAGGAGGTTCTATTTTATAAGGGAGGAGAGGGGCACCTTTTGAAATATAAGAAATATTAGTTTATATTAAATCCCAAACGCACATAAAAACTTCCAAAATGACTCATATAAAAATATTAGATGCGATAGGGTTGTAATATCATCAAACAATAAAATTTAGACATGTTAGGAATTTATTTTAAACATTATCAACTTGATTTATCCTTATTTAATCAATTTAATTTTATTTGTGGTAATACCATTCTAAATTTTAAATTATAACAAATAATTACTTATTTTCTGTGAATTGTCCATAATTTGATACTTTATAACATTTTAGACCATATAAATATAAATTTATAATTTTTAAATATTTTTGTGATTTTTAAAAAATTTTATATTATGTTATTTTTATAAAATAACAATAGTGTCAATTTTGACACTATTCATTTATTTGAATTTAAATAAATTATATACAGAAGATATGTTTGAACTAAAAGCTTTAATAGATTCATAAAAGGTCATATGTGTTTATAAAATTAGTGGATCACATTAAATAGTTCATATAATATTTATTTTTTTATTTTTAAAACCATTTATTTTGTTTATCTCTTAATAAAATAATTACTACAACATTTTTATATAATTATTTAATATACATATATGTTGCATAAAAATTAAAAATAAAATCCTATGATAAAGATAAATCTATTAACTTTCACAATAATACTTTTAATCGAATTTATTTATTATAAAATCACAATAGTTAAATTGTTATATTTATTAAATTATTAAGGTGACAACTTTGACATCATTTAAAATAAAATAATATAAGTGTCATAATCACCTTAATAAGGATCCAAATGGTCAAAAATTAGCCCAGTGGATGATTAGGGTTTATATATATACTAATAATAAGTTTTGGGCAGATTTTTGGGCCTTTTGATATGTATTAATATTTCAATAAAAACTATATTATTGATTTTCACTAAATAAATAATTTTTGCATCATTAATGTATAAGATAATAAGGTAATTAAATAACTCTTAAAAATTACAAATAAATTACCATGACAAATAAAAACATTTTATCTTTCAAATGAATATTTATAACCGAATTTATATTCTTTATAAACTTATATTAAAAATACTTTAATTATTAAAGTTGAGTGAGACATATTTCACTTTCCTTTAAATAAAATAAACTAAAGGTCTTAATCACCTCCAAGTGAGTTCTAATGGATTCCATTTCGACCCAAATATGACTTAGGACAAATTATAATCATCCAATTGTATTAATACAAGTATTAGGATAATTTTATAATATTATATTTACCCTTAATTACCCAATTTACCTTTGACTATGGTAAATAAAATTTACCATTGTTACTATTCATAAAACCCAAAAATAAAAAGTAGTCTATTAATATAATTTGGATCCACTGATTCCAAATATGGAATCCATTTTTCCAAATTCAATACACATAAGTTGTAGAAATTAAAGTAAAATTAATCCCGTTGTCGAAAGAAAATGGGTTTTTGTTTAAAACATTGCAAAAGATTGAATTTATTTAACCTACGAATTCAATGTAAAATCAAGGCTAATGACATAAATTATATTAAATGGTAAAAATATATTCTATTTATACTTTAAAACCATTCAATATTATTATTTAACCCCATAAGTTATTACGATGAAGAAAGTTGTTTTTAATTAAAATATAGCGTGTTTTTACTATTCAT
Source organism: Viscum album (assembly GCA_963277665.1). Taxonomy (NCBI): domain Eukaryota; kingdom Viridiplantae; phylum Streptophyta; class Magnoliopsida; order Santalales; family Viscaceae; genus Viscum; species Viscum album. Next base: position 1,913,866,026 of record OY728127.1, read on the forward strand.
TAAAATATGAAAGTTATTAGAATGATATGAAAAATTTATCCGAGGTAAAATTTTATATCCTGATTCCAAATAATAATTTTATTTTGTAAAATTGAACTTATAAACATGTCAAAAACTAGATTTAAAGTGGGTGCTCCATCAAAAGGCGACAAAACTGCATTTTTTGAAAAAATACTTATTTTACCCGAAAAAATTATTTTGTTCTTATACTATGTTCTAGAAAATGTGTAAGATGAATAATAATGTTATAAAATACAAAATTTAGTTAATACTATTCATAACGGCTACTTCATAATAATATTATAATAATATATCGTTGTTTAGTAAAACCCGGTATTGCGTACAACACACGCTATCGAGGAAGGTCGTGATTGCGTGTAATGTAAGCCAAGTCAGGGTTGCATGTTGTGAAAGAATTATTCATTGTTTCATATAATAGAATCCAAACATATTTCATTTATACATTGAATATATATATATATATACACACACACACACTCAATGTTACGTAGAATGACTATTATAAAATGAACATGAAATTGTGTGTAACACGATCCAAGAATAGCGTTGCGTATACTGCAAGCTAATACAGTGTTGCATATAGTACAAGCTAAACTTGGTGTGCTGTATAATAGAATACATCAATGAAATTAAAAGAATATTTTTCATAAAATCTCGGGGTGTTACAATATTATCATAATTAATAAATTAGAACATGATGATATCAAATATGGAATATATTTTCTAATGTTTATTTTTCATAAGTGGTAAAAATTAATTTTCATATAAGTTTTTAAAACACAATAAAAAACTTTTTTTAAAAAAATACCTGTTTTAATGCTTAAAATGATTTTACACAAAAAAGTATCATTTTTATTACCATGTAATTAATTGTATTAAATTAAATTAAACTAAATTTATTTAAATTATAAAAACTAAAACATAAAGTTACTCTAAATTTACTTAATTAAAATAAAAAATCCAAAAATAGTTATTATTTTAATACAAACATTACTTTGATTTTCAAAATTAAAGACTTAAATTTATAAGCTAAATAATATATTTTTAAATAATTATACTACTTCATAAATATCTATTTTTCAAGAATTTTTTTTACAAAATTTCATGTTATTATTATATCTAGATAGTGTTATAAAATTGACATTATTTATAAAATCTATATTTTCACTATTCACAAAACAAAAATCAACTATTTTAGAAAAAAACACCCCAAGTAAAATTTATCCTTATGAAATCCAAAATTATTACCATTTTATAAAATTAAAATTCTAAATTTTATAAATTTTAGTTTTATATATAACCATAAACTATTTCTATTATAGTAATAAAATAATAAGTTTTACATTGAACAATATTATAGGGATATAGTGTTTACATTCTCTAAGAGGATATAAGGTATTAAGCTTTTAGTAGTTATCATTTTTCTCCAATATAATTAAGTTCATTAGTCTCCTTTCCTATCTATTCAAGCCTCTAATTAATTAATTAATTTTCCTCATTTACCTATATTTATAAATATTGTTAAAAAAATTAGAGAAATAAAAAAATGCACAAAAAATAATTTCTTATTTGAGGTATAATATATGTCTTTAAACTCCCTTAATGAATTATTTTTTTCTTCACCTATAAAATAACTATTTTAAATAAAAAAGTAATAACATATATCCCAATTTAACATAAGAGTGGGGTGAATCAGGGTGCTAACTAAATTAAACTTTTGTATAAAATTTAACCCTCACCCATTAGATCTTATTACCTTGTTAAAAGAAACTTATTCAAATTATATTTCAACCTCAATTTATCTCACACCAAATATGAAAAATATATATATAAATTTACGCACATGAACACAAAATATTTTACTTTTTTAATTTTCAATGGGCTATGCCCAATTAACATACCTATAGGGATGTTATAGTATGCTAAAATACACTACATTCACTATTAATTTGATACAAGTGATAGGTCTAGTAGGATTGTTATAGACACACTTGAGAGGGGGGGGTAAATCTAGTGTTTCTAACTTTTTACCACATAAAATGTATCTTTTAACTATTTCCCCCCTTTGGTATTTGAACCCATGTTAAATTTTTTTTTGATAGAAACTATGACATGATTACATGTGCATGATAGTTCAACATAGGCATCACTCTGGACCTTCATTCCAAAGGAAGGTTGTTATAGGGTTTTTAGGCTAGTGATGCTTTAGAATGCATATTGGTCGATAGGATGGGAGGTTGGGATCATCACACCATTTATTGGTAGGGGGATTATTTATAACTATGGGGAACTCTTATAGATAAAATATATATTCATGAATGTTGGCCCAAATGTTTAATTTTTTGTCTATAATGTATCAATATATGTTTGGTGAGTTGGGATGATGTGGTGATGCTTGGATAATTTTTATGGATTCACTTGATGGTGCTGAATTTAATTCTTAAGTAATTATCCATGTTTTCGTTGGGATGATTATTTAACTGATCTTTAGTGTCAAAGAAATGTGTTATTGAAGACAAATTTCACACAAAAATTGAAGACCATGAAAATGTTGATTTACATGAAGAAGAGTTTAGAAAATGAGGATTTATAATAAGAATATGAAAAATATAGTTTTTCCTGAGGAATTTTAAGAAGATAATTGAGTGAATTTGGTGGTGTGATTCATATAGAATGAATTTATTTTTGGATCACTAATTTTATTGTCCTTTATTTAAAAAAATGGCCAACTACATGATCTAAGAGCCATCTCAACACACATTGTGGGAGTAGGACCTCCACCATATAAGACAATATTCTCGCAGTCCCTTATAGAAACTAGATATTTAGGTAGGATACATTGGGCCTATCAGGATGTATAGTGAGAATGAATGCAGATGGGCTAAGGTGGTGGTGGTCCAACGCTAGTGAGGCATGAACTCTGAGGTAAGTGTGTGAGTGTTGTGGGTGCTGAACCCCATTGACGACTCAATGTCCGGAAGAAAAATACTTTTTTATTTGGTAGCATGATAATTATTCAAGGATAGATGTGGGAAAAGAGAGTACGAGACACTATTTATCCATCATTAAATGCTATTTAAATTTCATTGGTCATTTGATGGGATTGATCTCAACCTTTTGATTGAGATTCCACCATCTTCATCCTCGCAACCCTAGTCCGAGTGATCTATTACATCAGAGTTTATGTCAAAACTCTAACGGATCGAAATGATATACTGTGAAAATTCCAATATTTTGATAATGATTCATAATAGACTCAAAATCTTGCATGAAATCTATGTCTTTCATGCACCTGATAACTCAAAGAAGTCAACACGTCCAAATAAAAATGAAGTTCCAGTATGAAATTCATATAAATGATATGTTTGTGCTTCTAAAAATGATGAAGTCTGTGATCATTACCACATACACATAAGGATTTAATTATGAAGTAAGAGAGACCACATTTTTTGCAATCATGATGGTTAAAAGGAAAGTATCATTTGAAAATAGATACATCAATAACTTCAGGAATTTAAAGATATGATAGAAAAACAATTATTTATGGAGTCTAATGTAGTAAAGGAATGAACCAATGTAGGTGAAACTCACCTATATAAATAGTGACAGGGCCAAGAGAAAAATTTCGGATTATTTTGATAGAGATTTTTTTAGATAAATAAAGCCACTTTCAACTGCTGATTTGTTAAGAGAATCTACGAAGATTCTAATTATATATAGAAGAGGAGAACACCACAAGAATTTGAATTATGAAAATATCACTCATTGTGCTTCATGAAGAACATTTTTTATGAATCATATATAATTTAGTTAAGAATAGACTCTCCTATATTTCATGATACTCTTACACCAAATCCATTGGGTGTATATGATACCCTTACACGTAGACTATGATACTATATATGTTTTGTTAAAAAAAGGAGAAGACTCACACAACTATTTGGTTTTTGTGAAGAACTAATATATGGAATAATATTATGTGAAGTGGAAGGAAGTGTATACACAATATCTTGAGACCCGGTGCATATATTTGTGTGCATGAAAAAAGGATGGGGCCAAAGCCTTATTTATTATTTAAAGTAAAGACCTCTTTCAAACTGGGTAGAGGGGGACCCATTACAAATCCCAAAGGCCTAAGACCAAGTGTTTTCAATACAAGGCATGAGCCCATTTTTTTGCCCCAAAGATCCCTTCGATGAATAGTACTACTATAGTACCCGGGCTGGTACAGTACCACCGCTGCTACATTTCCTACTACAGTGCTGCTACAGTACCAGAAATTAGTCTCTACCCAGATTTGATCCTGGGTCATTTGGATGCCAAGCAGGGGCCTTTACCACTTGGGTACATGCTCGTTGGCATATATTTGTGTGAATGAAGAAACAAATAAGAATAATGTACACTAATTTAGGTTTTCATAAAGGAGAAGTATTCATGAATGAATATGAGTATACCAATTCATGCGTGAATTACTTGATAAGATACTCAAACTATGTTCACTGTAATGTAGTTTAGAATTTGATGAAAGTGAACAAAAATACATAAAATAATAAGGCAATAAAAAATATATGATAATGTTTCAAGAAGAGAATAAAATTGAATTGTGAATGTTTTATCTTGTATAAAATAATCATGAAAACATTCTGTGCATAACTTTCACACATTAAGTGGGGATAGGATATCAGTCAGAAGGATGAATTTAATTCTGATCATTTGTTTCACCAATTCAACTGATCATGTACAGGTGATAAAAAATATTTGAGTAAGACCAGTGAATGAAAAAGGTACATGAACAAGTACACAAGAAAATTAGATACATAAGATTATATAGGAAGATCAAATAGATCATCCAACCATGGATCAAACATAAAAAAAGTAAAGTCTTATGGTTGGTTTCAGGAGTAGGTGAAGTCTTATGATTGGTTCTAGGAATAGAAGGAGTATCTCATTTAGATTTAGAGTTGAAGAAGTATTTTGGTTGATAATAAATGTATGAGAAGTCTCTTGTGGGATTCTAGAGTAGCCCAGTGTGGATTCTAGAAGAATTGTGTGTTTCAATACAAAGAACCTCCTATGTGAATTCAGGAGTTAAGATACAATGTGATTCTATATCTTCTATTTTAATTTATAAAACTATTATAGTGGATAATGTAGGTTTGGGAGGTCGAAAAAACATGGAAATGGGTTGGCCTTTTAGTTCAACCTTATAAATACCATGTGTTGTACTCTCTCTTACCATTCGTGCATATAATGTGAGGCTAGAGACATTAATAAGTGGATTAAGAACCTTAACAAGATCAACATGTTGAATTATAAAGAAAATAATTTATAAAAGTAAATAATAGATTCACCCCTTCTCAGTGGTAAATCCGTCTTGGGGCTCTTTAAGTGGTATCAAAGGGTAGGTTCCCTCTAAATATCCAAGAGAGTCTTTATGAAGAGAAAATTTTAGGTACTGAGTGAGCTACATCAGATGGAGAAAAATTAAGTTACTTCTAAGGATACTAATCAAGAGACATATAACAAGACTCATATGAATAACAATAAGATATAGACAAGTAAATTAAGGACAATATTAAATTAAATATAGAGATACCACTAACTAAAGTTAATGAAAGTAGTATATATTGGAAAAATTATCTTAATTGTGTTCCTATGATGAATCCAACTCAATTTGTGATGATGATGTATAATTTAGTGCTATTAATTATTTATTAAAAAAATATAAATAATATCCCCTAATAAGTGGTAAAATGTATTTTTAGAGGAATTAAGGTTATTTAGGATTAAAAAGTACACTTGGAAGAATAGGTTGATTCTATGGAAGAGGAATTATAAAAAAGGGTTGGAATATCCAACACTCTCACAAAACTTTTTAAAGAAAAGGAAGAGACAATTTCTATTTGAAATGAAATATATTATGAAGTTTTTTAAGAACTATAAATAAATGTTTATGAGAAATATTTTTTTAAGATTTTATTTTAGAATCCCTACATGATTTAAAAACTTCTAAAAATTTTCTATGGATATCAAATCTGATAAACAAAAGGATAAGTCAAACAAGGCTAAGGATTTTGACAATTATTTGTAATAATAAATTAAAATTCATGAATAAAAAATAAATAAGATAAAAGAGCATTGGGAAGACATTTTATGAATAGTTAAGGATGATAAGAACTCCCTCGACATGAAGTGTTTAGAGAAGGAGGTAAAATTCATGAATAAAGAATCACCCTAAGATGAAACTTCACAAATATGAGATAAAGGTATTCTTCTAAATTTTTTTTCATTTAAGATCATGGATCAATGAATATCATGAGATCATTATCTAAACAAATTGAAGAATCCTCTAATAAGAAGCTACCCCATAGATTAGAAAATATCTTATGTACTAATAGTTCATCAATTACTAATATAGGTTCTAAACAAATTCTAGGAAAATATGGATGGGGAAAATACTTATAAACCCACCACATCAAGGTTTTATTAGAAAATATGTATAAATATATTTTCTATAATTTCAATTCAATAGAGTGGTGGTTCCACTCAAAAATAAAAAGTTTCAAAATATGTGAAATCCAAAAAGACTACACCAAAAAAGAAGAGCATAGATTTATAGGCTATTGTTGGTGTTACTAGAAGTTTGGGCACAATTAATTTGAATATTGTTAAAACATTATAATTAATGAAAATAATATAAGGCATTTATTTAGTGGGAGTATAAATGATTATAGGATAAATCATGCTGACCAAAAGTAGAAGATAAAAATAAAATAAAATAATGATGGAAACAAAAATAAATCTGGACCTTCTTGGAAAAATAAGGTAAATGATAAATTATATACTACATTAAAGGGATAAATAAAGGTGTCAATAAAATTATTTCTCCATAAGAAAATATAATGAAAATTTTGAATAAGTACAACAAAAAAGTGTCAGGACATAATTCATCTCAATGTTGAATATTCATGTTCAATGGTTTTTGCAGGTGTTATTAAAGGTATGGGAACAAATAATACTCTGGATAGTATAAAATTTCATTTCTAGGAAAAATACATGAATTAAGGGGAATTCATAGTTAATATATGAGAACAAGTTCTCATAGAAAGAATTTTGTGACAAAAAATCCCTCAAAGATGCCAATTCAGAATAGATATGTGTGCTTAAAAACGTTTGTGGTTGATTTAAGAAGAAGGGCCACACAATTAAGAAATGAACGACAATAATATTATGATATATTACCTATACTTATAAAGGTAAGAGTATTATATATGAAAATAGTGGAAAGTAATGTGAAGATCCTGAAAAGAAAAAAAATCGGGGAAATTTTGTGCTTTTGATTTTCCAAATCAATGAAAATTGGATAAGTAATTGGAGGAATCTAAAAAACATTATAAAAATAAAGGAAATAAAGTTTTAGAAAACACTAAGGTGGATAAATTTATTCTACACAAATTTTATGAGATGTTGAATGAGATTGGGAGAAAATAATAACCTAGGTTGAGAGATAGTTCTTAGCCTGAATGTTATCCCTAAAGAACAAGAATGTTCCCAATTATTCCTTATTATATATATTTGTTTTTATACTAACCTGAATGGAATTTAAGGATATGAATGCATCCCATGAGGGGGAGAATTTATGAGTTAAAGCTATTATGTCTTAACTATAATGTGAATGTGGAACACTTGAATAACTATATGAAATTAAACGATGAGGTATTCCAGTCACACTTTCATCCTTAATCCTTAATAATATTAATCACATCAATTACATGAGAGTGCTCGGTTTATGATAATATTATAAAAAGGGGAGATACACCTTTTCACCTAAAATCTATATTGTGTTTGTTAATGTTTTGTATAATTTAACATTTTATTGATAAATATAATTACTTTCATCTCCTAAAATGAGAATTGAGAATTTATGAGCATGATTACACATGAATGGTAGTTTATGGAAATCATAGACAACCTTGGTTATATTTATATTATTTTATATAATGGTTTAGACCATATAGAACTATAATTGATCAACTAAATGATATTTTATAAGAAAACCATGTGATGTCATCCCTCTCTTAGAAGTGTTCAAGAAATAATAATATAAAGGAGGAGAACATATTTTGGGAAACTTTTGAAGATGATAAACCCCCACACTTAAACTCTTCATTTGATTTCTAATTAGGGGGAAAATTTTATGAGCTCACGTATTTAATTTTAAATATGTGAATAGATAATTAGAACAAAATACATAGGGGAAATTATGGGGACCAGTGCTGATTTTTTTTAATAATGTGTCAATTTGTGTTTAATGAGTTTATATGAAGTGGTGATGATTGGTGAATTGTTATGTATTCACATGATATAATTTGATGTTATGCTTTAGAAAATATCCATATTTCATCTGTGATGATTACTGAACTAATATTCAATGTCAAAGACATATGTTATGGAGGAAACATGTAAAAAAACTAGATAAAAACATGAAAATATTGATTCTCAAGAAGAGGAGTTTAGAAGAAGAAGAATTAAAATAATGATATGAAAAATATTATTTTTCATGAGGAATTTGAAGAATATTTTTGATCGCCTTGGGTTGTGAGTTTTATATGACATGAACATATTTTTGGTTAAATCATTTGATTAGAGTTTTTTCAAATAACATGGAAAACCATACTATATGGGAGCCATAATAACCCCACATTGATAGAGGTGGTCCTAAACCACATAGAAGACACAAATTGTAGGCCCGTATAGTGGTAAAATATTACATTGGGCCACATTCGGCCTACTGGGACCAATAATTATCATGTTTTTGGATGATCTAGGGTGCCGGTGGGATAACATTGGTGCGATGCGACCTGTGAGGTGAGTGTGTGAGTGTTACAGGTGATGAACCCCATTCTCGACATGATGTATTGAAGGAACATACTTGTTTGTATGTGAGTGAGTGAACTAGATGAGGATCTATGTGGGAAATGAGAGTGAATGACACAATTTATCCATCATTAAATGTTACAGACACTTCACTAGCTATCATATGGGATTAATCTCCATGGTTCGATTGAGATGTTGTCATCTTCATCCTCCCATGAATATTCTGAGAGTTCCAATACATCAAATTTGAGGATTAAAAATTGATGGATTGAACTAAGATATTATAAAAATTCCAATATTTTGAGAAATTTTTGTAATAAACATGAAATAATGAATGAAATCCAAATCTTTCATGAATTTGATAACTCAAACAAGTCAACATGGAATAATGAAAAAGAAGTTAGAGTAGTAAATTTTGATATGTGATATGTTTAAGAATCTAAAAATGAGAAAGCATTTTATATTTATCACATGAATGTTTAGAGTTCAATGAGAAAGAAGATAATCCAAGATTTTTTGTGTCCTAGAGATTAAAAGGAAAGCTATATTCATAAAATTTTATACTGATATCTCTAGGAATTGAAAGCTTCAATAAAAATGAAATTATTTGAAGAGGATAAGTTGGTTAAGGAACAAACCAATGTTCGTAAAACCCACCTATGTAAATAGAGGTAGGGAATAGAGAGAGAGAGAGAGATAGAGTAGTTTTTGATTATTTTAAGAGGGATTTTTTTTTATAGAAATAGTGCCACCATAATCTTTTTATTCATGAAGAGAATCCTCAAAGATTCTTCTTACATAAGAAATAGGAGAAAAATAGGGGAATTAGACTTTTTAAATTCACACTCAATGTGATTCATGAAGAATTATTTCTATAAAGAATACCTGATGTCATGAAGAAAAAAAACCACCTGGTTTGTATCGTACTCTTATGTAAAGTCAGTTTTGAGTGCGTGATACCCTTGTGCATATAGACTGTGATACCGTGTAAACCATGTTACTCAATAGAGAAGACTTTTTAAACTATTTGGTTTTCACAATGAAATAAGATACACTGTACTCTTTCATAAAGAAGAATAAATTCTATAAAAAGAGATTTATAGCGCTTGTATATACTAGTGTAGATGAAGAAACATATAAGAACAATGTATACTAATTCAAGTTTGAAAGAACCAGAAGTGTGCATGAATGCATATCATTATACCCATGAATAGATGAATTAATTGAGAATATTCTTGAACCGTGTTCAAAAAAAGGAAGTTTGGAGTTTTATGAAAGTGAATAATAGCACATAAAATAATAAGGCAATAAAAAATTATGTTCAAGGTTTTCAAGAGTAGAATAAAATTTATTTATGAAAATTATATATTGTATAAAATATTTTTAAATTCATATTGTGCATTACTTTAACAAATTAATTTAGGAAAATACTTCAGTAAGAAGGAATAATTCAAGACTAAGAATTTTTTCAATTTTGAAACTAATCAAGTATAGGTGAACAAATATATATGATCAAGACTAATGAAATATAATGATACTTGAATAGGTACCCAAGATAGTTAAATCTTATAAGTTCATGGAGGAAAATCAAAGAGATCATCCTGTAGTGGATCAAACCTAAAAAAGTGAAATTTTATATTTTTTTGGGAGTAAGTGAAGCCACCTTTTCAGTTATAATAGCAAGAGTCACTTGGTTGAAGTAAGAGTATAGGAGGTCTTTTGGTTTATGCCGGAAGTAAGATAAGTATCTAGTGGGATTTTAGAGTAAAAAATTATGGATTCTAGTGACACTGTGTGATGCTGTATAAAGAACCTCCATGTGGATTTAGGAGTTAAGATACAATGTGATTCTATATCAACTAGTTTAATTGATAAAGAGATTATACTAGAGAATCCCTATTGGGGGGGGGGGATATAACAAACTTGGAAAGAATATTCCTTTTATCTAATCCATATAAATACCATGTGATATGTACTCTCATATCATTTATACATATGAGGTGAGACTGTGAGATATTAATGAGTGGATTAATAAAATTAACAAGTTCAATAGTTTGAATTTAGAATAAAACAATTCATAAAAGTAAAACACTAATTCACACCCTCTCAGTGGTTAATCCATCTTGGGTATCTATAATGAATCGTTTCCAAATTCTAGAATGAGACTGGTTAACCCTATGCTAATGAAATGACTAGAACCATACTCCGTTGTGAACATCTATATATATAGATATCAAATTTTCTTCAACATTCTCTTATTAATTAGTAATGCAAGGATTTATATCCACAATTGGGATCTCTAGAATTTATCACTATCCAAAGAGGCAGTTATGTATTTTAGATTTTGGATCAGTCACTTGAAAGGGGATTAATACATAATATTGTGAAGTTAATATAACCCCATGTAGTTTGATACCACTTAATGGGACATATCATATCTTTTATGGTCATGTGATAAGGACCACTTACAAAATATTTAACATTGTATAGAATGGGTGAATAGAGAAAAGGTGACTAGTGATTGTTGGTGTAGGACATATGCATGAGAATCCCTTTCAAGATTATCAGGTCCCTTGATAACTATATAGGAGGAGGTATGGTTAAATATTACACCTTGAAGAGGACTAAATATGGTATTTATGACTCATTTATGAAGATATATGATTGATTCCGTAAATGATGAATCCATGAGGAGTATCCCAACTCAATAAGAATATTTGAACTAGGAGGAGTATCTCAAAGCAATGTGTTTAAAAGAAATAAGGAGGATTATATTTACTTGAGTTATTTTAGGGAAACCAAGAGGAGTATCTTGAATCAAATCATTTTTGGGAAACCAAGAGAAGAATCGTGATTTGTGGTAGATTAGGGAATAAAAAAAAGAATCTCAACTTTAAGCATATGGGAAATAAATACTATGTACACCACATAGGGTAAAGTGAATATATAAGGATGTTGGGATTAAACCTTAGAGAGGATTCCTATGTATCATGGTTAATAACAATCAATGAAAATATAGTTTGAGTAACATTGTTTAAGGTTGTATATCAGGATTAGTCCATGAAGTTTAACATAATGTGGTAAAGAAACATGGTATGAATATTAGAGGCATGCACTAAATACTATTGAAGTTCCCTAATTAAGATGCATATCAATTATATTAATGAAATTATGAACTAAAACATCTAAACCAACATGATCCATGATTGGTATGAGAAACAGGAGATAATATAAGGTCAATAATATTTCACAAGAGTGCACAACAAGGGTAATGTATGAGGAACACATGTGCTTCCATGATATGTCTGGCCTGGTAGGTGACAAAGGTCAAGGAAGGTTTTGGGGATTATACTGAGTTGGAGGCCAAACTGGGATGCTTGTGTCATAATAGGGGTAACATTAGAAGACTAATCTGGTCTTACACATAAGCTTCCCTGAGATACCTAACAAAGTAGGTGAGTCAGGTGAAGGTATGTTTTGGGGATTACACCCAAGTGGAAGCCCAAATATGGTATGTATGAATAATTTATATAGGTATAGGATTTATTCCATCAATGAGATAGAAATTCAGATTATATCAACTTAGTGTGAATATGTAAAGTAGTAAGAGTATATCAGCTCGAGGTGTTTGAGGTAATCTAGTAAGACAATATTTACTCATGGTATCACTAGTGTAAAGGTAGGGGTCATAAGTAAGACAACCCAATGTTTTTCTAATACAACCCAAAAAAGTTCATGGTGTAACTCTTTATTTTTAATGGGGGCCAATGATGAAAGTAAAGGGACTAGGTTGAAGGACCAAGACTGCAACCCATCACTGATCCTGAATAGTGGTGCGGGAGTGGAGCCCCCATGGTATAGACCTATGGGCTCCTAGGAAGGTGACCTTGGAAACATGGAGGATATGAGGTAGTCCCAAAAAGTAATTTCACACAGGTGTCTTATGAGGGGAATTCAATGTAAAAGACTCACCAAGGGAAGTATGCATATGAGGCATCCTCATAATGCATTCATGTAGGGATTTTCTGTGTAGTGAATTTGTGTAAGGGATGACTGCATAAGAGTGTTCATGACTAAGGAATCACATAGGTGTGTTCAAAACTAGGGAATCACTTAGGATCTTTCACAAAGGGGAATCCACATAGCATTCCTACATAGCGAGATTAAGCAGTGATTCCACATATTACATCCATGTAGTGATTTCAGTTAATGACCCCATGTAGTGTACCCACATATTATGTTTGAGGAGATGATTTGCGTAGCGACGCCAAATAGGGGATATCGTAAAAGGGTATGTTTTAGGGCCTCCCTAAGGTCAATTTGTGAATATGGCTTCACATGATTCCTTTATGTATGCCCTCCACTCTCCAGAGTTCAAAATCATGATTACTAGAGGGTCTATTGAGGTATGTTCCACCTAAAGACTATTCTATATCCCTAACTATTCTTAGTTAGGTGTTGGGTATTTTTAGGTGTTGAGGGATAATAAATTTCCCCAAATGGTCAGCCAAATACTATGTGTGTGATCACAAATGAACTATATGATCATGAAGTAAGTGTGTGACTATGAAGGAAGTGTGAAACTACATAACAGATCAATTTATCATCCACAAATGAATCTCATTTTTGAAGGTAGTACATGATCATGTAGGAACTCTATCACCTAGCTATAAATGAAACCTATTCAGGATGTAAGTGCATGAACACTTTGGTTGTGTGTGGTCATGAAGAAAACTCATTACCTGACTATGAATGATGTCCATCCACAAAGTTCACGATCATGTAGGAGCTCTATCACCAAGCCATTAACAAATCATGTTTAAAGAGGAAGTGTATGGATGAAAATAAAACCCATCACCTAGATAAAAATGAATTTCATTCATGAAGGAAGTGAAAAATCACATAGGAGCTCCATCACCCATCCCAGAATAAATCATGTTCATAAAAGAATTGCACACCCATATAGGATGTGCATAACTACAAAGTGAACCCGTCACTCAGATGTGAATGAATTTCATTCACAAAGGAAGTGTGGGATAAAACATAAGATCCACCAACCAACTATTAATGAATAATTGTAATGAATTAAGTGAATTATCATAATAAGAGAATGTGGGAATTTTCAATTTTTTCAAGTTTTATTCAGGCTACAAGGAAGCCTAACATAAAACAACCACAAATTTTGATTAGATAGTCAATTTTTCCCTATAAGTTTTCAAATAAAATGTTAAGAAATTAAAAAATACCTTAGATATAGGGGACCCCATAGAAGATATTTTAAAAATAAAAAGTTCATATAAGGCCTTTATATATTTTAATTAATGATTTTCCACCCTTTTGGTTAGCAATGTGTGAAATCCACGACCTACTCCCAAAAGGAGGTTATCACCACCAATTAATCGTACTATCAATTTTTTAATATTGTAAATACCTAGTCATGTGAGAAGTTATACAACACATAGAAATCTCATTCAGGTATTCTTTAGGAATGAATATTATTTTCTACTAAAACTCAACTTTTGTTGTCTGCGTGAGGATTGTGTCATCGATTTTGTAGAAAATTGTATGGAATGAATTTCTCAGTGCCAAAATCAGGTTAATATATATAGTTATTTTATTTTTTTATAAGAATACAAACCTATATTAAATGTAGTAAAAAAATTAAATATCAACATATGTGTTTCTAAAAGGTTTAGACTCAATGTGGGATACCTAAAACTTTTATAGAATCTTTTTTTCTAGGATTTAATCACCTTAAACCACACAGAATTTAACAGCCGTAGAATATTATAAATACTCTTATTCATGTCATCCATTATCACTCTTATTATCCTTCTTGTTTCTATTCATATTTCTCACTAATTATACAATATAATGTATCAAAGTGAATGGTTTTAGAACAAGAATTATTTTATTCCCCTTCTTCTATAATTTAATACCCATATAGTTCTATATTTAATATAGGATCAATAGCTCTATTTCCACTTATTTGAGAGCTTATGTTCTCTCAGATCACTCTCTACTTATAACACACATTATGTGAAAAATCTATTTTCTTCTTCTTCTCTCTTCAATCACTATATTTATAGGTGAAATATTTCAATTTTGGGGTCATTTACTTATTCCCATAAATGGGAATATATCATATGTATCATGAAATCCAACAACTTTAACACATCCATTTATTTCTCCATGATCTCTATAAATTTTTCCTTAATACCTAACTTTAGTAAAATACCAAAAAATACCCCATTTTATTTTATCGTTTTCTCTTGGATGAATATATCAACTCTTTTTTACAAAATTGTCGACATTATTATTCCCATTAATAATTTATAGAAAATTCACAGTTAAAATTCTTCATAATTGTATTAAAAGTATTTTAGTAGAAATTGTGGGGTGGATATTTACATTATAGCTTGAGATCATTAATAAAACTTGTACAAACCAAAAACTTGAGTTTGTACACAAAATATTGTATCTTAGACCACTTCTCAATTCATTATTATCACGAGACATAAATAATAATGTTTTTTTATTATTTAAATAAATTAAGCACAACACATGCATTGAATGATTTACATATTCATTATTTTTGAAAACTCACAAAGTTTCTTTTCTTTATAAAGAACCTCATCCACTTGATCTTGTTCAAACTCAATCTTGAATCATGACTTATCAAATCACCAAGTTGTTTAAAAAATGAATGCAAAACTTTAAGATTATGCCAAAATATTTTCTCTTTAGAATAATTAATTATAGAAAATCATTTTTCAATCTATAGTATTATGAAAATTATGAAAATTATAAAGTCATACGAAGATAAGAAGTCCTATGTGACACCAGCTGTAAGTAATATACCTTTCCATGAAGTCTGATGTGGCTCAAAAAAGTTATAACCAAAAAAATAAAAAGTAATACATGTTATCTCAATGTCATATCCCCATGTAGAAGTTATACATGAATCCAAAGTCATACAAAAAAAGATAAATGTCTCATGATATTTAGATAGAAGTCATACAAATAAAGAAGGTGTAGTCTTATGTGTAGACTTACAAACTCATATGAGCTATCATGAAGTCTTATGATTAGAGTACCAAGCCATAGATATTGGATATGAAGTCATAAAAAATTGTAAGACTTTCAAAATTTCCCATACTTGGCCATTTTTATTCATTAAACACTAAAATTATAGACTTATTTAATTGACCCCAAGGCTTCTTCACATCAACTTAGAATTGATCCAAATAATTGTGGGAATTATTATAATAATTTCCAACCCATATAGATAATCTCCAAGGTATATAATATTTTTAGATTCCCAAGTAGATTATTTCAATGGGATCCATTTTCTTCATCATTCAAGACTTTATTTTAGCTATTAAAACCTTTATCAAAGTGATATTTAACACTGATTTCAGCATCCAACATGATTAGTTAAACCTTGGATGGTCCATAAAAATACAATCCAGATTCCTTTCATAACATTGAATCTATTTTATTCAGTTTAACTAAATATTATTCAAGCTGCATAGTAAAAAAACTCCAACAAAAAAATCCTCTATTCATTTATATAATGTTATAGATAGTGAAATATTTATTCTTTAGAAATTTTCATTTCCATACAAACCATCTCTATAGACATCATGTCTGTTATCCATTTCCATTAATTAATTATGAAAAATACTCCACTCTTCATTTCCCATAATATCTGGGAAGACTTCACATTGTACATTGGATGAATACTAATTATACCATTCAACTTTTACAACTACTAAAAAAGGGGCCTTTAATAGTGCTTGAATATGCCATTATCAGTTCTAAAAAAGTGATGACTACCGCAATGCAGTTAACAGGCCCACGATTTTATTAGTGCTAGACCAGAACTGATAAAAGGGTGATTTATCATCACTAATAAAAGCACAGATAAATCACACTTTTATCATCGTTGATAAATTATACCATTTATCATAACATTTATTTAGCACAGATAATGGACTCCTTTATCAGAACATTTAGACGAACTGATAAAGGGGAATACTGTAGTGTGATGTTACAATGAACTACAACACTACAAACATGTCATATTACTATGTTCCCTAGTATCACACTACAACACTATAAATAGAAAAAAATTATAAAAAATAGATATAAATACACAATTCAAATGAAATAAAATTTCCAACAAAAATACAAGAAAACAAATATAAAGCAAAAGAACACACCTATATTAAAGAACAATCCACCCTAATCAAGAAAAATAATTCACCTATATACGAAATAAATTATTATTTTAGTAATAATATATGTAAATAAATTATATATAGAGTGATAATTTTAAAAGAAACTTTGAGTCATACCAGGAACACTGTGTATTGGATTGCATTGCGGTTGATTTTTTTATGCCATAGGCCATTTATTGTTCATCTTCAAGAATTATCTCTATGAAAATTAACTAAATAAGTATAATATAAAAATGATAAGAAAATTAATTAAATAATATTAGATATAATTTTTAGAAAATAATCTAGGATCGTTTTCTCAGTTTTGGCGATGCGATGCGCGTTTTAAACTAAAATGGCACTTTTATATTAAAATGTTGTAATTGGAGTTATATGGGTCAAAAAATGTATCATATTGAGTTAAAGATGATTCCTACATGTCCCAAATGAATTATGGATCATTTTCTTAAATAATCAAGATATTATGAACATGTTTCCTCAGTTTTGAGTATGCAACTGTGTTTTTTACTCAAATGTAATTTTAAACAGGAAACACACACTTTGAGTCATACAAGTTTCATAGTGTGTTGGTTTAAAGTGATACTAATTACTATACATCACAAATGAAATATGATTTTTTTCTAAATTATCAATATAATCTAAAGTCATTTTCTTATTTTTCAGTGAGGGATACTTTTTTGTATTAAAATATCAATTTTAAACTCATAACAAACACTTTGAATCAAACCGGGAGCATCATGTATCAGATTGAGTTTTGGATGATTCCTAAAAGTCTGAAACGACTTATAGATAATTCTTATAAAGTACCAAAACAATACTAATGTGTTTTCCCAGTTTTGAATATTTCAGTTGTCATTTTTACAAAAAATAATGGCAATTTTGAAGAAAAAGATACAATTGGAGTCATATAGGTCACACCATATGTCTGATTGAAGTGAAAATTATTCAAACATGTCCTAAATTACTTAGGGATAGTTTTCATAATGTATCAAAAAAATATGAATGTGTTTACTTACTTTGGAGTACGCCACTTTTGTTTTTTTACTAAAGTGTCATTTTGAACTTGAAACACACAATTTGAGTCATATAGGATGCATCATGTGCGCGTTGGACATGAGACTAATTCCTATGCATAAAAAATGGACTATGAATTGTTTTCCTAAATTATCAAGACAATCTAAGTGTTTTTTCCCAGTTTTCAATAAGTGGCACTTTTTGTATTAAAATGTAAATTTTAAATTGATAATGGAAACTTTGAGTCTTACCAGGCACATCATGTATCAGATTTAGGTGATTCTGATGCTTATATGTCAAAAATTACTTATGGATCATTTTACTGAAGTATTAAAACCATAAAAATAATTTTTCTCAGTTTTGAGTATGTCAGATGTCATTTTTACTAAAATTAATCTCATTTTTGAATAAAAAGATGCACTTCGGGTCATACCAGTCACACTGTGCATTTAATTTTGGTACTAATGATTCCCACATGCCCTAAATTACTTATTAATCATTTTAATAAATTATAAAAAAATTAAAATGTTCTTCCATTGTTTTGAGTACACCACTTTTGTTATTAACTAAAATGTAATTTTAAACTGGTAACATGTACTTTGAGTCATACAGGTCACATCATGTATGGGAGTTACATGATACTGATTATTACACATCATGTTTTAGGAAATTATCAAGATTATAAAATTTAATTTTCCTGTTTTTCAATAAGTGACACTTTTTTTATTAAAATATCAATTTTAAACTGAAAATAGACAATATACTGGGCACATCGTGTATCAGATTGAGGTATGACTGATTCCAACATGTAAAAAATGAATTTTGGATAATTTTCTAGAAGTAAAAAAATAATATGATTGTTTTTTCTCAGTTTTTAGTATTTCAGTTATTTTTTTTTGTTAAAATTAATGTCAATTTTGAATAAAAAAAGGCACATTGAGTCATACCAGTCACACAGTGTGTCAGATTGAGGTTTGGATAATTTTTATACATCCCAAAGGACTTATGTATCTTTTTTTATAAATTATAAAAGCAATCCAATTGTTTTTTCTTGGTTTTGAGTCTACCCCTTGTGTTTTTACTAAAATGTCATTTTAAATTGGAAACATGCACTTTGAGTCATACTGGTCGCATTGTGTGTGGGCTTAACATGATAGTGATTCCTACACATCAAAAATAAATTATGAATAATTGTACTAAATTATAAAGATAACATGAGTGTGATTTCTCAGTTTTTGGTGAGTGACATTTTCTGTATTAAAATATCGATTTTAAATGATGATGGATAATTTTAGTCATACCGGCCAGATCATTTATCATATTGAGGTGTGTCTGATTTATACATGTCAAAAATGATTTATGGATTATTTTACTAATGTAACAAAACAATATTATTGTGTTTGCTCAGTTTAGAGAGTGTCAGTTTTCTTTTTTACTAAAATTAATGTCAATTTCAAAAAAATCCAAATGTGTCTTCTGAGTGATGATATACTCTAACAGGGCAACATAATTTTTTTCATCAAAATCAGAATATAGCTATTATCATGTATTTTTTATTGAGAATGTTAATGAGTTTTTTTATTAATGATCTTATAAACATGGATCATTTTTTATATTGATTGTGCACAAACATAATGAATGTTACATGTATAGATTTCACAAGATTTTTTGATATTATATCATGCATATAATTGATGATCAAATAAACCAAATAATTCAAACACTCACCAAAGTGAAACCAATATATTTTTATTTTATGAAAATTCCTGATTTGGTCAATTAAAATTTTTATTTCTTTATTTTTTAGAGGTTTTGGATCAAGATACTTGATTATTTTTGAAAGGGGAGTTCACTTGTATTCTTGGTGCTTCACAATTTCATTTAAAGTGGGTTTTTCATTTTCATGTATTTATTCACAAGGAAGTTTCTTTTCATTTGATGTCATGTTTCCTTTGACACCATACCTCCTTAAAGACCATGATCTCTCAATGCTTGTAGTCCTCCAATAGTTCTCTCAGACACTTACTAGCTTCGATGGTTTATTACTAACATATTTATTCAAACAATTAAGTTAGATTATATACCTATTTGGTGATTGGATTGGTTTTATATGACTCTCAAGTGACTATTGGATCCACAACTAAGAACCATTTCTTATAGTGTAGAGCATTCATGGTCAATAAGCTATATATGTTTAGTTTTTGTTGTTCATTTTGTTCTTGGTGAGGGGTTTATTTCACACTTTAGTAATATTTGATAGTAATTGGAATGTTCTAATAGAAATAGTATTCTATGATAATCAATTTGAAAAAATAATTGGTGTTTGTTTCATTTTGAAAAAAAATACTCTACCTAAATTCATTTATAAAATCACTTAAACAAGTAGTGAAAATTTTTTTCTCAATAAGCCACATGAAACACTGTCATGATGGATCTTATCTTAAGTTAAAAGTGTTGTGCATGATTTTCAACAATTTTTATAAAATAAAAACTTGGTATAATCATCATTCTACTCCATTACCCAATAATTTTATTGTTTTCAAGCCAACGCTTTGTATCTTCCTCCACCCCAATCTCATTCTCTGTCTCCACCTCTACCTACTCCCCCACCTTGGTCTCCACCTCCACCCACACCTCTACCACCTCTTTTACCTCCACCTATACATCCACCCCACCTCCTCCATTTCCCTATAATTTTATTTTTTGTAGGTCAACGCTTCTAAACAAATTGATTTCCTCCATTATACTTTTCCTTGAGAAACTGAACAAAAATAATATATAATCATTCTCACTGTAATGTTTTACACCCCAAATATATTTATAAAGACATAAATAAAACTAGGCAACAAAAATAGTAGGTAATAACCTAATTTTTTTATCGATATAAATTTTGACAATATGTACTCTTCCCACCTATTTGTAAAGAAATTAACTTCTTTAGAGTATGAAGGTAGTCCAAAATCTTGATAGTACTGAGAAAATATGAAAAAAATTATTATTAAATATATTTAAGGAAATCTTAATGACCTTTATAAATTACCTTTTGGGGGATTCTGGTCTTTTCATGCTTCATGATCTCTATCATAAATTTTCAAACATAATACCCATAATCAATGCCATTATCTTGCTTCAGACACTGTAGAAACATTAACCAAAATAATTAAATAGTTTGGAAATGTTTTGATAGTTAAATATTTATATATATATAACCTATTTTTTTCTATTTTTATTTATACACATGCTTTACATCTTCAAACAGTAACTTCTTGCCATTATTTATCCTATATTTAGGAACCGCCCTATCATAAAAAAATTCTTGTCAAACTATATAGTGAAACATTTAATTTGATGTTTAACTATAAAATATTGATTTTAGTGTACTATAAATTCACAATACACATAATTTGTTTTCAACTGGTTGGATATCCATGCATTGGATCTAAAAATAAATATTTAGGGTATCCAGATTGACTATGATCAATATCCAGTGCTGCCTAAAAAAACAAAAACAAAAATGTAATGTGAAAATAAAAAACCTATTTTATGTAACTTGAGTGTAGAGTTTTACTTCTACATTGTAGGAATCAAAAATAGTATGTCATCTGATATTTTTTGTATGGCCCCGACCCTAGTTACCCCGAGTTGGTGCATTATTACATATCATTGGCATGATCACAAAAGATCATGTCTTGAAAAACTGATTAGTTTAGTAGCCTTGGAATCACTAGATACATTCATAAGGTTTACATCACATCATAAAGTAAAAAACTACAACAACATATTGTATCTATATACCACACTAATATCCTAATAATATCCCTGCAAGTCATTCATAAAATACTTCTTCACATCCTGGGAAAAATAAAACATAGAAAAGGGTGAGCTCAGATGCTCAGTAAGGATAACAATATAGTGGAAACTTTCATAAATAAGCATAAACATTTAAGGCAATGTATAACTAAAACAAAATCCTTTTAAACTTGAACTTCATCATAATATGGAAAAGATAAAATTAAATAATTCTATTTACTTATTCACATGGGTATTCGACTAGTCGAATAATCACATGCAATATCAATAACCACTTTTATAATAATGGAATTCATAATGCCAAACTATCATAACCACATAGTCAAGACCTCGTGCGAAGACTACAAATAAGATTTTGTCAAGGCCTTGTTCCAAGACACTAGTTTGTCTCATGAGACCTACCGATGAATCGAGGAGCTATAGCAGGCTGCACCCGTCACTTACTAAGTCCAATGAATTTCTCATATAAAAAGTTTGAAACATAACATAAACATTCGTATTAAAACTATCATACGAAATGTCAATACTTTATCTACAAACCATGCATGGTATAAAAATAGCACATCCAAAGTAAAATATAACTAATTCAATAAAATATGGAAGATTTTATTGTAAAATATTAACCTCAATTAGGTATAATGAAGGATATTGACATAGATGAAAATAATCATCAAAACTATTTGAGAGAAATATCGCCCATTTTCTTGAAAACATTTAAAAGTCACACTATTTGTCAAGAATCCATTTAAAAATATATTTTTGAATCAAAGTGTCCCATACCACTTTGAATAATTTAAAAGGAATTTTAATTTTAAAACATTAATTTCCATATAATTAAATCCTTAAAAGCATTTTCAAAACATGGACATTAATTAAAAAGATTTAGAATAATAAATCTTTAAAACATTTAAAATGATATTTTAGTTAGAGTTACTAACCAAAAGAGAGAAACATGAATAAATATAATTCAGGTAATAAAACCATTACAATATCATGAGAATAAAGGGATTCATGATATACTATGTCAAATTACATTATATACACCATATAAAAGTTATTTGGTGTATAACAACGAAGGAGTCTCAATGGAATGTAAATTGAGATGAAATCTCTTATAAAGATTGTATCCTTAGGTTAAGGATAAATCAAAGACATTATTATGTGTGAAAAATATAAATACACTCAGTATGATTGGATATTCAGTGTGAAACAATCATAGTACATTCACCCATATTCTTATAAAAACAACACCAATGAATTAGATGTTTAACTCAATAAATGAAGATTGAGTTAAAATTACTCTTATAAAGTTCATATTGATGACTTGAGAATTTATAAATGGATTGATTATGTGTATAAAAAGTATATCCATAGAAAGGGGAGTGGAAATTATGACATAAGCAAATGAATAGTGATTCCACACATAATCTTGGAGTAAAATAATCAATGAGGTATGCGTAAAGCCGAATGAGTGGAAATTGAAATTTCAAATTCCCTTATCGATTTAGTAGCTTACAAAACATACACACATGAAATAAGGATCATAAAATGATGATGTAAATATCCATTAATAAAATTATATTACACAATGAATACAAACATGGGCAGTACACACACCACATGCAATAAATAAGTGGTCAACAATGGAAATCTCACGGAATTAAAAGTGAGATAAGAAACCCATTACTTTGTAATTTTTCCTTGGTAGAGGGTAGTTTAAACTCCTTTATAATGGTTAAATAATTGTTATTTAATTATAAAATAATTATATACATTAATATGATATCATATATGATCTTTTAACATTTATTTGTTGAAAACATCTTAGTATTATCGTCGTTTCGGGTGTTAACAGATTCATTTTCCTTTATATTATTTGTTATGTGAGCCATATTTTCTATGTATGGGATCTATATTATTCATATATATAATTATATAATGTCTCTAAACATCATTTTTAATCATCAAATTAAATTTAGTCTTCAATGGATATGATGGGGAAAGAATCTCATCGCATTCATGGAGACAGTAATCCGTACTTACGTACGAGCGAAAATATCATTATTTTGACATTAAAATAATATATAATTTGATGTTATATCATATATTCAAAATCATTATAATGTTATATTAATTATTTAAATTAATTACACATCATTATTATACCCATCCAAAAAATAATATATTGAATAACAATTACACCACGACGTGGAGATGGTAGGCCGTACGTACGCACGTATGGTGACATGTCATTCAAAGGATGGATAGAATACTGAATATGGTTGTACCATATTTATAATAAAATCACAGTATATATAAAATTCTGGATTTATTATTTTATAATGGAAATAACAAATAAAGAAGATGTGGAAGAAGAAAGGAACTTGAAAGAGGGTGGTGAAATCCTTACCTCTTCTTCGGGTTCTTCCTTTTGATTTGATCAAAAGCGCTCCATAAGTTGGCTTTATGACCAAATGAGGGCCTCTAAGATGAATTGAGGGAATTTTATAGGATATATGGTCAGGGGTTGGCCGAGCCAGATTGCTTTAAAGGTGTGAACAATTGGTTAGAAGTGGTGTCCTTTTATAAGGGGGAGGAGGGGGTCTTTAGAAAAAACATAAAGTATTAATTTATAATAAATTCATATTCGGTTTCTAATGGCTCCAAAGTGAATTATTAAAATTATAAGGTGGGGATGGGTCGAAAAACTTTCATAAAATAGATTTTATACAGGGTTGGGACACTATATTAACCTTATCATTTATATTTAACTCTTAGTTAAATAGTTTGACATTTACCATGTCACTTTGTATTTTTATATTATATTGTTATTAAAATTACTATATACTTTCAAGAGACCCCCAAGTGGTCCATTAATGATAAAACTATCATTATATATGTCCTTTGGCCGAAACATAGATTTTTAGGAATATAGTATGAATTAATAATATAATATTTGTTTTAAAAACTCTTTTATGTCAATTTTGACACTATTTAATAATTGATTTTTGTTAAAGTCTTAAAAACTTTATTAATTAGAAAAATATTCATTTAAGGAATAATAAAATTTCATATTAATCAATAAAATTCGTGTATGGCATCAAAAATTTCAAATTGTATTTATTTTAATATTTATAATACCAATTATTTGATTCTTTCATTAATAAGGAAAATACTACATCATTATTGTGTCATAAATAAATTTAATTATTCAATGTCTAAAAATTATAAATAAAATACAATTATGTAGGAAATATTTTTATATTTCTAATTAATATTTATAGTTGAAAATATAACAAATATAACCCTATGTAAAAATTATTTTGCTAAAAGATACATGCTTTTGTCATTTTTGTTTTTTTTACTTTAACTTAATTAATATAAAGTGTCATTATCAATTACAAGTAGATCCATGGGGTCCCCAAATCGACCCAAAGATGCCCATGGTCGGACATGTATCAAAAAATAGGGTTAGGACATATTTTATGGTAATTTATTATTATTATAATATTATTTTTTACCCTTATTTTCCAGATTTACCCTTTAACCACGGTAAATAAAATATTTACCGAAGTAATTATTCAAAATGTCTAAAAATTAAGTTACCTATTTGCACAACTTGGACCTACTGATTATAAATATGGAATAAATTTTTCTAAATTCAAAATATAGAAGTGGAAGTAATTAATATAAAATTAATTCTCGTTGTTAAAACAAAAAGCGTTTTTTTAAGAGATAATAACTATCAAAAGATTGACACTTGCTTATGTCCAGTTTAAATGTGAATTTATATCCAACGACCAAAATTGGATTAAATGGTAAAAATATAATCTAATTATACTCTAAAATCACTCAAATTCATAATTTATCACTTTTAATTATTTCAATTAAAAAAGTTGTTTTTAATTGAAATTTAGTAATTTTCACTATTCATCAAAATATGAATGTTATCAGAAAAGTACCAAAAATTCAGCCTAAAATAATTTCGATATTCTAAATCCAAAAATGATGTCCGTTTTGAAATATATATTGTAGAAAATTTCAAAAAGTAGGTATTACTATTCATAATGGCTAGTTTGATTGGTTGTGGTTTGTGTTAGAACTCGAAGATGCGTACAACACACGCTACTGTATTATTGAAAGAGAGGCATACCATGGAAGCTTGGGGTGTTACATTCTCCCCTAATTCAATAAATTGTGTCCTCATAATTTTTAAAATTGGGCTTGGGAATATAATGGAAAGTCCCACATCTGAAAAAGAGTCCATAAAACTATCACATTAAAAGAACGAAAGAGAAGTACAAAGGTCACCCAAGATAACCTATACTAGGATTCCATGTAGAAAAACAGGGATATGGATGATAAACTAAGTGTCAAGTTTTGATGGAGAGGGATAGAAAACATGATCAAGAGAAAGTTAACAACAAAAAAACCACAAACTTATGATGGGACAAATGGTCATTAGTTTCCCAGTAGGAAAAGTAAATGGACAACATTTTTTTAAGTTACATTACATAAAGATGAGGAATTTATTTATGAGATTGACTAAGAACATAAAGAGATATACTTAATTTTTAAGTAAAGTTTCATTTTTTAATAAATTTCTACTATTAACTCATTTTTAAACGATGAGTATTCCAGAAGACTTGGTCACACTAGAAGTGCTAGAATAAACTTCTAGAGAATCACATGATCCACAAAGGATAAACTATATACTTACCTTGTCTTTAGAGATTAATCAAAACCAAAATGGTTAGTACAAGATCTGATGATCCCCCAAAAGGATATTCCTTTAGATAAAGAAACACTAATATTAATTTCTAAAATTAAACCAACAATACACCAAAGTTAAATGAATACCATTCAATAAAAAATTGTCCTTAAAATACTTTAGTATAATACAAACTAATATTTAAACCCAAAACATAGAAGAATTTGGTTATGTAGTATTCCACGTTAAATTATATCTCCAAATGACATCAACTACTCTTCAAGTCACATACTTAAAAGTAATTAACCTAATCAAATATTATCTATTATAGGTCAATCATTTCCATAAATAACCCAAATCAATATAAATCCACAATAAAAACATAGATAAAAATCTACCATTACTCCTCAAATGAAATCCCATAGTATTCTAATTTCCATGGGTATATAGTGTTCCCAACAAAGAGAACATCTTCTAAAATAACATTTATCAATTAATCACCAAATCATTTTCCTATACTAAGGGTATTCATTTGATAAGACATAAGATCCAAAATCAACTTATTATTGATCAATAAAATCATTTATCTAAAAATAATTAGTCACACTAACCAGGGGCGTCATGTAGTCCAGTGGTGGGCGATAAATACCAATCGCAATTTGGTTGTGGGTTCAATTCCCACAGCTTTGTCCGTCGCGTCGGGTTGTCACAAAGTCTGTGTGTTGTCCTTTTTCAAAAACTATATTTTATAACATTACCAAAATGAGACAATTTTTTTAAAATAACCATAACATAATTTAACCACAAATTTTATATAATACCTTGCATTTTCATCCCAAAATATAATAACTTGTAATTGCCTCAATCCCAAAGATCATATAAAACCAAATGGTTATTTATAACTATCTCCACAGGAGAAAAGATAAGTCTTCCTCAAATATCATTCTCACATGGAAAACTGCAGGGTTAGAAATACAAGAGAAAATTATTCCAAAGTAATCCCATCAACAAGAAGCACTGATACTTTTAAACATTTCTCCAACCATTTATTTTCACATAGCTTCTTCTTTGACCAAGAAAATATACTATAGAATAGGGCATTCACTCGGGTAATGGAAAAGTCCCCTACATTTAAGGAAAATGACTGTAAATGAATTCGTGGGACCATTTTTATTTTCTTCCATAGTACTATTCATTTTTCCTCAGAAATTTTTCACTTTATGTCCTTCTTTCCCACACGTAAAGCATTTCTTTGTTCCATTGAGACACTTTCCTGGGTGTCTCCTTCCACACTTCCTGTATGATGGAAATTGAGGATTCTTTTCTCCATGGTCTCCACTACTAGAGCTCTTATCATTCACCACCTTTCTCTTCTTTTTTGAGTCTGAGAGTTGGATAATATATATGTTATTGATCATATTTTTGGAAAAATGATTTGGCATGAACACGATATCTTTTACACTTATCAACATTCCATTTTTTTGCTCATTTCCACCACCATTCCCACCTTGTACATCATTCTCAAAGTTAATTTGAAGTCCTTGGAATCCAGCCATTGACTAAAACCAGAAAGCATTGTGTGAGTAACAATATTCATAAAATCATTTAGAGAATATCATGACACCATATTTTTAATTTGAAACACCTTAGGATTAACCAAGGTCATTTATTCTAATATTATATTAAAATACTTCAAATCTTTTTGTAAATAAAATGTAAATTATCCTATTCATATCCCCCGAGTGTGTTGTAAGCAAGAGTGTAGCAATGCCCATTGTCTTGCACCAGTTCTCATTCGAGTCTAGCTCAAAGCAGTGTTTTCGGGTTTTACCCCTAGGTACATCTGTGGCAGAGCCGCCTCTACCTGCTCGTATCCAAACAGGGATGTATTGCTCGGAAAACTCAAAAAATCTCTACAATACCAAAATTCTAGGAAGTTCTTCTATACTAATCCTCAATGTCTATCTTAGGGATATGTTCTCTAATCAAAGTTTATCTAAATCTAGCTTCCAAGGTTTGTACTAAACTTCCTATGATACCAACTGTAACGCCCCGACCCTAGTTACCCAGAGTTGGCGCATTATTACTTATCATTGGCATGATAACAAAAGATCAAGTCTCAAAAGACCGATTAGTTTAGTAGCCTTGGAATCACTAGATACATTCATAAGGTTTACATCACATCATAAAGTGAAAAACTACAACAACATATTGTCTCCCTAGACCACACTCATATCCTCATACTATCCCTACAGGTTATTCATAAAATACTTCTTCACATCCTGGAAAAAATAAAACATAGAACGGGGTGAGCTTAGATGCTCAGTAAGGATAAAAATATAGCATAAACTTTCATAAATAAGCATAAACATTTAAGGCAATGTATAACTAAAACAAAAGCCATTTAAACATGAAATTCAGCATAATATGGAAAAGATAAAATTAAATAATTCCATTTACTTATTCCCATGGATATTCTACTAGTCGAATAATCACATTCAATATCAACAACCACTTTGATAATAATGGAATGCATAATTCCAGACTATCAAAACCACATAGTCAAGGCCTCATGCCAAGACTACAAATAAGATTTTGTCAAGGCCTTGTGACAAGACACTAGTTTGTCTCATGAGACCTACAGATTCATCTAAGAGTTATAGGGGCCTCCACCAATCACTTACTAAGTCCAATTCATTCATGATATAAATTTTTTGAAACAAAACATAAACATTCGTATTAAAACTATCAAACGAAATGTCAGAACTTTATCCACAAACCATGAATGGTATAAAAATAGCACATCCACAGTCAAACATAACTCATTCAATACAATATGGAAGATTTTATTGTAACATATTAACCTAAATCAATAATAATAAAGGATATTTATATGGATGAAAATAATCATCAAAACTATTTGAGAGAAATATCCCCCTTTTTCTTGAAAACATTTAAAAGTCACACTATTTGTCAAGAATCCGTTTTAAAATATATTCTTGAATAAAAGTGTCCCATACCACTTTGAAACATTTAAAAGTAATTTTAATTTTAATAAATTAACATCCATATAAATAAATCCTTAAAACCATTTTCAAAACATGGATATTAATTAGAAAGATTTAGAATAATAAATCTTTAAAACATTTAAAATGATATTTTAGTTAGAGTTCATAACCAAAAGAGGGACACTTGAATACAAATAATTGAGGTTATAAAAACATTATAATATCATGAGAATAAAGGGATTCATGATATACTATGTCAATGTACATTATATACACCATATAAAAGTGATTTGGTTTATAACAAAAAAGGAGTCTCAATGGAATGTAAATTGAGATGAAATATATTATAATGATTGTATCCTTAGGTAAAGGATAAATCAAAGACATAATTATGTGTGAAAAATATAAATACACTCAATATGATTGGATATTAAGTGTAAAAAAATCAGAGAACATTCACACATATTCTTGTAAAAACAACACCAATGAATTAGATGTTTAACTAAATAAATGGAGATTGAGTTAAAATTACTCTTATCAAGTTCATATCAATGAATTTAGAATTTATCAATGGAGTGATTATGTGTATAAAAAGTATATCCACAGAAAGGGGAGTGGAAATTATGACATAAGAAAATGAATAGTGATTCCACACATAATCTTGGAGTAAAATAATCAATGAGGTATGCGTAAAGCCAAATGAGTGGAAATTGAAATTTCAAATTCCCTTATCAATTTGGTAACATAAGAAAAATACACCCATGAAAGAAGAATCATACAATTATGATGTAAATATCCATGAATTAAAGTATATTACACAATGAATACAAACATGGGCAGTACACACCACATGCAATAAATAAGTGGTCAACAATGGAAATCTCACGAAATTAAAAGTGAGATAAGAAACCCCTTACTTTGTAGTTTTTCCTTAGTCGAGGGTAGGTTAACCTCTAGTATAATGGTGAAATAATTGTTATTGAATTATAAAAGAATCATATACATTAATATGATATCATATATGATCTTTTAACAATGATTTTTTGATAACATCTTAGTATTATCGTCGTTCCGGGTGTTAACAGATTCATTTTACATTATATTATTTGTCATGTGATCCATATTTTATATGTATGGTATGTATATTATTCATATAAAGAATGATATAATTTCTCTAAAAAAAATTTTTAATCATAAAATGAAATTTAGTCTTGAATGGATATGATGGGGAATGAATCTCATCGCATTCGTGGAGACGGTAATCTGTACGTACGCACGAGCGACAATATCATTCTTTTGATATTAAAATAATATATAATTGGATGGTATATCAGATATAAAGAATCATTATCATGTTATATTTATTATTTAAATGAATTAAACATCATTATTATACCCATCGAAATAATAATATATTGAATAACAATTACACCCCGATGTGGAGACGATAGGTTGTACGTACACACGTATGATGACATGCCATTAAAAGGATAGATAGAATACTGAATATTGTTTTAAAATATTTATAATAACATCACATTATATAAAAGATACTGTATTTATTATTTTATAATGGAAATAACAAAGAAAGAATAAGTGGAATAAGAAAGGAACTTGAAAGAGGGTGGTGAAATTATTACCTCTTCTTTGGGTTCTTCATTTTGATTTCATCAAAAGAGCTCCTTAAGTTGTTTTTATGACCAAAGGAGGGCCTCTAGGATTAAGTGAGGGAATATTAGAGGATATTTGGGCACGGTTTGGTCATGCCAAATGGCTTTTATGGTGTGAAACATTGATTAGAAGTGGTGTCTTTTTATAAGGGGGAGGAGGGGCTCTTTAGAAAAAACATAAAGTATTAATTTATAATAAATTAATATTCGGTTTATAATGGATAAAAAGTGTATTTTTCAAATTATATGGTGGGTATGGGTCTAAATAATTTCATATAATAGATTTTAGATAGGTTTGGGCCACTATATTAACCTTACCATTTATATTTAACTCTTAGTTAAATAGTTTGACATTTACCATGTCACTTTGTATTTTTATATTATATGGTTAATAAACATACTATATACTTCCAAGAGACCCCCAAGTGGTCCATTAATGATACACCTATCATTATAAAAGTCCTTTGGTAGAACCTTATATTTTTAGAAATATAATATGAATTAATAATATAATTTTTTTAAAAACTCTTTTATGTCAATTTTGACACTATTTAATAATTGATTTTTGTTAAAGTCATAAAAACATTATTAATTAGAAAAAAATTAATTTAATAAATAATAACATGTCATATTAATCAATAAAATTCGTGGATGGTATCAAAATATTTAAATTTTATTTATTTTAATATTTATAATACCAATTATTTGATTCTTCATTAATAAGGAAAATACTGCATCATTATGGTGTCATAATAAAATTTAATTATTCAATGTATAAAAATTATAAATAAAATACCATTATGTAGTAAATCTTTTTATCTTTATACGTAATATTTATAGTCGAAAATATAACATATATAACTGTATGTAAAAAGTGTTTTTCTAAAAGATATATTCTTTTGCCATTTTTGTTTTTACTTTAACTTAATTAATATAAAGTGACATTATCACTTAAACGTGGATCCATGTGGTCCCAAAATCGACCCAAAGATGACCAATGTCTGATATGTATCAACAAATAGGGTTAGGACACATTTTATGGTAATTAATTATTATTATAATATTATTTGTTTACCCATATTTACTGGATTTACCCTTTAACCATGGTAAATAAAATATTTACCAAAGTAATTATTCAAAATGTCTAAAAAAAGTTACCTATTTACACAATTTGGAAATCCTAATTCTAAATATGGAATCCATTTTTCTAAATTCAAAACACATAAGTGACAGTAATTAATTTAAAATTAATTCCCATTGTTAAAACAAAAAGCGTGTTTTTAAGAGATAATAACTATCAAAAGATTAACAGTTGCTTATGTCCAGTTTAAATGTGAATTTATATCCAATGACCAACATTGGATTAAATGGTAAAAATATAATCTAATTATATTCTAAAATCACTCAAATTCATAATTTATCACTTTTAATTATTTCAATTAAAAAAGTTGTTTTTAGTTGAAATTTAGTAATTTTCACTATTGATCAAAATATGAAAGTTATCAGAAAAGTACAAAAAATTCATCCTAAGATAATTTCGATATTCTGAATCCAAAATTGAAGTCTATTTTGAAATATATAATGTATAAAATTTTAAAAAGTGGGTATTACTATTCATAACGGCTAGTTTGATTGATTGTGGTTTGTGTTAGAACTCGAAGTTGCGTACAACCCACGCTACTGTATTATTCAAAGTGAAGCATGTCGTGGAAGCTTGGGGTGTTACATTTTATGGTCAAACACTTAAAGTAAATCATTTTTTATTCTCAACATATTCATTATCCAAAGTATGTTTTCTTGTGGAAATGATACACAGATTAATGAATCCAAATCATGCTTCTCATGATTTACCATTTATGTAGTAGTAATATAAATGCTTGTAGAAAATATGAATAGTTATAAATATTAATAAATATATTTACTCAATATTTGAACAAACATATTATGAAAATTTACCTTATGTATGTATTCAAGAATGATATGCCCCACCATTCATGTTTTAGAATCTCATTTATAGTCTAGAGACCAATTACGACTGTCATGAAAGTTCAATATATTTAATTTTCATATGGAATGAAAGAAATATTTTAATATTTAAATGTTGTATATGCATAATTTTTTAATGATAATAAATGTTTCTATGGAACTGAAGGGAATAGGGTACTCTCAAAATGTAAGATACTCACCCGAGTTTCCCTCAAACTCAACACCCGACCCATTCCATTACATACCCGAAGGGTGTTTCTAGTCCCCATGGGCTGGTGACGAGCACCCGAGCATTGAACAACACAAAAGAGGGAACGATTTTACCCAAACTAGTCAAATACATGACATATATGTATAAATCAAGAAGTATACAGTGGAATACTAATGAATATATATTCTATAACAGTTAGAAAGAAAACAAAAACAAAAAATGGAATGTACTCAAAAGCTCTAAAGGACAAGTCCAACTGCAAAGGACTAAAAACAATAGCTAATCCAATTTATGGAATAGAAAAATTCCCACCATCTCCCTATTAGATACCAAACTCAGCTAAAAAAACCTCACCGGCTCACTGTGGTGCCTTTTCTTTCCCAACAATACAATACATAAAAAGGTCTATGCACCACCGAAGAGGTGCGTAGAGTGTGCGCTAACATGATCAATAGGATCCGACCCAGGTGTTCTACATAAATTCTCTTTATAAAAATTCCTCTATGATTATTTTCAAAAAAAAATTGAATGATATGAAGTAAATTAATTTTATAGAAAAAATGGTAAACATTTTCCTTTTGTTATAGTTCTAAAACAAAGTAGCTATATCAATTTCAAATCATATTTTCCACATCATATTTCTTAAGTATAAAAATTTATATAAAGGATAAAATAAAAAAAAAATATGAGATATAAAATAGAAGAACATGAATCAGTACCAACAGACACTATAGGTCACACTAGAAGACTACTCGTACCACAATACATCAAGTTACGAATCCAGTTCCTAGAAGACATGCCTAATATGTAGAGGAATAACCCATGAGTAAACCCTCTAACAATGTTAGTATCCTTCCCCTAGAACAACAGGACTAGGAAATATATAAAAGATCCAATGAGAAAGCCTCCTAATAATCAACAAACATGGACAATGGCCTCAAGCTAAACCTTCCACCTAAGTACCCAATGTAACCCATGTGCTCATTTTTACAAATAGAATTCATTATTTCAAATTACTCATATCCTTTTCATTTATCAAAAACCATATAAAAACCATTTCTCTTCAAAAAACATTTTTAAACACACAAAAATAGTCATCCCAATTTAATAAATCAATTTATAAAGTAAGAGGAATAATGTTAATTATCATAGGCTAGAGAGAGAACCACCCACCACAAAATTCGGGTCGCACATGCCCGCAATGGGATCCACCAATAAAGAAATCCAAAAAACACTAGTAGAGACCCTAGAACCCAATCCATACACCTTAGGATTGATTTAATTTGAAAATAAAATGGTCATCAGAGAAGTGAATACCACATACCTCCAGAATGAAAGCCCTCCATACCACGACCAACAAGGAACAACCTCTGGGATGATATCCCAAAATAAATCTTAGAATAAGACAAGAGGAAACACTAACATAGATCAATGGATCTGATAATGCAACCTAAGGGTGATACCAGGATCTATAAATAAAATAATCGAAAATGTGACTTTCTTGGAGAGATGCTCCACAATTTCAATGGAGATTGAGTGCCAATCAAATCGATCTAGAAGGACAGGAATCTCTCAAAAACACATAGAGAGAGATCTAGGTCAAGGGTGAAGAATCCTAGAGAAAATAACCAAGGAAAAATGTTATGCACTTGTTCTAAAACTGGACGTGGTATTTTTGAAAACATGTAATATATTTAAACATCATGAAATCCATAGTGTACACATATGCCAAAAAATTGGACACCCTGGATTAAAAATCCATTATTTATATAATTCATGATGTGAAAAACCCTTCATGATGTGCATACTTTCAAAGCATTAATCCCCTTTCACGGATTATAACTAGAAAAAATTATATGGAATGCAACTCAGTTACACGACATGAAATACTTCTGTATCCTCCATAAAAGTTGGTTAGAGTTGAAATTCCATCAAATATCTGACTTCACCATTATAGGTATCCTTCCAATCTCAAATTAAGGGGAAAACATGACAAGGTTAAGGGAGTACCTTATAAAATGGTAATGGGATGTTATAAAATTCCCAATATAAAGACTTTTTATCCTTGAGAAGTCATGTGGACTATGTAATCCATGGAAAAAATGAGGCCGCCACTCCCTCATCATTGAATGTCACTCCCAAGTCTCATGATAATCTGATCCTTATTGCCATAGAACTCTAAACAATGGAATAAACATCCCTTTCAAGTATTTCACTTGAGATTCAATAATCTCAATTGGTTTCTCCAAAATAGAAACATCTGGCTCGAACAAAATTTATTCCCAACTCAAAACATGAGCGGGATCAGGATGGTATTTCCTGAGCTGAGACATGTGGAAAACATTAGGGATACCTATAAAATTAACCACCAATGATAATGGATAAGAAACTTGTCTGAGTCGATTAGTAACCTAAAATGGTCAACATATCTCAGAGCCAACTCTCCCTACTTTCCAAGTCAACTATGACCCAACCATGGAGAAACTTTCAAGAAACCCCAATCACCTATGGAAGACTCCAATGGTCATTGCCACCAATCAATATACAATTTCTATCAACTCTAGGCTATTATAAGATGTTGATGTACATCTTGAATCTTTGTGGACATCTCCTAATCCAAACTTGGTCCAACTAGAGATACTTCACCCACCTCAGCCCAACAAAGAGGTGATCTACATGGGCAACCATACAATGCCTCTAAGGGATCCATTATTATCAACAAATGATAACTGTTGTTTTAAACAAACTCAACCAATACCAGATAGATATCTTATAATCCAATGAAATCCATGACATAGGTACATATCATATCCTCAAGAATCTGAATCACATGCTTCGTCTGACCGTCTGTCTGTGGATGGAAATTTGTGATTAAATTAACCCGAGTTCCTATTGCCTCTTGAAGACACCTCTAGAACCTCGAGGTAAACCTAGGATCTCTAAATGAAAAAAATAGTATAAGGACTCCCATGTAACCTCAAAATCTCTTTCACATACAGATTACCTAGATATTTAACTTTAGGGGTATATTTTATCGGAGTGAAATGAGAATAATTCATTAATAGATCAACAACTGCCCAGATAGAATTCCTCCATTGGGGAGTCTGTAGTAATCCAAAAAAAAATCCATGGATACCTCATCCCATTTCCAGATTTGAATCAGAAGAGGTTGAAGAAAAATAGAATGCTTCAAGTGCTCTGCCTTTATCCATTGGTAGGTGTAACAGTGAGACACAAACTCCAATATGTCACGCTTCATACCCTACCACCAGAGTCATTGCCTCATGTCATAATACATCTTCATAGAGCCTAGATGAACGGACCATGAAGATTTGTGACAATAAAAAAACTAAACTCCTCACAGATGCTGGGATGAAAATCCTTTTCCTGAAGTGAAGTATACCATCTAAAGAGAGAGACTAACCTGAAATGGTCTCCCCACCATAATAGTTTTCTCAAACATTATTAAACTCAATATCGTAGTACTAAATCTAAAAAATGTACTCCAAGAGAGATGATGATAACTAAACATTGGCCAGAACCATACCTGAAACATCCTCATGGGAATCTAGGTGCAACTGAGTTAAAATCCCAATAAGGTTCCACTCCTCCGATTCCAAAACAACATATTATGGTACTTTTCCGCTAAGATCATATTCAACGACATTTAATTTTCATGGGATATATCAAATATCTAAGACAAATTTATAAAGTTATTCCACTAGATAATAAGGTATCGATATCAGCTATGTACATGGAACAAAATCAATTGTAAACTCTACCTCTCTCTCTAGAGGAAGATGATAGAATTCATTTGGTAAAACATTTGGAAAGTCTCAAACAATAATAGAGAGATAAAAAAAAGAGACTTCATTGGGATCAAATTCCACAATGACCAAAAAACTCTTGAGATCTGGGTGGGAAGGTCCTTTGCGACTAGAACTTGGATCTCACTCTCCCTAAAACACATGAGAGCTCCCATCGACAATAATAAATGAAACATGATGATGATAATAATCAACATAATCTCTATGAGAGACAAGCCAATCCATATTGATAATTATGTTGAAAATATCAAGATCAAGAATGATAAAATCCCAGATCAACTCTATATTAGATATTGTTAATTAAAAAGAAGGACATAGAAACCTCTTCTCTATCCTCTTTCTATGAGGTGTCGTTAACTCTATTTTAAAAGAAATAAGTTCTGTTGGAAGTTTAAGATCATCAACTATACAGGTATATATAAAATAGTGGGAGGCACCAATTTTGAATAAATGAATTTCTACTAAATATGAAATAAGGATAGTACCTCTCACTATCACTAGACCTACATCGGATTACACTTTATACTCATCTAATCCGTGAAAATTATTCACTCTTGAGGCCTGCGGCTGGAGACCTAAAGTTGTTGAAGCTTTTGACCGCATCACAGAAGCCTTTGGAACTGATGAACCCAAACGATAATAAGGAATGATCATAGCCTGAAAGAAGCACACTAAGTGACCAATGCATCCATATTTATTACATGACTTCATGGGAATAAGACAATAACATGTTGTGTGTCCTCAATTTCCACACTGATAGCAAGTCATAGGCACATTTCCAGTTTCAATGGATGGTGTAGAGGAGGTTCTCTATTGAGACCCGCCTCCACAACTTCTATGAGGATCCTTCCACTTCATTTTCTTCCCATGAACACCACTGAAGCTATCACTAGATGGAAGAAAAGATTTGGTAAATACAACCCTTCCTTCCATATTCATCTCTTCTGTCA
This sequence comes from Viscum album, assembly GCA_963277665.1. NCBI lineage: Eukaryota > Viridiplantae > Streptophyta > Magnoliopsida > Santalales > Viscaceae > Viscum > Viscum album. The sequence goes on from OY728127.1 coordinate 1,913,904,354, forward strand.
TGGATCTATCCACCATCTCCCCATAGGTAGAGAGTTTCAACATAAACACCTATAATCTGATATCTGATCGCAATCCTTGTAGGAACTTATGTGCCTTCATCTGGTCATTCTTTTCAACTTCTAGAGAAAAATAGATAGGATCAACAAATCAGTTGGTGTATACCGACATAAAAAACTCTCCCTATTGTAAAGACAAGAACTATATATACTTTTACAACATCAATGATTCTGGAAAAAACAACCAAAATAAAAAAGTTTTGAAACCCTTCCAATCCAAGCCCACATGTATATCTGCTTAGACCATAAAATCCCACCATCTCTTACCAAAACACTTGAGCTTAAACACTGCACACGTTAACCTAATTTTCTCAGGTATTTCCAAAAAATCTAAAGATCTGATCAATCCTATCTAGAAATTCCTCCACCTCTTGTGGTCAAGTCATTCCCTTAAAGGAAAGTGGCATCTCACTCATGAATTCCCGCAATCTCTCTCTCTCTCTCCACCAGTTTTTGGTTGTACCTCAACAACAGCATTCTAAACTCATGGTACATCTTGATTGATAGTATAAATTTTTTCTATGATAGTCTTGATTATATTATTATATATAGGTGGATTCCCTTGAGGAGAATCAGCTATACCCTCATGAGGTACTCATGGAAGATGTCTTAGAAGCATACTATTTCAAAGAAAAACATTAGAAAAATTGAATAAAAGAACAAATATGAATTCAAACTAGACAACCCATAAGCATAGACTGTGATTTAAAACCCAAACCATCAATATAGATAGACATCCCAATATCCCATGGAAACTTGTGTCTCATTATGATAAGAGATGGCTGAGCACTTATCGCAACATACCTCTCAATCCCCGAAAATCCTATCTCAATTCTCAGTACAATAATTCTTGTAAGCTTATTTTAAATAAAAAATTGCATGATAAGGAGTAAAATAGTTTTATGAATAACATGGTAAACATTTCAATTTTATCACAATTCTAAAACAAAGAAGGTATATCAATTTCAAATCATATTTTTCACATCATGTTTCTCAATAATAAACATGCATATCAAGGATAAAATAAATAATCCAAGAAATATAAAATAGAATGACATGAATTAGTACTAAGGAACACTATATGTTAGATTATAATACTTCTCATACTCCAAAAAATCAAGTGCACAATCTTGTTACTAGAACACATGCCTAGGAAGTAGAGGAATACCCCATGAGTAAACACCCGACAATATCAATACCCATCCCCTAGAACAAAAAGCCTAGGAAAAATAGGAAATCCCCATGATTAAACCTCATAATAATCAAAAAACATTGATGATGGACTCATGATAAACCTTCCACCTAAGTACCCAAGGTAACCCATTTTCTCATTTTCACAAATCAATATCATTGTTTCAAAGTACCCATATCCTTTTCATTTAACAAAAACTAGGTAAAAACCATTTCTTTTCAAAACCAATTTTTCAACACACACGAATAGTCATTCCAATTTGATAAGTAAATTTATAAATCAAGGGAAATTAGGTTAAATATTATAGGCTATAGGCGAAAACACCAGCCTCAAAATTTGGGTTGTACACTCCCGTAACGGGATCCACCAACTAAAAAAATAAAAAACACCAGAGGAGACCCTAGAGCCAAGTCCATACACCTTAGGATTGATTTAATAAGAATAGAAAAGGGTTAGGGTAGAAAAAGAAACCACATAACATAATAATGAAAGCCTTCCACACCAAGACCAATGAGGAATGACCTCCAGAATGAGATCACACAATGGATTTTAGAAGAAGATAAGAGGACACACCAACATCGATCAAAATAATTGATAACACACCCTAAGGGTGCTACAATGATCTATAAAAATGAATAATCAGAAAGGTTACTCACCCAGAGAGATGCACCACAATTTCCACAGATATTGAGTGATGATCAGATCAATCTAGAAGGAGAATAGTCTCTCAGAAACATATGGGGAGAGCTCTAGGTTGAGGGTGAAGAATCCTGGAGAGAATAACCGAGACAGAACTATTGTGTGCATGTTTTAATACTGTATGTGGAATGTTTGATAATGTGTAATATTATTACACACCATGAAATCCACATCGTACAAGTACGCTAAAAAATACATCACCTCAAATTAAAAATAAATTATTTAAATAATTCACGACATGAAACCACTCTTCACAATGTGTAAAATTTCACAGTGTGAATCCCCATTCATGAATTCTACCCAACAACAATAACACAATGTGTAACCCAGTTACATGGCATGAAATCCATATACAACATGTAAAAAAATTGGTTAAAGTTGAAAGTCCAAAAAATCTCCGAATTCACCATTATAGGTATACTCCCAATCTCAAAGGAGATTAAAACCATTATGGGGTTAAGGGAATACTTGATAAAATGGTAACATGATGTTACATGAAAGGTTATTTTGATTTCTTGGTTGATTTACTAGATTTTCTTGATCCAACTTTATATTTACCCACTGAATTATCCATTTTTAATATTATACCTCACTTCAGACATTTTATCATCAAATGTTATAGATTTTTCATATGATTTTTTAAATACATACTTTATATATTTTTATAATATTAGATGGACCTACTATGAAAGTTCAGATAACACCATTGACTGTTGTGTTATCCGAATCAACAAGTGGAATAAGAAACTTAGTAGTTGACTCATGATACACGTAAATAACATATCTCATATGACCTTTTGGGAGGTCTTTATGGTTTATCTGGTCTCTGGGGATATTATACACTAGACCCATCATAAAAAGGTGGTACATAGGTGTTGACAGATAAAAACCACATACAACTATACCCTACATAATTTTAGTAATACAAAGATATCAGAAGTTGTTTGATTCCCATTTAGGATAATGAGTAATTAATAAACAAATTACCTCAGGAATGTAGTTTGGGGGAGTGACTTACCTGAAATATTGTGGGATAATTTGGTTCATGTGTGGATCATTGTTCCACCAACAGCTTTCTTTGATCCTTTTACATATATTGGTCTGAAAAACAAGACGAAACAATAATATCATGTCATGAGTCTATTTATTTCTTCAATCATTTGACCATATTATAGGTATCTTCCTTTGGTTTTATATTCTCAATATATTTTTAAGGAGAGAATCCAAATATTAATCATCTAACACAACGATATTATTCCAGCAACTTCAAATCTACTAAAAGTACCATTTTCTTCTAGTACGGTAGCCACTGATTCTTGTGACTAAACCATATAAAAAATAAGAACAAAAATATATATTTTTACGTTATTATAATATAGATTACAATGAATTACAATTATTTCATACTTACACATATTTCCCATACTTTTTTTTTGTTTTTTCATCAACTAGTTTACCCTCTTTATTTACACAAGCCTCTTTCTATATTACCTGACGTGAGTTGAAAGTTGATTTATATTTTGATTCATCAATATTCCTATAAATAATGGAACATATGTAATTCCATATCACATAATCAAAAATTTACTGTTGATTTAAAATACATATGAATTTATTATCTAAGTAACTGTACCCTATCCTTACTTTTAAATAGGGGTACTTTGGTTTTGATGCATGTTCTTTATTTTCATAAGTCATTTTCTGTTTTATAAATTAATTTTATTTAAATAAATTTGGATAAAATGAATAATGTGAAATAATATATTATTGACTTAAATACACCTAAAATGATTTCTCATTACAATGATTGATGAAATCAGTCCATGTTTCCTACTTTATAATGTTTGCATAAATAACTAGTGGGTGGGTCTTTACATTCCCATCAGCATCCCCAAGATGTAACTTCGTAAGATGAGTCCAGAAGTTTATATGGTCTTTTCTAGTGTCCATTAAGACAAATTTCTTATGAAAATATTTTAAAATAAATGAACTTTGGAAGGAATAATGCAAATTAAATCAACATTTCATTATATATATTTTTTGTAAAATAGATAAAGTATATCATAACATTACCATTATAGAATTCCAAAGGATTTTCCTTGTTACAGGTTGTATGTGGATCTATGAATCAATATCAATCGATACATTAATCCTTATTATGACCCCAAGATAACTTATTAACATTGAATTGTTGGGGGAAATAGGTTAGTTGTGTTCATTCAAACCAACCTCAAGTTTTATACCCCAAATTCTTGCCTTGATAATTTTATTCAACACTGTGAGGATGTGTCGTCGTTGTTGTTTTTCATAAACATGTTATTGATCCCATAATAATTATGTAGTTTCATCATCAACAATCTGTTCTTCCTCAATATTGTTTAAATTATCATGTGTAGAAGGCATTGTCTGCAAGAGTAGTGAAACATTTAATTTTTGTTGAATAACAACAACAACATAAACACAGTGAAAGGATTTGAGAAGGGTTGTATACATGATCTATTGAAAACTAGATAAACTCTTTATCTCATATTCATACCATTTTTCTCAAACAGTTATCATGCATCCATTTTAAAGGAAATGGGTAATTGAATTTAAGAAAATAATTACCCCTCTATGGTAGGTGTTATACTCTAAATTCATCCAAAGGTTAATGTTATAAACAATTGTCATCCTTATCAGCATCATCTCCAAAATAATAATTATTTAATTTTTTTATTTTATACTCATCCCCTATGTCTTTTGGACATCCACATATGTTTCTTGAACTACTATAACCAAAATTCATCCCATACCGAGTATTGGTGATCATTTTGGATGACTACTAATTAGAGTAGTTCATACAATATAGAAGAGATGCAGGATGAGTCTCAAGAAAAAAATGAAATAATTACTGTTTGAGTGATGAAGCTAGGGAGGATGACATTTTCCTCCTAAAAACATTCTAAATTAACACATATTAATTTAAAATTTTAAATCTCATATGAAAATTCTAAAAGGTTCTTGAAACTACTAAGAGAACAAAAACTCAACACCACTGAGAGACACCAACTCTAATATATGTTACAAGTTCTTTTACCTCACCAGTTTCTCAAATATAAGAGCTCTATATCCACTAAGGATCATGTATAGGTTGTGGGTATAAAAACAAACAAGTAAATACTAACAGGGCCCCTAAAATATACAATAACACATATATTTGAGTATATGTTCAAATTAGTAACACAAAAAATACACATTTAAGTCAATTCATTGTTTACTAACCACGAAACCATGATAATAAAATGTACTAACTTCATTTAATAATATTGAATAATACCAATCATACCATAAGTTTATTCCATGGTTTTTCCTTGACATTCAAATCATTCCACTATTTATAGGTTAACATTTGAGTCATATGAGAAGAAAAAATTATTTATCTCTCTCTGTAAATAACCATATAATAGGTACCATGAGATTCAACCTTAGAACCCTAGCATCCAAGACAATACCTTCGGGATAACCATCAGATTTACTTACTGCATCCAAGTTATAAAATGGGTATAACATATCCATTTTTCTTTAGAAGTGAATTTAAAATATGGGTAAGTCTTAACACAATTAGTTCCCTTAGGAAAGAAACACACAATGGGTGCCACAATATAATAGTTAAACCCAACTTATGAAATTCCATAAATAAGAAAAAACAAAAACACAAATGTCACATCACCTTCTCCCTAACCCTCAATGAATCACTAACATGTATATAGTAACTCACATTCTAACATACCATACTTTTCCCTAGCATAATACCCATCATATTCTAATATATGATAAATGTTATTTTTATCACATCTGAACATGTATTTGTTATAGAAAAATATTTTTTTTATACATTTAGATGAATATTAAAATTCATTTCAAATAATATAAAGTGATTATTAAAATAAAATGTTATAAAGAAAGATTTTTCGTTTTTTAACAACTAGTTAAAAATTATGTTTTATAGAATAATTTTAAAAAAATTACTCTAGAGAACAAATTATTGGACAAGTAAATGAAAAACTTAGTTAAAAAATTAGTAAAAAAATTATACAAAGATAAAAATGAAGAATTACTAAATAAAAGTAATATAATTTATTCATTCACTAAAATTATAATGTCCATAAAAATTTATTTATAAATGTCTATTGGTTCATTTTATAATATAAATATTATTAAAACCATATTTGTGTACGATTACAGTAAAAATAATTTAAATAATATATTTATAATATCAATGAATATATATATATTATGAACCATTTCATCTAAAAATAAAATATCAAATACATATATAAAAACTATAACTAATCTGGTATCGTAAACATCAAATTCCTCAATCAAAAAATAAAACATGATAATCACTAAAATATTTATATAAGAGAATGTGTAATAAATAATAATTGATAATGATTCTATATAAACAATTTTTTCTCAAATATAACATAATTAAAGCTAAGAACTTATTATTTTAAAAAACATGTTTATCCCATGTATACTCTAAACCCACTAATATTCAAAAATAAACTAAATTCAATTTTAATTATGGATTATAACATATTAAATTTCAAAAATATAATTCACTTTCTATCACAACATACCACCAACCAAAATGTCATCCCATCAAACACTTTTCCATTTAACTGGATTTAATTTATCAATTTATTTATAGTAAAAATTACCACAGTCATAAATATAATATAATAGCGTTAAGAAGAACAACATTTTCTAATATTTCACAGAAGTTTAACTTAACACCATTAATAATTCTTAAAATATATATATCATCATTACATTATTCTATAACATATTAATCATTTGAAATTATATTTACATTTATATTCAAATTGTGTATGAACAACAAAAAATAATCAAATGAATGAAAATATATAGTAACCACTATAAAATTCAATCAAATTATGAAATAGGAACAAACTATATTTATTAATTTAAATACATAACCTATGTGACACTAATCATACAATATTAATTAAGTGAAACTCCACACCTATCATTCTATGAAATTTTATAAAGATGATTTTCTCAATAGATACACATATATTCATAATTTTTCTTATTGTCTTAATTTTTTTCATCTTCATGTGAATTCCGTACTATGGAATGTAGATTTAAATAATGAAAGTACACGCTATATAAAAGGTAACAAGAAATAATAATGGAAACATCAAGAAAATCACCATCAGTTCTAATAGCAGATGGAGATGCAGTTCATTGTGGTCTCATGTAAAGCTGGTATGAGTTTATAGAGTAGGGGTGGTGTTTTGTAGTTATAGGTAGGTGAGGGAGAGACAGAGAGAGATGGGATTTAGGTTTTTTCATCATTAAGAATAGTGCAAAAACACAAACTATAGAACCCAAACAAGAAATCAATAAGAGAGGAAAAGGATAAAATAACATACCTTAAATTCTAGCCTTGATTCTTCTGAGAGAACTTAGAGGAGTAGCACTGGTAGTTGGGGAGTTCCATGAGATCTTGATAAAGATGAATGAATGAATCATAATTACGGTTCTTTTAAATAGATCTGGGTCACTTGTATCAATGCTTTCAAAAAAGCACTACTAAAGATCCCATTTATCAATGCTAACTTGATAAGTATTGATAAAAGACATCTTTATTAGCAATAAAAAAGCATTGATAAAAGGAACCTTTATCAGTGATAAAAATATTGCACTGATAAAGGATTTTTAAATATAGTTATCAATAATTTTTAAAAAATATATTTATATAATTAAATATTTGTTTGTTATAATTTTATAATTATAAAATTATACAATTATTTATTTATACTTACATGAATACTTTTCTTTAAAATCATATTTTTTATTTATAATTACAAATATATAATTTTATAAATGTTGTAAATATAATTTTATAAATATTTTTTTTAATTATATACATATATATATAGCCCCCAGGGTGCAGCTTAGTGGTATCTACCTCTGTGGGTCTCGATGAGGTCTTGAGTTTGAGTCTTGCTGAGTACATCCCTATATTGTATATCGTATGCATTTCTTTGTAATATAGCCCCTTTTTCTGAATAAACCAAAGCTTCAGCCTCATTACATATATAAATATATATAGTATATTCATTATTTAAATTAATTTATTACAATTTTGTAATTAGTAAAATATAAATAATTATTTATTTATAATTATATAAATACTTTTTTTGAATAATATTTATTTATTTATAATAATTATAAATATATAAATATATAAATATAAAAATATAAATTTATAAATATACTTATTTATAAATATTTTATTAAAAGTTTTTCTTTAACATTATTAATGAATATATAATCTTGAATACATGCATTTTAAAAATGAGTGAAATTAAATAATTAAAAATGAGTACACTTTAAAAATATTTAAAAATGGATAGATTTTATAAATTAAATATAAATTATTAAAAAAATAGGGATATATATATATATATATTAAAGTAATGATGAATACATATTTAAAATAGTAAAACATTGTAAATAAATGTACATAAATAAAAAATAGAAAATAATTAAATTCAAAAATAAAATAAAAAATAAAAAAATAAAAAAATAAAAAATGGATAAATAATACAAAAATGTAATAATATTAAAAATAAATAAATAGAAATTACCGATTAAAAACACAATATATTAAATGTATCATGTTATAATAAAATTTCAAAATATACTAAATTTTGAATAAATAACAAAAATATTAGGTGTATGTGTTTCTATATAGGATTTCATTAATTACGTAAATATTTGTGTGTGTGTACGTTATATATAAAAATGAATAAATTTAATATATTTATGTGAAATCAATGTAACAGATGATGTTTTATATATGTTAAATTAAAATGTCAAACAACATTACAAATGAATAAGCTATTAATATGTTTTTAATTATTAAATTTTATTCATTTTCTATATATTGACATTTAATATATATTATTTATCACTATTTATAATTAATATATATATATATATATATTATACCAATTAATTTCTATTAATAATTATTTCATAAATTTTTTCAAATAATTTGGAATTTACTCATTTTTAATTTTTTGGTTAATTACTAAACTTTATTTATTTTTAATTTTTTTTTAATTATTATAATTTTTTCATTTTATATATCTATATTTCATATATAACATTTATTAATATTTATAATATATATATACATATAATAAATTTATTCATTTTTATCAATAATTATTTAGTTAATAAATTATTTAATATTTTTCTTAATTTACACATTTTTAATTTTTAATTATTTCATTCTATTCATCTTAAATATCTATATATTTAATATATACAATTTATTAATTTTTATAATTTATATATATGTATGTTAAATTTATTCATTTTTATCATTAATTATTCAATTAATAAAATTGTTAATATTTTTTTTATTTGTTTAATTATTTCATTTTATTCTGGACCATTTTCAGTGCTAAAAGAAAACTGATGAAGGTTTCCCTTTATTAACACTAAAAATAAAGCACTGATAAAAGATACCTTTTCTCAGTGCTAAATGAATGAATTAATAAAGGTTACGTTTATCCGTAATTTTTTAGGGCTAATAAATTCCAATGTTGTTAAAGACCACTTTTGTAGTAGTGCACCAAGACATATATATGGACAATTTTTAGAAATGATTACAACCAACTGAACAAATATCATTTCAGTCTCCCCATTTGTGTTTGATATTAATACTGATAAATTAATTCAAACATTAATGTATGTCAATATATCAGACCCCCTTATAGATAATAAATGCGAAGGGTAAATGGGTTCTCTATTTTCTTGATATAATGGGTGTAGGGAAGGTCTTCCATTCAAAAAATTTTCCCTCTTTACTATTCTAATTTTGAGAAAAACACATTCTTCCCATTTTTTATCATCTTTGTTCTTTATCTCTTTTTGAGAGAAACATCCACTTTCATATAAGATAACGACGACACCAAATTTTCTCTTAGTCATGTGACATTAACCAATCAACTCTTAGTGTACTTTGGATAACTTGACATAGTAAAAATGAGTGATTAATTTGGACAAAAAAACTATCCATTAACACTTACAATGTGAAACCAAATTCTAAAATATTTCTCTAGGGGTTGAGAAAATTGATTTTGAATATATATTTTTAACCATCACTTAACTTGAATAAACAAATGAAAATAGTTTAAGTGAATTTATGTTTCTCTCAGTATTTTGTTAGATAATCACCCCCTTGACAAGAATAACCAATATAAATCAAAACAATGATGGTAAAGTGAAAATCAAACCTCATCCTTCAACATTATACAGAAGGTCATGAATTTGAAATTAGTTATAAAATAAACAAAGTCTATAAAATTTTCTATTCATTGATAGCTCTACTGAAATTTATTCTATCCATACATCACTATAGTGTGCTTTCATAATAAATTTTCCTGATAAACTTGATGTTTACTTTAATAAACTATTATTTTTTTAGTTTTACCATAAATTCCCTCTTCCATGTTGCATAGCCACCAATATACGAGAATAAGGTGGGTCTTCCATCAACTCCTTAGTAATAATAGTGGGTGTAATAATTCCTTCTTAATACAAAAAAATGAATTATTTGAAGCATTATTGTTTCAGGACTCCATCATTCTTTCCTTCTATTTAGATTTTTAGTTTTGAGCATTTTTTGGAAACATGGGTTTCTTTCCATTTTACTCTAACTTCATAGTTGGAAGGAGCTTCTTAGCTTCAGAAATTAATAACTTTTTATTATTTTATGAGTATTTTAACTTCCTAGCATCTTACAAATAATATATATATGTGGTTAAACATTATTTTGGCGCACTCCCAATTTTGTTTCTGTGTGTAGACTCAATATTCATAGAAACCTTTTAAAACCTTGAGTCATTAGTTCTTTTTTCACTGTCTCTTATTATCTCATTTTAATTTGGAAACCAAGCCATACAATTATTAGCAATTTTTTCCTTATTTCACCTTTCAATCACACCAAATTATATTTTTATTTTTCTTTATTTGGTTGGATTTCTAATTTTTTGTTAGGATTTTCTACTACCAAACCAGTCTTGTTATCTGTTTTTTGGATTGAAATTTTCCTTGTTTATTACATATTTTATTATTTGTTCTTGTTTTTCATGTAAAATTTTCAATGGTTTATGATGTTTCCTAACCCACTATAATAATATAATATTCTAAATATTGGTTTTAAATCCAATTCATCTTTATTTTTAGTCCTCTTAGGAGTTGAAGAATCATCTCTTTTTATTTGATTCTATCCCAAGTCAATCTTCTCATTTTTCTACACCTATTTCTTTTTCTATTATGGTATTCATTTTTTATCTATATGATAGTTGTGTTGGGATGGAACAAACCAAAAATATTCATAAAATTCATAAAACTTGATTTAAAAAACCCATAAAATTTTAAACCAAACAAATCTATTCCTTATAGATAGATTCCTTTTGTTACATGTTAAATGATTTAGTGTATAAAGTATTTTTTAATTTTATATATGACCCCCATTTCTAAAAAACTTATACTCTTTACACATACTAATATATTTTTGGACCCTTTATGATAATATAGTTTCATAATCACAAATATTGTCAATATAAAGATTCTACTCTATCATGCCATTTTAATATCTCTATGTAAATCAATTATGTCATACAGAAAAATATAATTAAATATGTCAATTAAAAATATTCATGAATACGAATGTTTACAAGTGTATTTATACATGTATTTTTGGATAACACTTAGTCTTGTAATAATTTGTGTAAGACAGACACTTTGTAATCTTATTTATTCCCTGACACATCGATGTTCAACACACGAAATATTTAATGACCGAAGATTGACAGACCGAAGTTGACACACCGACGTCGACACACCGAAGTCGACACACCAAAGATTGACAGACCAAAGATTGACAGACTGAAGTTGACACACCGAAGTCAACACACTGAAGTCAACACACTAAAGATTGACATACTGACGTTGAAACACCGAAGTCGACACACCGAAGTCGACACACTGAAGATTGATGGACTAATATTGACACACTAAAGTCATCACACCGAATACAACACACCGAAGTCAACACACCGAAGTTGACACACTGAATAAGACACACTGAAGTCAACACACTGAAGTCGACACACCGAAGTCGACACGTTGAAGTCGACACACCAAAATTGACACACCGAAGATGGCACACTGATGTCGACACACCGAAGTCGAAACACCTAAGTTGATAGACTGATGTAACCAAACCAAAGAAAATAGACCAAAGATGACTCACCAATAGTCATAAATAACTATTTCAATTTTATTAATTAAAATTTATTTCTAATGGTCATATTTAGACAAATTAATGTTTCTGACATTATTTAATGTTTTTTGTAGGACTATCCGTAGATAGTACAAGGTACATGCACATGCCAAGATCTTTATACCCAGTAGACCTTGAAGTATAAAAGGACTTTAATCAGAGCTCAAAATATGATGGAGACACAGAGATATACAGATACAAATAGAGAATGGAGAACATGTTAAAGTATAGACTGTGCGATTTCAGAATATTGAAAAGTGTGAAACTCAAAGTTTGAGCTTACCTAGGAACTACCTAATGGAGCTTGATGAACATCCTCACAAAGAAGAGCTGAACACCTTCACAAGAAACTACGACACTCTGTTTTGAAGCCAACTTCCCAAATAGGACTCAAATATCATTTTCTCAACATTAGTTGATTCTAGAGCATTATTGCACAACACACAGAGAATTCTAAACTCTATTATCTTTCATAAATATGTTGTGTGCTCATCATTACTATTTTTGACCAGTGTATATATCTATTTGGATATCACACACTGTCTCCTGAGCTAAACTAGAGGATAAAAAAATATCCTCACTCTAAATCCCTTCTTACACTTGTTTCCCACATAGTACTATGGAAGAGATCATGTGAGATCTGCTTATTTGTTTTCCCACGAATAACTATGGAAGAGGTCATGTGTGACCTGGACAGCTGTGTGCTGTTGTGAACCCCAATAAAAGGTGTGGATCAAAAGTTTATTAATATATACTTCTTGGTGGCAGGTGATCACCAAGTGAAGAGGACTAAGTCTCTTCTTGATACTAAACCTCATGTTTTATCCGCTGTTCTATTTGTCTTATATTTTTTATCTATTCTGTATTTCTGGCATTAAGATAAACTGAACATTAATAGTTATTTTAGAAAATGTTTACATATGTTTTGAATTAGTAGACTTTTTTCAAAAGTTTTACTAATCCTTAGATTAGTAAAGTTTAAAACTAATCAATCTTTTGAGAACCAAGTTGAACCATCAAGACTTTTATAAATTCACTACAAACTGACTTTGTGTTTATTTTCGTTGGGGGATATTTTTTTTGTAAAGAACCTTTTTGAAAAAAATTGTTATAGATACTCAAATCACCCCCCTCTTGAGTCATCTACTCTGACCAACATTTGGTATCATAGGGATTAAAATTTACTGTTATTTTTTCAAATCGTATCAACTATGATTATAGTTTTGTTTCAAAGATCTTCAATTTTTTTTGTTCCTAAAATTTTACCTCTTTGAAATTCTTCTACAACCTTTATCAGGGAAAATAGATTAGAAGGAGATGCTACCAATAGACCACCTTTCATTAATGTAACTAACTATACTCAGTGGAATCTTAAAATGAAAATACATCTAGAAAGTATGGGATTTGAAATCTGGACTGCTATTTAATGTAAATATGTTATTCTTGAAACTACTAGAAACAATTGGGATGAGCCTAACAGGACATCCTATAACAATAATTCTAATGAAATTAATTCTCTATACTATGCCCTAGGAGATGAAGAGTTTAACCGTATCTCGGCTTCTAAAACTACACATGAAATTTGGGATACTCTCTTTGATTCCCATGAAGGAACATATAATGTTAAAGAAATACGATTGAATACTTTTACTATCAAATAAGATAACTTTAGAATGAATCCTGATGAGTAAATTTATGATATGTATCTCAGGTTCATTGAAATTGTGAATACCATGATTTTTTAGGAAGAGAAGTAACAGCCAAAGAGCAGATCATGCGGATTCTGGGATGTCTACCAGAAAGATGGCGTGGAACATTTGTGTCTATCATAGAATCGTGCGATATTGATAAAATTCCAGTGAAAGAATTGATTGAAAAATTAATGATGTATGAAGAATAATTGAAGGTAAATCAAGAGGAGGATGAACCAAAATGAAAATTTTTATCTTCCAAGATAACTACATCCAAAAGTAAAGATAAAGAGACAATTCAAGTTGTTGTTGAAAGCTCAAGCATTGATGAAGTTGATCCAGACAGTGATGAAGAAATGGCCCAGTTGGCTAGAAGATTCAATAAATCCTATATGAAAAAGAAGTTATTCAAAAATTCAAGTTACAAAGGAAGGTATGATAATAAAGGCAATTGAAAAAAATATTGAAATAAAAATTATAAATCAGAAGAGATAATATTTTCTGAGTGTAAAAGGAAAGGACATGTCAAGGCTGACTGCCCAAAGATGAAATATAAGAAAAAGTATGAAAATAAGGATAGAAGGTATAAGAAAGCAATGAAGGCCACCTAGAGTGTCTCCGAGGAAAGATCAAGTGAACCCATCTCTTTTCAGAATGAGAAAGATGATATGGCTAATTTGTGTTTCATGAGAAACACAACTGTGGTATCCTTAGACACTCATTCACATAATTCTTATTATTCTGAAAGTTAGTCTGAAAATATGACAAATGATGAACTACTCGAATATTGAAACATGTTATAATAAACATGAATTGATTTGAAAGATAAATATAAATCTTTGAAAAAATAGCATGCTCTTAGTGTAACTGCTAAATCTGAACTTACAACTGAAAAGGAGAAAAATTATCAACTTCTCAAAGAGAACAATGAGTTAAAAATATCTAATGAACAATTAAAGAAACACATAGAAAAGTTTACAAATGGTAAGAATACTCGTAATCAAATTCTTTGTAAACAAATAACTCCTAAGTATACTTCTGGGATATAATATCAACCAGGTCAAAGGAATTTATCCAAATCACTTTTTGTACCCAAATCTAGAAAATCTATTACTTTTGTAAAAAACCATAATTGTACAGCAAGTTCCAGTTCCACAAAGTCTTTTACTGTATGCAATTCATGAAGACCAGAAAAAAAGTTTATTTTTCATACACTTTATATTATGCATATAGGAAACCCCTAAGACAATTGTGGGTTTCTAAGGCTTATATTACTAATATATGTGGACCCAGACAAATATGGGTACTAAAGTCATTTCTTGGTTAAACTGTTTTGTAGGTAAACTTCCTAAAGAGCTCCTGTAAAAAGTTGTGGTACTTGGACAGTGAGTGTTCAAGACATATGATAGGGTATTTTTCAAGCTTTAAAAGTCTTATCAAGATAGATGGAGGACATGTCACATTTGATGACAAATGGTAAAGGAAAAATCATCGGCCTAGGCCAGATTGGTAACCCAAACTCTATTTTAATTTCTAAAGTACTGTATGTTGATGGATTAAAGTATAACCTACTCATCATATCTCAACTATGTGATTATGGATTTAATGTTAAATTCAAAAACTATTCATGCCATGTTTTCTATTCCAAGAATAATTTAGTATTTACTACTTTTAGAAATGATAATATATATGCTATAAATCTATACACACTAGCCTCACAGAATATCTCTTGTCTAAATGCCTTTCACAAAGAGTCTTGGCTCTATCATAGAAGACTAGGAAACTATAATATACACTCTCTTAGGAAGTTAACTAGAAAAATCTTAGTTAGAGACTTACCCAAATTAGATTTTCTGAACACCAAAGTATTTAATCCTTGTCAAAAGGGAAAGAAACATAAAATATCTTTCAAACCAAAGAAAGAAGTAACTACTTATCAACCTCTCGAGTTGGTTCACATGGACTTTTTTGGACCATCTAGAGATTCATGTCTCAATGGGAAAAACTATTTTTATGTTCTTGTAGATGATTTATCTAGGTATACCTGGACTTTTTTACTAGCTCATAAAAGTAAATCTTGTTCACAATTTACCAAGTATGCTGGGACTATAGAAAATATTAGTGGAATTAATATTAAATCCTTAAGAAGTGATCATGTCCATGAGTTTGAGAATAAATATTCTGAATCTTTTTGCTCACAAATGGATATAATCACAACTTCTCTGCACCTAGGACACCTAAACAGAATGGTGTGGTAGAAAGATAAAATAGAACCTTACAAGAAATTTCTCGGACTATGATTAATGAATATGATTTACACATTTATTTTTTAGTTGAGGCTGTTAATACAACTTGCTACATAATAAACAGAGTCTTAATTAGACCCATTATTAAGAAAACTCCTTAAGAGTTGTGGAATAATAGGAAACCCAAAGTAGGTTATTTTAATGTGTTTGGATGTAAAGTCTATATTCTGAACACTAATTATAATTTAAATAAATTTTCCTCTAAAAGTGATGATGGAATATTTATGGGAAATTCTACATCATGTAAAGCCTATAGAGTCTTTAATTAGAAAACCAAATGTGTGGAGGAGTCTGTACACATCAAGTTTGATGAAGCAAATCCACATGAACCCAAGACTTCAGTAGAAAATATTGAAGAAGATCTGTCCAATCTAGACATTGATGATACAACCTCAAATCATCATGTGAAAGAATTTGTTAAAACATCTAGTTATAGAAATTCTCCACATCCTAACCATAGTGAACAAGATCAACTTGACCAAACTGAAATATCAAGTCCTAATTTCTCTAGACCAACTAGGACCCTTAAGAATCATACCTTAGATGATGTTGTTGAAGATTTAGATAGAGGAACACAAACCAGAGCTTCCTTGAGAAACTAGGTTGAACATCAAGCCTTCTTGTCACAACTTGAACCTTAAAATATCAATTATTCAATCAATGATTAATTTTGGGTAATGGGCATGCATGAAGAACTTAATCAGTTTGAGGGAAATAATGTTTGGAAACTTGTAGCTAGACCTAAGGATACTTTGACCATAGGAACCAAATGGGTGTTTATAAATAAGGTAGATGAAGTTTGAAATATAGTTAGAAATAAATCTAGACTAGTTTCTCAAGGATATAATCAAGAAGAGGGAATTTATTATGAAGAGAATTTTTCACCAGTAGCTAGACTTGAGGAAATTGGGATATTACTTGCCTATGCAGTAAACTTTCATTTTCAACTTTATCAAATGGGTTTGAAAAGTTCATTCCTAAATGGTTATATAATTGAAGATGTTTTCATTGAACAACCCCCCCTCGGTTTTACAAATACAAATTTTCTAAATCATGTGTTCAAATAATCGAAAGCTTCATATGGTTTGAAACATGCTCTAGGAGCTTGGTATGAAAGGTTAAGTAATTTTATTATTTTTAAAGGTTTTACAAATGGATATGCAGATCCTACTTCATTTATAATAAGATTTTTGAAAGTAGTTTTAATATCCCAAATATATGTAGATGATGTTATCTTTGGATCTTCTAAAAATTCTTTATGTAATTATTTTTCAAATATAATGCAAAGAGAGTTTGAAATGAGTTTAATGGGTGAATTCAAATATTTTCTTGGATTTCAAATATTTCAAAATAAAGAAGGCATAATCATAAATTAAATTATGTACACAAAAGATCTTTTGAAAATATATGGATTTGATAGCATTAAGATTAGTGAAAATTCTATGAGTTGTACATGTAAGTTAGATATTGATGAAAATGGAAAATTAGTTGATCAAACTAGTTATAGAGTAATGATAGGGATTTTCTTGTATTTAGTAGCTAGTAGGCTAGATATTATGTTCAGTGTGTGTCTGTGTGCAGGATTTCAAGAAAACCCAAAAGAGTCACATTTAAATGCTCTTAAATGAATTTTCAAATACCTCAATTATACAACTAATTTAGGATTTTTCTATCCTAAAAGGAAACCTTTTGATTTAGTTATCTATCCAGATGCTGATTTTTGGTGGAAGTAAGTTATATAGAAAGAGTACCTATAGAACATGTCACTTTTTGGGAATGTCACTAATATCATGGTGTAGTAAAAAGAAAAATTCAGTTTCATTATCAACTGCTGAAGCAGAATACATTCCTGCGGGTAGTTTTTGTGCACAAATTTTGTGGATGAAACACACCTTATTAGACTATGGATTTCAATTTAGACATATCCCCATAAAAAGTGACAACACAAGTGCTATTAAAATTTCTAAAAAATAAAAATTTCTCATTCTAGAACAAATAATATTGATGTGGGACATCAGTTTTTGAGAGATCATTATCAAAAAAGTGATATAACTCTTTAGTTTATTGGGATTGAACATCAGCTTGCTGATATATTCACTAAACCCTTAAATTATGAGATAATGAATCACACCAGACATGAACTAGGAATGAAAAAATAGTAGGGTCTCATGAAACTGATTTCTTGAAACCGATATTCTGGAAACCAATATTCTTGAAACCAATCTTCTTGAAACTGATCTTCTTGAAACCGATCTCTTGAAACTGATCTTATTGAAACTGATCTTCTTCAAACTGATATCATGAAACTGATCTTCTTGAAACCGATCTCCTTGAAACTGATATCTTGAAACCGATCTTCTTGAAACCAATCTTCTTTAAACCAATCTCATGAAACCGATCTTCTTGAAACCGATCTTCTTGAAATCGATCTCATGAAACCGATATCTCGAAACCGATCTTATGAAACAGATTCACGAAACTGATTTATTGACACCGATGTATTTAAGGACAGTTTGATAATTTTTGTCTATTTTAAATAAAATGATTTTGTTTTTGCTCTTTTTTTCCGCATTTAATTTTTATGTTTTACGATTTACAATCCCTAAATGATATATCTAGTTCAATACATCTCTACCCTTCACATTCTCCTTTACGGTAAAGCCTTCTACCTTTTTTTCACTCTTCCACTTCACTCTCGACCCCTCAACATAGTTGAAATCTAAAGTCTGGTCATTGAGAGGACCTAGCATTCATTGGAAGAACCTAGAAAATCTCCTACTACTAAGCATCAGAAAGGTGAGTCCAGTGGGACTGCAAAATCGAGATTGGAAAGCTGAGGGGTTACGGCTAGAAAGGAGGTGTCTTTTAAGTGGCTCATGTTAAGAAAATCCTTTTTGTTGAAAGTATTGGAATATCAAGGATGGCTCAGTTGGTTCGCCAAAAATGGAAGACCCTATTATCCCCATATAGTGTATGAGTTTTATCAACATTTTAGGATATCCCTGGATGAAGTTGAGGTAGAAATTATGAAGTCTATAGTAATGGGAAAGGAGATAGCTTTCTTATCTAAGGAGTGGGATGAATTCTTAGAAATGACTCATGAAGGTTTATTTGATAACTATCCTTGTAATATTCCACCTTCCTCAAATTTGTTCTCTTATAAAGATACTCTAAAAGAGATGACTAGAAATCGAGAATCCAGGAGGATAGTTTCAAATTAATTCGAAGGAGAAGTAAGACTATTTTTTAAGTTCATACAACATAAAATCTTCCCAAGGATGGGATATTTCTCTGTTGTGAAGTATCAAGATGTTTTCCTGGTCTTTTTTTAAAACATGGGATAAAATTAAACCTATGTAGGTATATAATAATGCATATCTATGATCTGATTAAGCCATCCAAGAAGGAAACCTGCTTGTACTATCTGAGGATTATTTCTACCATTTTAATAAGATTATGTTGCGTGGAAGATGGAGATGAAGTGGTAAGTTCATGTAGTGGTTTTTGTCTTAAAAATGTCATTTGTAAGAGGATGAAAATATTCTGGAACCCATGGAAGAGATGTTGGGTAAATGATGAGGAAATTCTATATGAGGTTTTCAATCCAGTTGACTACCCTTCTAGACCAAAGGACCAAGTTGATCTAGGTCTAAAACTAGGAGAGGTTCCAGTTTATTCTGATGAGGAAGATGAGACTGAAGTGCCAAGGGAAGAAGGATATCCTTTTGATGATAGGAGTGATCATGATATTGTTGAAAGTCCGAAATATTTGTCTTATGGACCTGCTAGTCCACCTTTGTAATTTCCATCAAGAGAATCTTTATTAGGTGATGAGGATGAGGGAGAAACTTAAGTTACTGGAGTTGAAGGATATGTTAGTAAATATGATGAAGAATCATATGATGATGACGATGATGGTGACAATGGAGGAGATGATGAGCATTTGGGTGGCTCTCTAATAATGGGACAACAAGTGGTTGACAGATCCAGTGAGGAATCTGCACATGGAACTGGAGAGGGTGTTGAGCATGTTGAACAACAAGCTATTGGTCATGGAGATGCTGAACATGAGGATAGATCACCCCCTCATAATCCAGAAAATCAAGAGATCATTCAGGAATTGAATGATCTTATGGCTACTGGCCAAGAGGTAGAGGATGAGTTTCCAGTGCCTCGAACTAAGGAAGTGCCAGGTGAAGATGATGAAGCTGGAGCACAATTAGAACCTAAATTTTAGTTGGTTCATACTCCCAGACAAGTTGTTATGACTCGAGACCAAGATGAAGTAGTTGATGTTGATGATGTTGTTCCCGAGCCTCAATGAAGAAGGATCAGAATTGATATTGGTGAGCCAAGAGACTGGACCTATTCTAGTGAGTGGAATAATGATCTAGGATACATTATTTTTGATTTAGAATATGTCTCAGATGAAGGAGGGCGCCTTCTCCTCCTGCTCCACAAGTCCAAGATGAACCAGAATTTGTTGCACCTGTTCCCTCAGTTGCACCTCCAGCAATAGAACCAATATCTCTCGTAGTGCCTAGTGATTACGTTACTAAAGCTGATTTGGAGAAATTTAAAAATGAAATATGTGAGTCTGTGATAGCTTTAGTTGGATCCAAAAATGAAACTGCCACTTTATCAAGTATCTTAGATACTGATGCAGAAAATATTTCAATAATAGTAATCTAGGAGATTCAACCTAATCCCATTACTACAGAAAAAACCATTATTAGACACAGTACCTTGCTGAGAGAAGAAGTAAAAAAGATGAAAAATGAGTTAAATTCTTTAACCTCTGACTTCAGGACATCATTTAGTGGTGTTTTGAAATTTCTTATGAACTTGGTAACTCATCTACTCAGTGTGGACCTAAAGAAGTTGAAAGAAGAGCATGGGAAAATGTTTAATGGACTATCCAGTTCCAGGAGTGGGAAAAGTGTTGTTGCTAATTTGGAGTCTCTCAAGGTTGTGATGAGAGAGGAACTTCAAAAACTTCATACTATTTTGGACAAAGTAACCCTTGAAAAAGTACATCAAAATAAAGATCTTGTCTACAATATGGGAAGGAAATGAAAAAATTAAGCCTCTACATCTTAGAAAGAAATTCGGGAAAAGGTGGATAAGTATTTCACTAAGATTTATACCAAGCATGATCTCATAAATAGTTTCAAGTTTCTCGTAGAAAATCATAGAATGCCTCTAGTCACAAAAGCTTTCAAGAAGCTTGTCCTTCAATTTATGGAGTTTACACCTTTTCTGAGTAAATTTATGGAAAATAAGGATGACTTCGAGAAGGCAATGAAATATGGTGGTAAAATCATTAATGATTTCATCAATATCCTTAAGCCTTATCTGCATGTTCAGGCCAAGGATTTTGTGGTCCCTCCAGCTACTTCAATTGGTACTGCCTCTCGACCTCCTACTCCAATGATTGTCTCTTAGGATCTTTCCCAGAATCAACTAATCATTAAAGAGAAAACCCCAAGTTGAGTTTTTTCAGAAATATGGCTTACCCTTATAGCTACTATTCCTATAGGTGTTTCCCTGCCTGGTGTATTATTCAGACCAGATCTTCCCTCTTCCACTACCAAACCTTCTCCTTCTCCCTCAGATCCTTCAGACAAGGAAAAAGCTCCTCAATATCCAAACCCTTAGTCATGGATTGTTCCTTGTGATAGGGATTTGATCTTTTTTGTTTGTCTTGTACTTTTTTGTCTCTTAATGGAAATCCTTATGGTTTCTTTCTTTTCTGTTATTTTACCTTTTTGTTTTCTTTTTTATAATCCCAAAAGGGGGAGAAAATAGGGCATCCATTGTTTATATAAGGGGGAGTTTCTCTGGTTTAGGACACATGGCATGTACTCTCCTTAATCCATTTATTGAGGGCGATATTTGTTTTATAAATTTAAAACAATGAAAAAATTTCGTTATATTTGACAATTACATTCAGTGTAGTATGCCCTGTCAAAATATCTTTATTCTGTATATTTTTGCATGTATTTCATAATTTGTGATTATCAAAAAGGGGGAGATTGTTGGAACCTCTATGATAATGTAGTTTTCATAATCACAAATAATGTCAATATACAGATTCTACTCTTTCATTCCATTTTAATTTCTCTAAGTAAATCAAATATGTCATACAGAAAATATACTTAAATATGTCAATAACCCATATTCATGAATATATATGTTTGCAAGTGTATTTATATGTGTACTTTTGGATAAAACTTAGTCTTATAATGATTTGTGTAAGACATACACTTCTTAATCTTTTTGATTCCCTGCCACACCGATGTTCGACACACCGAAGATTGACAAACCGAATTCGAAACACCGAAGTCGACACACCGAAGATTGACAGACTAAAGATTGACAGACCAACGTCGACACACGAAAGTATACACACCAAAGATTGATAGACCAAAGTCGACACACCAAAGCCGAAACACTGAAGTCGACACACCGAAGATTGAAAAACAAAATATTGAAAGACCTAAGTTGACACACCGAATACGAAATAATGAAATTGACACACCGGAGTCGACACACCGAGGTCTACACACCGAATATGACACACCAAAGTGGACACACCGAAGTCGACACACTGAAGTCAACACATTGAAGCCAACACACCAAAATTGACACAATGAATATGACACACTGAAGTTGACACACCGAAGTCAACACACTGAAGTAGACAGACTGATGTTACCCAACCAAAGACAACATACCGAAGATGACTCACCGATAGTCCTAAATAACTATTTTGATTTTATTAATTGAAATTTATTTCTAACAGTCATATTTAGGCTAATTAATGTTTCTGACATTATTTATTGTTGTCTGTAGGACTATCTGTAGATAGTACGAGGTAAATGCATGTGACAAGATATTTATTCCTAGTAGACCTTGAAGTATAAAAGGACTTCAATCAGAGCTCAAAATATGATGGAGACATAGAGATATACAGATACACATAGAGCTTAGAGAACACATAGAAATATTGATTGTGCGATTTTAGAATATTGAAAAGAGAGAAACTCGAAGCTTGAGCTTACCTATCAACTACCTACTGGACCATGCTAAACATCATCACAAATAAGAGGTAAACACCTTCACAAGAAACTACGACTCTATGTTATGAAACCAACTTCAAGAAGAGGACTCAAATATCATTTTCTCAACATCAGTTGAATCCAGAGCATTATTGCACAACACCGAGATAATTATAAACTCGATTCTCTTTCATAACTCTTTTGTGTGCTCATTATTATATATTTGAGAAGTGTGTATATCTGTTTGAATATCACACACTATATCCTAAGCTAAAATAGGCGATAAAAAAATATCCTCACTCTAAATCCGTTCTTACACTTGTTTCCCACGTAGAACAATGGAAGAGATCATGTGAGATCTATTTATTTGTTTTCCCATGAATAACTATATTAGAGGTCAAGTGTGACCTAGATAGCTATGTGCTCTAGTGAACCTTGATCCAGGGTGTGGATGAAAAGTTTATTAATATAAAATACTTGGTGGGGGGTGATCACCAAGTGGAGATGACTAAGTCTCTGCTTGAGCTTGAACCTCTCGTTTTATCTGCTGTGCTATTTATCTTATATATTTTTTTATCTATTTTGTATTTCTGGAATTAAGATAAACTGAACTTTGATAGTTATTTTAGCAAGTGTTTACATCTATTTTGAATCTGTCGATTTGTTTCAAAAGTTTCATTAATCCTTAGATTAGTAAAGATGAGAACTAATCAATCTTTTGAGAACCAATTTGAACCTTCAAGAATTTTATAAATTCACTACAAACTGACTTTGAGTTTATTTTAATAGGGGGATATTATTTTTGTAAATAAACTTTTTAACTGAATTTTTTATAGATACTCAATTCACCCCTCTCCTGAGTCATCTACTCCGACAAACATATATTATTCCAACAATCAATGTTCATTTGTTTGAACCTCCAAAAGAACCAACAATAGACCACACATATCTTTTTCCCTTTTAGTTCATTGTAGATAGAAGTACAAGATTACTATTTTTGGATATTTGAACTAAATTTATAGGATTTATTTAGGGAATTAACTTCTTAGACATGATTATATTCACCCTATATGATGTGGTTAATTTCTTGTAATTTATCTTTGCCAAATTTTATATAATTTTTTAATTGAACCCTATATGTGAAATTTAAATAGATTTATTATAAGAAAAATTTACTAGGTTTCAATAAAACTTTATCAATAAAATAATAAATGTTTGATTATTAAATGGTTCTTATATATTTTTTACACCATTATGAATCTTATTAAATTTAATTCCATTTTTATACTCTTTTGGAAGCACTTATATTCTATGTTTGTTGGGAGTTTCATGTTTAGCTTCTTATATATTCTTTAGTTCAATTCCAAGCTCCATATTTTTTTAGGTTTAAATAATTATGTTCATATTCAACTGATCTCATCCAAACTATATTTCAATATTCATCAATTAAATTATATCATCATGTATTTGGTTTACCTCTTATAAATAAATATAAAGATATGTTATCTTCTTTTATTTAAATTATAGTTGTCCATCCTTAACATTCATAGAGGATTGGTTTCATTTATCATTTTTAAACAACTCTTTCTCAAAAATAGATAATTTAAATTCTTTATCAGTTAGATGATATATTTTATTTCAAAGTGAAAAAAATTCTTCATTTACACAAACCCGTTTTATGATAGTGTTACACTTTTTTTTCTTTCTATCCAATGATTTTTCGAAAGCATCAATCTCTAACTCCAACTATGAATTTTAATAAAAGAGTCCCTTAATTAAATAAAGGATATATGTGCCAACTATAATAGGGAAATTATTTAAATAATCCATAATCTCAAGGTTGAGGTCATTAGTATATTTAATAAAACTATTCCAACAGTTTGAACTTGAGTCTTTAAAAGAATAATGAATAGGTCTATCAAGAAACTTTAGATTTAGAATAACATCAAAAAATGGTTTATCCTACATCACTTTTGAAGTTTTTCTTTTCTTCTTTGACTCTATTATATTACTGTTTCTCATGTTACTAGCTGAAACATCCAATTCAACAATAATAGTGATGAAAATATATTCTTCTATCTAAGGTAGTTCATAATTTTTTTTCTAAAATAATTTCAAATAATCACTTCATGTATTTAGTTAAAAAACCATAGGCAAGTAAATTATAAATAGAATCAGATATTTCCTTTACTCTAAAACCAATTGATATTCCCAGTAGGATCAATGTTGACACACCTAGGGGTGAATTATATGCTTCTAAATTTTTACCAAATACCAATTTATCTTTTAACTATTGTCCCCCTATGGTATTTGAACCACTATTTCTCGTTAATACAGATATATATCTTCTTATTTAACCAAACATATTATTCTATATGAAATATAGTATAATAATTAAATATCATCACATTTTTTAAATTTTTTTGACCCATATGTGGGAAACCCACTCCTTATTGGGATCATTTATTCACCTGGATCAAAGAATATAAATAAATAATCTTATCATAAATGAAAATTAGTTTGAGAATTTATTATCTTAAACCACTATGAATCACACACATCAAAAATACAAATCACTACTTTTAAAAACATTCATCATATCACTGTAATTCACACTACTATTATCCCACTAGAGTCACATCATCACACTATACTTTCTTTTCATACCAGGACCCTCACTAGTTCCATCTCACACCATTATGTATATATAAGTGATTTATTTCAACTATTTTAATTTATATCTCCATTGAGTATAGGATGTCAAAATATTAATATGATCCAATCTTCTTCTTCCATAAAAAAATTTCTTTGAATTCCATGATGTCTCCAAGAATGGAACATGCAACTGGGTCTTTTCTTTCTATATTTCTTCTTGTTCTTATCAGGAATCTTTTTGATAGGATTAACCCACCTCAAACTATAATGAAAATGATTTACATAGAATATTCAGAATAATAACCTACATGTTATCCTTTCTCAGTCTCTTTATTCTCATTTATTCCCAATACTTCTATGATACATTGTGTCTTAGGGACTGGTATTTAAACAAGAATTATTTTCATCCTCTTTTTTATAATTTGATACCCATTTATTTTTCTGTTAAGAACTTTATCAACTAATTTATTCCTACCTCTCTAAGAGAAAATGTTTTATCATATCACACTCTACATATAACTCACACAACATGAAACACCTTTTTTTATTCTTCTCTAAGAAATAACTAGCTATAAAATAGACACAACTAATTTGTGGGTCCATTTTCATATTCAAATTAATGGAAATATCTCATATGTATTATGTAATAAAATAACCTACATGCACCCATCCATTTATTTATGATCTACGTATATTCTATATCAATGGATATGTCCCGTAGATACAAAAAAGACCCCTCTAATATTTATTTTATCATTTTATCTTGGATAAATATATCTCATTTTTCTTCTAGAAGACTCAAAAATTATTATTCTAAAAAAACAACACACAACATCCACAATTAAAATTCTTTATAACCATATTAAAAGTAATGTAGTAGAAAATATTGTGTGGATATTATCATTTATATCTTTCAATCTTCAATAAAACTAATCCAGAGATCGATATTGAGTCTATACAAAATGTACATCAACTCAGCATAATTCTCAACTCATTTTTCTCATACAACTTGACTCATAATGTTTATTTTGATATTTAAATCACATAATCATTTAACTTTTATTGACTAATTTACATATACATTGTTTTTGAAACTCATGATGCTTCTTTTTATTTATCAAGAATATAATTCACTTGATATTCTTATAAATTAGTCTTAAATCATGTCTTAAAAAAGTTTCATGTTTTCTAGAACATGAATTAATAGATTTAACATCGTCCCAAATGATTTCCACGTTAGAATTTTTAGTTCAAAAAACTCATTTTTCATTCTGTATAATTCTATTCATTCTAAAAATTATGAATTCATACATAAAAAAATTCATAAGAAACACTATATGAATTTCATAAAAACTACCTTTAAGTATAACACATCTTAGAAAATTCATATGCATAAACTAGAAAGTCTTATATGATAGGTCGAAGATGTATGCCCAGCCTAAAGTCATACATGCTTCCAAAGTCAAATAGAGGAGGATGAATGTATTATGTGGTTTAGGTAGAAGTCATACATATAGAGAATAAAAGTCATAAGCGTAGTCATATGGACTACTAAAAATTATTAAATTCATAATAACAATTCATATAAGATGGACATAAAGATTTATGAAATTTAAATTAATATATAATTTTTAGGTTTTAGCCATTTTTTCATTTTAAACCTCAAAATTCTATATTTATTCCAATGAATCCCATGCTTCTTAAAATAAATTAAAAACTTATCAAAAATATATTTTTTGGAATTATTAGAATAATTCTAAAACTTTTAAATAATTTCCACTAAACATAGCTGCTATTATATACAAATTAGTGTATTTTAATGATATCCAATACCTCTATCTTTAAAACCATTATTTTAGTCATCTAAAGCCTTCATCCAAGAGATTTTTAACACTAATTTCAATAGATCAAATTATTAGTTAAACCTTGGATGATTTATACAAATAAAATATAGCTTCCCCTCACTACTTTGAACCTATTTTTATCTATTTCAACTATTGTTAATAAAAAATATCCATCATTTATAGTCCTATAACAAACTAAAATTTTCATTTCTGATATGTAAAATATGATTAAAGCTTCATTATTTAGCACTTTTCATTGACATACAAACCAAATCTACAGTCATTAGGTTTTTTATTATTTTCCATGTATTCATTATGGAATAAGGACCATTATTCTCTACCTATAATACATGGGTGACCTTAATTTTTTACTTTGGGTGGATATTAACTCTATCACCCAAATTTCACTATGTTATAAATATTTACACTTATTAAAAAAATATAACAAATTAGGAAAATTTAAATTCTAAATGGTTTTTTCATAGTTACTTTCTTCCAAGGTAAATTTCTTTTATAATATTTAGGTATTACTTACTACTAAACTAAGGTCAAAAACCTTTGATTTCTTCTATATACACTACTTTGAGGATAAAAATCTATTAATTTACTTTTTGGTATAATCTATATTATTGTATGAAACTAAATTTTTATAAATATTTAATCCTAGATTTGATGCAACTTTTAACTTCACTTTGTAGTTGTTCTTAATCTCCAAGGAAAATGTGATATACTCATTGTAAGGATTCGAATCCATGAACATTAAAAAAGAATTAGAATATTGAAAGATAATTCATCTATATGAGAATAATTCTACATTATAATTATCCTTACTTCACCATATCTTTTTCTACACCAATATCTATATAAATAAAACTCTATCATCAATGATCCTTCCATGAAAACCATTTATAGTATGAATTCCATATACTCTTGGATCTCTTAATCTGAGTCTAGAATCAAATCACTTGATGTAGCACCAAAATTAATTTATAACATATATATAACTACTACATAAATTTTTATAAGGTATTCTAAAAATTAAACCCTCAAATCAATGGTTGGGATCAAATATCTTAAATCCCATATTTTGAGATCATTCTAGGTGTACCACATGTTTTAGTGTAGTTAAATTAATCTATAATAGTAGATTTAATCTTTCATATCTATATTATTATCCAATCATTTTGAAATAAAAATTTAATCTTTATAAAATATAGGTTTTCCACTAATAAAAACATATTAAAAGGCATTGAGGTATGACCAACTTTTTCTCTTACCATTTTTTTTCATGACATCACTTACTATTGTGTGACACACTTCAACAACCCATAAATCCTAAAATCATATTGTTATCTCCTCCTTTATCTCTTAAAATAAGAGGGTCATTTTACCTAGATATTTTGGGACAGGTATTCATAGTGGCATGAACAAATTCATTACCCCATAATGATTCCTTCCAGAGAAAGACCAAAAAATCACGAGGTTCTATTTTCATAACATAACTCCCACTTTAGTCTATGACCAATTTTATTTTTACATGACCATGTTTTCACATTTCCATCCCAATATTACATTTTAGTGTGGAAACTAAATTATTCTACGACTATCCTTTCTCATATATAGATAACACATAGTTGTTGTAACAACATAGGTATTTATAGAATAATATATATATATATATATTAATATTTATGAATTATATATCGATTTTACATTAAATGGGATGCTTTTTTCGATAGCGTAATCGACACACAACAATGGGTTTCTCTTAATTCTTACGTTGCACACAACATTGAGTTGCACCAAAAAAGAAAATAATAATATTATTATTATTTTAAATGGTAGTTAACGCCTAGCCATTGTATGTAGGGAATGAATATTATCAACTGAATTATAAAAATATGGTGTAAATTTTTTTAAATAATTATTCATTGGTAACCAATATTATTAAGAATGGAAATAAAATCTAATTGAATATAAAGGATTTGTTTTTATGAAAACCTATTTAAAAAGAGAATAATTGTGTTTAAAAAATTATATCACTCTTTATAGATTTTTATTTAATGAAAAATATATTTTATATATTCAATTTAATGTTTTAAATTCATCTTATATGTTTTCTAGATATGATATAAGAACAAATTCAATTTTTTGGGTAACATAATTAATTTTCTAAAAATGCAGTTTTACCACCTTTTGATAGAGAATTCTTTTTAAATCTATTTTTTGTAACTTTTATATGTTATATTAGACAAAAAAACTTATTTTTTATAATAGGAACATAAAAATGTACTTTGGTTGAAATTTTGGTATTTTTCTAATGGAATTCATATTTTAACGGATAGTGAAAAATATTACACTTTAATTCAAAACTTCCTTTTCATCTAACTTATTTATATATTTATATTGTTATGTTAATTTGTTTTAAAGTGTAATTTTATTAATTTTTTATAATTTAATCCAATTTTGGACATTGGAAGTAATTTAAAATTTAAATTCGACATAAACACATGTTAATCTTTTGATAGTTATTACTTCTTAAAAACCTACTTTCTGGGTTTGACAACATAAATTAATTTATAATTATTTACTAAAACTTCTATGTTTTGAAATTAGAAAAATGTATTCCATATTTTTAATCAGAACCTCTAAATTTTGTAAATAGGTACCTTTTATTTTTGGACATTATGAATAGTAACTTCAGTAATTATTTTTATTTACCATGGTTAAAGGGTAAATCTGGTAAATAAGGGTAAAAAATAATATTATAATAATATAACTCTAATATAAAACATGTACTAATCATATTGGATGAGATATGTCTAACCATGGGCATACTATGGTCGATTTTGGTAACCTATGGAGCCACTTCGGTGTGATGATGACATGTTATAAAATTAATTTAAATTCATGAGAAATATAACATAAACATGTATCTTTTACTAAAAAAAATTTATTTTGGTTCATATAAATTTTATCTTCAACTATAAATAGTCATTAGAAAGATATATTTTTTCCACATCATGGTATATTATTTATAATTTTTAGACATTAAATAGATAAATATATTTATGACACATTGATGATGCAGCGATTAAATTATTAATGAATGATTCAAATAAATGATATTATAATATTAAAATAAATGTAATTAGGTTATTTTTATTCCATAAAATAATTTTATAGATGAATTTTAAATATTATATTTGATTTAATTCCATTTGTTAGAAGGAATAAATTTGTTATGAATTTTTAATAAAGTCAAGTCTGAATAGTCAAAAAAATTTACAAAATTCGTAACTTAAAATATAAAATAGTTTATTAAATGATATTTAAATACTAAAAATATAATATTCATCCAATTGGTTTATATAAGTCAAAATATGTCATAAACAAATTTTTTGGGTTTTTTGATATGATATGGTATTTAAATTAACCAACAATGTGTAAATAACATGATATCACTATACGATTAAAAAGGGTAAAATAGGGGTTAAATAAAAAATATAAGGTTAAAAAATATTAAAAACGTGTATAAAAATTATTTGATGATGGCTATTCTAACCAAAATCATATTATATTATAATTATATGAGTTTTGACCATTTGTAATCGAAATTTAATTTATAATAAATTAATATTTCAAGACATTCCTAAAGTTTCCCTCCCATTCTTATAAAAGGACACCACCTATACCCACTTACTCACACCTTTAAAGACCCTTGTATCATAATAATTATAATAAAATAATCTTCAAACATCCCTACCATCCTCCTATAAGACTTAACTTGTGTAGAAGGCAATTCAAGAAATCCTTTTTGGATCAAATCAAAAGAAGTTACTCGATTTAGAGTTAACGTCTTCTATCAAGTTCCTTTACTTTATTTTCCTTCTCTACTCACTGTGATCATATTATTATATGATTAAATAACAAAACAAATAAACTAAATATTATAGTATTGTGTTATGATAGAGATTAAAACTACACTTACACACACCTCCATGTAATGGATACAAACATACTGTTTCTATGTACAACGAACTGCTGCCTAATGAAACGATGATTGTTCAATTTTCTATTACCACCTCTCATGGTGGCCATTATGATGGAGCTATATTTATATATGATATATATAATATTTTCTATATTATTATATTATTTTTATTTTCCACATACCTTTACTCTTTCCATGATGTGTAAATATAATAATTTCATTTGAGGAAGTGTAAACTACTTCCCCCTCAACGTGATATGACTCGTTCATGCCATACATGGAACATATAAAGGATGAAGTTAATAAACATATTTAATACATATAAAATAAATATTATAATTGAATTATAATCTACCTATGTATCATTTAGTTTTAATTCTTTTAATATGAAAAAATTAAAGTAGAGCCCATGCGTATGTACGGCCTACCGTGTCCACAAACGGTGCATTTCATTTATCATCTCCAAATATTAGGGATACTATAAATAAATATATATAGGTCATATATGATATTTAAATAATTAATATTATTCTATAAATGATTTAATTTTGACCACATGGACAATTTACATCAAAACAAGTTCATTTTTGACTCAAGTACCTAATATCGACAAAACATCCGATATGAACATAAATAATTATTTAATTTTTATAAAATGGTAAAAAGTTATATAAATGGAATAATAAACATGAAAAAGGCTCTCAAGAGAGTAAAAATTAACCTAATTTTATTATTTAGGAACATAACGATTGTACGTGGTGAGTCAGATCATTGTAAGGGACTTCGTGTCAATCTCCTTTTATTGAGGCATTTCTTGATAATATCCAACTCTATTCTTTTATAAGATTTATATACGACAAATATGAAATTTAATATCCATATTTTATCTATAATAATGTTATTTATTAATTCAATGATATTAAGATTTAAAATTTTAAAGTGGTATGTGACAACTTTAACGTTTAAATATTTAATTATCAAATCGTTCTCTTCATGATATTAATTTACATATTTATTTATATGGATATAAAAGTATTATAAAGGACATATTATGTCTATATATAATTTAATTAAAAGTTTTCAAAAGTAATATTTTTATAAAAATCATTTTAATTTCTTTACAAAATAAAAAAATTAATGTTGTTTGTTTTAACGTATATGGTGATAATGAATTCTCCGTCGCTGTAACCGTTATTTGATATTTGGCTTCCTCTATAAGCCTTAATGAATTAAAAAAAACACCTTATTCATTTATTTGGGTATTTTGGTATTGAAAATGGGCTCTTAAATGATAATTGAATTTTTATATGGATATGTTTTTTTATATTGGATTAGATGAGTTTTTCAAAAATGGTCTTGTGATGAACGTGTTTTTGAAATGGTACTTGGGCATTATATGAAATGGATTAGCCTGAAACAACTTATAAGAAGGGTTGAGACCCATTATAGCTCACGAGAGAGCTTGATATAGCTTATAAGAAGGGTTGATCCCTATTATAGCTCACGGGTGAGCCCAAAATATCTTATACGAAGGGTTGAGCCCCATTATAGGTCACGAGTGAGTTCGATATATATTATACGTATGGTGATCCCCATTATAGATCTCCAATTTGGAAGGCAACCTAATGGTTATTCCAATTGGAAGATGTTTGAAAGGGTTTTATGTATATTATGCTTTAAGTCACCTAAATTAGTTTTAATTGCTTGCCATTATTTTAATGTTTTTATTTGATAAAAAGTATATGTGTAATTGATGTAATTTTTTTGTTACTCTAAAAAAATATTAAATGAGTTACCATGTTTTAACTAGACTAATGGTTTTGTTTCTTTTTATGTACCTTATTGAGTGTTTTATGCTCATCCCAAGTTTTTGAAATTTCTGGTCACAAGGTATATGGAATGATAAGAGAAAGGAATAATTCAAGAATATTTTTATCAAGAAAAATAAATCACGTTTTTTAAGGGTTTCCTTTGGTGGAAAAAGTGGATACTAAGTGTAACTATCTACATGTAATTTCTAGGTCTATTATGTAATAGTTATGGTCTAATTATATAAAACTGTAAACCAAAAAATATCTTTAATGTGAAAGAATGTAAATTCTTGATCAAAACTCAAGATTAATTCATGTTTAAGGACGAGGCCTTACAGTTGTAGCATAAAATGCACATTCTAGTGTGTTTCACTATACTAGGATTAACTAGAGTCACACCAAATTTCACAAGGTCCATATTATAATATATACTTCCATATTATGGTGCATACATTATACCATGTTGTGATAAATACTTTAACCACTCTAGATTTATTTATTTATACATAACATAAATTATGGCGTTGTTAAGTAGGTTTGATCCAGTTACTCTAACATTTACTGATACAGAACATCTATTAGAGAGAGAGGTACACCATTGTGGTGTGATTTTATATTACATCACCAAAAACATTGCTATCCTACAATAAATTCCTTCACTCTTGCATATACATCCTCCAATACCATAGTAGACCAGAATAATTATTGTTTACATCATCATACATTCCATCATTGCTATATTAATCCACCATTCTTCAAGAAATATCCATCACCACAGACATGCTTGGATGAATTCAATTTGTCTTTACAAAAACTTCATTTAATCATTGTTGTGAATTTAATAATTTCAATAATGATCTTTTATTTCCATTGAAATGATTTAGTTCCATGTATTTCAAAGGTAAGGATAATTCACCAAGTATTCCATGATTCTAATATTCATTACATTTTTTCATATATTATTTGAGTTTCTTCTTAGAATCCTATTTGTATTTAGTTATAACTATCACCATGATAATATTCATACTAAAACAATTATTGAAAACATATTTAGCATTAATTGGAATAATATTCAACTCAGAACCTTTGATTACGATATTACCCCCCTTTAGATTTCATTTTCAATTCTACCATAAATCCATCTCCATAATTTAACTCCTAATATTTCAAAATAAAATATATATTTGTGTTTCATTATTATCTTATACTTTGATAATAAAATAAACAGGTTCTTTTATTTATATTTCTTCCTTATTTTCCCCATTTATCTCTGAAATACATTGGGGTATCTTCTTTAAATATCCTGCCTCTATAATTACCATATTTTCAATAATTTTTTAACTCTATTATTTTCAAAGACTTTAGGCTTTTTTAACCACTTATAAACTATATTTTGACTTATTCATTACACCAATTTATATATCTAAAACTTATATAAATTAATCAATTACTCCTAAAAATCTCTCTATGCTTGGTACCACAAGTTGTGTTATCAAGCTATCTATTACAACTTATTCAAAATAATTAAATATTTTTTCAATTTCATGAACTAGTTTTTCTACAGTTACACTCTCAAATTTCTTTAGTGAAGGAAATCACCACTTAGAAAAGAGCCATAAACATATAATCTATATCTAATGTGCTATAAATCAATGTAGGAAATAAGATTCTAAGTTAATAACTTCAATTTTGTCCATTTCACTCACTTACTTCAATAAATGTATGAAAATTGATCTTTCCACATCCTTTAACATTTCTCCCAAGGATCTCAGTCACACTCATATGAAATTTTCAATAAAAAATAAATAAATAATAAACTATGTGGGTTATAACATTGGTTTAACCAATTAGTTCCTCTTGTTATGATAAACTATTGATACTACTTAATGAAATGATTTCCCTACTTCCAAACATGTTTTATTGCAATGATCTGAACTTTTGAATAATATTTTTTTCCTGAATTTGGGTTTTGTTTTAGTTTTTACTCAAAAAAACTATATCCTTTTTCAATGAAGTGAGTATAATTGAAATGCGACCTTTGGGTTTCGACCATTATATAACCATCAGCTAATTATGACCGTTGGTCCATATTAATGCTGGAAACTAAAATCTTAATGTTATGATTACTATTTATAAATACAAGTGATCATGGTTAATTAATATAGAAAGAGGATTTGATGGCCTCATTTAGTATACTCAAGCCATAAAAATCCCATCTTTTAGATCTTTGGAAGGAGGTAGCGTCACTAGGCTTTATTTTGGACTAAGCCAAAGCTGAGCTTGAATATGCGAATCTTGAACAGAATCACCTATGGGAGAAGTTCAAGCTAATAGAAATCGCCACTCAAGCAAATTTTTCTAAGCCACTGAAAGATTATATCACCATTTCACACCTTACTCTTAGGTCATATGCATATTTCATAAGGTGATATGAAATTAGGCCTTAGTTACTTCGTGTAATCCTTTTGTATAAGTAATTTTTTTATTTCTTATTATGGTTATTTTTTTGAATTTTAAATGTAAAAATTAATATAGGATGAATTTTTAGATGTTTCATATTATTAATGAATATTGAAAAAAAGATAGTATTTTAAAATATTTTTTTATACTTTAAATAATTAATAATGTGGAGTGATTTTAAAAAAATGGACATATACAATTGTGATTAGTAAGAAATTTAGAGTATAATAAGATCAACTTATTTTTTTGGTGAATAGTAAATTATGAATAGTAATATTACCATTATAAATAGTAATGTGAACAATGGAATGATAAGCTCACTTTAAAAAGTATAAATATAATTTAGGCATCTTGAATGTTAATGTAATATAATAGCATAAGAAAATAACTGTTTCAGAAATTATTAGTTATGTATTAGTATTTTTTCGTGTAAATAGTAATTTTAATTAAAAATTAAATATCTCATATTTAGAAAATTATTTTCTTAAAATGTAATTCATTTTAGAATTCATAACATCGATATTAGGTTAGGGTGAACTTATGATATTTTTATAAAATTTTTTGTTTTTCAGTGAATAGTAAAAATACAGTTTTTGAGTTTTTGATGTGTTTTATGGCATCATAGTGATGTAATATGTAATTTAAAATTTTTGTCAAATCATTTGGATTTAAATATTATATTATATTTCCCAAATGGAAAAAAACATGGGAAAATACCATGGTCAAGTCCATGGTTTTGCAAATACCACAAATGAGGCATTCCTTAGAAATTAAAAAAATATTTCCTCACTTTTGCAATAAATACCAACCGTTTAGTTCATTCATTTCATTCTAAGTTTCCCACCAAATAATATTTAGTCTTTTTACCTCCCAAGTATTCCTCCTAAGGTTACCTAATGTCCCAAAAGGTCCCAACCTTGGATTTTTTTGAGTTACTCTTCAAGGAAAGAGAACCTTTCACCCTCCTCTTTTAGTCAAGACTTCTTTTGTGTTATGTTTTTTTATTTAAATTTTATTATGTTTGGTTATGTGATTTTATATAATTATTTCTGTCCATATTATGTTAAAATTACAAGATAATATTTTCCATCTCATAAAATCATTTTCTGAAATTTTATGTGACGTCATTAGGCTACTAAATTTTTGTAAGGGAATTCTTAACTTTTTTTTCATTCAAGTTCTCTTCTTTGTGGTATATCTTTAAAGTTTCCATACCATGTTATTATTTACATTTTATTATGTCCATATACTATATTATAGTTCTATTATGAATGTGTTACCCCTATCCCATCTCTTTGTAATGTTTTCGAAAACCATGTTGCATAGCCATTATGATGTAGAATTTTCATCTCGAAATCTCAGTCTTTTTTCTCAATAAATTATCTTATTTTATTTATGTGAATATACAAAACTATTTAATTTATAGAGGTATTAATTAAGATACAAAAATTATATATTTTATTCTATAATTGACATTTATAAAACCCTCATTCCATATCCATGGGTTATAAATGATATAATAAACATGTTTTTAAGAACTTTTCAAAACACATTGATTTTGATATGAAACCCATTTATTTTATTCTCTATGGGTTATTTATGAAATTAGTGATTATGATAAATCTGGATCACATGAAAATAAATATATATTAAGGGTGAGCCCTGATAGTTCTCTAATTCATTAGGTAATGAAATTAATCTCTAGAGATGACAAGTCTTATGATACCTTGGTGAATAACCTCGGTGATTTCTATGTCACATTGGGGATGGAACTTGGTTATATGATTATGAATGTATAAATTAAATATTATTTCTAAAATTTCATGTTATGTTTCATGTTATTTTCATTGTGAGATTCCTCTATGTCATTCCTTTATGATATTCCCCATGTTCTTATTGATATCACTCAAGTTCACATATAAACTATTTCACTTATTTTCGTTACTAGGACTTCTGCTCACCCATTAATTTGATGTATCTCCCAAAGTTGTGAGGTTAAATAAATGTACATAGTATGAACCTTGAAAAAGTATTTCAATTTTAATATAATAATGTTTTATGTTTTCATGTATTATGTGTCTTTTTCTAAGACACCACACTTTAAATATCCTCTGTTTGTAAAATGAAAAGAAAAGTTATGTAATAAAAAGGCAGGATTCCATAATTAGTATCAAAGGATAGTTTAGTTATTTATGGAAATTAAGATATGAATCAATTAGAAATAACCCTATAGAAAAGTTTAAATATTTGAAAATTTCATGGTATTTTGGTGAAATATTAACTAAGTGGTTTCTGAAAAAAATAGATCCATGTCTAGATATGAATAAGTGGATGTGGCTCTGGAATATATGTATTAAGGGGTAAAACCCAAAAACACTGATTTGAGATAGACTTGAATAGGAACTCGTGCATTACAATGAGCCTTAATGCACTCCTATTTTGACACTCCCAGGGGCTATGTTTGGTTAATCACAATATTTTTATGGGTCATTATGAAGGGTTTATAGAGAAATGTAATTGTTATTAATGAATAATATATTAAAGAATGATGTTTTAAGACATAAAAAACCTTTATAGTTAAATTTTTTTAAATAAAATAATCTTATCACTAAGGTTTTATTATTTTATAAAATGGTGGGAAATAGGATGAACCATGAAAATGGTGACCACAATAGACCATGCACCGATGACCCTCCGATGTATTATGGAATGAAATCATTCATGAGAATAATGAACCAACTAACTCAAGTTATGGTAAATAACTTTAATCAAGCTAAGATAACAATTTCATTATAAAGGGAACATATTTCTATTGAGTCCTTTATTCATAAATGACCACCAACCTTCCGTAGATCTACTAACCCATTTATTACTAAATAGTGGATCAGCTCTATCGAGAAGATCGTTTCTATACTCCGTTGTTCCGAATAATAGAAGGTCATATTTAGCTATTTACTTCTTAGAGAAGGAAGTAGATTAGTATAGGGAACTAATTAAAATAATGAGGCCAAGAGTTGAGGTTGAATCTATGGAGTGGGAAGAGTTCATGGGGATCTTACTCAATAAATATTTCACTTTTTCGATGAGATAAAAAGTCAAGAAGGAGTTTCTCGAGCTGATGTAGAGGGAGAAAGAATCTATTAGAAGCTACAATATGGACTTCAGAAGACATTCCCATTACACCTCATGATTTCTCATTGATCTTAATGGGAAGTTTGATAGATTCTTTGGTGTACTAATACCTCATTTGAAAAAAGAATCTATCCAACCGATACTATGATAGCTATAAGGAAATTGTAAAGATTTCTATGAAAGTAAAACTGGAGTTCAATGAGATGCAGTGGTCACATAAATCCAATGATAAGAAGAGATAAATAGATCCATGATTAAGGAGGATATTTGATCAAGGAAGAGGAGGAAAGAAAGTGAAACATCCAACATGTAATAAATGTTGGAAGAATCATTCAGGGAACTTCCTACTCACAAGTTGGAAGTGATACAAGTATGGAAGAGATGGCCATGTCTTGTGAAATTTCCATAGTGAGGTAAACCTCAAATTTACAAAACTAACAACAAAGAGAATATGGAGTATGACCTACCCGAAGTCCAATTATATAAGTGTGGACAACTTGGTCACTTTTCAAATAATTGTCCAAATCTGAGGGAAGTGGAGGGGAATCACCATCAGCCTCAAAAAAGGCCAAGGGAGAAAGGTTGTGCTTTTACTATCATGATAGATGATGTTGAATCTAAAAATGATTTGGTGGCAGGTACCTTTGTTGTTCTCTTAAAACTATAAAGTACTATTTTTTTATTCTTGTTCTATACATTCTTTTATTTTCTCCAATTTTTTAAAGAATTTATAATCATCCCTTAAATTGATAAAAGTAGAGTTATCAATCAAGACTCCTGGTGGGATTATCTAAGAATCATCAGTGTTTAGAAACTCTAGTATTTAATTTAGTGAGTAAAATTTTATAAAAAATCTAGTAGTAATTCCCATGTTAGAATGCAACATTATAATATAGATATACTAGCTCTCAAAGTATAATGATAAATCAAATGAAGAAGAAAAATGTGGAGTTACCTGGACCTCCCCTAAAAAAAGAGGTAGAGTTTTTCATTAAACTCATACCTAGATCTCATTCGATATCAAAGAACCTGTATAGGATGAAAAATGTGGACTTGGAGGAATTAAATAAACAGATCCTAGATCTTTTGGAGAAGGGGTTTATTTGACCAAGTGTGTCTCCCTGGGGAGAACCTATTCTCTTTGTGAAGAAGATAGATGGATCAATACGGCTATGCATTGATTATAGAGAACTGAATGAGATCATAGTGAAGAAAAAAATACCATATTCCAAGAATTTATGACTTATTTTACCAACTTTTTGGGGCTCAATTGATCTCTAAGATTGATATTTGATTTCGTTATCATCAATTGAGGGTGAAAAAAAGATGCTATTCCAAAAAACTGCCTTATGACCGGGATATGGGCATTATAAGTTTGTTTTTATGTCCATTGTCTTGACTAATTCTCTAGATATTTTTATGGATTTTATGAATATAGTATTTAAAGACCAACTTGATAACATTTTGGTAGTTTTTATTGATGATATTATAATATATTACAAAAGTCATGAGGATCATAAGGATCATCTAAGAGTTATTTTGAAAACTATATAGATGGATAGGCTTTTTGGAATGTTCAGTAAATGTGAATTTTTGTTACAAAAAGTTTCTTTCTTAGGGTACATTATAACCAATGAAGGAATCATAGTTGACCCTGCAAATACAAAGGTTGTAGAGGAGTGGCCACAACCTATAAAAATAATATAGATTTGTAGTTACCTTGGATTAGTGGGATATTATAGGAGGTATGTGAAAAAAATTTCATGACTTTATAATATATTAACAAAGTTAACTCAAAAATTAGTCAATTTCATATGGAAAAAGGAGTGAGAGGAATGTTTCCAAGAGCTGAAGAAGATATTGGTTATTTCACTTGTGTTAACTCTTTCCTCAAGTGAATAAGAATTTGTTATTTTTAGTGATGAATCTCTGAAAGGTCTTGTGTGCATCCTCATTCAAAATGACAAGGTGATTGCTTATGCATCTTGACAGTTGAAGACTCACAATCATAACTATCATACATATGATCTATAGATGGTGATAGTTGTTTTAGATATGAAGATATGGAGGAACTATCTTTACAGGGAGAAGTGTGATATATACACAGACCATCAAAGTTTGAATTATATTTTCACACAAAAGGAACTGAACATGAGATAGAGGATATGGTTGGAACTTCTTAGAAACTATGATTGTTAAAATCATTATCATCTTGAAAGAGAAAACAAATTTCCTAATTCATTAAGTAGGAAAGACCCAGTCGTTTTATCCATGATAAGGATTCAAAGAGATCCCTTGATCTAAGACCTTGTGAAAATGGACATGAGAATTATAAGGGAAGGGACATCATAAACCATATCCCAAAGTATTTATCAACAGTCATTACTAGAGAAGATCAAGAAGGCTCAGAAATAATTTCCTCTATTATAGAAGAAGTTTGAGGCTGTGAAGGATGGAAAGCTTCCTGAGTTCAATGTAGATCAAGAAGGTGTACTAAAATTTCATAAAATACTATGTGTTCCATATATTATGGAAATAAATAAGGAGCAGCTGGATGAAGCTCATAACTTTACTTTCTCTATACATTGTGGAAGCAAAAAACTGTATAGGGACCTTTGTGATCATTATTGGTGGGATAATATAAAAATGAAGATTGCTGACTTCACAACAAGGTGCCTGATATGTCAGCAAGTGAAGGCAGAGTGACAACTTCATAAAGGGGTATTACAACCACTACCCATACCACCATGGAAGTGGGACAATATCACTATGGACTTTGTCACTGGTCTCCTAAGAACTTCTAAAGGAAATAATGTGATACGTGTTATAGTGGAATGTCTCACCAAGAAATCCCATTTTATCTCTATTTGGGAAGATTTATCTCTTGATCAACATTCCCTGATTTACGTAAAGGAAGTAGTAAGGATGCACGGGGTTCCACTTTTTATCGTATCAAATCGTGATCTAAGGTTCACATAAATTTTTTAGAGAAGTCTTTAACATGATCTATGTATTGAATTGAATTTCAGTATGGCCTATCAACCCCTAACTGATGGCCAATCTAAAAGGACTATTCAAACACTCAAGGAAATGTTGAGAACATGATCAATGGAATTTAAGGGTGTATGGGATCAACTTCTCCCATTATTTGAGTTCTCTTACGAAAATAGTTTTCACTTTAGAATTCAAATGGAACCCTATGAAGCTCTATATGGGAAGTGATGTAGAACTAATACTTGTTGGGATAAAGCTGGTGAGAGATATTTCTAGGCCTGATCTTGTTCAAGAGATAACATAAAATGTTTATTCCATCCAGCATCACATTAAGCGTACTCAGAGTCGGCAAAATAGCTATGCTGAAAACTGTCGAAGGGACTTGGAATTTGATTTTGGTGAAAAATTCATTTATTGAATTTCACCTTGGAATAGATTCATGAGTTTTGGTAAGAAAGGGAATCTCAACCCTTGGTACATTGGCCCATATGAAATCCTTGTCCACATAGGAGAACTGTCCTATCAGTTTTAAATTCCTCCAAATCTTGCACAAGTTCAAGATGTCTACCACAAACCCCTCTTGAGGATGTACATACCCAACCCTTCACATGTACTAAACCCAATAGTCTCGAGACATACAAAGCCCGTATGTTAGATCTTGGGAAGGATGTAGAGTTATTAGGCCTTGCTCTGGACCAAGCCCAATCTGAGCTTCAACATGTGAAGATTGAACAAAATCACCTACAGGAGAAATTCAAGGTGATACAAATAACCACTCAAGCAATGTTGTCTGAGCCACCCCAAGATTCTATCACTATTGAACACCTTACTCTTAGGTCCTACGCAGGTGTCATAAGGGGATATGTAACAAGGCCTTAGTTACTTTGTGTAATCATTTTTTATAAATAAAATTATTATTTCTTATTATGGTAAATTTTTTGAATTTAAAATGTAAAAAT
This sequence comes from Viscum album, assembly GCA_963277665.1. Classification (NCBI taxonomy): domain Eukaryota; kingdom Viridiplantae; phylum Streptophyta; class Magnoliopsida; order Santalales; family Viscaceae; genus Viscum; species Viscum album. Next base: position 1,913,947,584 of record OY728127.1, read on the forward strand.
GAATATAGGATGAATTTTTAGAAGTTTCATATTATTAACGAATATTGAAAAAAAGATTATTTTAAATTTTTTTATACTTTAAATATTTAATAAGGTGAAATGATTTTCAAAAAATGGACATATACAATTGTGATCAATATGAAATTTAGAGTCTAATATGATCAACTTAATTTTTGGTGAATAGTAAATTATGAAAAGTAATATTACCCATATGAATAGTAATGTGACCAATGGAATAGTAACCTCAATTAAGAAATTATAAATATAATTTAGGCATCTTTAATGGTAATGTGATATAATAGCATAAGAAGATAACTGTTTCATAAATTATTAGTTAAATATTAGTATTTTTGTGGAAAATATTTATTTTAATTAAATATTAAATATCTCATATTTTGAAAATTATTTTCATAAAATGGAGTTCATTTTTGAATTCAGAACAATTATATTTGGTTAGGGTGAACTTACGATATCTTTATAAATTGTTTTGTTTTTTGGTGAATACTAAAAATATAATTTTGGAGTTTTCAGTGTGTTTTATGACATCATAATGATGTAATATGTAATTTAAAATTTTGGTCAAATCATTTGGATTAAAATATTATATTATGTGTCCTAGGTTCCCAAAACCATGGGAAAATAACTTGATAAATCCCATTGTTTTTAAAATACCACTAATGAGGCGTCCCTTGGAAATTAATAAAATATTTCCTCACTTTTGCTATAAATATCAACAATTTCCTTAATTTTTTTAATTTAAAATTCCTCCTCAATGAATATATAGTATTTATACCTCCCAATGAGTCCTCCCAATGTTCCCTCAATCCCCCTAGTTTCCCACCGTTGTGTTTTTGAAGTTAATCTCCAAGGTAAGGGAACCTTTCACCCTCCTCTTTTAGTCAAGAATTATTTTATGATATGTATTTTAATTTCCATTTTCTTATGTTGGGGTATGTGATTTCATATCATTATTTCTGTAAATATAATTATAAAATTATGATATACCCTTTTCAATCTAATCAAATCATTTTTGGATGTTTTATGTGACGTCGTTAGGCTGTCAAATTTTCATAAGGGAATTATCAACTTTTTTCATTCAAGTTCTCTTCTATGTGGTATGTATTTCATGTTTCCATAAAATTTTATTATTTAAATTTTATTATTTACCTATAATATATTATGGTTCTATTATTAATGGGTGACACATGTCCCATCTCCTTTTAATGTTTTCTAAAACCATTTTCCATAACCGTTATGCTGCAGAATTTTCGTCTCAAAATATATCGCTTTTTTTCTCAAGAAATTTTCTTATTTTATTTATGTGAATACCAGAAACTATTTCATTTATAAAGGTAATCATAAATAAATTAGAAGGGAATATTTTATTCTATAATTAAAATACATAAAACCCTTATTCCCTTTCTAGGGGTTATAAATGATATAATGATCATGTTTTTAATCACTTTTCAAAACACCATGATTTTGATATGAAACCCATTTATTTTATTCTATGTGGGTTATTTACGATATTTTTGATTATGATATATGTGGATCACATTGAAATAAATAAATATAAAGAGTGTTCCTTGATATAACTCCAATTCGTTGGGTAATGAAATTAATCTCTAGAGATAACAAGTTTTATGATACCTTGGTGAATAACCTTGGTAATTTCTATGACACCTTGGGGATGAACCTTGATGATATTATTATAAACGTATAAATTAAATATTGTATCCACAATTTCATTTTATTTTTCATGTTATTTTCATTATTACATTCCTATTTATCATTCCTTTATGATATTCCCCATGCTCTTACTGACATCGATCAAGTTCACATATAAACTGTTTCACTTGTTTTCCTTAAAGGGCATTCTGCACACCCCTTCCTTTAATGTATGTCCCCATGTTATGAGATAAAATAAATTTACATAGGATGAATATTTAATAATAATTTAAAGTGAAATATAATAATGTTATAGTTTTCTTTTATTATGTACCTTTTTTCGAGGATACTAGACTTTAAAAATTCTCTGTTTATAAAATAAAATGAAAAGTTTTGTAATAAAAAGGTGGGATGAAATATTTATCATTATTCCATGTAAGAATAATAAGTATCTATTTTTTTTAACAAAAACATCTCCTAAGTTCCTTAAAATTTGATACAACTTATATATATACATCATTGGAGTCTCTATTCAATGGAATTTAATATCTTTAAAAATAATGATACTAATATTTTGATCAAAAGAAAATAAAATAAGAACTCCTCCTTGAATATAACTACTTATACATAAATTTATCCCCCTTTTTATTTATGGTATGAAACCACTTTGTATATTATTGATATAATGAGACCATTTTCATATTTTACTTGACACCACTTAATTGTTTATACTAGTCTTAAAAACCACTTTATCTCTTAATCAATATTGATTCCACATGAATTACATATCAAATATCTACCACTTTTATTATTATGACACCGATTAAAATTCTAGAAAAGTCTTTGAAACCAACTGCAGTTTCTCTAAAACCACATATATTTCCAGATCATTAATTGATACCACATTCATTTTTCAATTCATTCACCCATGGATCATATCAACCTCTTAAACTAGAATCTATCTTATAATAGTTATAAAAATTAAGTGCATAGGGAGAGGGGTACATCCAAAACTTCTTCAAGTAGAGAAATATGGTTGGTCATGATGAATGAACATTTTACATTAAATTTTCCTAAAAGACTTATTTTTTTTCTTATTTGAATAATATTACTTATGAAAACTTATTTCTACATATTTATCTTAAATCCTCTATCTTCTTTGTCATTAAATCCATCTCTATTATGTGAGTAATCACAATTATTCTTCTTTCTTCCTTTGATGCATCATTGATTCACCCCTATTCATGTGTACTTCAGAACACATTGAATCCTCTCTTTACTTGTAGTGGTATCGGTGAAACCCCTTAGTCAAATGTCTTGTTTTTCTCTTCAATATCCAACAAAAAAAATTAGATTTATTTATGATTAGAAATATTTTCTTGAAACACTCATCCTTATTTTATTCAACAAGGTAATATTACTTATTTTTTATTCATATTTTTTCCCGTTTATGATAGTTAATGTGAATAAGATAGAATTGGTTCTTAATGAAACCTTTATTGTATTCCATCATCACTTTACCTTATCCCGATGTATCTATTTTTCAATGTAAGAGGTTATTGTTCCTTCCATTCATTCCCCTTGACATAATAATGGGGTTTTTATTCTTTGAATCTCCAGAAAATCACTTACTATAATACCTATATATTTTTCAAGGATTATAACTTATAAAACATATCATGATAAAATCATACCTCATGTATTCAATTCGTAGTTGAGATTTCGTAGAAATTACCCTTCTATTGTTAAGTGATTTGGATTTTAGAGACACGTCTATGGTGTGTCCCACTAATCCATGGTAGTAGAACCTCACTGCCATTTTTATTTAAAAACCACATTTCTTAATTTGGAAGAATTGTTTTCTCACTTAATGATTATTGATATATAACATTAGGGAATTATACTTGTTGAGGCTATTATAGGAGGAGTCTCAAAATTTCCATTTGAGGTTTTCAACCTCATTTAAATATCCTAAATTATAATATTATTCCCCCCAATTGAGCATCCATGTGCTCCATATATGTGTATAATTATAGTCTAGATTTGATCCTGTGTTTAAGATATCTTTTGAGAGGAATAAATATTTATTTTATTTCCTTATATTTAACCTTTTTTCCACTCCATGTGAATTATTACCATGTATATCACTTTGACCATTTGATATTGAACTTTATGTGACTGCACCCAATGTAGATTACTTTGACTCTTCATCTTTAAACCCACTATTCTAATGGATTATATCAAGTCTGAATCTTCCTTCTTCAATATATTTTATTAAATCCAATTCCATTATGAATTTATATCCCATTCCATGGATACTATTAAATTTATCCACTTTATTTATCAATGATTTAATTTCATATTAACCACCTTAGAACATTCTTTGGATTAACCACTTGACATAGTTTCCACTTCTTCCATGTTACCTCAATCCTCTTTGATCTTCATGGGGGAATATATTATTTCATATTAACAAAAATATTACAAAATAAAATTATATATATATATATACATGGTATCTAAAAAATCAATTTAATATGAGTTTATGTAATCCTGAGAGTTTTCATCTTCTTACTCAACTTATTTTCTTTTAACATTAGAAAAATATACCCATTTTTTTCAATGATAACTCATCACCACCATATTTTAAATTTGTTGTTGTGGTAGGATTAAAAATATCCCTGACTTCCCTATATTTCCCGTAAATTTCCTCTAATATCTTCCATATATAAAATTCATTAAGGTAGTGGATGATATTCTTGATTACTTCAGTGGTTATTCCTTTAAAGTAAAACGATTTGTGTATTTACATCACACACTCTTAAATTTTACAATATCAAATAAACATCATGATGCATATAATTTTCAACATCATCACTACAATCATAAATAAATAAAAACATATCTAATTTCTGACCATAAAATTTAGAACCATTATAAATAGTTGACCTCATAAACGATTCCTTGTGTGTAACAAATCAAAAAAAATTAAACTCCAAATCAAAACCTTTTTACTTAGATATCTTTATTTGGGACCAATAGGTTATGATGTAATTTCCAAGTCACCTTAATAGGGGGTGGGTGACGTTGGGGATAATGAAATTAAACTTATCTTTAAACATTGACCCTCACCCATTAGATATTATTCCCTCATTAAAAGGAACTCATTCAATCTATTTCAAGATGGATTTTTCTAACCCTAAATATAAAACAAAAATTAGAAAATTAAATCTCACAAACATAATGGATTATATTTGGTTTACCCACATGGTCTAAGTTAAAGCAGAATACACACATTGAAATATTCAAGTGCTAAAATCCATTGTAATCAGTTTTTAGTGGTTATAAGGTTCCGTATTGTTCACTCCATGGCATCAAATACTACCTTTATAATATTTAGGCATTTATTATTAGTCACTTTTGGGATACTCACTTTTATTACTTCTTCTAAAACTACTCCATGTATAAAATATATATTTATTTATAGAATTATAAGTCACTTTTAGATGAGTGTATGAAACTAAATCATTTTTTATATTAAATCCTTCATTTTATGTGATGTTGAAAGACACTTCATCACACTTATTCTTATCCAACTACAAATGATCTCAACTCCTTATAAAGATTTGAATATATGAACTCCACACAATCTTCACAACAGTGAAAAATAAATCCTCCAACTGATAATAATTACACACTATAATTATCCATGATTTTATCTATCATATTCTCTATAACTAGATATATCATGGAAACTCTATCATTAAAAACCATTACTTGAAAACAAGGTATTAATGTGAATTCCTGATTCTCTTTGATATACTACTTTCCATATAGTATCGAATCACCTTTTCTGGTTCTATCTTTGGTTAATACTATCTTTAGAACCACCATAGAAGTTTTTATAAGGTCTTATGAAACTCTAACCCTTCAATAAGTATCTAGGATTAAATATCCTATATCCCATATTCTGATATAATTCAATGTGAACTAAATGTTTTAGTGATCTTAAATTCATCCATCCAAAATAGATTATCTATCCAAAATCTTGATCTTCATATCATACTTTTGAAATTAAAACATAATATTAATAAAATAAATCTTTTCTACTGATGATGGAATGATGAAAGGAATTATTGTATGATTGGATTAGGTTTTTACCATTTTATGTATTAACATCCCCAATTGTAGCATATCTCACTTAAAATTACCATAAACATGAAAATAATAACATTAACACCTTCTTTTGCACCTAAAATCACTTATTCATTTTACCCAAATATTACAAGATTTAAATTTGTTTCAGCATAACCAAATTCTTCATGGTCAAATGCTCCATTACAATGAAATAATTAACAGTCACATGGATCAATTTTCATGGAAAAATTATCACTTCATGTCATAGAATATTATATTGTAGAAATATCCTAATTTCAAATTACTAGGAAAATATTTCATTACAATATAGAAACCGTGTTGTGGTGTGACTATCCTTCATCATCTATATATTTCACATGTTTATGACATGGGATCCACTTGACAGAATAATCCACTATACTAGTCCATATAAAAGCCACACAAACATTCACATGGTCTATATTGCGGTGTGGCATTCCATATCATAGAACATCCCATGTAATATCGTCTGATCAATAATTTTTCAATTTCAATTCCATTTATTCATATGTGACATCCATCTCATCTTGGTCTAATAGGATATAACATGATTCCCCAACATTTACTGTAATATTCGAGGTAATTATAGAGTAATAATTTTTTGATTGACGCCGGCCTCGGAGCGGCTTCTTCTCTCCCGTCAGTACTGACTAGGGTTTCCCGGTGATTCCGTGCTCCTTCCCTCTCTGGCCTCCTTATCTCGAGTCTCCTCTCTACGGTTTGCCCCGAGCTTGGTCGGCTTGGCGCCGATGTCGTAGTGTATGCGAATCGGTCGACGAGCTCGGCTTGTGCGGATGAGGGCTTTCCACTGAGGTTGATGACAGATCTGGTCTGGTTCGGGGAGGGGAGGTTTTGTTTCTTGTTTCTTTGTTTTTTCCAGTATGGAAGGATTCTCTTTGGCCTCTGGTGGAGCGCTTGAAGTTTGCAGTGCTAGGGTTTCTCCCGCCTCCACCTCGTTCCGGTGGTGGATTTTCTGCGGTTCCTCGGGTGTTCTCTGCGGCAGTTTAGTGGATTTCCCCTTTTGCTGAGCCATTGCACTTTGGGCTTCTTCGTCGCTGCTGGCTAGATCCGCGGGCGTAAGACCGGTTGTTCTTCGGCACACTCTTCGGAGCGTTCTAGGGTTCGCTTTTGGTGTGCGTTGATTTCCTGTGGTGGTTCTCTCAGCGTCCGGTGGTCGTCCCCTGTTCTGCGGCGGTAAGTGCTTTGAGGCCCGTTGTGGTCTTCTTCGGAGGTTGGGTGGTGGCTATAGGTTTTTCTTTGGCGAGATTCCTCAGATCTAGTTGTTTTTTGCTGTCAACTGGTGAATCTGGTGTCGTGTGAGTTGGTGCTGGCTGGAATTCATGACGACGATGGTGGTGGTGGTTCAAGGAGGAAACTCTGCGGATGTTGGTTACTTTGGTATTTTCAGTTTTTGTTCGATGTTTCTGGATTTCGTTGTTCTGGTTGATGTTTTTGCCGGTGTTAATGGAGGCTTTTGGGCTGGAAGACCCCTTTATCGGCGCCGGCGATGGTGTGCAACGGAGAGGCATTCCGGTGATGGCGGTGTCCGTTCGTCAGTTCGTCGGTGATGATGGTGTTAGGGGCGAGGTTCAAGGATACCGTATCCCAAGGAGATAGGGTAGCGTGTGTTGTGAATTATCGAATCGTGGCATGATCCATTGGATGGTGTGCGGACAAGTGAGCGGACAACGGGTGGTACAGTGGCAGGTGCACTCGAGGGCCTGTTTCGTTGTCTTGGATTTTTGAAATTTGAAATTTGAATGTATGGGCTGCTGGGCTGTGGTTACTGAAGGAAATGTTGTTCTGTAATGGGTACCGGCAACCCTAAAACCGGCCTTTTGAAAATGAAAAAAATGATTAGCAGTATAGAGTAATAATTTTTTCATATTTATTAATATTTGTGAATTGGATAGTAATTTTACCTACTCTATGTCCGATAGCATACCTGAAATGAAATAATTAGTTTCTTTAAAATCTTATGTTGCACGCAAGACTAAGTTATACCGACAAATAATATATTTTCAATATTATTACTTTAAGTTTTTGTTTTTTTCTAACCATTGTATCAATGATAATAAATAAAACATTATATATTATTTTTAAACATTTTTATAAAATGTTTCTATATTCATCCAATAAATTTTATAGGCTAAAAATAATCATAAATCTAATTATAAGTATAAAAAGATCTAATATTTTTAAAATGTGGTTTTACCACCTTTTGATGGAGAACCCATTTTAAATATAATTTTTTACACATAAAATTTGTATATGACAAATTAAAATTCATTTTTTGAATCTAAATATAAAAATTTACTTTTAGTTATTTTTTGGTATTTTTATGAGAACTATCATATTATGATGAATAGTGAATAATACAAAATAATAGTTCAAAATTTGTTTTTCATCCAATTTATTTATATAATTAAATTATGTTTTATTTGGTTTTAAAGTATACTTAAATCACGGTTTTAATAGATAATCCAATTTAGGTCATTGGAATCAATTTGACATTGAAATTTCATCAAAAAAAATTTGCGATCTTTTGAACATTTTTACTTTAGATACCCATTTTCTCAATAAATCAAAGATAATAATTTTAATTTTTTTTTCCACTTATTTGTTTATAATTTTTAAAAATAGATTGCATATGTGGAATCCAAAGGTACAAATTTATTTTATAAGTCCCTTTCATTTTCAGTAAATATGAATAGTAACTTTTGAAATTATTTTTATTACTACAAATAACGGTAAATTAGGTAATTATGGGTAAAATTAATAGTATAAAATATTATAAAATTTACATTAACTTTGAAAAAATTTCACTGGATGAGTTATTTTTAAATAAAATCATCCTTGGGCCGATTTGGTGAGCCTTTGGGGCCATTTAGATAAATTTCAGACATTTATTGTATTTTATTCAAAGAAAAGTCAATTTTTTCACTCTCTTCTTTTTAAAAAATAAATATTTTTAATATAGGTTTATATAAAATATATATTATATTATAAATATTATTTATAAAAATAATATTTTTAACTAAATCGTGGTAATTTATTTATAATTTTTACGAAATAAATAATTTAATTAAATGCTGACACAATGATGATGATGTAATTGCTTCATTAATGGAGGAATAAAATAAATGATATTAAAATTATTAAAATAAATATAATTTTAAATAATTGATGTCATAAAAGAATTTTTTGGATGATTTTGACAGTTTATGGATGAGTTAATATAGTTTTTTCAAATACATAAAGTTGTTATGATATTTTTAATATGTCAAATAATGAATATTGTGAAAATTGGAATCAATGATATTTTAAAATAAATAATATTTTCTTAATTGATATAAAATTAAAAAATATATAAAATTCAGAAAAATAATTCATATAAGTCCTAAAATGTCATAAATGACTCATTTATTATTATTTTGGCATGTTAGGGTAATTATATTAACTGTCAACGTGTAAATTACATGATAACATGATAAGAGTAAAAAAGATAAAATAAGGGTTAAAACAAAAAGATAAGGACTAAAATTAATCAAAACATGTCAAATTTAAATTGGATGAATTGATTTATACCCATCCTTATGATAAATTATAAATAACTCCGTGTGGATCTAATTAGAATATAAAGTTAATTTATATTAATTAAATTTTTTGAAAAATTCTAAGAGAGTCCCTCCCCTCTCTTATAATAGGGCACTACCTCTTATCATTTCATCATAGTTAAAAAAAATTGGTTATGGAAAATATCTTCCAAAATCCTTTCAAATAATCCCTCCCCATATTCTATACTCCTTATTCTAGGTAGAACACCCTCCTTTTAGGTGTTATGGTGATAATTAATGGAAATCACTTGAAGAAGAGGTATCATTTTTTATTAAGTATTTTTATTTTATTTCCTCTTCAAATTCCATAAAATATTATTCATACAAAATGATATAATAAATCCACTATAATAAATATAATTATATGTTATTATGCTAATATCATCACCAAAATCCATCTCCGCTTCTGTCAAATGGGATAAGAATTAATCATTCATGCATACATGAGAACTACAACCTCCACGAACCAATATAATTCATTTTCCATTACCATCTCTCAATAATGGTTATTATGATGGAATTAATGTTTATATATTATATTAATTACATATTTATCATTATAATAGAATAATATATCAATTACATTCATACTTTCCATGCACATGAAAATGATAATGTCGTTCATGTGTACATGTGAACTATCACCTCCATGAAGCGATGTGATTCATTTTTTATCACCACATCACATGGACGATATATATAAGTATATATAATATTTTAATATGATTTTAATTGTATTATTATTATTATGAAAATGTCAAATTATACTTACCTTCTTTTCAAAATGATCACTGAAAAATGGAAACGTTACTCAAGCGTACGTACGACTTACTGTATCCATGATTATAATGTTGTTCATTTTTCATAATCATATTTAAATGGTTTGATTTAAAAATATAATTGATAATTAATATTTATTATTAGGTTATAAATATTATTCTGGATATTATGTAATTCTAAACACTCTGACTATTTATATCGTATTGAATTCATTTTGGAATCAAGTACTAGATATCGATAAAATGACCGACATGAACTTAAATAAATCAGTACTTGGTATAATATGATAATTAGTGATATAAATGGAATAATAAACTTTAAAAAGATTATATAGAAAGTAAATAATTGAACTATGTTTATTATTTAGGATGATAAATATTGTACGTGATGAGTCAAACTCAAGGTAAGGGATTTTATTTTAAAAACTGCTTTCAAAGTTACTCTTTCATTTATTTTTAGAAAATACAAAAGGAATGTTTTTAAAATATAAAACACGACCATAATTTCTTTATTTTATTTATATTTAATGTCTTCATGTTTCCTTTAAAATATTACAATTTTATTTTAAAATAAATTGTGTTTATTTATGACTATGTGACTTTGTAAAAATGAAATGTGATTTCAAAGTAGAATTTTTATTTTTCCTTTATACTTGTTTTATGTGTATTGATTATGTTATGGTTCCTATAAATATTTTATGAATATGGTTGGTTCTATGATAAACTAAGGGAGGTTGATCTCATGATATTTTTCCAATGCATTGGCTAATGATACAAAGTTAATCAGTAGGGTTTCTCCTAAGATATTAAGCGAATATACTATGGTAGGTATTCTAAATATAACCATGAAGGTTACCCCCAATATATCCATCATAGGTACTGTGAATGTAAGAGTGATATGGATTTTATTCCACAAGTTACTTATATGATTTAATTTTTCTATGGTGTTTTATAGGAATCTCATAATTTCATGAGGTAAGCTAAAGAGATTATGTTTTTATAACTTTGTGAAACTATTTTCATGGGTTTTATATATTCATGGTACAATGGTTTATTACCTAATTTTATGCCTCTTAATAATATTTTTTATACTCATACCATGTTTTAAATTTTTTTTCATAGGGTATAAGGGTGGTTAAAAGAAATAAAGAAGTCAAGTTGGATGTTATGAATATTTGTTATGAAAAAGAATCCATGTTTTATTTTAAAAAGTGTTATTTGGTGAAAAAATGGATATTGAGTAGAAGTGTATAATTTTTAATATTTGATTTTTTATGTAATAGTTATGACCATGTTATTTAAAACGCATAACATGAAAAGTTCCCCAATGTGAAATAAAGTAATTTTATAGACTCAAATTCAAGATTATATAATGTTTAAAGATGGTTCCTTATAATTGATATGAAAGGATGGTTAATATAACTTTAGGGGTTAGGATATTGTTAATAGAATATCTATAAATGATATTTTACATTATGTTTAAGTTAAAATGATATAGTATTTGAATAGTACCATGTTTCTTCATCTATGATATATCTGTTCAGAATGGTTTTACACAAAGGAAATAGGGAAGTTATGGTAGGAAGGTATTGAGAGGGAAAAATCCTTCCAAATCAGCATCCTGAGATGGTCCGAATCAGAATTGAATAGTTCATTACTATGACTAATCAGTTGAAACAAGTTATAAATGGCTATGGCATCCATTCTTGAGATCATCCAGACCAACCAAAAAGGAATATATTAGTAGCGGATCATTTCATGAGGTAACTTCTACCATTATTACATGGATAATCTGACCTAGTGGTAGATAAAGGGTGTATTAAAACACTATAAAATATTTTCAATGTCATGGGGTGTTTAGAAAACCAAAAGGTTATTCATTTTATTTACCATTTTGATGGTGAAGCCAATCAATGTTGGTCGATGGTTAAGAATATCAGGGATTCTGAGGCGATTAATGCTTTAGAGTGGGATGAATTCAAAAATATTTTTCCTGATAAATATTTTCCTAAGGTGGTCCATCTTAGGATGCAAAAATAATTCTTGTAATTTAGGAAGTAAGAGGATTTAATGTCTACATATGAAGCAAATTCACTCCCTTGACAAGGTACACTCCAAATTTCATCTGGGATCCTGATAGTAAAATGAATAATTTTTACTCAGGATTAAATCCAAAATATCGATAGTCATTGGATTCTCATGAATTCAGAAGTTATGAAGAAGTTGATCAATGTGTAGAGAAGGGGAAAATGGAGTTTGTAGATGATCATGTGTTATTTTAAATCCATTAGAAAAAGAGGTCGATATTGCAAGTGAAAGGGAAAAATTCATCAAAGAAGTATGATGTTAATAAAATAAATTTTATAATTTACAGGAATTGTGGTAAAAACACATTGGGGAATGCCTTTTGAGTTTAGGTATGTTATTTTGATGTGGTAAAATGAGGAATAAGGCTCATAATTTCAATTAAAAATATCTTGGTTGTGGTAATGAAAAATCTGATATACAGTTAGTAAAATGTTTTTAATGCAATTATATGGGTCATTAGGAAAATGAGTATCCAAAGAGGAACCCAAATGATGATAATTAACTAGAATATAAGCATAAAGGTGTGGTAAATCCTTTTCAACTAATTCAGTAGATGTTGGGGCCTAAAATGAACTGATATTGGGTAATTCTTTTTTCTATTATGATTATTCCAATGTGTTGTCTGACTCTTGGTCTAAAAATTATTTAACTTCTTATAAAGTTTCTAGGAAATTAGAAATTACACCATAAGAAATAAATAAAGAACTTATGGTAAAAATATTCGGGCAAAACACTAAGGAAAAAAATAAATTATAAGAATCTTTCCATCTTGGTCTGTGGAAAGAATTTACCTCCATGCCCTATTCTTTTTACTCTAGTAGAGTTTGATGTTATTATGGGTATAGATTGAATTTATGTTTACCATGATAAGATAGAATATAGATCTAAAAAAGTTTCTTTTTAGAATGAATTTTAGATTTTGTATAAGAATGAACCCATGCCATTGATAACATATCCGAAAACCAAGGAACTGTTAAAATATGGAAATTAATCTTACAATTCACATGTTGTTGAAAACAAAGGAACTATTTAAATTAATGATGTTCCTTTGGTAAATGAGTATATATATGTTTTTACTAATGACTTGCCTGGTATTTTACCAGATTAAGAGGTTTCATTTATTATGTAATTAATTCTTCAGCTTTAGACAATTTCAAAAACCTCTTATTGAATGGCTTAAGTGGAACTTTTATAATTGAAAAATAAATTGCCTGAGTTATTAGATAAATGTTTCATATGAGCTATCACTTCACCATGGGGTTCTTCTATCTCTTTTACTAAAAATAAAGATGGTTCAAAGAGTCCTTTAATTGATTATAGAGACTTGAATAACATCACTATTAATAACAAGTATCATTTTCCTCATATCAATGATTTTTCTGACCAGATCTTGGGAGAATATTATTTTTTGAAGGTTGATCTGAGTTCAGGGAACCATTAGATTAATGTAAATGAGGAATTAATTCTAAATACTACATTTTAGATTAGATATTAGCATTATGAATTTATATTTATACTTTTTGGATTAACTAATGCACATAATGTATTCATGGATCTTATGAATATAATATTCTATGAGTTCTTGGATAAGTTTTTAGTATTTTTAATGACATTATGCTATATTTTAAATGTTAAGATGATCATGAATGACATCTAAGAGTTTTTTTGGAAACCATTAAATAAAATAAACTATATGGTAAACTCAGCAAGTGTGAATCTTGGATGAAAAAAATTTCTTTCCTTGGTCACATTGTTTCTAAAGATGGAATAATTTTAGATCCAACTAAAACAAAAGTTGTTAAGGAATGACTAAGACCCACAAATAGAACCGATATTCATAGTTTTCATGGTTTATCTAGATATTACTGAATTTTTTTTGAAACAATTTCATGGTTATCCATCCCACTAACTAAATTAACTTGAAAAGGAGTTAAGTTCATCTAGGAAAAATAATGTGATGATTTTTTTTGGAATTCAAATGAAGATTACTGAATGCACCAATCATGGACCTTCCTTCTAGAAATGGAAAATTTGTCATCTATATTGATGCTTCATTGAAAGGACATGGTTGTATCATAGTGAATCATGTTCTAGTAATTACTTATTCGTAATTACAATTTAAAACTCATGAGTGAAATTACCCGACACATGATTTGGAAATAACAGATGTAGTTTTTGCATTAAAAATTTGGAGGAATCATTTTTGTAGAGTAAAATGTGAAACATATAATGATTATAAAATTTTGAAATATATATTCACTCTTAAATAATTTAACATAAGATAGATAAGATGGATAAAAGTAATCAAGTATTATGATTGTATAATTCTTTATCATCCTTGAAAAGAAAACAAAGTGATTGATGCATTGAGTCAGAAAAATAATGAAACATTAACTATTATACATTTAAAATGTAACCCTTTGGTTAATGATTTGATGAATTTGGTTTTAGAAGTTGTTGGTTTTAGAAATTCATCTATTTTGTTTTATGTGACAGTTCAATCATCTCTATTAGATAGAATTAAGAAAACATAGAAGGAAGAACATGAGTTATAGAAAAATGTGGAATTGGTTTAAAAGGGTAATTTTCCTAAATTTAATATTGATGAAGATTTTTTTGATATTTTGAAATAGATTATGTGTGATTTTTTATTCATAGTTTAAGAAATAGTTGTAATGTAAATATCATAGTTCTTTTTTTTTCAGTTTATCTTGGCAGCACAAAGATGTACAAAGACCTTCATGAGTATTATTGGTGGGATGAAATGAAAAGAGTTATTACTGAAGTTACTATGAATTGATTGAATTTTCAGCAGGTTAAAGAATAATAATAGTTTCTGAAGGGGATGATTATTCCTGTTCTAATTCCAAATTGGAATTTGGAATATATATATATATGGACTTCATAGTGGGATTACTGAATATTTCTTGATGTAACAATAAAATTTCGGTTATTGTTGATCGACTGACTAAATATTTTCATTTTATTCTTATTCAAGACACTCTATCTCTAGATCAATTTTCTAAATTTTATCATAACGATACAACCATGTTACATATATTTACACTATCCATTTTATCCAAACGTGATCCTAGGTTCACTTATAACTTTTGTAAAGTCATTCATAAGTTAACGGGTACTGAATTAAATTTCAGTATAAATTTTCATCCTCAATCAGTTGGACAGTCAGAAATAAAAAATTCAAACCCTAGAGGATGTGCTATGTTATTGTTCAATGTATTACTAGGGAAGTTGGGATCAATATATTTCTTTCTTTGAGTTTTCTTATAATAAAAGTTTTCATTCCAATATATAGATGGAACCATTTGAGGAATTATATATAAAGAAGTTTTGAACTCCAGGTTTTTTAGAAGATTTGGGGAAAAGAAGTTTATGAGACTAGAATTGGTAGAGGAAACATCATAGAAAGTGTAGTTTATTCAGATACAAATGAGAAAAGCCTGGTGTAGGTAGAAAATCTATACAGATAACCAGAGAAAGGATATTTATTTTGAGGTAGGTGATCACATCTTTCTCAAAAAAAATTCCTGGAAAAGTGTGATGTGTTTAAAAAAAAGGGAATGTTGAGTCCATAGTTCATCAGACCCTATGATAACCTAAGTAAAGTTTTCTCATTTTCCTATTGAGTGAATTTTACTCTAATTTTATCCCAAGTACACAATTTATTCATGTTTCAATGTTATGAAAGTTGTTATCACAACTAGGTTAAATACCCTGATGGGGAGTGGGTGAATTAGGGTATGAATGATTCAAACTAATACCCCTTAGGATTTTGTTTCTTAATTCAACAAAAACTCTTCTCCCCCTTTCCTATAAAAATGTATGAGGAGAAATTAAATCAAGTATGATACACAATAATATTTACTTGGTTCACCCTCACTGGGCTACATCCAGGGAGTATGAAACAACAATGTACCAATTATACCAAATCCATTAAGGCTCACTACTAAGAAAGGTGGTTCTGTATAGATCTCATATATACTAAGGCTCACTTCCTTTACAAGGTTTAGGGTCATCTCATTGCTTTACCAAGAATCCCTTTCTATGCCTCTTTCTATAGACCACAATGGGTGGAAAGGATTACCATCTTCCTCTTCTTTTTATCACTGCTCTTGGAAGGGATTAAAACACAGTTTATGGAATTGTAGTTCCCTAAATTATCTCTAGTGAATACATCCTAAGTTATATATATATATTCTCTATTGATGTTCCACTTTCATCTAACTAATGAATACAACTTTACCACAAATTTAATGGGTAATTCCTTTTGAATAACTTTTGTGACGCTCACTACCTTTACGAAGATCCTCTTTCACGAAGCTCATATAGCCTTCATGAAGCTCCTACCTTTAATGAAGCTCACTTAGCCTTCATGAAGCAAACCTCCTTAGTTAAGCTCAACTAGCCTTCAATAGGTTCTTTTATTTCTTGAATCTTAATTAGCCTTCATGAATTCACTTACTTTCGCAATGATCAGAAAATTCGGCTGGCTTTTATAGCCTTCATGAAATTATTCACATGAAACACCATAGAGAATCACCACGTGAATCACCTTCATGATTCCAAATCCTTAATATCTTTATTAATCCAAGATAGCTTTTCTAAAGGGGGTAGAGGCCTATTTATAAGCATTTACATTGATTCTAGAACCTTCTATCCACGTCAGTACCATTTCATAATGCTCCATAGTTTCCACTAGGATGATCCCTTTTTCAAAAAGCTCCACAAAAATTTACCATTGGTTATTCTTGTCTTAATTTTTGAGATTTATTCCAAAACCTTCTCACTATTGTAATTCTCCACTAGCGATTCTCCTCACCTTTTCTACTCGTAATGCTCATCGTTGTCATATAGATCACCATCGACTTTCTTTGATCATTCATAAAACACACTTTATGAATACCTTATTTATAAAATCATGCCTTGTGCATATATTCATAAGGAATTCTAGGAAATCCAATTTTCACAATTCTATTCAAATGCCAAATTTTGGACCCCAAAAATTTAGAAAGCACTGGGAAATGACATCACCTTATGTACGCAATTTTTTATACCACTTCTAGGGTATTCATTCCTTCATCCTGGATCTTTGTCAACATAACATGTCAATAATATCTCTGGATTTCCATAACATACCTTGGAAAGATAATTTTTTTTACCAAAAACAGTCAATTGAAAAATGATTCAACGTTACTTTGAGGCATTTTTCCCAAAAAATATCCATCTTATGTTTTGAGTCTAGAAGTTGTTCAGCTGGAATACAATATTTCTTATAAGGAACATCTAGTTCAGGTTCATGACCATAGAGATCAGGTGTTGTGGAATAATGGGATTCATCATGTTATGTTTTTGTGGAAAAACATTATGGTTAAAGAGGAAACATGAGAATATGAAAATTATATGAGGGAAAAATATCCCCACTTATTTGATAAGTGAATAAAATAGCAGGTATGAAATTTCCAAAAGGAGGGAAGGATGCAACATCCTATGAAAATAGAGAATAAGTATTTTTCATATTTATTAATTATATAGTAATTTTACATTAAATTTGATACTATTTTTGATAGCATACCAGAAACACAACAATGAGTTTCTATAAAATATTATGGTACACACAATAATGAGTTATAATGAAATATAATACACTATTAATATTATTATTTTAAGTGATAGTTTTCACCAAACAATTTTATCAGTGATAATGAATCGAAATAAAAACATTATTTTTACACATTTTTATTAAATGTGTTTAAATTTATCCAATAAATTTTATAGGCTCAAAATAAGATTAAATCCAATTTTAAGCGTAAAAAGAACTAATATTTTTAAAAGGTAGATTTATCCCCTTTTGATAGAGAACCCATTTTAAATATAATTTTTTACAATTTGATAATTTTTATATGAAAAATTAAACTTAATTTTTTAAATTTACATATCAAAATTTACATTGGTAAATTTTTTGGTATTTTTCTAAGAACATTCATATTTTGATGAATAATGAATAACACAAAATATTAGTTCAAAACTACCTTTTCACCAAATTTATTTATATAGTAAAATTATGTTTTTAATTTGTTTTAAAGTATAATTAAATAAATCTTTATCATTTATTACAATTTAGGTCATTGGAATAAATTTCACATTGAAATTGGATATAAAAACTCTCTGAACTTTTGAATGTTCTTACTTCAAAAACCTGTTTTATCGATCCATCAACAAGATTAATTTAAATTAATTTTATCCACTTATATGTTTTTAATTTTGATAAATGGATTAAATATTTAGAATCATAAGTTACCAATTTAGTAAATAGTTGAATTTAATTTTTGGAAAATATAAATATGAACTTTAGTAATTATTTTTATTACTAGGGTTAAGGGTAAATCAGTAAATTAAGGTTGAAAATAATATTATATGGTATTATAAAATTACCCTAAAACATGAAAAATTAAATTTGATGAGTTATTTTCGACCAAAATAATATTTTGACGAATTTTTTTGGGCTTTTGGAGCCATTTGGATGACTTTAAGACATTTATAGTAATTTTTCCAATGAAATGTCAATTTTGTCACACTCTCATTTTTAACAAGTAAAATATTTTTAATATGGGGTTATATAAGGGATTTGTTCGACTATAAATATTATTTATAAATATAAAATTTATATTTAAATTATGAAAATTCTTTTATAATTTTTAGAAAATAAATAATTAAATTAAATAGCGACACAATGATGATATAATAATTTCTTTATTAATAGATGAATGAAATAAATGATGTTAAAAATGTTAAAATAAATATAATTGGAATAAATAATTTTATACATGAATTTTAAGGATTATTTTGACATTTTAAAGATAATTTAATATAGTTTTTTCAAATATATCTAGTTGTTATTATATTTTTAAAAATTCAAATAATGAATAGTCAAAATTGACATTAATGATCTTTTAAAATAAATAAAATTTTATTAAATGATATAAAATTCAAAAAAATCTAAACTTCAGAAACATAATTGTGATAAGTCCAAAAATGTTATAAATGACTCATTTATTGGTTTTTCGGCATGTTTTGGAAATTATATTAACCCTTAAAATTGTAAATTACATGATAACACGATAAGAGTTAAAAGGGAAAAATAAGGGTTAAAACAAAAAGATATTACTAAAAAATAATAAAAACCTATATAATTTTACTTAGTTGAATTTATTTATTCCCATAATCACTATAAATTATATATAACTCAATTTTTATCCACTTGTAATATAAAATTAATTTATATTAATTTAATACTTTTACTAATTCTAAGAGTTCACCTCCATTCTCTTATAAAAGGGTACTACTTATTACAATTTCTTAACAAAATTGGTTTCAAAATTATCTGAATAAATAAATTCCTATAATCCATACACCCAAATTATAGAGACATTATTTTTGTAATAACACCCTCTTTTCAGTTGTTATGGTGATAATCAAAGGAAATCACCCAAAAAAGAGGTATTGTTTTTAATTAAGTATTTCTATTTTATTTCTTCTTCCAATTAATTCAAATATTATTCATCCATTATGATAAAATAAATATAGTATCCTCAATATAATGAAACATTATTATGTTAATATCATCACCTAAATACATCTTCACTTCCATAAAATGGGAAAATAATTAATCATTCTTTCGTATGTGTGAACTATCACCTCCACGAATCGATATAATTTTTTTCCCTTAAAATCTCTCAAGACTGGTTATTATGATGTAATTAATGTTTATATATGATATTTATGAAATATTTAAAATTATAATATAATAATATATCAATGATTTTCTTACCTTCCATGCACATATAAATGATAACGTCATTTGTGCGTATATTTGAAATATCACCTTTACAAAGCGATGCGATTCATTTTTTTATCACCACATCACATAGATGATATATATAAGTATATATAAATTTTTAATATTAAAATATTTATATTATGAAAATTTGGTAAATAGAAAATGATACTTACCTTCTTTCCAAAATGATCTTTGAGAAATAGAATCTTTACTCATGCATACGTACGACTTACCATCTCCATGATTATAACATTGTTCATTTTTCATAATAATACATTAATGGTTTGATTTAAAAGTATATTTTATATATAAAATTTATTATTATTTCATTAATATTATTCTGGATATGATGGAATTATTATCACTTTGAAAACTGACATCATATCAAATTAATTTTGGTATCAAGTACCGAATATCGGAAAAATTTCTATCATGAGAGTAAATTTTATAACATGATAAAAAGTGATATAAAAGGAATAATAAACTTTAATATGGTTTTAAATAATGTAAATAATTAACACAAGTTTATTATCCATGAATATAAAGACTGTACGTGATGAGCCAGACTCAATGTAAGGGACTTTCTTTTAAAAACCAATTTTAATGTTACACTTTTAGTTATTTTTAAAAAATATAAAAGGAATATTTTTTTAGCATATATAGCATGAAAATAATTTCTAAATTTTATGTTTCCTTATTGTTTTTATTCTTACTTTACAATTCTACAATTTTATTTTAAAAGAAATAGTTTTCATTCATGATTGTGCGATATTGTAAAAATGAAATGTAATTTCAATGTAAAAATGTTATTTTTTCTTTATGCTTGTTTTATGTGTTATGATTATGTTATGATTATTGGGAATTTTCTATGTCTATGGGTGGTTCCATAATAAATTAAAGGTGGTTTATCCCTTAATATATTTCCATTTGATTGGGTAATGAGACAAAATTAATTAGTAGTGTTTCTCCTAATATATTAATGGAGTTTACTATAGTGGGTATTCCAAATGTAATCATGAATGTTACTCCATATGTATCCATGATAGCTACTTCAAATGTAAGAGTTACATGGATTTTATTCCACAATTTACATATATTATTTATGCTTCCTATATATGTTTACTGGAATCTAATGATTTCATAAAGTAAGCAAAATAGATTTTTTTTACTTCGTGAAAATGTTTTCATGGGTTTTAAGTATTCAATGAATAAAGGATTATTTACTTATTTTATGTACATTATTTATATTTTTATATTAATTCCAAGTATTAAATTTTTTTTAGAGTATAAGGATGGGTAACAAAAAAAAGGTAGTCGAGTTGGATGTTATGAAGATTTGTTATGAAAAACAACTAATGTTTTATTTTTAAAAGTTTTATTTTGTAAAAAAGTGAATATTGAGTAGAAGTGTAAAATTTGTAATATTTTAGTTGTTATTTAATAGTTATGGACTAATTATCTAAAATTCTACACCTCAAAATATTATTAATGTAAAAAAATTAATTTTCTTGACAAAAATTCAATATTATGTAATGTTTAAGGGAATGAACTTATATTTAAACTTGAAAAACATCCATTATGATATATTTTAAATTATTCCATCATTATTTTAATACCCCACACCAGTTAGTGATTATGGGGATTTTGGTGTGTTAGGTTCCAAAGAGTTTAAACAAAGTTTGATTTAATTTTTTATTGGTAAATATAATGGGAGTTTATAGACGAGTTTTAAATGTTTAAAACAATATTTTTGAGATGAGTTCTTGAAAGTAAAATACCTAAAGTTTAATATCATATGTTGGGTAATAATATTGGCCTGAGTTGTGGAATAAGGAAGTGATAATAACCCTGTAGTAAGTTCAATGAGGTTTTGATAGTATTCTAGAGTCTTCTTTTAAAGGTTAAAATGGATATTTTTCTCTTTTTAAATAGGGACACACTTAGGGGTTCCTTGTTGGAGCATGAACATATATGGGGTGAGAATCAATCCCCTCCCTTACTTCCTAACCCCTTCCCCCTTTGATAGTGGTGGTAAAATAATTTTTTTAATGCTAAATGAGGAAAGTTCCTCTCCTCTCACAACCTTTTATTATTCCTCTTACTCTCCTTTTTTATTTACATGAAGGTTAATAGGGTTTCAATGCTGATTAAACCAGATCATAGAAGAATAATACTGGGATGAGAGGGATTTTGTTCATGATGGTTATAGAAGGATTTAAGAGGATGAATATATGAGATTTCACACTATTTCTCTATAGTTAATATAATGCACTAATTATTTTTTATTTTTCAAGGGTGTTTTTTTAATATCAGGTGTTAGGGATTTTGATGGAAGTTGGTTTATGGATGTTTCATGAGTGATATATATCATGTTGGATATAATGTTAACACTACACCAGCGATGGGATTTTCCATGAATATTCCTATATGAAATATAATTTTTTGGTTGTAACAAAAAATTATAAATGTGTTATAATTAATTATCATTGTTTTTTGATGGAGTTAGTGCCTTGTGTGGATAGATGATAGTTAATTTTGTTTTTTAAAACTTTGGTGATGGTGGCCAAGAAATTTTTAAAGAGGGTAACTTCATGGATAAGGTAAGTGTAACATAGTATTACCACTTTATATATAGTTGTATATAATTTTTGGAATGTAAGTGTGGATAGGTAGGTGAGAGATACGTGAGAGGTAAATGTGAGTGGTCTTCAATATGTGAGGCACGAGTAGGAGTTTATTGTGACTCTTAGAGATCCTTAGAGGTTACAAATCTATTAATTATACATAAAATAAATTTATCTTATAGTTGAGTCATGGTTATAAGGTGGATGATCCAAGAGGGGTTTCCTTCCTCTGATATATGAATTTAATGACATATGAGGGTCATTTAGTGGTTTGGGGTGATCAACCAGGGAAGCGGATATGGGTAAGTATATATTCAATGTTATCATATGGTTTATAGGAGATACAAGCTTGAGAAGGTATGGGGGAAAGTTCTAAGATAGAACTAGAGGAGGTACCCTATCTATTTAGTGATGTTTTGAGATGAATAGATCATTTTAAGACCCTAAAACATGGTGTTTTAAGTATTTGGAAACTAGTGTCCATCAAACATTGGTATTTTTTAGAAAAATTTGGGAATTTAATCATGAGTTGCGTCTTAGTCTTAATCAAACAATGTGATCCTTCTATGAAATTTCGGAGTATTCATTTGGAATGGAAACTCACATGTTGGTTATGATAGGTGATTAATTAACCATTATGATAAGATTTTGATTTTTAAAATGAAAATATAGTGTGGCCCTTGTGAGATTGGTAGTTCTATCAGATCTTAATCCTTTCCAAGAGAGGTCAAGATAGATGTATGTTTTCTAAGTGTATAATATCAAGGATTTGGATAACATGTCATGGAATTTGGTTGGTGGGAATAACGCCTATGGCGAGAAAAAATTCATGATTTTTATGATATATAATGAGTCTCCAATGATATAGTGAGAAATTATGGAATCCCGCCTTTTTATTACATAACGTTTCATTACATTTTACAAATTGAGGATCTTTAAAGTCTAGTGTCTTGGAAATCAGGAACATAAAACATGAAAACAAAAAACATTAATATAGTCCACTTTTATGGCTTCATCATAATTTCTTCCCAAGAAAAATTATTTAATCTCATAACTTGGAGACATACATAAAAGTAATGGGTGAGAAGAAGGCCCAATAAGGAAAACAAGGGAATCCGTTTACTTGTGAAATCAATAAGAACTTGATAAAAAACATAAAGACCTGAAAAAATGAAGTCGATTCATTTCATAATGAAAATAAATTGAATCATAACATGAACATGTGTATAAAAAATTTAATTTATACACTCATGAACATATCACCATGTTTCATCCCTAAGGTGTCATAAAAATCACCATAGTTATTCACTAAGGCATCGTGAAACATGACATCTCTAGAGATTAATTATTTACCCAAAGTATTAGATTGATATTAGGGAACACCATTAATATGTATTTATTTTCATGTGATACACATATATAATAATCATATATCTCATTAATAACCCAAAGAAAGTAAAATAAATGGGTTTCACTTCAAAATCGTGACGTTTTAAAAGTGTTTAAAAATAAGATCATTATGTCATTTATAACCCATGGCAAAGAATGAGGGTTATATGTATGTTAATTCTAGAAACAAGAATATAATTTTATGTATTGATTAATACCCTTGTAAATGAAAATATACTTGGGTATCCACATAAATAAAACAAGAGAATTTCGTGATAAAAAAAGAGAGATTTTGAGACGAAAATTCTGCAGCATAACGACTACATAACATCATTTTAGAAAACATTAAAAATAGAGGAGACAAGGGTAAAACACCCATAAATAATTCATAATACAGTATGGGTACATAATAATATAATGTTATGGATATTTTAATGACATACCACATAAAAAGGAAACATGAAAGAAAAGAGAAGATGCTATTTCTTTTATGAAAAATTTGGCAGCCTAACGACGTCGCTTAAAAATTCAGAAAATAAATTTAGAAGAGAGGAAAGGGTATCTAATAATTTTTCAATGAAATTTACAGTAATAATAATATATAATAATATACCCCAAAATAAGAATATGGAAACTATAATGCATAAAAATAAATTAAATCATGACTAAAAAGAGAAGGGTGAAAGAATACCATACCTTGAAGAGTAACTTCGAAAGCATAATGTTTGGGAACTTGGGGGCATGAGGGAACCCTAGGAAAACTACTTGGGAGGTAAAAATACTATAACATCATTGAGAAGTATTTTATAATTAAATGAATGAGTGAATGGCTTAGTATTTATAGGAAAAGTGAGGGAATATTTAATTAATTTCCAAGGAACACCTCATCGGAGGTATTTGCAAAACCATGGGCTTGACTATGGTATTTTCCCATGGTACTGGCCACTTGGGACACCTGATAGCATATATTACTATTCAAAAGTCTATCAGAATTATAACATCATTATTACATCAGTAATGATGTCATTAAACACCTGAAACTCAAAACTGTATTTTCACTATTCAGCAAAAAACAAAAGAATTTATAAAAATCTCAAAAATTCACCCTAACCGAATATCGATGATCTTAATTAAAAAATGAAATCCATTTTATAAAAAAAAATCTATAAATATTTTTAATTTAATTTTTAAATAAATCATTATTTATTTAAAAAAACAACTTGAAAACTATTACTTATTTTGTAATACCTTGAAAATCTAGTCAAGGTCCCATAAAAGTATCCTATAACCATAAGAAAATAAAGTAACAATTTATGATTACATTTTATGAAAATAAATTTCATTTTAAATCCCTAAATTAATTATAAAATTGTAAATAAAATATTTATAACCTACAAAAATAACAAAACTAATATTATCATCATTTTTTCCACTTTTAAAATGTCTAAATTTTATTTATACAATAATAGGTGAAGTTTCTATTTTTTTGGCCAATTTACTATTCATTACTATTCATAAGGGTATGTTACTATTCATACATTACTATTTAATAACAATCAAGTTGATCATATTATACTCTCAATATCTTACTGATCACAACTATAGAAGACCATTTTTTTTGAAAATCATTTCACATTATTAATTATTTAGAGTTTACATTTATATTTTAAAATACCCTTTTCCAATATTCAACAATGATATTCATCCTATATTTATTTGGGCATTTGAAAATCACAAATTTTACCATAATAAGAAATAAAAATTTTATTTGTACCAAGGGATTACAAAAATTATCTAAGGCCTCATTACATAGCCCCTTATAACACATGTATAGGACCTAAGTGTAAGGTGTACTATGGTGATAGAATCTTGGGGCAGCTTGGACAACATTGGGGAGTGGTGATTTCTATCATCTTGAACTACTCTCTTAGGTGATTTAATTCAAGCTTCACATGTTTAAGCTTAGCTTGGGATTGGTCTAGAGAAAAGCCAAGAGATGTTATATCCTTCCCAAACTGTGATAGATGGGCTTCGTACGACCTGAGTCTACTGGATGAGACCATCAACTCTTTTTTCTATATTAACCATGATAACTTGTATTTATAAACAATAATTGTAACTTTAAGAGAATAGTATCCAATCTTCATATTGACCAATAGTCATATAATAGTCGAAACCCAATGGTATCACTTCATTAATTAAAGGATATAGTTTTGTGGAGTATAGAATAAAATAACACACAAATTTAGGGAAAAAATATTATTCAATACTTTGGGTCGTTACATTCTTCCCCCTTAATAAATTTCTTCCCCAAAATTTTAACTCGTACCGTAAAAAGAGAAAAGGTGTGGGTTATTTTGTTTCATAGACTCCTCTAGTTCCCACGTGACTTCTTTACATCTGTGGTTCATCTCTAACACTTTAACAAGGTGGGTAGTCTTGTTGAATAGAACATTGTCTCTATGATCCAAGATCTCCACTGGCTTCTCCTCATAAGAGAGGTCATGTTCCAATTGTATCACCTATTGATTTGGTACATGTCAAGGGTTAGGTATGTACTTATTTAAGAGGGATACGTGGAAGATATCATGAACTTGTGCTCGATTTGGAGAAAGTGAAAGACGATGTGCCACTAAACCTACGCAATCAAGGATTTAATAGGGGCCATTGTACCTAGGAATAAGCTTCCCTTTTTTCCCAAACCTCATGACTCTATTACAAGGTGTAATTCGAAGAAAGAATTTTTCACCAACATCGAACTCCAAGTCCCTTTAATGGTGGTTGACACAGCTCTTTTTCCGACTCTGAGCAGCATTAATGTGTTGTTAGATGGCATGAAGTTTTTCTCTCATCTCTTGCACAAGATTAGGGACAAGAAGCTTTGTCTCACTAGAATCATACCAATAAGTAGGAGTTATACATCGCTTAACATATAGAGCTTCATAGGGTTCCATTTGAATGCTCGAGTGGAAGATGTTGTTGTAAGAGAACTCAACTAAATGGGGATGTTGATCCCATCCACCTTTAAATTCCATTGATCATGTCCTCAGCATATCTTCAAGTGTTTGAATTGTCTATTCAGATTGGATATTAGTTTGTGGGTGATAGGCTATACTAAAATTCATTTCATTACTCAGAGCATGTTAAATAATTCTCCAGAATTTTGATGTGAACCTTGGATCACGATTTGATATGATAGAAAGTAGAACTCCATGCACCCTTACCACTTCCTTCATGTAAATTTTGGAAAGCTAATCAAGATAGAAATATTCCTAAATAGATATAAAATAATAAGTCCTAGTGATATGGTCTATAATAACCCATATCATATTGTTTCCTTTGGACGTTCTTGGGAGACTAGTGATAATGTCCACAGTGAAATTGTCCCACTTCCATGTGGGTAAGGGTAGTGGTTGCAATACCCCTTTAAGAAGTTGTAACTCTGCCTTCACTTGCTGACATACCAGGAACCTTGAAGTGTAGTCAACAATATCCCTTTTCATAATATACCACCAATAATGATCACGAAGGTCCCTATACATTTTTGTGCTTCCAGGATGTATAAAGAAAGTAGAGCTATGATCTTCATCCATCAGATCATTATTTATTTCTGGAATAGATGGAACACATGGTCTTGTACAAAATTTTAGTACACTTTCTTGATCAATATTGAACTCAAGAAACATCCCATCCATCAAAGCCTCAAACTTATTCTCTAACAAAGGATCTTCTTTCTGATCTTTCTTGATCTTCTCTAGTAATGACTATTGAGAAATCATTTGTGTTAGGGTTGATGATGTCCCTTCCCTTATAATTACCATGTCCAGCTTTACTAGATCATTGATAAAAGGATCTCTTTGAATCCTCATCATGGAATGAACAACTGGGTCTTTCTTACTTAATGCATTAGCGAATTTTTTTCTCATCTGGGATGATAATGAATTTAACAATAATAGTCATTGAGAAGTTCCAACCATCTCCTCTGTCTCATGTTAAATTCCTTTTGAGTGAAAATATACTTCAAACTTTGGTGGTTGTGTATATATCACATTTCTCCCCATAAAGTTAGAGCCTTCATATATTCAGATTAAAAACGACCGCAGCCAGCTCTAGATCATACGTAGGATAGTTATACTCATGAGTCTTCAATTGTAGATATGAATCACTAAAAATAACGAATCCTTCTCCACTTGAGGGAAGAGTTAACAAGGGTGCAATAACCAATATCTTCTTCAGCTCTTGGAATCTTTCCTCACACTCCTTTGTCCAGATGTACTTGAACCCTTTTCTAGTTAACTTGGTTAGTGGATTAGAAAGTTGTGAAAAGTTTTTCACAAACCTTCTATAATATCCCAAAAATCCAAGGAAACTATGAATATCTGTTATAGTTGTAGGCTGATGCCACTCCTCCATAACTTTTGTCTTTTCAGGGTCAATTGTGATTCCTTCACTGGTAACAATGTTCCCCAAGAAAGCAACTTATTGTAAATAGAATTAAAATTTTCTAAACTTCCCAAAAAGCATCTCCCTCCATAGAGTTCTATAAATAACCCTTAGATGATCCTCATGTTCCTCATGACTTTTGTAATATATCATAATATCATCAATAAAAACTACCAAAATGTTATCAAGGTAGTCCTTAAAGATTATATTCATCAAATCCATAAAAATAACAGGTGAATTAGTTAGTCCGAAGGGCATAACAACAAACTCATAAATCTCATATCTTGATCAGAAGGTAGTTTTTGGAATATATTATTTCTTCTCCATTAACTGATAATAACCAGATCAGAGATCAATCTTAGAGAATAATTGAGCCCCATGAAGTTGGTCAAATAAGTCATCAATTCTTGGAAGAGGGTATTTTTTCGTCACTGTGATCTCATTCAGTTCTCTATAATCGATGCATAGCTATATTTATCCATCCTTCTTATTCACAAAGAAAACAAGTGCTCCCCAAGGATACAAACTTGGTTGGATAAAACCCTTCTCTGAATGATCTTGGAGTCAATTCTTTAACTCCTCAAGCTACAAATTTTCCATCCTATACGGGGTCTTTGATATAGGATGGGATCCTGGTATGAGTTCAATGGAGAACTCTTCCTCTCTTTCTGGGGGAGGTCCAGGTAAATCCTTATGAAATACATCAACGCATTCCTAGATGATGTTGAAATTTTCTATCTTCAAATGTCATTTCCTTCTTCTTCTTCACTGATCAAATCCATAAATAAAGATATAGGAGGTTATTATAGACAAATATCTGGTTGATATATCTATCCTTGGAAGATAACTATCGGTTTTCCATTCAAGACTACTGAGATTTCCTTACTTCTGCATTTGATCTTAGCATTATACATTGACAGACAGTCTATCCCCAGTATAATGTTGAATTCCAGCATGGGAATGACTAATAGATTTGTGATAAGAATGTGCTCACTAAAGTAAATACTAGTGTTTCTAAACATTGACGATGCTTGGATAATCCCACTTAGAGTCTTGACTGATAACTCTACTTTTAGAAAATTGGGGGTTGATTCTAAATTTATTGAAAACATGGAGGAAATAAAGGAATGTGCCGAACCAAAATCAAAGAATGTACTTGCTAGCTTTGAGAGAACTACAAGAGTACCTACCACCACATCATTTGGCACTTCAACTTCAGCCATTGTGATTGCAAAAGTACGACCATGTTCCCTTAGATGTTGTTGAGGCTGATGGTGATTCCCATTCACTGCCATCAGATTTGGACTGTGATTGGAAAAGTGCCCTAGTTTTCCATTGATATAGCATTGGACAATGGGTAGGTATTGTACCATATTCCATTTCTCGTTAGATTTGGGAAGTTGTGTCTTTACCTCACTACGACAATTTCTCACAATGTGGCCAACTCTTCCACACTTGTAACACTTCCCACTCATGAGCAGGTAGTTCCCTGAATGCTTCTTCCCACATTTGTTACATGTTGTACGTTTTAATTTATTGACTCTTATTCCCTGATCGAAGATCCTCCCTAATCTTGTCACTATCGATCTTTTATTGTCATTGGATTTAGGAGACCATTGGGTCTCACCAAACTCCAGTTCTACTTTCATCTCACTTCGTGAAATCTCCTCATAGATATCATAATCTCTATTGGCTAGATTCTTCCTTAGATGAGGTCTCAGTCCACTGATGAATCTACCAACCTTACCATTTGGATCCATGACAAAGATATAGGTGCAAAATGAAAGCCTTGTTAATTTCACCTCATAGCTTCCCACATATTCATTCTCCTTCTTCTTTAGCTTTAGAAACTCCTTCTCCATTCTGGTTCTCGACGATAGAGGGGAATACTTGTTGAAGAATATCCCTCTAAACTGTTCCCACTCCATAGCTTCAACTTCCACTCTTGTCCTGGTGTTTTTAATCAGTTCCCACCACTGATCAAATTCTCCCTCTAAGCGATAAATATCCAAGGTGACCTTATCTTGTTCATAACAAAAAATCATAGAAAAGATCTCCTCGATTGAGATGAACCCTTGTTCAGAAATCAGTGGGATGGTAGATCCACTGAATTTTTGTGGTTTTTAACACATAGAGTATTCAACATGAAGTTTTTCCCTTTGTGGTGAGGTCAATCTCTCATCTTGATTCAAGTTATTTCCCATAACACGAGTTAGTTGGTTCATCATTCGCATGAAAGTTTCCATTTCCTCTTCCATCGGAGGTCCTCCAGTGCATGGTCCATTACGGTCACCATTTTCATAGTTCATCCTATTTACCACCATTTTTTAATTGAATAAAACCTCAGTGAGAAACTTATATGATTTACAAATTGTTTAACTGTAAATTATTTTATGTCTTTCATGATTTGAAGAATTACATTTCTCTATAAATCCTTCATAATGATTCATAAAAAGAATATGATTAACCAAACATATCCCCTAATATTGTCATAACCAAGAGTGCAAAAATGCCCCTTTTTGTGTAACAGGATACCTCGGGTCAAGCCCGAAACTCCTTGTCAGAGTTCTCACTCCTAGGTACATCTGTGCTAGATCGCCCTCTATCCGCTCGTATCTAGACATAGATGTATTTACTTGATAAACCAATTACTCCATACTCACAAAAATAACATGAAGTTTTACTATACACAAAATTTTCTATAGGGTTATTCCTAAAGTTTTCATAGCCTAATTTCCATAAATAATTAAACTATCCTTTGATACCAACTATGTCATCCCACCTTTTTATTACATAACTTTTCATTCCATTTTACAAAGAGAGGATCTTTAATGTCTAGTGTCTTAGAAATTAAGAGCATAAAACATGAAAACATAAAAAATTCTTCTAATCCACTTGTAGGGATTCATAATATTTTCTTCCTATGTAAAATTATTTAATCACATAATGTGGATACATACATTAAAGGAAAGGGTGAGCAGAAGGCCCAGTAAGGAAAACAGGGGAATCAGTTTACTTGTGAAATCAATAAGAACTTGATAAAAAACATAAAGACATGAGAAATGGAAGTATATTAATTTGATAATGAAAATAACATGAATCATAACTTGAATATGTGTCTAAAACATTTAATTTAGACATTCATGAACATATCATCAAGGTACATCCCCAAGGTGTCATAACAATTACCAAGGTTATTTACCAAGTTATCGCGAAACTCGTCAACTCTAGAGATTAAGTATTTACCCAATGAATTGTAGCTCTATCTAGGAACACCATTAATATTTATTTATTATCATGTGATCTAAATAGATCATAATCATACATCTTATAAATAACCCAAATAGAGTAAAAGAAATGGGTTTCACTTCAATATCACGACATTTTAAAAGTGCTTAAAAATAAAATCATTATGTCACTTATAACCCATGGAAGGGAATTAGGGATATATGTATGTATATTATAGAATCAAGAATATAGTTTTATGTATTGATTAATACCCCTATAAATGAATAAATACTTGGGTTTCCACATAAATAATATAGGAGAATTTTTTTGAGAAAAAGAGAGAGATTTTGAGATGAAAATTCTGCAGCATAATGACTACATAACATCATTTTAGAAAACATTAAAAAGATAGGGGAAAAGGGTCAAAAACTCATAAATAATTCATAATACAGTATGGGTAAATAATAATATCATGGTATGGATATTTTAATGACATACCACATTAAAAAGAAACATGAAAAAAAGAATCTGTTATTTCTTTTACGAAAAATTCGGCAGCATAACAACGTCGCTTAAAAATACAAAAAATAATTTTATGAGAGCCTAATGGGTATCCCATCATTTTGAAATTAAATTTATAGTAATAATAACATATATTAACATACCCCCACATAATAATATGGAAAATAGGAGAGAAAACAAAAAGGAAATCATGACTAAAAAGTGGATGGTGAAAGAATCACTTTCCTTGAAGAGTAACTTCGAAATCTTGAAGGTTGGGGCCTTGGGGGATTGAGGGAACCTTGGAAGGAATTTTTGGGAGGTAAAAAGTCTATAATTTTATTGAGGAGAATTTTTCAATGAAACAAATGAGGGAATGTCATGGTATTAATAGGAAAAGTGAGGTAATATTTAATTAATTTCTAAGGGACACCTCATCGGTTGTATTTCCAAAACCATGGGCATGCCCATGGAATTTTCCCATGGTATTTGACACTTGGTACACCTAATAGAATATATTACTATTAAAAAGTATACCATAATTATTAAATCACTATTAAATCATTAATGATGTCATTAAACACCCGAAACTCAATACTGTATTTTCACTATTCACAGAAAAGCATAACATTTTATAAAAATCTCATAAATTCACCCTAACTTAATATTGATGCTCCAAATTCAAAACTGAACACAATTTTATGAAAATAATTTCATAAATATTTTTAATTTCATTTTTAATTAAAATAATTATTTATTCAAAAAACAAATCTAAAACTATTACTTATTTTGTAAAACCTTAAAAAGGTAATCAAGGCCCCATTAAATTACCATATAACCATAAGAAAATAAATTAACAATTTATGATTAAATTTTATTAAAATAAATTTTCATTTTAAATTATTAAATTAATTATAAAATTGTAAATAAAATATTTATGTCCAACAAAAATAACAAAACTTATACTATGATCGTTTTTTCACTTTTAAGATGTCTAAATAGTATTTATACATTCATGAGTGAAGTTTATATTTTTTGGCCGATTTACTATTCATTAATATTCATAAGGGTATGTTACTATTCATACAATACTATTTAATAAAAATCAAGAAGATCTTATTAGACTCTATATTTCTTACTGATCGCAACCGTAGAAGACCATTTTTTAAAATCATTTCACATTATTAATTATTTAAAGTTTACATTAATATTTTAAAATACCCTTTTTCCAAAATTCATCAACAAAATTCATCCTCTATTTATCCGGACATTTGAAAATCACAAATTTTACCATAATAAGAAATAACAATTTTATTTATACCAATGGATTACAAAAAAGTATCTAAGGCCTCATTACATAGCCCCTTATAACACCTACATGGGGCCTAAGTGTAAGCTATTCTATGGCAATAGAATCCTGGGGAATCTTAGACAACATTTCCTGACTGGTGATTTCTATCAGCTTGAACTTCTCCTTTCAGTTATTTTGTTCAAGCTTCACATGTTGAAGCTCAGCTTGGACTTGGTCCAGAGAAAATCCCAAAGATGATACCTCCTTCCGAAGCTCTGAAAGATGGGTTTCATACGGCTCGAGTCTATTGGATGAGGCAAACAACTCCTGTTTCTATATTAACCAAGATCACTTGTATTTATAAACAATAATTGTAACGTTAAGAGTTTAGTTTCCAATAGTCATATTGACCGACGATCATATAATAGTCAAAACCCAACAGTATCAAATCATTAATTAAATGATATAGTTTTTTGGAGTATAAAATAAAATAACACACAAATTTAGGAAATAAATATTATTCAAAAGTTTGGTTCATTTCACTAATCATTCACTTCTTTGGGTTTCACTTGTAGTGATTGATAAACCCCCATTGATGTAGGGTTTATGATAATTTTTCCAATTTAATTTGATTTAGTTAGATACCTTACTTCCTATTGTGTGGTTATGCATATTTCATTATGAAATTGTAATGTGGTGGTGTATTATCAACTTGAGCATTGTGTGTTGGTGATTGATCGTTTTCCATGAGAATAGACTTAGTGATTGTTTATTCACATTGAGGAAGGGTTGTGTGATGCCTCATTAACCTAGAGATGATCATCCACATTGACATTGAGTGGTGATTCCTCATTCAGTTATTATATATTATTCACCATGTAACTATGTGGTAGTATATCATCCACCTGGAAAGTTGTTTTATGGTGATACATCAATCACCCAATGATACATCATTCACCCCATCATTGTAGTTTTTTGATATATCATTCAAACATTTATACATCATTCTAACTTTATTTTAGTTTAGTGATATATCATTAGATATGGAAAGTGTGATGGTGGTTCTTTATCAACCAAGAAATTTATATTAGTTGTGTATCATCCTTTTGGTTCCAAGTGATTGGTGTTGTCACTAGGTGGGGTGGGGGGGTGAATCATGGTGACATGTTTTACTATACTCTATTATATTTAAAATTTATCTTTTTAAACTACCCTCTCA
This sequence comes from Viscum album, assembly GCA_963277665.1. Taxonomy (NCBI): domain Eukaryota; kingdom Viridiplantae; phylum Streptophyta; class Magnoliopsida; order Santalales; family Viscaceae; genus Viscum; species Viscum album. The sequence continues at coordinate 1,913,982,465 of OY728127.1, forward strand.
ACATTAGAACTACAATTACTTTTTATGATATAAATTGATCCAATTATGTTTTCCCTAGTAAACAATACCATATTAAATATAGAAAGTAATTTAAATGGGTGCACACAGTCTTTTACATGGTTTACCCCAGAAGTGGGTTACTAACTTTTTATTGTGTCAGTGTCAAGTTTGATACATAGATTATCTATTAATATCAAGAGTCAATAAATTTTTTATGGGGAGGTATCATCCTATAACCAAATGATATATCTTCAAAAATGTGTACAAACAATATATCTATTTTGTTCATTATACTCTCCCTCACCAATTTACAGAGTTCCCTCTACCTCTAAGAAAGATCACCAAACTTTTCTAGTATTTAAATGTATCAGGTGATCTAATTTTTCTCCATTACTTCTGTATTTGACAACTGTAATCTACTAATATATATGAAAATTATTCTCTCTTGATAACTAGAAAATATAATCTTATATAGAATATGGATTATTGGTGTTCCTAAAACCCTGAGCCTCCCATGATCTTCAAAACCATGTCGTTACTTAATTTTAATGTCTCTATATAATAGATGAAAAACTTTAGTGAATGTAGGTATCTTCCTCAACTCTTATTCTTCTTCCTTTTGAACCATCTTTTATTATATAGATACCATAGGATAAGTGCTGAATCTTACTTCTAATTCTTATATACTTGTTCTTCTTCCACCTTGATTCACTGGATCATCTGTCAAATTATTATCGTATTCTTCCTCTTCTATGATACATGGAAAGTTATTATTCAAAAATATAGTATCAAATTCATTTTTTTATTTCTTTTCAATACTAAAGATATTTAAAAATAAAAATAGTATCATTTATGTTCAATACATCATATTCTCTTTATTAAACTTATTTTTTATAATCTATAATCTCAATAATATATTTACCATATTTTAAATATGGAAATCACATATAAATTGGAACCGTGATCTACTCAAAACTGAATCATATGTTATTCTATCATATCTCCATTGGTATTCGATTAATACCTTTAGTCTCATTTAAACTTAATTTATCTAAGTTGAATAAATTTAAATTTCATTAGTCATGATACTTTTGATTATTATTCTGAAAAAATTCTTGGAAAATTAAAAAATGAGTAATCACCCCAACTTTATAAAAATATACATCACAAAAGTTATGGCATGGCTCTTTAATTCTTGGTGTGAAAATATATATAATTATAATATCATATTGAACTTGTATTTTATAAATTGAATCATGAAATAATTTCTTATATATAGTTTTTATATTATATTATCATTCCTCATCATGAATCATAATCTCATTTGTGATGTTTATTTCACTAAATATAAGTTTTTTTCATTGTTTAATTTATTTTCTTCTTCTCTAATAATGTCACTTTTCCCAAATGAAAAAAATTCCAAGTAAGAAATATAATTTCTTATGTATCACTAAGTGTGAAATAATTATATTATGTATTGTGTAATTTTTTTTACTTTTACAAATTTCTAAAATGTTCAATGATAAATATATTATGTATTCTTTTCAACATATTATGAATATATGAAAGGTTTTTCGCTGTAACATCCCAGTATTTTAATTTGAATTATCCTTTATAATAAATATAATTTTGGATAGATTATTTCATATGAAACACCAAACTAAAAAAATAATGATTCATTTTATTGAGGTTTATGATATAATATAATAAAAAAAATTAATAAATTATGAGAATAAAATATGAAACATCTTAAAGAAAAGTAAAAGTGGAAGAAAAGTGAATTTATAAAAAAGTACCACAAACATTTACTCTTGATTCTTATAATTTTTCATGAAGATCATAATCGAGACCAAAAATATATAAATAAGACTATGTTATAGAACTGTTTTTTTTCAAGTTGTTAGAGAAGTAAATGAATAAGATAAATTATTTTAGTGATATATTCAAGGTTATATATTGGAGTAGAATCTAACTGTTAAAAATATGGTCATTGGAAATTCAATGATTAGAAATATTTTCATTTACAATAGAGCCATTGGATATATGATCGGTTAAAATATAGTTATTAGATATATCTTATGGGTAGTTTTGTAATTGAAAATAATACAATTCAAAATCAATATTACAATTCATCAATGGGATAAAATGATAACAATTAATAAAATTATATTTTTATGTGTCACATATTATTATTATTAGTAGATAATTATTTTAATCATTTATAGAATAAAAAAGAAATATTTTAATACTAATGTATTGATAAAATTAAATGGTGATAATTTGAATAATATAATTTAATATGATGCAGTAAAAATTATATAACAACAGAAAATGATATTTTTTAAAGAACATGTTTTTAAGTATTTCAATTTTATCTAAATAAGTTAATTGATCAATTTGATATTATGAATATACTATAATTTTTCTAATTATAAAATATATATTAAGACTCATTTAATAGGTAATTTATATGAAATATTATTAGGAACATGTATAGTTTAAGAAGTTATTTTTTAAACAGTTTTGTATATATTTTATGTTTTCATTTAAAAGATAATTATCCAATATTTAGAAATTAATTTAGAATAAATGGATTAAAAAAATTAGTTATCACATTGAAATTATTTAATGAGTTTAATTACATTTTTAATCATAAAAAATAAGTCATTGAGGTAAAAATTGAGTTGTCACGGTAAAGGTAAAACAAGATGAAAAGGGTTAAAACAATGTCATAAAAACTCAAAATATCACAAAAACTACCTCTAAAACTGTATATGTGGGATTGATTGACCAAAAATTATGTTACATACTTTATTTTCCCTTTGGATCCACTTTCCTTTGTTTAAAATGACTTTTCTTTTAGAATAAGTAATAAGTATTATAAAAATGCCACTTCTCTCACCTATAAAAGGACCCCTTCACCACCCCACTCATCATCACATGTTTTTCCTCCTATCATGAACTAAATATACACATATACATCCCAAAAACTCCTAAGAACATCTTATATGTTATTATTTAATCACAATACCACCCTTTAATGGCTTAATAAAATTTGTAATGGAGTTCTCATAAGGAGTAAGGTGAAAACTCCCAATCACTCCTTTTCATTTACATTCCATTAAGTATTATTATTATTGATAAATGTAAATTAATACATTATAATATAATTAAATAAATATAATTATCATTTGATAACATTACCAGGATCATTGAAAACCCATTATATACCTTCCTCTCATTCATTAGAAAATGAAAACATAGACCATGTTTTGTGTGGACTATGCCACCATGGATGGAATATTTCATTTTTAATCATGACCTTATTTTGATGGTTCTCAGAATTTATTTCATGAATATATATAAAATTAAAATTTAATATATTTCATGAAAATAATTCTATAAGGATGGTAAAAATTAATGACTGTTATTAAGTAATCTATTTTCATTGGTAAATTATATGTAACAAGATCGCCATGGATTCCTTTCTCATAAAAAATACCGATAATATCCATCAAATTAAAACAAGGATATAAATCATTGAAAATGATGATTTCAAGACCATTTATAATATGTTAATTTTTAAATTGGGGTAAAACAATTGGGTCCTATATCGTTATTATGAAACATGTATAAAATAAAGGAAATTACTAACATCCGATGATAAAAATAAACATTAACTAAAAAGTATATGTGTAGTGAATAATTAAAAATGAATAATATAAAATGTAATATATCTTAATAAGGTCCAAAAATGATTTATTAATATTTTTATTTTTGTTATATAGGATGTTAAAGATCTTTCGTGGGATTTTGGAGTAAAAGTTAAGGGTTTCTTGTCTCGACTTTCTTCCTTTGATATATATTCCATAATCCCCACTGGTTTATTTTTTACATCACACACACACACACATATATATATATATATTAACACATGGATTCACTTTAACATAATTTTAATTAAATAAAATTTATTTAAAAATCTATCAAAATTTCACTATTTCAAGGGATTTCAATTTGAATTCTAGTAAAGCTGTAAAGGTTTTCTTTTTATTTTCACTTATAATTTGAGATTTTTATGATTAAATTTCTATCTAAAAAAATTGTATTGTTTTTTCTAAAATATCCTCTTTTTTTTCTCATATTTTTGGTAATTATTTTTACATTTTACCTACCATTTCACTTCCCCATTAGTTCGTAATTCACTCAAAGTGATTCTTGTAAGAGAAATTGACTTCATCTATTCTTTTCAACCATGAATATTTTCCATCTATTTCTATAACTTATTTTTTTTTATGTTGTAATATCTTATTATATAATTTTTTAATTTATTTTTCAATGGAAATCAATTTATTTTAAAAATTAATTTTATTTTATTTTTTTATAGCATATTCACTTTCTACAAACTTTGACCTTCTTTGCACAATGTAAATGGAATATTCACTTTCATTTTTTGTCTAATGTATTTTCCCACTACATTCATTGGTTTTATTTAATAAATTCTACTCAATGATTTTTTTTGTAATGAAATTTATAATACTTTTATTTTAATTTTTTTAAGAGTTATTAAAAATAAAAATAGTATTTCATCTTCTTTATCCAAGTAAATTTTAATACTCTTATGAAATTGTTTTTCATATATGTCATTATCCTTAATTTTTCTTATGCTATAATGGAAATATCCTCTAATGAAATCATCAAATTTTTTTCTCTATATGGATTATGATGATGTTTTATGTTGTATTCATTAAACCATATCTTTATAGATGTTAATTAACCTATTATAGAATTATCAATGCTTCTATGTTTGTGTTGTACATATATGTATGGTTTTACATTATGTGATTGTTGGGTCCTATATAACCCTCCAATGTATTGAGTAATGATTTATATCTCAGGATATTATATGTTCTTGTGTAACAATATACAATTTTAAAAATTATATTTTATTTTTGAATGAATAAATATCTTATTAAAAAATGTAGTTATAGAAATCACATTCACTGCATTTCATTTTTTTATTTAGAACCATTATAAAATATAGAAATAATTTTTTTATCAAACATAAATTACCATTAAAATCATAATTTTTGATAATATAGTTATTCTATAATGATTTTTAAAATCAATATATATTTATGGTTATGATAAAGTCTAATTTACATAGACAGAAGAAGTGATGACCTTGACTTGTAGGATCACATCCAATGAATCCCATTTATTGAAGATTATGAGGAAGATTGAATCACTACTATTTTCCTTTTATGATTCCCAAACCAAGATAAAATAACTAAAAATCAAGAAAAATCATTTACATGATAATTTCAAGCTTATTGAGATAAGGACCCAAACTATGTTTTCCAAATACCCCAAAAATGTATCACAATGACACACCTTAACCTTATGTTATATGCTAATGTAATAATGGGTTTTGTATCTAGAACCTATTAGTACGAATTTTATTTTTTATTTTTAATAAAATAATGATTATTTTTATATTTTTTCATTATTACTTTATATATAGATATTATTATATAACGAGTTTGATAAAAATTATATTTCGATACGAAGAAACTAAAATTGTATTTTTTTGGGGAAATTTATAGTTTCAATTAAATCAATATTTTTTTTTAAATTGAATAATTTAGGATATAAATTTTATTATCTTGAAATATTGTAATGAAAAATAATTATTTAAAGATAAATGATAATATAATTTAATGAATTCTAATGTGATTTTTATAAGGTTTATAAATAAGTTAGTGTCAAAAAATTGTATTTTCCTATAAATAAGGTTTTTTAAAGTGTAAATTATTATATTTATAAAATTATTTTGGTAATATAAATAATATTTTTAAAATTATCAATTCTAAATTAGGCCATGGTTAATTTTTCATAATTTTATATGAAATTTGAATTTTTAGGTAAAAAATAAATACCATATAAATATATGGTATCAATTATGAAATCATAATGTTCTTAAAGTAATGTAATAAATAATATAAAATGAATATAAGACCACAAATTGGTTTTCCATTTAATATATTATATTTTTCATGTTATTTTATCAAATTGAAAAACCTTTAATGAATCTTTCAAAACCAATATTATATTTTATGTTTTTAATATCATTTCTTTACAAATACGACTCACTTAACAATCATGGATGGTGATATTTTAATGATTTCGGTTATCATAAAAATAAAATATTGAAAACCAAACAATTTGATAGAAAAAAATGAAAAAAACCATGTTAAAGATTGTGGATTTTATTATTTTATCGCTTAGAATCCAAAACCTTTGTTTTGAAATTAATAATAAAATCCCCTTTCTTTTGCTATAAATACCCACCCAACCTTACATTAATCTTCACTAAAAACCCATTTATCAAAAATTTACTCTCCTAATACTTCTATAAATTATTTTGGGCAAAACCCCTCAAGGTATCATTGAAGCATTTTTGAGGTGATTGTGTTTGTTGACAAAGTGGACAACTGTGCTGTGATTGTTGAAAAAGAAAACCATGACATAAAAATTTGTTGTAAAAGGGTATTTCATGGTGGAATGCCGAGTTAAACAGTTGTGGTCAATGATCCATGTTTGATTCAAGAACATCGACATAGGAATAGATGATCTGGAGGCAGCATAAAAAGAACAGATACAAGGTGGTGTCGTTTTCCATTGTTTGCCAAATTTTTGTGCCTGAAAATTGACAAATGAAGAAAAGTTTTTTTTGGAAAAGGGAATTGTGCTCTGAGGTCTTGGAGGATAGGAAACTTGCACAACATATGTTTTTGAATATCATATCATCAAAATATGGAAAAGGGATAAGGATCGCACAAGTATTGGGTTGGTTGCGCAGGTGACTTCTGCGCCGAGAAAGGACTTCTGCGCCGATGTGTTGGATGCTTGAGAACTTGCGAGCCAATTGTTTTTCAAGATCAGAAGATCAAAATATGGCAAAGGAAAGAGGTTCGCGCAGGTTATTGGTTTGGTCACGCAAGTGACTTGTAGGGGAAGAGACTTGCGCGCCGAGACTTGCACGTCGAGGGGAGACTTGCGCGTCGTCGCGCAGGGTGTCCAAAATGCCTATAAATACTGGACCACCCTTCTGCATTTCTCAAGGGAGTTCAAAACTTTGAGAAATCAGAGCTCCCGTCGAACAGGTGTGGTGGCCGCGCAAGTGGTGGTGTGTCACGCAAGTGGGACTTGCGCTCCAGATTTGGAGAGGCACAATTTTTGTTAGTTGCGCGCCAATATTTCTTTGGGCATAAAGGGAAGTGAGTCGCGCAAGTTTGGAGTCGAAGAAGCTTGTGTCGCGCAAGTGTCTGAGGTGGACTTGCACGCCAGTTGTGACTTGCATACTGATACTTGACTACCGTATTAGACTTACATGCCAAGTAAGGTTGATTCCCCGACAGTGTTTTTGTACTGCGTGGAAGCTGGGTGTTTGCCCAATACCTTCGGCGCAAAGAGATATTCATCTACGGGTGAAATTTGGACTTCAACAGAGAATCTACAAATAGAGAAAGATTCCTTACTTCATGAAAATGAAGAGACCTACTGGTATATAAACTATGAGTGGATTCATTCCAGAGAAGTGAGCAAGGGAAGAGAAAGAAGGTGATCCTCTCCACCGGCAGTGATCGAGAGAGAGAAACAGGGAGTGACCCTTGGGAAAGCAGTGAGCTGACCCTAAACATTGTAAAGATAGTGAGCCTGGGCATAGAAGTGATCTAGCCCGAACCTTGTAATCCACAGCTAGTGAAGTTTAGTGGAATTTGGTAGGACCGAAAACCTGTCGGTGTATGATCCTTGGATATAGCCCTTAGCAGTGAACCAAGTAAAATTGCGGTGTCCTGTGCTTGCTTTACTTTATATTTATATTGTGAAATAGGAAAGAGAGAGAAGAGTGTTTTTCTTAACAGCGAAACATTATCAGAATGGGATTTAATATTAAATTAGTCATACCCTGATTCACCCCCCCTCTCTGGGTATTCAGCATTGTGGACCTAAATTTTTTTTTTATAAAGTGTTCTTATGCTCCTAATAATCTCCTCAAAAGCTTTTAAAAACGCCATCCCAAGGTAAGAGATTATTTTCCACATATTCTTTATTAAATTAATTTATATGTATTATGCCTTTTGATTTAAAATTATTCATATTGACATATGTTTTTAAAACCCCATTTATTTTATTTATGATTCCCATGTAATAAGATAAAACATTTTACTCCCATTAATCTCTTCTATGGGCCTTTATGTACGTCCTTTATATAAGGCCCCAACCTTAAACCTTACTTAATCTTGAGTTATTACAAGATTACACATTGAGGATATTTTCAGGTTTAGAGTTTTAGAGAATTAGAACACAAAACTTTCATTACATTCCACATATAAACAAAGTGGTTACATAAAGATAGTATTCTTGTTTCCCATCAATGGAAACATATTTAAAATAAAACATGGATTCTTTTTTGACACTTCCTTGACACTATCATCATATCATGTACCTTTCCCTTGACCTGTGAAAAACATTTAAAAAAACTTGGGATGAGCATAAAAAGATCAGTAAGGGATATAAAAACATGGAAAGGAAACATGGGTACATATATACATAAGAATGAAATCATACTTTACCCATAAAACATAAGCACTTTAACATACCTCATCAAATCATGAATAAATCATATAAATCATAAGACATAAAGGTAACCTGAGGCATTCATAACATTCTTACATAGGTAGTAACCCTCTTGGTTACGTTTGGAATACCCATCATAGTATATTCCCTAAATCTCTTCGGAGAAACCTTAAAATTTCACACCTTCGCGTTACCCAATGCATTGGATATCTATATCGGGCTCACCCGCCTTTAGTTTATCACGGAGCCACCCGTCTTCATAATAATGGCCAAGAACCTCAACATAATCATATCACATAAAACACACATAAAGGAAACATAAAATTTCCACCTTTCAATCACAAGATATCAATACAACACATTGATATAATAACATTATGAAAAACATTTTCAATACCAAAATAAAAAAAAAGTAAAACATGGTATTTATTTTTCATTAAAAAAAGGTATGGCTTGTAGAGGAAGCGGAAACTCAAATAACGGTCACAGTGGCGGAGAAGTCGTTGTCGCCGCATACATACGACAAAAACATTCCCTTTCGTCTTTTAGTAAAACGCTACATATAAAAAAGATTCCTTTTGAATAAACGTAAAATTAAAAAGGGTTTATACACCGTATAAAAGAAGGTTGTGTATCAAACAAAATATGCCTCAATGAAAGGAGATTGAGATGAAGTCCCATACCTCGGGTCCGACTTGACTCGATCGTTCTTTAATGTCATGAATAATATAATTTAGTTAATTTCTTCTTTCTTAAGAACCTTTTTGATGTTCATTATTCCTTTTATATCACTTATTTCCATGTCATGAACACTATGTAATTATTTAAGTTAATAACGGTCGTTTTAACGATCGTTGGTACTTGAGTCAAAAATAAACCCTTTATAATTACAAGTTGTTCATGTATCCATTATATCCAGAATTATAATCATGATGTATATATCATATATATCCAGTATATACATGCATTTATAATATTACATAATCATTTATAGGTAAGAAATGAAATGCACCGTTCATGGAGACGGTAAGCCGTACGTACGCATGAACGCTACTTTCATTTCTATTTCATATTTTATAGAATGGAATCATAATGATATAGAGGTATATTATAATTACAGTATAATATCATAGTTCCATCCTTTATACATCCCACATATGGTATTTAATGAATCAAATCACTTTGAGGGGGCGGTAGTCCGCACTTCCTTAAATGAAGATATCGCGTTTACCCATAATGGAAACCATAAAGGTATGCCCAAAATGAAAAATATAGAAGCTTAAGGAAAACATAAACATACTATATATCATATATAAATATAGTTACATCTTAATGGCCACCTTTTAAGGTGTTAAAAGAATTTTGAACAATCATCGTTTCGGGAGGCATAAATTCACCATCCACGAAAACAGTATGTCCTTTAACCATTAGATGTAGGTGTGTGTAAGTGAAGCTTGAATAATTCTTATAACAACATACTAGTATATTGAAGATACTGGATTTTTTACAAAATAAATTAATAAAAAGAGTTTAGGGGGTTGGAGAAGCAAAATAAAACAAAAGGACTCAAGTGAAGACATTACCTTAAAATCGGGTAACTCCCTTTGGTTTGAGCTCCAAGGCTTTCTTGGGAAGACTTCTTCCCAAAGTGAGGCTTAAATGAGTAAGAGAGGGATGTGTAGAAACAAAATGGGCAGGTGTTGGACGATCCAAAGGCTTTGGGAGTGTGGGTAAGGAGGTAGATGTGGGGGCCTTTTATAAGAGGAGAGGAGGGGAACTCTTAGAAAGTAAAGAAATGTTACTTTATTTGAAAATGATTTTCGGATTCAAAAGGTCCCAAATTGATATAATTCGAGGGTAAGGTGATAAGGGTTTTAAATACACCCATCCAATAGGTTTTGGACATGTTTAGGTCATAGATTTTACATTATCATTTCATTTTATTTAAATCCTTTATTAATGAGGTAATCGCTGCATCATCATGATGTCATAAATAATTTAATAAATTTAATGTCTAAAAATTATAACTAAAATATCATGATGTATGAAATTTTTTTATATTTCTAATGAATATTTATAGTCCAAAAGATCATTTATGTAGACCAAATTAAAAATATTTTACTTAGGTGATACATTCTTTGTCACATTTAACATTCTTTAAAAATAAAAAGATAAAAAGTCACTTTCTCACAAAAGTGATTCCATGGGGCCCCCAAGTTTGGCACAAGGCATCCCATGGTCGGCCATGAGACAACCATTAGCCTTAGGATACATTTTGTGGTCTTTCTGTGTTATTATGATATCATTTTATTATCCTTAACTACCTAATTACTCATTAATCAAGATAATTAAAGATAATTACCGTCGTTACTATTCATAATGTCCAAAAACAAAAGAGTCTTGATTATATAATTTGGACCTTCTGATTCCAAATATTTAATCAATTTTACCAAATTAAAAACATAGAAATTGAAATAATTTATTTAAAAATAATTCTCATTGTCAAAACAAATTGCGGGTTTTTTTGAAACAATATCTAGGAAAAGTTTGGCATTAGTTTATGCCCAATTCCAAAATGAAATTAATCCTAATGACCACCATTGGATTAAATGTTAAACATATATTCTAATTTAACTTTAAAACCAATTAAAAATACAATATAATCATATAAATAAAGTATATTAAAAAGCAGTTTTGATGTAAAATACAGTATTTTTCACTATTCATAAAAAAATGAACATTGTCAGAAAAATACCAAAAAGTCACACAAAGTAAATTTTGATGTCCCAATAATAAAGAATAAGTTTATTTTGAAAAACATAGCTTATAAAATTGTCAAAAGATAGATTTAAAAATGGTTTTCCATCAAAAGGCAGTAAACCAATCCTTTAAAAAATATTAGTGTATTCCATGCTTAAGATTGGATTTATTTTCATTTTAATCCTCTAAAACAATATCTAATTCATTAATAGACATAGATAAAAATATATATTATTCATTACTTAATTGGGATGTTACATCCTTCCCCCCTTTAGAAAATTGCGTCCCCACAATTTATTTACTTATCGAATAAATGAGGGTACTTATCCCTCATTGCATTTTCAGATTCCCATGTTGCCTCTTCCATCATGTGGTTTTTCCACAAAACCTTTACCTGATTTATCACCTTATTTTGTAACACTTTCTCCCTATGGTCAAGAATCTGGACCGGTTGTTCCTCATAAGATAGGTTCTCTTTCAGCTGAACTACCTCTGGACTCAAAACATGAGATGGATCTGGCATATACTTTCTCAACATCGAAATGTAAAAAACATTGTGTACCTGAGATAAACTCGGAGGTAAAGACACTCAGTATGCAACTGATACAAATATCTCCAGAATTTCATATGGTCCAATGAACCTTGGACTCAACTTTCCTTTCTTACCAAATCTCATCACACTTTTCCATGGTGAGACTTTGAGAAAAACATGATCACCTACCTCAAAAGTTAGATCCTTCATCCTGTTGTCTGTATAACTCTTCTGCCTACTCTGAGCTGTTCTCATGTGTTTCTGAATCAGCTGAACTTTTTCTGCCATCTCTTCTACCAATTCTGGTCCCATCAACTTCCTTTCACCCACTTTATCCCAGAAAGCTGGAGTTCGACACCGCTTCCCATATAACGCCTCAAATAGTGCCATCGGTATACTGGAATGAAAACTGTTATTATATGAAAATTCAACCAAAGAAATATGTTGGTCCCAACTTCCCTGATAATCCATCGAACAAGCTCATAGCATATCCTCCAAGGTCTGAATTGTTCGTTCTGACTGCCCATCTGATTGAGGATGAAATGCTATACTAAAATTTAATTCAGCACCCAACGACTTCTGAAGGCATTTCCAAAAGTTAGAAGTGAACCTGGGATCACGATCAGATACAATGGAGAGGGGGACTCCATGTAACCTGACTATCTCTTTAAGATACAAACGGGAAATTTGATCTAGGGAAAAAGTATCTCGTATAGCAAGTAAATGAGCAGATTTAGTCAAGCGATCAAAAATAACCCAGATTGCATTATTACCTCGAGATGTCTTCGGTAATCCCACAACAAAGTCCATAGATATATTCTCCCATTTCCACTCTGGAACTGGTAAAGGCTGAAGCATCCCTTTCGGTAACTGCCGCTCTGCTTTAACCTGTTGACATGTCAAACACTTCACAGTAAAATCAGCAATATCTCTTTTCATTCCATCCCACCAGTAATACTCCCGCAGATCTCTGTACATCTTAGTACTGCCAGGATGAACTGAAAACGGAGAACTATGAGCTTCACATAACAACCCTCTCTTCAACTGTGAATCACAAGGCACACACAATCTCTTCCTAAATCTCAAAACACAATCATTATCAATGTTGAATTCAGGAAACTTACCCTTCTAAACCAACTCTACCTTTTTCTGCAACTCACTGTCTTGCTTCTGTGCTTGCTTGATTCTGTCTGATAGAGATGATCTCACTGATACCTGAAACAAACAGAAGAACTTCCTGCACCAACAACTTCTATGCCAATGTTCATCAAATCCTTAACCAAAGGATCACGTTCAAAACACAACATTGCTAATGAAGCATTACTTTTTTGACTCAAAGCATCATCCACTTTATTTGATTTTCCCGGATGGTAATGAATTGTACAATCATAATCATTGATTAATTCCAGCCATCTCCTCTTTCTCATGTTTAACTCTTTTTGAGTGAATATATACTTTAAAATTTTTTGATCAGTATATATTTCACACTTTACTCCATACAAATGATTCCTCCAAATTTTTAAAGCAAAAGCAATAGCAGCTAATTCCAAATCATGTGTAGGGTAATTTACCTCATGAGTTTTCAACTGTCGTGAAGCATAAGCAATTACCTGATCATTCTGCATTAGGACACAACCAAGTCCTTTCAATGAAGCATTACTGTAGATAAAACACTCACCATTCCTGGAAGGTAGTGCCAAAACTGGAGCATTCACCAATCTTCTTTTCAATTCCTGAAAACAATCATCACATTCTTTTGTCCAGATAAACTTAACACCCTTCCGAGTTATCTTAGTCATTGGACTAGATAACCATGAAAAATTTCTAACAAACCTTCGGTTATAGCCTACCAAACCAAGGAATCTACGAATCTCAGTTACATTTGTGGGTCTTGGCTAGTCTTCCACAACATTTGTTTTTGTAGGATCAACAGTTATCCCATTTTTAGAAACAATGTGACCAAGGAAAGAAACTTGTTGCAACAAAAACTCACACTTGCTGAATTTTCCATACAGCTTCTTTTCTTTTAAGGTTTGCAAGATAACCCTTAAATGTCTTTCATTCTCCTATTTACATTTAGAAAACACCAAAATATCATCAATAACACAACTACCATTTATCACCTGATTCAACTGAGCCATCACTGCAGTAAAATGCTCAATTCTGATTCTGACCATCCCAGTATGCTTATTTGGAAGTTCATTTCCCTCAGTATTCCTTCCCGAAAAATCTTCTCTGTTTCCTCGACGAAAAACCATTCTTAACACAGAAATACCTTAGGTGAAGCAACATGGTAATCTTTAAATGCTATATCATTTCAAAAAATATATTTTTGGATAATCGTTTAATAGAATTCTAACTCCTAAAGTTATCTAAACCGACCTCTGATACCAAATATAAGGCCCAACCTTAAGCCTTACTTAATCTTGAGTTATTACAAGATTACACATTGAGGATCTTTTCGGGTTTAGAGTTTTAGAGAATTAGATCATAAAACTTTCATTACATTCCACATATAAACAAAGTGGTTACATAAAGATAGTATTATTCTTTCCCATCAATGGAAATATATTTAAAATAAAACATGGATTATTTCTTGACACTTCCTTCACACTATCATCATATCATGTACCTTTCCCTTGACCTGTGAGAAACTTTTCAAAAAACTTGGGATGAGCATAAAAAGCTCAGTAAGGGATATAAAAATATGGAAAGGAAACATGGGTACATATATACATAAGAATGAAATCATACTTTACCTATAAAACATAAGCACTTTAACATACCTCATCAAATCATGAATAAATCATAGAAATCATAAGACAGAAAGATATCTTGAGGCATTCATAACATTCTTACATAGGGAGTAACCCTCTTGGTTACGTTTGGAATACCCATCACAGTATATTCCCAAAATCTCTTCGGAGAAACCTTAACATTTCACTCCTTCGCGTTACCTAATGCATTGGAGAGCTATATCGAGCTCACCCACCATTAGTTTATCACGGAGCCACCCGTCTTCATAATAATGCCCACGAACTTCAACATAATCGTATCTCATAAAACATGCATAAAGGAAACATAACATTTCCACCTTTCAATCACAAGATATCAATACAAAACATTGATATAAAAACATTATGAAAACCATTTTCAATACCAAAATAAAAGAAAAGTAAAACATGGTATTTATTTTTCCTTTTAAAAAAAGGTATGGCTTGTAGAGCAAGCCGAAACTCAAATACTGGTCATAGCGGCGGAGAAGTCGTTGTCGCCGCATACGTATGACAAAAAAATTCCATTTTTTCGTTTAGTAAAATGCTACGTATAAAAAAGATTCCTTTTGAATAAACATAAAAGTCAAAGGGGTTTATACAACGTATAAAAGAAGGTTGTGTATAAAACAAAATATGCCTCAATGAAAGGAGATTGAGACGAAGTCCCATACCTCGGGTCCGAATTGACTCGATCGTTCATTAATGTCCTGAATAATAAACTTGAGTTAATTTATTCTTGCTTAAGAACCTTTTACAAGTTCATTATTCCTTTTATATCACTTATTTCCATGTCATGAACACTATGTAATTATTTAAGTTAATAACGGTTGTTTTAACGATCATTGGTACTTGAGTCAAAAATAAACCCTTTATAATTACAAGTTGTTCATGTATCCATTATATACAGAATTATAATCATGATGTATATATCATATATATCCAGTATATACATGAATTTATAATATTACATAATCATTTAGAGGTAAGAAATGAAATGCACCGTTCATGGAGACGGTAAGCCGTACGTACGCATGAACGCTACTTTCATTACTATTTTGTATTTTATAGAATGGAATCATAATGATATAAATGTATATTATAATTCCAGTATAATATCATAGATAATATCATAGTTCCATCCTTTATACGTCCCACATATGGTATTTAACGAATCAAATCACTTTGAGGGGGCGGTAGTCCGCACTTCCTTAAATGAAGATATCGCGTTTACCCATAATGGAAACCATAAAGGTTTGCCCAAAATGAAAAATATAGAAGCTTAAAGAAAACATAAACATATTATATATCATATATAAATATAGTGACATCTTAATGGCCACCTTTGAAGGTGTTAAAAGAATGTTGAACAATCATTGTTTCGGGAGGCATAAATTCACCTTCCACGGAAACAGTATGTCCTTTAACCATTAGATGTAGGTGTGTGTAATTGTAGCTTGAATACATCTTTTAACAACATACTAGTATATTGAAGATACTGGATTTGTTACAAAAGAAATGAATAAAAAGTGTTTAGGGGGTTGGAGAAGAAAAATAAAACAAAAGGACTCAAGTGAAGACATTACCTTAAAATCGGGTAACTCCCTTTGGTTTGAGCTCAAAGGCTTCCTTGGGAAGACTTCTGCCCAAAGTGAGGCTTCAAGGAGTAATAGAGGGATTTGTAGAGACAAAATGGGCAGGGGTTGGCCGATCCAAAGGCTTTGGGAGTGTGGGTAAGGAGGTAGAGGTGGGGGACTTTTATAAGAAGAGAGGAGGGGCACTCTTGGAAAGTAAAGAAATGTTACTTTATTTGAAAATGATTTTCGGATTCAAAAGGTCCCAAATTGATATAATTTTAGGTTAATGTGATAAGGGTTCGAAATACACCCATAAAATAGGTTTTGGACATGTGTAGGTCATATATTTTACATTATCATTTCATTTTATTTAAATCCTTTATTAATGAGGTAATCGCTGCATCATCATGATGTCATAAATAATTTAATAAATTTAATGTATAAAAATTATAAAAAAAATATCATGATGTAGGAAATATTTTTAGATTTCTAATTAATATTTATAGTCCAAAAGATCATTTATTTAGACCAAATTAAAAATATTTTACTTAGGTGATACATTCTTTGTCACATTTAACATTCTTTAAAAATAAAAAGATAAAAAGTCACTTTCTCACAAAAGTGATTCCATGGGGCCCCCAAGTTTGGCACAAGGCATCCCATGGTCTGACATGAGACAACCAGTATCCTTAGAACACATGTTGTGGTTTTTTGTATTATTATGATATCATTTTATTATCCTTAACAACCTGATTACTCATTAATCAAGATAATTAAAGATAATTACCGTCATTACTATTCATAATGTCCTAAAACAGAAGAGTCTTGATTAAATAATTTTGACCTTCTGATTAAAAATATATAATCCATTTTACCAAATTACAAACACATAAATTTAAATAATTGATTTAAAAATAGTTCCTGTTGTCAAAACAAATAGCGGGTTTTTTTTGAAACAATATCTATGAAAAGTTTGGAATTAGTTTATGCCCAATTCCAAAGTGAAATTAATACTAATGACCACCATTGTATTAAATGGTAAAAATATATTCTAATTTAACTTTAAAACCAATTCAAAAGACAATCTAATCACATAAATAAATTAGATTAAAAAGCAGTTTTGATGTAAAATACAGTATTTTTCACTATTCATAAAAAATGGACATTGTTAGAAAAATACCAAAAATTCACACAAAGTAAATTTTGATGCCCAAATAATGAAGAATAAGTTTATTTTGACAAACATAGCTTATAAAATTGTCAAAATATAGATTTAAAAATGGTTTGTCATCAAAAGGCAGTAAAACAATCCTTTAAAAAATATTAGTGTATTCCATGCTTAAGATTGGATTTATTTTCATTTTAAGCCTCTAAAACACAATCTAATTCATTAATAGACATAGATAAAAATATCTATTATTCGTTACTTACGTGGGATGTTACACTTTATTCCACTGAAATTATCCCATGATTTTCCAGGACAAAATTTTGTGTTGATAAAACCCATTCCCATTTCCACTCAAGGGTATTAACCATGATGTTACTATACTTTATTGATTGGGTAATTACATTTATGTAACCCACAATGTTTAATCATGTTGTTTAAAGTTATAAAATATGTTCTTATGTTATATGATCTCTGTGACTCACAAATTCATGTATATGATATGAATATGATTGCTGGGTCCAGAATTATATATCCCACCAATGCATTAGGAATTGTTTTATCTCATGAGATACTATGTATGGTGCATGGGTGGTTATCCTAGGAACACTATGTTATGTTGTCTTGGGGGTTATCCTTTACTTGTATTTATGATGCCATTTTGTATATTATTTCCACATTCTTAGTATCATTTGATGTTATCATCTTATACCATGCTTCAATGTGCATGATTATGATTCTAAAATTCGTATTATTCCTCTTGAATCACATGTACTTCTTTACATTACGCTATGATATTATTATTCCATTACTAGGAATTATATCTCACCCATTTCTTATGTACATCCCTAGGTTATCCTGTACATTATTAAAAGATC
The DNA here is from genome assembly GCA_963277665.1 of Viscum album. NCBI lineage: Eukaryota > Viridiplantae > Streptophyta > Magnoliopsida > Santalales > Viscaceae > Viscum > Viscum album. The sequence goes on from OY728127.1 coordinate 1,914,000,794, forward strand.
AATGGATTTTAAGGGAGTGTTACAGAGTTTTAAATAATTTTATTATATCATTATTTCAAGTTATTTTCATATGTATCTAATTAAAAAAATTCACTAGGAATCCCAATATTTTGGGATTGTGTTAGGTGTATATTTACGTAATAATTAATGAAACAATGTGTATAAAAGATATGGGTTGTCTTAATTGGTATCCGATCAAGGTCTAATTATTTTTGGAAATATTGACTATAAAACCTTAGTGAAAGGCTTATGGATATTTCAAAATATTCGATAACATCCCTAAATTTTGGTTAATTATAAAAAAGTGGTTTCTAATAAACAAAATCTCTGTCCATATAATACAAGTGGATGTGGCTTTGACAAAGTTTTACACAGGGTTAATAACCTTGATAAGGGAAAATTGGGTATTAACTCAGTCATAACTAGGTGCAAATCAATGCGGCCTTAATTCACACATGGTTTGACACTCACAAATAATATGACTCTGTAAATTCACAATCTCTTTATGAAGCATTATGAAGGGAAAAAATATTCCTATAAAATTTTATGTTAATATAATGACAATGGATAACATATATTGAAACCAAGAAATTCATAGGTTAAGGAATACATGAAAATAATGTCTTATCCCTTTAGTGTTCATTGTTTCCCTTTTATATGTTTAATTTTTCATAGATTATCATCCATAATTTACCCTTTATTTTAGTCACTGGATATAAATACGACGAACTGAGTCAACAAATAATGTGATGGGAAATGATTTCCTAAATTATATATATAACCCAATAGGATTAAGATATGAGAACAGTATAAAATAACTACTCAATTAACTCAGGTTTTGAATAGAAACTTCAATCAGGGAGAAAACCCACATCCCCTGAAGAAAATGAAAGTTGAAATCGATAAATTTATACAAAAATGGAATATGAATTTCAGTGGATGTTCTAATAAATTAATTGTAAAAAAATTGATCAACTTCATTGAAATGATATGCTCTATCCTTCAATACTCGGACAAATAGAAGGTCATGCTGGAAGATTATCATATAGATATAAAAATCGATCAATGGTGCACATTAATCAAGAATATGAAACATGAATAATAAATCAAAGTGATATAGTGGAAAAAAATAAAAAAAATGTTTTTCAATAAATATTTTCCCCACAATCCCCAAATTAATATGCAGAGGGATTTTATTGGACTCATGAAAATGAACTAATAACCTATCAAGGAATACAATAGAAACTTCACAAGACTTGTATAACATTCCTCTAGCTTTATTATTAGCCTAAAAAAAATTTGAATGTTTCTACAGTGGAATAAAGATAGACCTAAAATAATATTTGGAAATTAGGGACTTTGTGAATATTAGTATATTTTCCAATCTACCATCAAATTCAGAATAGAGATCATAGAATATAAAGTGTCTCTTAGGTTAGAAGATATGAAGAAAATAATAGATTTTGATTTTGGTGAAGTGGTGGATAAATCTCATGGTGGTAAGAAATTACAACACCCCACTTTTAAAAATTGTTGTAATAATCATCCCATACATTTATTAAGGTGGGAAAATAAATTATTTAGGTGTTGGAAGGATGGGAACCTAGCTAGTGAATTCTGACCAGAGAAACCTACCAATGTAATGGAATAAAGGATTTATATAGAAAACACTCATCCCGTTTCCCAATATTTCAACTGTAAGGAACAAGGAAACTATGAATACCAATTCACTAATCTAAGTGTTCTTGATGATAGTAGATGACCACAACCTCCAAGGCCTAGTGATAAATTGTGAGCTTATTCCATTACAACTGTTTAAGAGGATCCAAAAAATGAAGTGGTGACATGTACACTATTTTTTAACTCAATGATATTGAATGTATTATTTGATACTAGTTCTATGAATTTTTCATACCACATAAGTTTAGTATAAATATTAAAAAACCACCTAAAGGAATAGAAGATGATATATGTATGAAAAAAATGGGGAAATTATTATATCCCAATTATATAACACCCCCCACATCAATATTTAAGGGATGAATTTTCAATAAAACTTTATGAGAATATCTTTAGTAGTATTTAATTTTATCCTCGGTATTAATTAGATTTCCTTGTATATATCCAACAAAATTTTTCAGGATAAGGAAAGAACGCTTCATATTTTGAATTTCCCTATAATTATATACAAGTGTAATGAAGATGATGAATCTTATTTAGAATCATCATCTCAATAATGGATGTTATTTACTTATAAGAAATTGTTTCTAACTCAAATCATTGAGACTAGGGAAAACCTCATCCTTGATGTCATGCACATTGTAATAGATTATGCTGATGTGGTCCCATATATTTTCCTAGACTTTTTACAAAATGAGAGATTGAGTTATCAATAGAACTTATACCAGGAGATTTTCCAATATCCAAGAATCCATATAGAAAGAAATCTACTAAACTTTAAGGGATTAATAAGAATCAATAGGAGAATATATATAATGAGTTTATATTTCCAAGTTCTTCATAATGGGGTGTGCCATTACCTTTCATCAAGATGTAGGATGAGTCAATACACCTCTATATTGATTAATGTGAGATGAAAAATATCATGATAAAGAAAATGTATCCTTTTATATGGATAAATGACTTGTTTGATCAGATAGATAGAGGCCAATACTTATCTAAAGTGGATATTCAGTTAGCTTTTTTGTCATGAAATTTTGAAGAAGAATGATATCCCTAGGGCTTCTTTTCATACAAGGTATGGGAACTACAGGTTTATAGGGATTCTATTCAGACTCACTAATTCTACAGATATATATATATATATAATTAGTGAATAACACCTTTAGGGTTTAAATTGGTAAATTTTTGTTAGTATTTATAGATGATATTTTTATCTACTCTAAAATCCATGAGGGATATAAATAGAATTTGATTATTGTATAGAAGAACTTTTGAAAGGATAATTTAAATGAAAATTATAAAAAATGTGACTTTTTTATGGATAAAGTAGCATTCTTAGGCCATTTCATCACCCAAAAAGGGATATCTAAGGATCCTTTGAAGATATAGGCAATTTAAGGATGGATCAAACCAATATCTTTAATGAATATCTGTATTTTAGTTAGATTATATGGTTACTATCATTGATTTGCGATAAACATATCCTGATTTTAAAGATCACTATCCAAGATAAACTATCACTAACCAAGAATAAATCATTTTTTACGCTTAAAAACTCTATTTTTCTAAAAAGCAATTTTATCGGTTTTAATGGTGAACCTATTTTAAAATTAATTTTTTACACTTTTATAATGTTTATTTTAAAAAATAAACTTAATAATTTAAATAAGTATATCAAAATTAACTTTGGGTTAATGTTTGGTATTTTTCTAAGAAGTTTCATATTTTAATTAATAGTAAATGATACTAAATTTTAATTGTATGCTTATTTATCATGTAATTTATTTATATAGTTAAATTAAATTTTTAATTAGTTTTAAAATATAACTAGATAAATTTTAATTAATTTAATCCAATTTAAATCATTTTAATCATTTTCATAGTGATTTTGGAAATAAAAACATAGAAAACTTTTGAACATTTTATTTTTAAAACCTATTTTGTCGTCCCGTCTATGGGATAAATTTTAAATTAATTTCTTCCACTTTTGTGGTTGGAATATAGAAAAATAGATTCCATATTTTTAATCAGAATAATTTATAATTTCTAATAATGTAAATTTATCTCTTGACCAAAAATAATTGTGAAATAAATTAAAATTAATTACAGTAGTTAATGTAAAAATGTGTTCACTTAGGGGTTAAACTTTAATCCTAAGAGTCTTAATGACCTATACAAAAGTAAAAAACCCATTGGATTAAAATTAATCGAATATAACCCATATTTTATAAAATTTTAATCATTATTAGAAGAAAATTATTAAAGGGAGACCTCCTAATACTTTTTACCTTATTATATTTACTAGAACACCCCTCCTCCTCCACTTTAAAAAGGTTGTCACCCTCCCCAATTTCTTCAAACTTGTAAATAAATTTTTATCATAAAAACTACTAAAATAATCTCCAAAAATCCATAATCTCACTCTATAGTCCTAAATATGGGTAGAAATATGACCAAGGAATCCATTTGGAGGAAACCAAAAAGAGTAACCTGAAAAAAGGGTAATATTCTTCAATGTGCATTGATTTTTTATTTCATTATACACCAATTAAATTATTATTATTCAATTATTATATAATAAAATAATTATTCTCAATATGTTAATATGTTTTTAAGTAAATTTTTTTACCTACACCAACACAAACATCCATCAAATGGGTAACAAAATTACAGTTCGTGTGTACAGCGGACTACCGCCTCACGAAATGATGTTGTTAATTTTTCCTTTACGACATCTAATGGTTAAGAATTATGATGGAAAAATTGTTTTTTATATGATATATATTGTATTTATGATGTATTCATTCTTCTGGAATTTTTATATACACATACCTTCATTATTTTACTTCTATGGGAGTATGATAACTTCGTTTGTTGATGTGTGGACTACCGCATCCTTAAAGGGATGTGATACGTTCTCACATTACATGGAATTTATTAAAGATGAGTTTAATAAATATATGTTACATAAATAAAAGATATATGATATTCATAACATAATTAACTTTCTGCAAATATAATATATAATTTATATTATTACCCTTTACACACACTAACAAAAAGTGATATTGTTGTTCATGGACATGTAGACCACCACCTCCTCGACGCAATGTGATTCATTTTAAATAACAAGAATTTTATATATAAGTATATATGAAAAAATAAAATGCTATTTATGAATTAATGATCATTCTGGAAAGATAAATGTTACTTGCCGTCTTTTAATAATGATCACTGAAAATTGAGAACTTTACTCATGCGTACGTATAGCCTACCGTATCCATAATTTTAATTTATGTAAATTTTTCAAAACCATAATTCATTATAGGTTTTAAAAGTAGAATTTATTTATAAATATGGTAATTATTTAATGATTAATATTATTTAGATGTTTTAGTAATGAAACCATTGACCATAGTGGACATACCAAAGTCATTTTGGATATATAATCCAAATATAGTCAAAACACCCAACATAAAATTAATTGATTAATTAGTTGTATAAAAAATTGTAACAAGTGAAATGAAATTAATAATAAACATTAAGAAAAATGAATAAATTAAATGATAGAAAAAAGTTTATTATTTAGGAAGATAAAGACATATGTGACAAGTCAGACTCAAGGTAAATGATTTCGTCTCAATATCCTTTCATTAATGCATATTTTTATGTTACAACCCCACCATATTTTATGAGGTTTATATATAGAACATTTTTAAATTTAATATCATGAACTTTCCTATTTTCATGTTATTTAATGGTTTTTTTAAATGCTATTCCTTCATGGGGATTATGATTTAAATGTTCAAAGTGTAATGAGACTCATTGAATGTTTATAGATTTAATTTCAAAACCTTTTCTCCATATCAATATTATTGTTATTATTTTACATATTTATTATATAGATATAAAATTATTATAAATAAAATTTTATTTCAATTTAGATATTTAGATTACTCTACAATCCTTCATGTTTTTAAAGAAAAAATAATCTCGTCTTTTCCTTTTTTGGGTATTTTGTTATTGAAGATGGGTTTATAAAAGGGATTGATTATTTAAATATATTAAAAGGTTTTATTTTGATTTAAAATGTAATTTTATGTGTTAAATGTTGAAAATTTTAATCTTTCATGTGTTATGACTATGTAATGGTAGATGAACATTTGACGGGTGGTTTTGTGATAAACCTATGATGGGTGGTTCTATGATAAAACAATGATAGGTGAGTCCATGACAGAATTATATTTAATTGGGTATCAAAGATAGAAAAATATATATTCCATTTATAAGGGAAACATGTATGGAAGTCGATTGCATGGTTATTCCATTTATAAGAGTGAAAATTTTAATAATTTTCTAATATACCTTTATTTATTTTCAATTATTTCTATGTGTTTACGGTAATCTTGTGATTAATAAAAAGGTAATATATGAGATTATTTTAAAAGGAAATGATTTAATACTTTTTAAGTGTGAAAGGTATTACTTTATGTTAATGTTTTCATGGGTTTGAATGTTTATAAATGTATATTTTTTTTTATTTTTATATCCCTTATACTTATATGCTCATTCCACATTTTTAATTTTTATCACATGACTTAAAGATGTGCAGTGGATTGGAAGAAATCATATTTAAATTCATTATGATTTTTCAAAATATATAACAAGCTTCATTTTAAAAGTTTTAGATTCTATAAAAAATGGATATTGTTCAGAAGTATCCACTTTGTGTTTTATGGATTTTTTATGTATGATTTATGGAATAATTATCTAAAAGTTTAAACCAAAAAATAACATCAACATGAAAGAAATTAATTTCTTGACAAAAACTCAAGATTATATAATTTATTAGGATTAGAACTTACGATTGGTATTATAGGAAAGGTTTAGATAACTTAAGAATTTAGGTTAATATTACTATAATTCCCTTGAAATATTTCACTTTATGGTTAATATGAATTGATATAGCATTTGAATATTACCATGCTGCTTCATATATAGTATGTTTCTTTAGAATGGTTTTTTTGTAAATTAAACAAGGAAGCTATAGAGGAAAGGCCTATAGTGGAAAATATCCTTCTGAATCAGCATCCTAAGATTGTTGGAATTTGAAATAAGTAGTTTGTTGCTGTGATGGATTAGTTAACATAGGTTATAAATGGTGGTGATATCTATACACGAGAGTTACCAGATATAATATAGAGGAAAATTCAATAGTGGAGAATTTTATGTAAGAATATATCCATCATTTAGAGGATCATCTAACCCCATGCTAGCTGAAGGATGGATTAAATACCTAGAAAAGATATTTGATGTCATGTGTTTTTCAGATCATTAAAAGGTAAATCTTTAAATTTATCAATTTGAAGGTGAAACTGAATAGTGGTGGTAAATTGTTAATAATATCAAGGAATGTGAATAGATTTATTCCTTGTAATGTGATTAATTTAAGAATAATTTACTTATGAAATTTTTTTTGATGTCGATTAATCTTAGGTTATAAAAAAATTCATGGAATTGAGACAAAAGGAGGAAGATTCAGTGGCTTCATATAAAGAAAAAATCACTCGACTGGTGAGGTACACCCCAACTTTTTTAATAGATATTGATAATAAGATAAATTAGTTTTACTTAGGAGTAAAGACAATATATCAAAGGGAATTGGATTCTTATGAGTTCAAGTGATATGAAAAACTTGTTTAATTCTTTTAGAAGATAAAAATAGTGTTTTTTGATGATCATGTGTCCCATGAAAATAAGAAAAAGAAGAGATATAGATGAAAAAATGGGAAATAATTCATCAAATAAGTTTATAGGTAAGAAAACTAAATTCCCATCTTGTGAGAAGTGTGGAAAAATGTATATTGGATAATTTCATTTAATGATTGGTAAGTGCTTCTGATGTGTTAGGTTTGGTGATATGGCTCTAGACTACAAGGAAGGTGATTTGGAAAGTTATGAAAACCCAATGGTAAGATGTTTTAGTTGCAATGAGTTTAGAAACTATGACAATGTGTGTCCAAAGTTGATTACCTAGGGTGGAGACCATAAAGATCAAAAGAAAAAGGGTGTGGAAAAATCTTACAGTACTGCTGTGGTGGTTGTTGGCCATCAAATGAAGTGGTGATAGGTATTTCTTTGGTTTATTCGAATTATTCCAATACTTTTTCTGACTCTGGCTCTTTTAATTATTTAATTTATATGAATTTTCTAGAAAATTGTTAATATAACCTCAAGAAATTAATATAGAAATTTTGGTAAAAAAACTCCGAGTGGGAGTATTAGAGAAACCATGATTTATAAAAATCTTCATATTGTCATTAGTGGGATAAAAAATGACCCTCATCCTAGTTGGTGAGGACTCTTCATGTGCATCCAAGAGACCCCAGATCAAATCTGGGCAAATGCATATTTCCAAGGTACAATATTATTACTATAGTAAATACTGTATCAGATAATATAACAGATACTATAGAAGGTACTCTTCAATACTCTATAACTATCCATCTTATTTAACCTTTGGTCTACCCAAGGCCTTTGGGATAGTAAGGCTTTTGGCCACCTCAAGGCCTTCGGGCCACCTCAAATCCTTTGGTACACTTCAAGGCCTTTGGTACACCTTATGGATTTTTGGACACATGATGTTCAGAAGTAACAAGAGAGAATACAAGGATCATGCTCCATATGGGTATTCAGAGCTGTCACTTTCACTAGAGAAGAGATTATAGATCATAAGAATGGTAGGGTATAAAAATTTCCATCAGTACCAGGCTAGTTCATCTCTAAAATGAATATGTAGATAAACCCTTATGCAAAAGTGGAGAGAATGTATCATTATGTAGATATTGGGGAGGGTAATTCAAAGTTGTTATAGTTTGGGATGAATTTATCTAAGAACTTTAGGTCATATAATATCACGAAAGCCTATAGTCCAGTTAAGGGTTCCCCTTTAACCCTTAAAAGGTAGATTATAAAAAATGAATAAAACTATAAGGCCTTTAGGCCATTCAAATATCAGTGGGATGATATTTCCTACAAATATTGGTGAACATCCCATAGTGGAGTTTGATATCATTTTAGGTATGGATTGAATTTCAGTTTATCATGCTAAAATAGATTGTTCATCCAAGAATGATTTATTCAATGATTTCATGTCATTGATAACATACCAAGAAGATGAGAAATTGATTAAATATAGTTGTGGAAGTTATCTAGATAATATTGTTGAAAATAATGAAACTGTTCTGATCAGTGAAATTACAGTAGTAAATTAATTTAAATATGTTTTTCCTGACCAAAAATATGAATTTTCTATTCATTTAGTTCTTGATGCTAATCCTATTTATAAACCCCCTTATCTGATAGATCAAGTTGAACTTTTGGTGTTGAAAACCCAGTTGTAATAATATATTGATAAATTTTTCATTCGTCCTATTACTTTACTATGGGGTGCTCCTATTTTATTTGGGAAAAAGAAAGATGGTCCATGAGACTTTTCATTAATTATAGAGCCTCAATTACATAACTATTAAGAATAAGTATCCATTGAATCATATCAATGATTTTTTTGATTAGTTTCAAGGAGCTCAATGTTTTTGAAATGTTGAACCAATTTCTAAGTATCTTCAAATTAAGGTGAAGGAGGATGACATTCTGAAAACAAAATTTCAGATGAGATATGAGCATTATGTGTTTTTAGTTATTCCATTAGTTTTATCTGATGCACCTAATATATTTATGAATCTTATGAATAAAGTCTTCCATTCTTTTTTGGATCAGTTTTTTGTAGTGCTTATAAATGATATTTTGCTATATTCTAAAATCCATTAGGAACATGAAATGAACTTAAGGATTGTTTTGAAAATCTTAAAAGAAAATAAAATATAAGGAATGTTGAGTAACATTTATTTTTGGTTATAAATAATTTCATTCCTTGGTCATATTGTTTCTAAATATGGTATAACTATTGAATCTACTAAAAATATTTGTGGAAGAGTGGTCAAGACCTAACAATGTCATAGAGATTCACAATTTTCATGGATTTGTAGATTATTACTGATGATTTGATGAAAAAATTACATGGTTATCTGTACTACTAACTAAGATAACACAAAAGGGATTTAGCTTTCTCTAGATATGAGAATCTAATGTTTTTTTGGTAACTGAAAATAAGATTTCTCAATGCCCTTTTTTTGGCCTTCCTTCCAGAAATGGATATTTTTTAATCTACAGTGATGCTTCATGAATTTGAATTTATTAGGTACTAATGAATAATGACAAGGTAATTGATTATGCTTCACATCAGTTGAAAACTCATGAGTTATGTTACCCTATACATTATTTAGAATTATCTATTGTTTTTTTCATTAAAAATATGAAGGAATAATTTGTATGGAGTGAAGTGTTAAATATATAATGATAAAAAAAATTAGGTATATATTTACTGAGAAAGAGTTAAACATGAGACAAAGAAGATTACTGTAACTTATAAAGTATTATTATTACATGATTCATTGTCATTATGAAAAATAAATCTAGGTGGTCATTGATTTGAAAATAAAAAAGTAATGCTACATTAACCATGTTACATTTGTAATGTGACCCTTTGATTAATGATTTGATGTCTTATGTCCCAGAAGTTGTGGATTTAGGGAAATACCCAATTTTGTTTTAGGTTTCTCAGAATTTGAATTTATCAGAAAGAATTAAGATGGATTATAAGGAAGATCAATATTTTCAAGAAAAGGTATAATCTTTAAGAACGGTAAGTTTTCATATTTTAATATTGATGAAGAAAGTATTTTACGATTTGGAAAATGATTATGGGTTCCTTGTGATTCATAGTTGTGGAAAGAGTTGTTAAATAAAGCTCATAGTTCTATATTTTCCATTCATCTAGGTAGTAATAAGATGTACCGATACCTTTATGAGTATTAATGGTGGTATGGAATGAAAAGAGATATTTCTAAATTTACTGTGAAGTGTTTGGCATGTCAGCAGGTTAAAGAAGAACAAAAATTAACAAAGGGGATTCTACATACTTTTCTAGTACCAGAGTGGAAACAATAGAACATGCCAATGGATTTCATTATATTATTTACAAATACTTCTCAACGTAATAATAGAATTTGGTTTATTGTTGATTGTTAACCAAATCTGCTCATCTCTTTCCCATTTAAGATATTATGTCTTCAAATTAACTTTCTCAACTGTATCTAAAAGATATTATCATGTTATATGGAGTGACTCTCTCTATTATATCACACCATGATACCATGTTCACATCTAATTTTATGGAAAGTACTTCAAAAATTTTTGGGGACTGAATTAAATTTCAGTGCAGCTTTTCATCATCAATCTGATGGATATTCTGAGCGGGCAATTCATACCTTAGAAGACATGATTTATCCTTTCTCAATGGATTTCTTGGGAAGTTGGGATTTTCATATTTATTTGGTTGATTTTTCATATAATAATCGTCTTCATTCAAGTATATATATGGAACCATTTGAGTAATTATATGGAAAGTGGTGTTGGACACCAGCACTGTGGGATGATGTTGGATAAAGGAAATTTATTGGACAATATTTGGTAGAAGAAAGGATAGTAAAATTTCAGTTGATTTAGTGAAACAAGAAGGAAATTCATAGTAGGAATCAATGTTATGTGGATAACTGGAGGAAAGAACTTTCTTTTGAGGTAAGTGATCATGTGTTTCTCAATGTTTATCTAGGGAAAAGTGTGATGTGTTTTGGTATGATGGGAAATATGGGTCCACCATTCATTGGACCATATGAAATCCTATGTAATGTTGGATTAGTTTCTTACCATGTGTCATTATCTCCATGTTTATCCTAGATACAAAAAATATTAATTTTTTAATGATAGGGAATTATGTACCATATTCATTTAATGTTTTGAGTACTAAAGTAGTTTAGTTGGAAGAGAATCTTTTTTATGAGGCATAACCAGTTCAGGTTCTTGATCAGATAGAGAATGTGTTGAAAAATAAGTTAACTCAGCAAGATTAAGGTTTAATGGAAAAACCATATGGTTGAAGAGGAAACATGATAATATGGAAATTATATGAGAGAAAAATACCCCCATTTATTTGATAAGTGAATAAAATTACGAGGACAAAATTTACAAAAAGAGTGGAATGATGTAACATCTCAATAATGATAGAATTTTATTCCCCAACCCCAGTTACCTAGAGTCGGTGCATTATTATATAACATTGGCATGATCATAAGGAAATCATGTCTTGAAAGACCAATCAGTTTAGTATTATTGGAAACAAGATTCATACATAAGTTTAACTTTACATCTTGAAAATAAATACAACACAAATATATTTCATTAGAAACATCCAAGCCTCCTAGATTATGCCTGATGGTCACTCATAACTAACTTCTTCATATCCTTTGTAAATGAAACATAATAAAGGGGTGAGCTCAAATGATCAGTAAGGGTAAGTAATACAGTGGAAAATGACATAAATATTAAGCATGGTAAATAATTGAAACCACATGGCGTTACCAATAATAAACATGAATAATTTTATGGCAAGAATATGAGCTGAGTAAATAATTCCATAACAAAACATAATCATGGGTATTCTACTAGTCAAATGACCACATGAACCATCAATATTATTTCCATAATGAGGGAATGTATAATGTCGGACATTCTAAAACATTTTTTCAAGGCCTTGGCCAAGACGTCTAAAAATGGTTAAGGACTCGGCCGAAACCATAAATCAAATTGGGAAAGGGCCTCAGCCAATTCCACATCTAGTTTTCTCATGATACCTACCGATGCATCGATGAGCTATATCGGGCTCCACCCTTCACTTACTAAGTCCAATACATTCCTCATATGAAACATTTAAACATATCATAAACATTTTTATTAAAACTAGCATATGAAATGTCAATACTTTAACCATAAACCATGAATGGTATAAAAATAGCACATCCACATTCAAACATATCACAAAACCTTCAATACAATATGGATGTTTTGTATTAAAATAAATCAACTTTCAATAAACATAAAATCCATCAAAGGATGTTGACATAGATGAAATCAAAACTATTTTTAGAGATATATCTCTTTATATTTTGAAATCATTTAAGAGTCACATAATTATAAAGTAAAACATTTAATTTGAAAATATTCTTATAAGCTTTTAAGGGAAGATTCGATGAGTTTATAATGGTAGAAAATAGCTGCACCCGCCGTATAAGTTAAAAAGAGACATTCTTACATTAAAAAAGGACCTTGTTTGGAAAACAATAGAAAGATTACTTTATAAAAATCTATAAAAGTCAAACATGGGTATAAATTACTTTAACCAATATTCTATAAAATAGTAATAATTATTTGAAATATATTTTTAAGAAACATGGATGTGGATGATAAAGAGTTACAAGTAGATAATTACGTATAAACAACCTTAGATAATTAAGAGATTGTGAAATAAGCCGTTTCCTTGTACTTTTCCTTTGTTGAGGGTTGGTTAACCTCCTATATAATGGTGAAATAATTGTTATTAAATTATACAAGAATAATATACATTAATATGATGTCATATATGATCTTTTATCATTGATTTGTTAATAATATCATAGTATTATCATCGTTTCGGGTGTTAACTTACTCGTTTTCTTTTATATATTTTGTTACACAAGTCGTGTTTGTTTTGGATAAGTTGTATCTTATTCATATAAAAAATGATATCAAGTCCTTAAAATTATTTTTAACCATCAAATGATAATTATACTTGAATGGATATGATGGGGAATGAATCTTATCGCGTTCGTGGAGACAGTAGTCCATATGTACGCACGAGCGAAAATATCAATCTTTTGATATTAAAATAATATATAATTAGATAGTATATTGTATATACAGAATCATTATCATGTTATATTTATTATTTACATGAATTACACATCATTATTATACCCATCCAAATAATAATGTTTTGAATAACAATTACACCACGACATGGAGACAGTAAGCCGTACGTACGAACGTATGGAGACATGTCATTCAAAGGATGCATAGAGAACTGAATATGATTGTACCATATTTATAATAACATAACAGTATATAGAATATACTATAGTTATTCTTTTATAATTGTAATAACAAATAAAGAAGAAGTTGAAGAAGAAAGGAACTTGAAAGAGGGTGGTGAAAACATTACCTCTTCTTCGGGTTATTCCTTTTGATTTTATCAAAAGGGTTCTTTAGGTTGGATTTCTGACTAAAGGAAGGCCTCTAGGATTAAGGTAGGATACTTTAGAGGGTATTTGGGAAGAGTTTGGCCGAACCAAAAGGCTTTGAAAGTGTAAAGAATTGGTTAGAAGTGGTGTCCTTTTATAAGGGGGAGGAGGGGCTCTTTAGGAAAAACTTAAAGTATTATTTTATAATAAATACAGATTAGGTTTCTAGTAGATCAAAAGTGTATTATTAAAAGTATAAGGTGGGTATGGGTCAGAATCATTTCAACCAATATATTTTAGACAGGTTTGGGTCATTATATTAACCTTATCTTTTAGTTTTAACTCTTAGTTAATTAGTTTGACATTTACAATGTCACTTTGTATTAAAATATTATATAGTTAATAAACATACCATATACATCCAAGAGACCCCCAAGTGGTCCATTAATGATACAACTATCATGATATAAGTCCTTTGGACGAATATTATATTTTTAGGAATAGAATATCAATTAATAATATAATATTTATTTTAAACACTCTTTTATGTCAATTTTGACACAATTTAATAATTGATTTTTGTTAAAGTCTTAATAACATTATTGATTATAAAAAAAATTATTTAAGAAATAATAACATGTCATATTAATCAATAAAATTCGTGTATGGAATCAAAACTTTCAAATTATATTTATTTTAATATTTATGATACAAATTATTTGATTCTTTCATTAATAAGGAAAATACTTTATCATTATTGTGTCATAAATAAATTTAAATATTCAATGTCTAAAAATTATAAATAAAATAATATTATGTAGGAAATATTTTAAGATTTCTAATTAATATTTATAGTTGAAAATATAATATATATAACCCTATGTAAAAATTGTTTTTCTAAAAGATATATGCTTATGTCATTTTTGTATTTACTTTAACTTAATTAATATAAAGAGTCATTATCACTTACAAGTGGATCCATGGGGTCCCAAAATCGACCCAAATATGCCCATGGTCGGAAATCTATCAACCAATAGGGTTAGGACACGTTTTAGGGTAAATTAAGATTATTATAATACTATTTTTTACCCTTATTTACCGGATTTACCCTTTAACCATGGTAAATAAAATATTTAACGAAGTAATTATTCAAAATGTCTAAAAATAAAAGTTACCTATTTATAAAATTTAGACATCCTGATTCCAAATATGGAATCCATTTTTCTAAATTCAAAACATAGAAGTGGCATAAATTAATTGAAAATTAATTCCCGTTGTAAAAACAAAAGCGTGTTTTTAAGAGATAATAACTATCAAAAGATTGACACTTGTTTATGTCTAGTTTAATTTTGAAATTATGTCCAATGACCAAAATTTTATTAAATGGTAAAAATATATTCTAAATATACTTTAAAACCACTCAAATTCATAATTTATCACTATTAATTATTTTTATTAAAAAAGTTGTTTTTAATTAAAATTTAGTAATTTTCACTATTCATCAAAATATGAAATTTATCAGTAAAGCACAAAAATTTCACCCTAGGCTAATTTCGATTTTCTGAATCCAAAAATGAAGTCCATTTTGAGAGATAAAATTTATAAAATTTCAAAAAGTGGGTATTACTATTCATAACAGATACTTTGATTGGTCGCGGTGTGTAAGAATCTCAAAGTTTTGTACAACACACGCTACTGTATTATTCAAAGAGAAGCGTACCATGGAAGCTTGAGGTGTTACATTATCCCCTCCTTCAAATAATTTCATCCTCGAAATTTCTAGAATACTACCACATGAAAAGACTTGGGTGGTTCTTCATCATAAGTTCCTCAGGTTCCCACGTTGCCTCTTCCATATTATGGTTTTTCCATAGAACTTTTACCAGATGAGTCGTCCAGTTTCTCAACACTTGTTCTATCATATCAAGAATCTTGATAGGATCTTTGCAATAAGACATATCGGGTTCCAGTTCTAATTCCTCATAGGTGAGTACATGTGTTGGGTCAGGCATGCATTTTCTCAACAGTGATACGTGGAACACATCGTGAACTTTGGAGAGACTTGGCGGCATTGCCAATCGGTAAGCTGCATCCCCAATTCGTTCTAGAATTTTGAATGGTCTGATGTACCTGAGACTCAATTTACCCTTCTTACCGAAACTTATAACTCCCTTCCTTGGAGATACCTTCAAGAAAACATGATCTCCTACCTGAAATTCCAAATCCTTCCTTCTGTTAACGACATAGCTCTTCTTCCTACATTGAGCTGATTTAATGTGGTTTTGGATTACCTTCACCTTTTTCATCGTTTCCTCCACTAGTTCTGGGCCTATGAGTTTTTTCTCACCAATGTCATCCCAACAGGTTGGTGTGCGACATCTCTTTCCGTATAACGCTTCATATGGTGCCATCTGAATACTTGAATGGAAGATATTGTTATAGGAAAATTCAACCAAAGGTAAATATTGATCCCACATACCCTGAAAGTCAAGTGAGAATGATCTAAACATGTCTTCTAAGGTTTGAATAGTCTATTCTGATTGTCCATCTGTTTGAGTGTGGTAGGTAGTGCTCAAAAGAAGTTCTATATCCAAGGCCTTCTGAATTCTTTTCTGGAATCTTGTAGTGAAATAGGGATCACGATCAGAAACAATCGATAGTGGTACTCCATGAAGTCTCACAACTTCATTAATATAAAGTCTTGCTAGTCGTTGAAGTTGTAGATCCTCTATTATAGCAAGAAAATGTGCTGACTTGGTAAGACGATCAATAATAACCCATATTGCATCATTCCTTATAGGAGTATTTGGTAGCCCCATGAAAAATTCCATCATAATATTTTCCCATTTCCACTCCGGTAAGGGAAGAGGTTGCATGACTCCTCCAGGCAGTTGCCTTCCAGCTTTCACTTGTTGAGAAACTATACATCTTGACACAAAATCAGCAATCTCCCTCTTCATGTTGTCCCACCAAAAATGTTCCTTCAAATCTCTATACATTTTGGTGCTCCCAGGGTGTATAGAGACATTGGAGCTTTGAGCATCATCTAACAATTCTCTTTTTAGATCAGGTATATCGGGAACACAAAGCCTCTTCCCAAATTTTAAAATTCTTTCTTCATACACAAAGTCTCTCAATCTCCCATCATTCACAGCTTTAATCTTCTTTTGAAATTCTTCATCATCGGTCTGAGAACTCTTAATCCTTTCTAGTAAAGATGGTTTAGAAACCATTTGAAAAAGCATTGATGTTTCACCTTCCATGGTTATTCCCATGTCCATCTTCACTAGATCCATGAAAATTGGATCCCTTTCAATTATCATATTGTTCAAAACTCCATGATCTTTTCTGCTCAAAGCACCTTCCACCTTATTTTCCTTCCCCGCGAGGTAGTGTATCATGCAATCATAATCCTTGAGTAATTCAAGCCATCTCGTTTGCCTCATGTTGAGTTCTTTTTGTGAGAAAATATACTTCAAACTCTTGTGATTAGTATAAATATCACATTTTTCACCATATAGGTAGTGTCTCCATATCTTCAAAGCAAATATCACACCTTCTAACTCGATATCATGAGTAGGTTAGTTTTTCTCCTGAATTTTCAACTGTAATGATGCATAGGCAATAACCCTATCATTCTGCACAAGGACACAACCATGTCCTTTCTTCGATGCATCACTATAAATAATGAACCCATCATTATATGATGGTAGAGTCAATATTGGAGCATTGAATAATTTTCTCTTCAGTTCTTCGAAACATTCTTCACACTCCTTTGTCCAAACAAATTTAACCCCTTTACGTGTGAGCTTTGTTAATGGGTTAGCCAACCGGGCAAAATTCTAGACGAAATGTCAATAATAACCTGCTAAACCAATAAAACCACATACCTCAGTTATACTCATCGGTGCATGCCATTCTTGGATTTCCGTAGTCATAGAAGGATCAACAGAGATTCCATCTTTAGAGACAATATGGCCAAGAAAAGAAATATCATGAATCCATAATTCACACTTGCTAAACTTCCCATATAATTCATGTCTTCTCAAAGTCTTCAGGATAATGCGCAAGTGATTTTCATGATCTTCGTAGCTTTTGGAGTATACCAAGATATCATCAATAAAAACCACCACAAATTCATTGAGATATTCCTTGAAATATCTATTCATTAGATCCATGAATACAGAGGGTGCATTAGTCAATCCAAAAGGCATTACTGTAAACTCGTAATGCTCGTACCTGGTTCAAAATGCTGTCTTCGGAATGTCTTACTTCTTCAGACACAACTGATGATATCTTTATAGAAGGTCAATCTTTGAAATGTATTGAGCTCCATATAGATGGTCAAATAAATCATCAATGTGAGGTAGGGGATACTTGTTCTTTATTGTTATATCATTGATCTCCATGTAGTTGATACATAACCTCATAGATCCATCTTTCTTTTTAACAAAAAAATAGGGGCTCCCCATGGAGAAACACTGGGGTGAATAAATACCTTATTACTCAATTCCTCTAGTTTTTTATTTAGTTCAACTAATTCTATAGTGGGCATTCTATAAGGGGTCTTCTATATAGGCCTTGATACAGGAATTAAATCAACGTAAAACTCAACTTCTCATTCTAGAGGATGTCCAGGTAAATCTTCCAGAAACACATCTACATATTCTTTCACAATAGGTACATCCTCTATTTGAACACTCCTTTCCTCACCCACAGTCATTTCATTCTCTTCCTCCCCAATAATTGAATTTATTTGAGCTACCAGGGGTGGATCTAGGTAAGAACTTGGGGGAGACGATTCGACTCTAAAGATAAGGTGTTCCTTATCATCATCATCAAAAATAGTAACCTCTTTATTCTTAAAATAAATGTTTGCATCATGGTCTGAAAGCCAATCCATACTGAGGATTATATCAAATTCAATCATACGTATGATGATGAGATCGAAAGATAAAGAACATTTATGTGCTCTAATGAGGACTGATTCACAAAACATTGTAGCAATGATACTTCCCTTAGGAGTTTTTACTGAAAACTCCGTTGTTAAATAAAATTGGAAATATCTAATTTTCTTAGCAAACTAGGAAGATATGAAACAATGCGATGATCCAGAATCAAATAAAGTATTTTCTAAACTTGAGGAAACCATTAAACTACCTGCCACCATGTCTTTTGGGGATTCAACCTCAGCCGTAGTGATTTCATAAGCATGGACTTGGTCCCTAGGCCTTTTTTGAGGTAAGTTTCCCTGATTCTTAGGACATTTATTTTCATAATGTCCCATCTCCCTGCAATTGTATCATTGAACATTGGTAGCATAATTCATTCCTTTACAATCACCAGCTAGATGGTATTTCTGTCCACACTTGTAGCATAACCCTTTTCCTTTTAGATAGGCACTAGGGTGCTTCCTTCTGCAATTATCACAAGGTGGAAATTCAATTATTCCCTTCTTCCCCATTTACTTATTTCCTTTCCCAGAGTGTTCAGCAGATCTCTTCTTCTCTTGATTTGATTTAAAGTCATAAGACTTAGAAAATTCTTTTTTTTGTCTTGATAGATCCGGTTTCGTATGATGAGAAGGATTGTGAGACCAATGCTCGACAGAGAAATGGTTTTAACCCATCAAATAAATGATCAATCTTACTTATTGGTTTACCTATATAATCTGCATCATACCTTGATAACCATGTAAAGTTAGCCTCATACTTTGCGACATTATCATCCTCCTTTTGTCTCAGACTCAGAAATTGCCTTTACATATCTGCTCGATGGTCACGTGGAAAGTATTTTTCTAAAAAATGATCTTGGAACTCACTCCATTCCATATTTTATACTTCATCATCTTCCTTCGTGTTTTGAATCAATGAACACCATTGATCAGCATCTCCAGTGAGGCAGTAAACCTCCATGATAAGTTTTTCCCTTTCACAACTCCCCAAGGCATGAAATATTTTCTCTAAATAATTTATCCATTTCTCAGATACTAAGGGATTTGTATTCCCATATAATGTTGGTGGTTGTTTACTCATGAAGTGATCTAACATTGATCCTCCATGCTATGGATCGGGGTGCTCCATACGGGTAAGGTTATTATTCATAACCTCAGTGAGTTGTCCCAGTATGATGATTAGCTGATCAACACCAGTTGCATCACCAGCTCCATTATAATTATCTTGAGAAGGACAGAAATCCCTACATGAGAGCACACATTGATACGGTTTCCATTTCTTCCACTAGGCACCATTTCTAAACAATGGCATAAACTAGATCAGTTTATGAATCAAAATACATAATTCCATACTTGTAAAACACTTAACTTAAATTGAACTATTTATGGATATAATCCATATTCATAAAAATGTTTTCTTTGAGGAAGTATATACTCATAAACCCTTCATAATGGTTTGTAAAGAAAATGATAATTATCATAAGAATATCACCTGGGAGTGTCGTAACCAAGAGTGCAGCAAGACCCGTTGTCGTGCACCATTTCCCATTCGAGTCTAGCTCAAAGCGGTGTTTTTTGGTTTTACCCCTGGGTACATCTGTGCCAAAGATGCCTCTACCTGAACATATCTAGTCAGGGATGTATTTCTCGGAAAACTCTCAAAATCTCTATAATACCAAAATTCTATGAAGTTCTTCTATACTAATCCTCAAAGTCCATCTTAGGTCTATGTGATATAATCAGAGTTTATCTAAATCTAGTTTTCAAGGTTTGTACTAAACTTCCTCTAATACAAACTGTAACACCCTGACCACAGTTACCCAGAGTCGGTGCATTATTACATAACATTGGCATGATCATAAAGAAATCATGTCTCGAAAGACCGATCAGTTTACTATTATTGGAATCAGGATTCATACATAAGTTTAACATTACAATTTGAAAAGAAATACAACACTAATATATTTCATTAGAAACATCCAAGCCTCCTAGATTATGCCTGCTGGTCACTCGTAACTAACTTCTTCATATCCTGGGGAAATGAAACATAATAAAGGGGTGAGCTCAAATACTCAGTAAGGGTAAGTAATACAACGGAAAATGAAATAAATAGTAAGCATGCTAAATAATTTAAACCACATGCCTTTACTAATAATAAACATGAATAATTTTATGGAAAGAATATGAGATGAGTAAATAATGCCATAATAAAACATAATCATGGGTGTTCTACTAGTAGAATGACCACATGAACCATCAATATTATTTGAATAATGAGGGAATGTATAATGCCGGACATTCTGAAACATTTTGTCAAGGCCTCGTCCAAGATGTCTAAAAATGATTAAGGCCTTGGCCAAAACCATAAATCAAATTGGGAAAGGTCCTTGGCCAATTCCACGTCTAGTTGTCTCATGAGACCTACCGATGCATTGAGGAGCTATAGCGGGCTCCACTCGTCACTTACTATGTCCAATACATTCCTCATATGAAAAGTTTAAACATATCATAAACATTTTTATTAAAACTAGCATATGAAATGTCAATAATTTAACCATAAACTATGAATGGTATAAAAATTGCACATCCACAGTCAAACATATCACAAAACCTTCAATACAATATGGAAGTTTTGTATCATAATAAATCAACTTCAACTAAACATAAAATCCATCAAAGGATATTGACATAGATAAAATCAAAAACTCTTTTTAGAGAAATATATATTTATATTTTGAAATAATTTAAGAGTCACATAATTATAAAGTAAAACATTTACTTTGAAAATATTCTTATAATATTGTATGGGAATCTTCGATAAGTTTATAACAGTAGAAAATAGCCGCACCCACTGTATAAGTTAAAAAGAGACATTCTTACCTTAAAAAAGGACCTTGTTTGGAAAACGGAGGAAAGATTCCATTATAAACATCCTATAAAAGTAAAACAAGTGTATAAATAACTTTAACCCATATTCTTTAAAATATTAAGAATGATTTTAAATATATTTTTAAGAAACATGGATGTGGATGATAAAGAGGTCCTAGTAGATAATTACGTATAAACAACCTCGGATAATGAAGAGATTGTGAAATAAGACCTTACCTTGTACGTTTCCTTTGTTGAGGGTAGATTAATATCCTCTATAATGGTGAAATAATTGTTATTAAATTATAAAAGAATCATATACATTAATATTATATCATATATGATCTTTCAACATTGATTTGTTAATACTATCATAGTATTATCATCATTTCAGGTGTTAACTTACTCATTTTATTTTATATATTTTGTTACATAAGTCATGTTTGTTATGGATATGTTTTATATTATTCATTTCTAGAATTATATAAAGTCTTTAAAATTATTTCTAACAATCAAATGAGAATTATAATTGAA